>FR990043.1:25665756-26915756 GCA_905404095.1 Glaucopsyche alexis | reverse complement strand
TGCAATGACATTTAGCATTTATGATGAAAGCTTTCTGCTTATTTTTGTACAGAAGAAACATCACGTCACTATATCCAAATATCCACAGCCCTCCCACAAGCATTAGGAACAAGTGCAAGAACTGTGACGCTTTTACACCTTCTCGACTCTATCTTATGGCCGCGAATTGTGTCAGAGAGACAGGATTTAGATAATAGACAATAGAAAATCTTTCTGTAATCCCATATCTTATTCAATTACACATTTTCCTGAATAAAAGCTCATAACTACGGTGGTATGGAAAATTATAAATTCTCTTAAACAAAGACTTTCATAAAATCTCAGCATTCTTTAGGAAAAGCGTTAAAGTGACTAAGGGTCATTCTTCAAATCTTGAGTTCACTTGACTTATATTCTTGAGAAGGTCAGCTGACAAGTGCAAGTAAACATTTCATCATAAGAGACTCTAGAAATAGAATTGTGGCTTTGCGCTTTAGTTTTAAAAGAAACTCCAAATGTGTGTTTTAAGTTAAATAATTTTAAACTAAATGACGACGAATCCTTATAGTGCGATTCAAATGAGAATAGGATCGAGTCGGCGCCATATTGTTTCGAATTTAGACTGTTATGATAGTTAAATTTATGTTTAGATAATTGATTACTATTTAACGTTTTTATTTAAATTCGATGCAAGACTATTAATATTTATAGGCACATAAGTATTTCTGAAAATCGCTCTTTTCAAGTGATATTTGACAGAAAAAGGTCATTGACATTCCTATTCTCATTTGAACGCTTTATACCTATCCGAAAGAAACTCTCTGTGTGTCTATATGTTACGCAATCACATCAATACCACTGATTGGATTTTGATGAAATTTGTTGCAGACAGCATGGGTCGATTAAACCTTGGAAGGATATACGACCCTCTGCGTGAACGAAGTTATAGGCAACGTCTAAATTCTAATAATGGACCATGCTCGCTTTTAATTTTAAATTTAATAAATTAAAGTATAAGCTTTCTGTTTTCTCATAGGAAAATAAAAGATAAGTTTGTGAAAAAAATATTTTGATTTTTGATAAGTGGTGCGTTCAGAAATTATGACTTCATAAATTGAGTAACCGCAGCTCAGGCTTCAACTATGCGTTATAATGAAACAACCCATTTTGACAGTCGGGTAATAAATATATATTTTAATTTTATAAAATTTGGTACAGTTATAGATAGCGTATTGATTTTTTTTGGCATTATAAAATGTATTTTTTATTTTAGGGGTAGCTAGTGGCTCATACCAACTCATACATGGGAAGAGGTTAGTGGGCCCTGTTAAATCGTGTCGTCACGGAGTAGTTAGTACTAGAAATGCTTGAGAACTTTGAATGCATGTAAAATTTTACCATAACTACATACTTGATATTTTTTATTTTTTTTTGAGAAAACAAAAACTAGTGATTTTACACATGTACATTGTAATTGTAACATTCCTAATTTATAAACTTACAATTACTGTTTTCAATACGTTTCATAAATTATATAAACAAGCATTAAATACCAACTAGGTACTGTTTGTTTCAAAAGTTTACGCTCGAAGGCGTAGGTATCTCCACATGGCTGATTGCCCCAACAATATGGTTCTAATGAATTAATTGCAACCATCAAGACTCACAAGTAACGTAGGTGTACTACAAGGCAACAAAATTTTCTAAACGAAATTGCCAAAGTTTATGACCATGACTCCATGTATGTTGTACACGAATGTTTTTAGATACACAGAAATTAAGAATTCCCGTAGGGTAAATAGGTTTTCTTTTTACACAAGGTTGCGGGAAACGTCCTAGTGAATTGTAAAGTAAGGAAGCATCCATAAATGACGTGAGGTATTTAGGGGGGAGGGGATCCAGTAGAATCTCATCAAAGGTTACTTGGAGGAGAGGGGTTTCAGAAAATATCACGTAATTCTTTTCCAGTAAAAAATAGACTCGAAATACAAGAAATTTTGTTTAAATTAAAAAGCATGGAAAGTTAAATTGTGCACGTCTCACATTCAATACATATTACATACTAATATTAATAAAAGTAATAAAACATTTTTTTATTAAATCAACACTTTTATACTCAATATAAAATTTTTGAAATATCTCACGCGATTGGAGGGAGACAAATCTCAAGATGCCTCACCAGGGGGAGGGGGAATAAATAAAAATCCTCAAAAACGTCTCACGTAATTTATGGACGCTCCCTGAGTCACTCATTTTGTTTTGTTTCGATTAGCTTACATTATGACTAAATTAGTTATTCACCATTCATTGTTTTGAATACATAAATTACGTGAGACGTTTTTGAGGATTTTTATTTATTCCCCCTCCCCCTGGTGAGGCATCTTGAGATTTGTCTCCCTCCAATCGCGTGAAATATTTAAAAAATTTTATATTGAGTATAAAAGTGTTGATTTAATAAAAAAATGTTTTATTACTTTTATTAATATTAGTATGTAATATGTATTGAATGTGAGACGTGCACAATTTAACTTTCCATGCTTTTTAATTTAATTAATTAATTTCTTTAACAAGAGGGAAAAGTTCATATCGAATGACTCAGAAATATAAACTTGAATGAAATGTGTTATCATATATTTCCTCTCAAACGGTTCTGGTTGGTCGCACTTGCATTCATTAAAACGTGTTACAGTTATGTTAACGTTTTATTTACTAAAACAGTACGAGGTAGCTACGTAACTAAGTAAATTCAAAATATTTTTAGAAGCTTTATTTTGAAATAAGGATTTTTTAAATTATTGGCTCATTAACATAAAATTCGCCATTTCGATGCCAAGTAAACAATGCGCCAAAGACATGTAGGTATATTTCACCGTAAAATTGTAAAAACCGTTAGATTGTAATATTACTAGAGATATTATAATATGCTGACAGATTGTCAAATACAAATTTCTCCATACAATTGTACGTATTATTTTTCGTTATATTGTAATATTTACCGCGCCGATTGGTTATAAATACGGTATGTGCCCCGCGCCGCCATTTTTGTTTGCTTTTTCATAATAATAATTATAACGAAAAATAATGCGTACAATTGTATGGAGAAATTTGTATTTGACAATCTGTCAGCATGTTATAATATCTCTAGTAATATTACAATCTAACGGTTTTTACAATTTTACGGTGACATATTATTATACAATAATTTAAAGAAATTTTTGGCGGTTTTGTTCTCCTGTTAATATGTCATAGATTCGCAAAGCTGCACATTTACCTTCATCGTAATAATCTAGACAAATGCAAAATTCATTACCACTTTCGAATCTTTTTAAATAGGGTCAATACGTCTACATCTATACAGATAAATAAAATTGAAGTGTCTGTGTTTAATTTCAAATTAACAACTTTTCACTTAATGCATATGAAAGTATATTCGGTACTTATAGCTGATATTATAAGGTCTAACATAGGCTACTTTTATTTTAGGGTTCGGTTTAAAAACTAGGGTTCCATGCAAACGAAGTTGCGGGCATCAGCTAGTATTATAATAAATCTTATACCAGACTCTATGTCTAAATGAGGCCGGTTTTTACCCGACTGCCAAGAAGGGTTATGTTTTTACACGCTTTTTATTACCTTCACCTGTCATATAAGTTTGTTTGTGACCGACTCCTTTGGGGGTGATTTTGACCCACTTTAAACGGTCAGATTTCATTCAAACTTTATAGATTTATCGAGGACCGATGACAATACACTAATTTGATAAGATTATCCCATTTTCCTGATCAGGATCGCCTGGATTAAATAATTACCACAAAAATTGTTTACATTGCAATATATGTAATTGATTGTACTGTCGGTTCTTGGTGGAAATTCATGTTGAACACTAATAAAACACAATTTTTCGTGCACTTTTTCCACTATATTAAGATATAATTATAAGTTTTAATTATGTTAAAACTTATAATTATATCTTAATATAGTGGAAAAAGTGCACGAAAAATTGTGTTTTATTAGTGTTCTACATTGCAATATTTGCGATTTGTCAACTATCAATATTCGACATCACATGACACATCAAAACAGTATTTTAATAAGGTATAGCCATAGTATAGCATTAAAATTTAAACCAATGCCAGTGCCTAGTTTAATATGTAATTATAATTTAGTTCGATGTTCTTTAAAATAGTGTTTTTGAGTTTTTAAGCTATATTTATTTGGGGACTATCGTTTCTTTGCTCACCAGTTGGCGCCACTGTTGATTGCCAATCATGTTACAATTTTACACTGGTTTTGACAATTCTAAAATTGTCAAAACCAGTGTAACATTTTACATTTCAGGCTTTTCCTTAAGATTTTCAATTCGAAACATGTTCAATGTATTTTTCCTATTCCTTTCATATACTGACAAATTGGCAATCAACAGTGGCGCCAACTGGTGAGCAAAGAAACGATAGTCCCCATTACACAGCGAGGCGTTTTAAAGTTTAGACCGGCCTTACTGTGTGGCAGAACTCTGTCTTCACTTTAAAGTCATAATGTTGTGCATTACATATAAGCAATAAGCATGGAGAATAGAAGTAAGGAAGCCCATTTCTCTAGGGCAGAAAAGCTAAAAAGTGTCCGACAAATGTGGAAAAATAATAGTTTCATAACAGGCCATAATGGCGCTACAGTCAGAAGAGAATATGATATGAATTTAGCAATAAGAGATGGAGTGAAGTTATTTGAAAGTTAGTTATTGGTTAGTTACTCTAATAAATTGTGGTCATTTTGTAACGCTCTTTTTAAAATTCTTCCACATGCTACTATAGCGCCACTTAATTTGCTCCCTTTCAACGGACACTTTTTAATACACGAGATGGTTCTCCTAACCTCTATTCTCCATGCATATAAGTAAGAATGGTAATGTGAAATTTAGGCATTATTGATACTGAAATCAGAAATGCCTATATTTTTACTTTAGATCAATGCTAGCAATGTGTGATAATAACCTTATCATATTAGCAAAATCAGCTCATTACGAAAAAAAGAATGCGGAACTACAGAGCGATCTCGTTGTGTGCGCAACGAAACGTGAATTCTATTAACAATGACTATTAATTTCAAGATACATAATACTACGTATTTTATTTACAAATGTACCTCAATTCCATGAGTTAGGCAAGCAAATGAAGCAAGACCGACAGTATACAGGGGTTAGGGGGGGATTCCATGCCTCGATTTTCGCCGTGCGGGGACGGGGAGCCGTTTAATGAACTAACAATAGTCTGGGTCACAAGATCCATTTAAGTGAATTTCTGTCCAAGGGTACCGAAAATGTTTGTTTTTTACTAAATTCTTTATAACTTTTGCAATTTTTCAAAGTTTCTAGAGGTCATTCCGAATCGAATGAGCCCTGGATCATCATTTTCGGTGCCCTTGGACAGAAATTACTGAAATAGATCTTGTGACTCGGACTACAAGTCACCTCACCATTTTTGTTTGCAAAATGCCTATCAACCTAGCCGAATTGTCATTTACCGTGCGGCAGAAATCGTGACCCATGTAAATCCCCCACTAGGCGGAGGGAACAAAATTCATGCACAATAATATTGCTGAAAAAATTTTAAATACTACTATACAACAGACATTTTAAAAATTAAAACATTAGGTATACATAATTCAATTAAAATAATTACAAGTTGATGTTAAAAACAAAACTTATTTTTAAAGTAAATTGGCAAATAATTTTAACTTGCAAATTGCAATAGCTTGGAATAATTACCATAAATGTACTCATATTAGTGAACCAATGTGACGTAATATTTAAAATAAAAATGTATACACTTACTCTCGGTAGTTTATCACCTTCATCTCATATGAAGAAAAAATATCAGGAATGCATACAATGAATAAAATATTTTGTAATGAACAATTAAAATATAGACAATAGACATGAACATAGGAGTGAAGCAGTGAAAGGCAAGACATTGAAATTATTACTTCTAAAGTTTACCTTTGTTACTTTTGTCTTCCCCTCACGCCCATAGTAAGCAAAAGAAATAAGATAACTTTCAATAATGAAAAGACAGATGAAATGATGGTGTTAAATATACAATATTACCTATGTTAATTAATGATGACACTGGTAAACAGCTTAATTATTTTATGGGATTTTGTGATTATGTTTTTACTAATTCAATGTTGTTGAATTTAAATAGTATTATATAGTATAAAACCTCACCACATATCACCAGGAAGAGGGGAGGGGTCTAAAAAGTTGTTAAAAACATCACGTGATTAATGGACCGCCCCTATACATCTGACCTTCCAACATCTGGTGAAGTCGAGACTGCCACGTACGCGGATGACACAGCAATTTTGGCGACCAACAAACACCCAGTTGCAGCATCTGAACAGCTACAACTTGGACTAAATTCCATAACCAAATGGCTCCAAATTGGAGGACAAAAGCCAGCACCACAAAATCTGTGCACGTCACTTTTACTCTGCGTAGGGAGGATTGTCCCCCCGTCTCACTAGAAAACTCCATACTACCACACCAAAACAGTGTTAAATACCTAGGAATACACTTAGACGCCTCACATGGCATAAACACATAAAATGTAAGAGAGAGAAATTAAACATAAAATACATTTCAATCTTACAACGAATGCAAAATACTATGCTAAAAACAATTGCAAAATGTCCATGGCTCATCACTAACATGGAGGTTCACAGGAATCTCGACATACCTACCTACTGTGAAGGAAGAGATACTCGCATCCACATAAAATTACAAAAAACGATTGGAGGTCCACCCAAATGTTCCAGTCTTACTAGTCGTAGTTATAACAAGCGTCTGAAGAGAAAAGACATCTTTAAAAAAAAAATGATTATGCATGTGTTGCTATCCACAGTGGTGGAGGCACTCTGTCATGACATAGTACATCTCACCTGCTTATAGTTATTTACTGATTGCAGATAAAAAGAAGAAAAATATAAATCTTTGAGATTTATGGCAAATATCAAAAACTTAAGTAGGTATTTCAAATAAACTTGAATTGACAGAGAGTTCGAAAACAATCAAGATATTCAGGCTAAGGAGTAGTACAAGGGTTACTGAAGTTACCACATGATGTCAGAATACTGCAAGAGCAATAAGCAAAGCTTTAACAAAAACAGCTTCTTGTATTAAAATACAATTCTTCATAACCGAAATACTACAGCTACTATGTAAAAACTGGGCACAGATTTGAAATCAGCGACCTCGAATTATTAAAAAACACATACACAATTCTATAAAACAAAAAAAAATGTTGACCAGTATGATTTATGAAATTATGACAAATGTGTGTCTGATCCTAAACAACTTAACGCCCAAACTCAAAGAAATAGCAGTCTCTTCCACAAGCCGGATGGGACTTGCGTCTTCCAGCCCCACACCATCACACACACAAGTCACAACAACACGACATCAACAACAATTAAAATTTGCCTAAGGGCCCGTGTCGACGCTCCGGTTTTATGTATGAAACCAGCTTCGAGTCAAACCGTTGCTAACGCCGGCGCCGGCTTCATAGTTCTTACATAACTGGCACTGGTCCGGCACCGGGCCGGCACCGGGCCGGCGCCGCGCCGCGTAGAACGACCGTCGACACGCGCCCTAAGGGGCCATCCACATATTACGTCACGCAAAATTTCGACTTTTTGACCCCCCCCCCCCCCCCATGTCACGCTTTTTAGTATTGTATTTTAGTACCTGTATTTTACATGTACTGTCACACTTAGTATGACCCCCCCCCCCCCCTCCCCCATCACGTGTGACGTAATATGTGGATGGACCCTAACGGTCAGCTCACGACGAAACGAGACGATACGCGACGCGGCGCTGCATTTTACCCGACTACGGCGAAGCCAAAGGGAAGGGCAGTCAATTTATGTATGTTTATTTGTTCCACTGTTTCGCCTACACTACTGATTAGATTTTAGTAAATTAGGTGTCAATAGGATCGTAGTTATAGCGCGGGTGATATAGGCTATACAATTTACGTAGTCGGGTTATAGTTTTTATAAAAAAAATATACCTAGTTAAATTAAAATGATATCGTTAAATTAAAATAGTGGTTCAATACAACAGAACACACACCTTTCATTGCAAGAGCGGTCTAGATCAACATTTGAATTCATTACAAATAAGATACAAGTTCAATTCACATAGTCAGAATGTCAAGATGCACCGCGCTGCACTGCGCATGTGCAGTGAGTCGTACACTGCACATGCGCAGTGCAGCGCATTGTTTATAGCGCAGTTGTCATATAAAACGTGTATTTTCTTGTGTAGTGAATAAAGTTCAATTTTGAATCGCTATCTTAAGGCGTGACTCCTGTTCGAAACATTACACAGAAAACATGAAACAAAAACATTTGTTTCCATACACAAGCTGTCTCCAGCTACAGAAAATGTTTTTGGTCGAAACAAAACATTTTGCCCAGACACGATCTAAGTTTCGACGAGGAAGACGTATTAGCGCTCACAGTTTTAGTGATTGTAGGTGTAGAATCTAGGAGAAAAGAGGGGTTCTGAAAAGGCCACTTTAAGTGTTTCATAAAAGTATTTTTTTCAACTCATAAATATGTGCGCCATTTTACGCATTTCTATTGAAAACTTGTCTGTGTAATGTTTCGAACAGGAGTCACGCCTTTAAGAATGCAGCGCCGCATTCGGTGTAAACTGACGCTTATTGTATTGGCTACATATGGTCATGTAAGTTATTAAATTATGTAAAAAATGTTAAGAGATCTCTTAAGATTATCTTATAAACCAAATAAATAACAAAAAGAAATCTTCTGCTGCATCCCTACTTTAAAGTATGAAAATCTGGGGGCACGGCAGTGCACCCGCCAAAGTCGAGCGCGAAGCAAACACTGCCGTACCATCCTTTACTGGAACCATTTCGCCGCATTTTCAGGCCCCTATTTAAGAACCTCTGGATAAGACCAGAACGCAGAAATTTTCGTCATCCAGTAAGCTATAATCACATACTTAAAATCCAAAATTTCAAGTCTGTAGGTCATTTAGTTCCGAAGTTAAGCGAAAGCAAAGTTTCGCATTTACGACACTCACTCACTCACTCACTCATGATCATCAAAATAGAACTAGTACTTCCCATAAACTCAGAGAGCTGAAATTTGGTACAGAGTTAGGGTTTAATGGCCACATAAAGGGAAAACTATAAAAACTAGGATAATCGATCTGGGGGCACGGCAGTGCCCCCGCCAAGTCAAGCGCGAAGCAAACACTGCCGTACCATTATTTACGGGAACCATTTCGCCGCATTTTCAGGCCTCTATTTGAGAACCTCTGGATAAGACCAGAACGTCGATCTGGGGGCACGGCAGTGCCCCCGCCAAGTCGAGCGCGAAGCAAACACTGCCGTACCATTATTTACTGGAACCATTTCGCCGCATTTTCAGGCCCTTATTTAAGAACCTCTGGATAAGACCAGAACGCAGAAATTTTCGTCATCCATTAAAGTATAATCACATACTTAAAATCCAAAATTTTAAGTCTGTAGGTCATTTAGTTCCGAAGTTAAACGACAGCAAAGTTTCGCATTTATGACACTCACCCAGTCACTCACTCATGATCATCAGAATAGAACTAGTACTTCCCATAAACTCAGAGAGCTGAAATTTGGTACAGAGGTAAGGTTTAATGGCCACATAAAGGGAAAACTGTAAAAACTAGGATAATCGAAGATCTGGAGTACCTGGTGACCCTTATTAGAAAACACAAGAGCCCAACCAAACTATTAGAGATCGACATACTGCCTTTACAAAAAATATTCAACTTGGTGGGCCACTTCATTTGATGTCAAAAATCGAAGGTCTGAAGTATCTGATGAAGAACCCTCAGCTGGTCTCAGCTGATTAGAGATATGGTAATGCCCCCTTCTACTATTGGTACATAAAAAAATCGACTGTCATTGCAAAAATCCAGTGAAGTAGGACACATCTTCTAATTTAATCTAGCCCTAGCGTCCCACTGCTGGGCGAATGCCTCCCCTTCTGCTTTTAATACGCATATAAATGAAATTAAAGGAAAACTCTGGTTAAGACTGGACTGGCTTTTATACTTATACTTACAAGTTTACAAGAAGAAATAGTCGAACAATTAACTTTATTCTACTCGAACATTACACAAATTAAATAAACAAATTACACTAAAATCTAGTAAAATAAATCAATATTCCTACGTTTCTACAAAAAGAAGTGAAATCCCACCAAAAACATTCTGTAAAAAACTAGCCAAGTCTCGATGGAGCTGCTTGTTTATCTCTAAAAAGTAATGAAATCTAGACAAAGTCGTGCCAAGTCTAAGGATCCTTACTGCGATTTATTTATTATTATAGTTAATGTTGTGTGACTTGGCCGTTGAAGAGTACACAAGGGTACAAAAGGGGCTCCATGACACCATTGCTCCAATACATGTGTTATACAATCAACAACGCCTAAAATAAGACACTAGCGTCCAATTACCAATACCAGTATGGGCTATTATCTCGCTTAACAAACATAGGTAGTTACAACAGAATCTGATATAACATTACGTGTAAACAAAATTGACTTGTACCCACTAACGTATAAAGAATTTTCAACGGCCAAGTCACACAACATTAACTATAATAATAAATAAATCGCAGTAAGGATCCTTAGACTTGGCACGACTTTGTCTAGATTTCATTACTTTTTAGAGATAAAAGCAGCTCCATCGAGACTTGGCTAGTTTTTTACAGAATGTTTTTGGTGGGTAATATTATACGGTATACCGGTTACGGATATGTTTGCGGATATATAATTATTTCGGATTTTTAAAGAATTTCAAATGTAAAATTTAGACTCCACCTTTATTCGAAATTACCCTAAATTTTTCTTTCAGAGCTTACGGCTGCGGATTTTTTTTTTTTTCGGATATCCATAGTTTCAGTTATGGTAAAGGAGCTCCATAGTATACACCAGTCTTTCCCAAAGTGGGCGATAACGCCCCCTTGTGGGCGCTGGAGGCCTAGAGGGGGCGGTAAAGGGCCCAGAAAAAATTGAGGGGGCGCTGATGTGAGTAGTATTATTATTGTTCAATGTTGTATATTGGTTAATTTTGAATAGACAAAAGATACTCTCCAGGCGAGACTAATATGTTATTGAGGTTTTAAAGGTGAAAAAAAAATGGGGGGTGCTACCAAATGACTGATTTTCAAAGTGGGCGTTAGACGAAATAAGTTTGGGAACCTCTGGTATACACCTTTCATTGCAATTCAGTTTAAAGGTTACAAAATAAATGATTCTTTACATATTATTATGGAACTCTGTTTGGGATGCTCCAATACCACAATAAAATTAAATGTATACACCCATCACCATACAAAGTATTGTATGACCTGCTACACCTTTATATTAATCAAATTATGGGAGTGTCACATTCTATGCTAATCATTACTAACAATGGTTAACCATATTCATCAAGACAATGAAAGAACTCAATTTAGATCTTACAATCATCAACATAAGGTGTATTTTGCTTCAACATTTTAATAATAATAAAAAATAATTTGGGACCCAATATGAAGGACACTGGAAAATTTAGGTTACCATATTTGTTACTGTTAGTAAACAATATAATTTAGAAAGTCTTTTCATTTTTCTATTGGATACCATACTCAATTTATTAATTTTACTGTAGTTTAGTATACATAAATTTTAGACAAAGGAGGATGGACATATTGGTATACCTACTCTTATTTCTTTGTATAGCTATAAAAGTGTAATACCGTGGTTTTTGTGTAGATGCAAAAAAAAAATATGTCGATTTTGTCATTGTTTGAGGATAATAATAATAATATCTATGGATGCTTCACACCACGTCAATCTGGTCTTGTGGTAAGTTCTCGAAGAACTTGTGTTACGGGTACCAGACAATGGAAATATATTTAATACTTTTATACTATCCACATATTTAAGATTTTTATTATATTATACAATTTATACACATATTTAATACACATCCATGACCCGAGAACACTGAAAAACTTTTTGTTCCTTCAGTGGGATTCGATCCTGCTACCACCGGTTTGAGCACCAACACGCTCAACCATTAAGTCAAAGAGGTTGTCTTCAATATTACATTGAGGATACTTTACATATTAATTAGTGGGGAGACTGAAAAAGTTCATCGGGAGAGCTATCTTAGACATTAATGGGCTAGCCCAACTGGAAAAATAACTCGGACTCAGACTTATTTTGAAAAATATATGTAGAAGTGTATGAGAATAATAATTGGTATGTTTTAATGGTGAATTTCTCTTAACAGGCAATGATTTGAGTCTCTGCGTTATAGTAACTTTAAGCTAGCTCATGTAACTATATTGAATACTTAAATTTTAAATAAAATTACTCACAAATAGAGCTAAATTAGGTTTTCAAAATACATAATAATAATTATATTATGCATACACGGTGTCACAATAAATTTTACCATACTCCTTGCCTTTTCTTCTTTTTTTTTTTTTTTTTTTTTTATGAAATATGGGGGCAAACGAGCAGACGGGTCACCTGATGGAAAGCAACTTCCGTCGCCCATGGACACTCGCAGCATCAGAAGAGCTGCAAGTGCGTTGCCGGCCTTTTAAGAGGGAATAGGGTAATAGGGGAGGGTAGGGAAGGGAATAGGGTAAGGGATTGGGCCTCCGGTAAACTCACTCACTCGGCGAAACACAGCGCAAACGCTGTTTCACGCCGGTTTTCTGTGAGCCCGTGGTATTTCTCCGGTCGAGCCGGCCCATTCGTGCCGAAGCATGGCTCTACCACGTATAAAATATACTGTTCTGCATATACTGTTCAAATATACCTAAGTATACAAGATAATTAAAAACGTTTTTGTTTTGACATGTTATACAAAAACCCCATTATTTACATACTAGGTCTATGGAGGACAAAAATGCCCTTTTCAGTGACATAATATAACTTGTTTGTATTGAGAAGGTACACCAGCATTCATACATTTCTGCCCCTCCTCCTTTGTTTTATATATAATAAAGTTATTTTTGTTAATAACCAATTCACAAGATACAATAAATAATATAACAGACTACAGTCTACACTCTACTGTATCTATAATATTTAATCTATGAGCACTTTTAGACAGACCCAGTATTAGCTTTACATAGGTTTTTTAAATCCGCCTGTTGCATAACTATGATAAGCTAAATGATGTTTCCACTGATTATACTTTATTTACATTAAATACAAATTATGTGGTATTAAAACAAGCAACAGTGTGTAAACCTTCAGTTGTATACAATAAACATAAGAATATTACTCACCTTTCCTTTGTATAATAACCCTAAGAAGTGGTCTCGCTGTGAGCAGTGCTCTTGCTAAATTATCATCGTTATTTATGGGCAGCAGGTCACCATCACTTGGGTCGGTGTAGCTTATCAGGAATGTAACATTGTGTAGTTTATATAATTTCTCTATCAGTGCTTTGAAGTCCTCATATTTCAATTTCTCCTTTCTATTCAATGAAAAACGCCGAAATTCTGCATCAAACTGTAAGAAAACATTGTATTAATGTGCAATACATAGTATATTTTCATTCTCAAGTTTGATTTTTTAACTGGCCATCTAGGAATACAAAAGTAGAAAAAATATCGAGAAAAGGCATTTTTTTATAAGCTTAGTTGTTTATGAGTTAAATTCTTATAACAAAAATCTATAGTAATATAATAAAGAGGAAAAGTTTGTTTGTTTGTTTCTTTGCATTGAATAGGTTCTGAAACTACGGGACAGATTTTGATGAAATTTGACACAGATGTAGAGTAGACCACGGGGAAGGACATAGGCTACTTTTTATCGCAAAAAAATGAACAGTTTCTGCGAAATGATCTTTTTCGCACACGAAGTCGCAGGCAACATCTAGTAGAAAATAAACATGTTTTTAAATTTTATTTTTTCCGCTACCTATAACATGTTACACTTGAGCAGCCAGTAGGAAAATCCAACCACACCATACCATAAAGCAGTTTTTAAACATGTTTTCAATTTTTTTTTTCTATTTATGGTCACGGTTAAACTTCAAAGTGCAATTAAGAATAAACAGATGATATTTTGTAAGTTACGAGTTATATTAAAAGATGAATAATTTTTTTTCTACTTTAAATTGTGCCTAGATAAGCTAATTATACTTCTGTTATTACAAAGAAATGAAAATATTGATATTTATTTATGGAGTTTACCATTTTCAGTATATTATGAAGTTAAGTTTTATAAAGCATACAAAATATCAGGACAGAAAAAAAAGGCAACATAAAAGTAAGCTTTCCAATTTTGTAATTTGCTTGTTTTGTTTGGAAGGATATTTTCAGATATAGAGATAAGATTTAAGTGTTTTAATGGCATTATTTGAAAGAGCACTAAATGAAGCAGTTTTTAAATTGATTTTGTAAATATTTTCCTTCATATGGTCGTAGTTAAACTGTGTTAAAAGATGTTTTGTACTAAGAATAACAGATGTTTTGCAAGTTAAAAGTTAAATAAAAGATTAATGTTTTTCAAGTTCAAATTATGCTTAAATTACCTAATTAATTATACTTCTGATGTTAAGAGAAAATGAAAATATTGACAATTTAAATAATTTTCAGTACTTAATTGAGTATGACCCAAAAAGTCGCCAGTTTTATTATTTTCATTAACGGTTCAGTTTTGCAAAGAAAAGTCCGGGAAAGGAAACATAAAAGTAAGCTTTTCAATTTGTAGGTGATTAATAAAAGTATTATGACTATCATGAGCTACTGCTTACTTTAAATTGTGTCAACTTTTATATGGCAAACTAAAAATAATATTCGAACAAAATTAAACTAATCTAGACAAAAAATTACATTTCTGGTGGTGGTGGCACTAGTGCATATGTGAGTTGTAAGGGCAAAACATGCTTTTTCTTCAAAGCAAGGGAATAGAAATTTGCTCCCACATACCTTAGTCTTCACTTCCACATTTTGACTGTCGATTCGAGCGGCTATTTTATTCTTCGACATCTCGAAAGCATTGAACACTTTTACACTAACTTAATAATAGTATTCTAGGATATTTAGGCACTTAACTTATATAATAACATTGTAAAATCTGAAAAGTTTCAAATTCAAGACTGATCATTCAACAATCATTTCTCGCGTCGTAATTTTAAAGAATAGTGTTTCTATTACAGAAATATTTAAAGCATTAGTAATAACGAACCAATCACAGTCAAGATTTGAGTAAAAATTCTGGTGTTATTGGTCAATTAAGTTATGAGCAAAATTGAGCAAATCGCTCAGCAGAGACGTCAAAACTCAAAATGGTTCCATTTTACGCAGATTATAAAAGACATTTCAGATTTGAAAGAAGGAGGAGAGTATTAAAAAGACATTTCATTTGAAACAAATGGACCTAGTATATCAACAGGACCGAGAACTGTGAGCAAAAAAAACGAGCCGAGCGAGAGGTTGGAAGAGAGGCCGTGTGTCCCTTTCTAGTAGGGTGACAATAATATTTTCTGCCGTGGCAAACTGCAAAGTTGTGTGAGACAAATTGTGAAACACTGAATGACATACAGCTGAGGCTTTAAAAGTCGACTAGATTGAATAGTGTAAAATCAAGAAGGTTTGAAGTGACGGCTACAATAATATGTAACAGATTTTTATGTAATTCTCTGCCTTACTTAAACACTATTGAGCCATTTTTGTCGCATTTCTTAATTGTTGGGAAATCTATAAAAACTGTATTATATTATCATTAAAGGCCTTACTCGACTTCACACGTTTTTTTCTCAGTATAGTGCGGTTGAAATGAGAATAGGATCGAGTCGGCGCCATATTGTTTCGAATTTAGACTGTATGATAGTTAAATTTATGTTAAGATAATTGATTACTATTTAACATTCTTATTTAAATTCGATGCAAGACTATTAATATTTATATGCACATTAGTTTTTCTAAAAATCACACTTTTCAAGTGATATTTGACAGATAAAGGTCATTGACGTTCCTATTCTCATTTGAAACGCGTTATACTTACTACGATTCTAGGTGAGTCGCTACTGACTAGTTTATAACAAAACGTAGTACAATAATTATAACTCTTAATAACGTCAGTTGCTTTAATGTTAACACTTTTATACTAGAATAACTAGATTAACATTAACAATTAACTTACTAATGTTATTAATAAACGAAATATTGCAATCAGCATAACTTTCACTTCGACAAGAATATACACAACATTTTTTCACCATTGACTGTTAAATCATCAAATAAATAATAAAAACATAGTTACGGAGATACATGAAGTAAGAAATAAAAACTATTTTCAATTTTAATATTATCCGGTGTTCAGCATAAAATATGTGTAATGGCGTAGGTATCTATAATTGTCTTGTGAATGATACCATCTAATAAAAAAAGAAGGAAAAGGATTTAATATAAAGTGTAAACTGCATTTTTTATTTAGTATTATAGCGTTTTCGCGCCTATAATATTAAGGTACAGTTACACATGCTAGTTAGTAGCATGCTTTTTAGTATGCTCATTAGCATGCTTGTTTCGAGCATGCTCTGCACTTGTCTACGGGTACAGTTACACATGCTAGTTAGTAGCATGCTTTTTAGTATGCTCATTAGCATGCTTGTTTCGAGCATGCTCTGCACTTGTCTACATTTGCTAGATATAAGCATGCTAGTGAGCAAATTGTGCACGCGCACCTGCTGCTAACGACTGATCGATACTACCATGCTCAATAAGCAAACCTGTTCACACACGCTATAAGCACGCCCCCTTCCACCCGCGCTGCAGGTAGCATGCTCAATAATCGCACGACCGTCGATTTTTGAGCATGCTCGAAACTAGCATGTTCATTATTAGCAATGTTTCAATACACATGCTACTAATGAGCATTTGCTCAAAAGTAGCATGCTTTCGTGCTACTAACTAGCATGTGTAACTGTACCTTACATTTGCTAGATATAAGTATGCTAGTGAGCAAATTGTGCACGCGCACCTGCTGCTAACGACTGATCGATACTACCATGCTCAATAAGCAAACGTGTTCACACACGCTATAAGCACGCCCCCTTCCACCCGCGCTGCAGGTAGCATGCTCAATAATCGCACGACCGTCGATTTTTGAGCATGCTCGAAACTAGCATGCTCATTATTAGCAATGTTTCAATACACATGCTACTAATGAGCATTTGCTCAAAAGTAGCATGCTTTCGTGCTACTAACTAGCATGTGTAACTGTACCTTTAATTTAAACTTTAAGGCTAATTTGCAAGGAAAAGAAAGAAATTCACAAAGAATGGTTCAAACTGCTTATGTATTTTGGTATTAGGAACAATTTGGCATACTTTTCAAAAACTTGGAAAATACCCTATTGTCAACAAAATATTGTCAATACCTTTTTTTTTAATAAGGCGAAACGGCAAGTAAGATCTAAAATATAAACTAAGTGATAATATATAATATAAAATAGTGTGGTGTATTTTTTATTAATTATAATTATTAATTAATAATTCCTGTATATTATAATGGAGTTACTGTTGTACATCATTACAAAAACATGTCACAAATTTTCAAATTTAACTTTACTTTTTGGTTTTGCAGGGAATTAGGTGGCCTTTTGCAAGGATACTTCTTTGTACTTTTTTAATTGACCAGAAAACGGGCAGACTGATCGCCAGATGGAGAGCGATTATCGCCAGCTATACATATTCGCAATAGGAGGAGTCACAAGTACGATCCCGGTCTTAAAATCCTACTACTCCTTGAGTACCCGGAGGCCGTGGTATTTATCTGGTCCAGTTGGACCGTTCGTGCCAAAGTATGGCTCTCCCACGTAAACGGACTGCTGTGCTCTGTTTTCTTCACATATTTAGCTCCATGCTGACAATCTGAGAGCTTTTTGGTGTTGTCGTAACGTGTAAGCTAATAAATGATGTCCAATCCATACTAGTCCATACTAATCCATACTATATACTATATACTATTTATACTATTATCACAGCCTATAGAACTATTACCTACAGTCGTCCAACGGACACGTCTAGACAGAGCAATCGTGCGGGGCGTGCGGGGTGAGAGAGGGGCGGTAGCGAGCCCAAGCTGCCATACACTCGCTTGGGACACGTCAGCCGGGGTTGACGCTTTTTAATTTGATTGTTTTAAGTGGTTTGCGACAGTGTTTCGCTTGAGTTGTATGTAGGTACTTATTTACAATGGTCAATTATATGAAGAGCTAAAGAAGATTAATTTTAATACATAACCATGCGCCTGTTTCCCATCAGAATTTTTAGTAAAATTGTATCTACGTATGAGAATTTACTAACTACATCGTCAAATTCAACAATCGCAATCTAAAAACTAGTAAATCCAAATGTCGAAAATACCTTTCAGTTTCGCATTTGTAGCTTTTGCAGGGTTCGTAAATATCCGATATTTATAATAAATATCAAAATATCAGATATTTTTGATATATATCCGATATTTTTGATTTTTTGATATTTTCAAAATTACATACAAATCTCATAGGTACGGTATGTTTTTTCGTAATAGTTGAATCGAAATAATTTGTATGTCTGATAATTTGAAGATAGGGAAGTAAAATTAAACTCATTTATTTATTATTGATATTAAAAGTTTTAAAATCAATTTTTTTTTTTTAATAAGATTTAATGGCCTGGTAACTAGACCTTTAAGCCAAGTCTTATATTTTGAGGTATTTCTTATTTGTCTTATTTCTAAATAGTCAAGTCCAAAGTCTAGTCAAAGTCCTAATAAATAGTCACGGTAGTCAATCAGTCAAGTCAGTCGATTCAGTAAAGTGATAGACGCTTTACTGAAACTTCCTAGGGAGTTTTGGCGGGAAACCCAATTTAGCACGCATTTTGTAGTTGCTATATCACTCCTCCACATTAGTGCACGTCACGAATAACTAATGGTTAATATTCCACCAATATTACACATTAAAAACCGCAATAACACGAATTTAGAAAAATAACACAGAAACACAACATTGCTGATTGACTTTCCCGGCAAAACTCCTTTAAAATCAAATCAACGATAGATACTTTTGATTTTTTTTTAATAAGATTTAATGGCCTGGTAACAAGACCTTTAAGCCAAAGATACTTTTGAGAATCAATTTACATAAACCATAAAACCATAAAATGACTTTTGTTTATAACCAGAAGAAAAAAAAGTGTATTATTTTTATCAGTCGAATTAATTTTACACATGGTATAAATGGTATAACAATAGTATTATAACAAACAAGGAATTTTCTTCCGAAAAACAGGGGGTCACGTGGGTGTCATAAGCCGTTACAAGCTGCGTCGACGGCTATGATTAGTTAATGTCGTGTCAAATAGCAAGTTTTTGATGACCTAGGGTTGTGAAACTCTCGGAAAATAAGACCTGTGTTGATGTAAGATTTTTTACATTTAAAACATTCTTTTACATTTTTAAATATCAATATCAATTTTGATATAATATATCAAGCATAAATATCAATTGATATATATCATGATATATATACGATATACCTATATCAATTGATATATATCATGCTAACCCTAAGCTTTTGTATACGCATTTGTATTTTTTATAATAAAACTCTTCATTAATACTTCTATATATATTTTTTTGTTTTATTCCTAGTACTCTACATACACATACTACGAATACCTACACAAAATGTAGAACAGATTATAATAAAACACATTATTGTGACAACCCTGCAGCAATGACGAATACCTACACAAAAGCGGCATTTCGCGCGACTTCAAACGCGTTGGACCACTGTATCTCTTTATTACACTGTGCTATTATATTATACTATTATACTATATACTTATACTATATACGATATATACTATATACTATATACTATACTATACTATATACTATAATATTATATATTATATTATTATATTATCCTTACTTAATATTATAAATGCGAAAGTGTGTCTGTCTGTCTGTCTGTCTGTCTGTCTGTCTGTTACCTCTTCACGCCCAAACCGCTGAACCGATTTTGATGAAATTTGGTATAGGGATACTTTGAGACCCGAGAAAGGACATAGGATACTTTTTATCCCAGAAAAATGTACGTTCCGCCGCGATAAACGAATTTTGGCGCAACGGAGTTGCGGGCGTCATCTAGTATATTATATATTATAAATATTATAAATGCGAAAGTGTGTCTGTCTGTCTGTCTGTTACCTCTTCACGCTTTAACCGCTGAACCGATTTTGATGAAATTTGGTACAGAGATACTTTGAGTCCTGGGAAAGGACATAGGATACTTTTTGTCCCAAAAATTTGCGGTGTTCCCGTGGGATAATGTATTATTATTATGTGTACTTTGATTGTCTTTTACTGCTAAACGGTTGAATTGATTTGAATGAAATTTGGTATGGCAGTGGTTTATGCTTTGGACAAACGCGCAGTGTACTTTTTAACCGACTTCCCAAAAAAGGAGGCGGTTATTTATTTTTTTTGTATGTTCAACGATTACTCCGCCGCCTGTGGACCGATTTTCATAGTTTTTTCTGTGATGTATAGGGTGTAATCCCAAATTGGTCCTTTTGATATCAAAATGGTGACCTGATGATGGAATCCATAAGGAATCGAGGGAACTCCTCGAAATTTATATGGACACATATGGTGATTTTGACTTTTTCTGAAGTAGTTCAAGTATATGCTACCAAAAAGTAAGATTTTGCTCCAAGGTATACCCTAGATCCAAAAGTACAGAACAAAACTCCTGGCTCCTTATAGATACATGTTTGGGAATTTCGGCGTTGTTTAAAGAACTGCAAGCATATGCCACCCTATCAGTTAGAGTAATCATCATCATCATCACCACTATCACACCATACATCATCAGATTATGATGATATAAAAGGTATTTCTCATAGTATTTTACACTAACACGGATATCTTTGAACATTACTCTGCCGTTTATGGACCTATTTGCAAAATTCTTTTGTTGTTGAAAAGGGTTTAGTTCGAAATTGGTCCTTTAGTCACTAAAGTGGGAACCTGATGATGCGATCCATGAGGAATCGAGGGAACTCCTCGAAATTTATATCCACACATATAGTGATTTTGACTTTTACTGAAGTAACACAAGCATATGCTACCAAAAAATAAGATATTGTACCAAGGTATACCCTGGATCCAAAAGCACTGTACAGAACTCCTCAGTCTTTAAAGATATGCGTTTGGAAATTTCGGTATTGTTTAATGAACTGCAAGCATATGCCACTTTATAACTTACAGTAATCATCATCATCATCTTAATAGCAATATTTTATGGAAGCTTGGCGCGTATTCAATTATACATTCGATCGTTTAGTTTAGACGTTCTTAAGACGTATTAATAGTAACTTAAGAAAATATATCTCTAAAAAGGGTGAAATTATTATTTAAAAAAAAAATTAAACCGACTTCCAAAGTAAAAATACACAAAAAAGTATGAAATAAAACTTAATCTCCGTCGCGCGCTCTACCGGCAAAAATCTGTCCCCGTAATTGAGACCATTATTTTAACATTACGTTCGGACTCCTTGTTATCTATACTTCGTGCCTGTAACCGTCTACAAAAATTGTAAATAACGAACAACTAGATATCTCTTTCTTTCTCATTGGCATGTGTCATATAGGGGGATAAGGTACGATATATAATTTTTCCTCTTGCTAATAGCCTTTACTCTTTATACTCTATGATGTACACCACGAAGTATAGATAACAAGGAGTCCGAACGTAATGTTAAAATAATGGTCTCAATTACGGGGACAGATTTTTGCCGGTAGAGCGCGCGACGGTCCGATATGCACTCTTTTGAAATTACGCGGGAAGTTTAAAGTTGCTATTGACAGCTCTGGAAAGATTGAAATCTTATTATTTAAAAGTTTTAGGAAATTCTTAGAAACTGTTCTCGAAAAATAGATACCGTAGAACACGGTAATTGCCTAACGGTAATTTAAAAATAATTGTAATAAATAATAGTATTGGCAACACTCGGTATAATAGTTTCTAAATTACCGTTAGGCAATTACCGTGTTCTACGGTATCTATTTTTCGAGAACAGTTTCTAACAATTTCCTAAAACGTTTATATGATTAGATTTAAATCCACGTTTCTCTTAATATTTTCTTCCAGAGCTGTCAATAGCAACATTTAAACTTCCCGCGTAATTTCAAACGAGTGCTTGTCGGACTGTCGCGCGCTCTACTGGCAAAAATCTGTCCCCGTAATTGAGACCATTATTTTAACATTACGTACGGACTCCTGGTTTCTATACTTCGTGCCTATACCGTTCGGACTTCTGGTATCTATGCTTCATGTTTCACATGAAGCATGGAAACACGAAGTATAGATAACAAGGAGTCCGAACGTAATGTTAAAATAATGGTCTCAATTACGGGGACAGATTTTTGCCGGTAGAGCGCGCGACGGACCGACATGCACTCGTTTGAAATTACGCGGGAAGTTTAAAGTTGCTATTGACAGCTCTGGAAAGATTGAAATCTCATTATATAACCTCTCAAGCGTCACTTGCTGCCTTGCATGGAAACATGGAAACATGAAGCATAGATACCAGGAGTCCGAACGGTATAGGCTTTTTAATAATAATTATGTACACAATAATAGGACCAGATCTTAGTTCTCTTTTCTGCCGCTAGGCGTGCGAGACCGACGAGTACCGAGTGTTGCTAATACTATTATACCGAGTGTTGCCAATACTATTATTTATTACAATTATTTTTAAATTACCGTTAGGCAATTACCGTGTTCTACGGTATCTATTTTTCGAGAACAGTTTCTAAGAATTTCCTAAAACTTTTATATAATAAGATTTCAATCTTTCCAGAGCTGTCAATAGCAACTTTAAACTTCCCGCGTAATTTCAAACGAGTGCATGTCGGACCGTCGCGCGCTCTACCGGCAAAAATCTGTCCCCGTAATTGAGACCATTATTTTAACATTACGTTCGGACTCCTTGTTATCTATACTTCGTGCATGGAAACATGGAAAAGAATATTAACCTGTCAAGCGCCTTGACACTTTTGACAGATTGTGTCAACAAGCGTCGAGCCTTTTTGCCCCCAAAAATTAATTTTCCTTACATATTAGGGAATATGCACGTATTTTTTTTATTTATTTATATAGATCTATCTTGTTTGGTAAACCGTATGGTAAAATCAGTTTTTTGATATCATTAAAAATTACGAAGATATGAACGTTTAAAGTGGTCTATTAGACAGAGAGATCCGACGTGTATCGTGACGTCACATAACACGACTTTCATAGAAAGTTCATACTAAATTTCGTTTTGCTAGAAAGAGATAGATTACAAACTTTGACCGCTTATATCTTGCTCATTTATCAACAGATATTGAAAATTTTCTCGCCATTTTCTTTATTTTTCTGTCTAGTATCATATTATTATATTTTAAGCTATTTTTAAATTTTATGCATATTCCCTATTATTTTCGCGATTTTTTTCGCAATTTTAATGTTAATAAGTAAATAAAACCTATGGATGATGTATATATTTAAAAAGTTGGATAAATTCTCTAAGTGATGATGTATCTGGAATTTAGAAAAATACTAATATAATAAAAGGAATCTGGATGCAAACACAACATACTTGTCTTTTGTTTTTCATACTTTATTTAAAACCTCACTAAAGCCATATAATTATGTTTCTACATACTGAAATTTTATTTATTTACGTAAGTGTATACGAGTACATTATACATAACATTTACAATACATGAACCTTAGATGTAAAACAAATTACAGTTACCTACTATGACAAAAGGCTGACATAGTAGGTACATGTTTTGATTGTTCAATAAACTGTAACTGGGATATGTCCCAGTTACAGTTTATTGAACAATTTAGAGACATGTTTTTATGTTTTTATACAGTTCAAGATGTAAAATATTAAAGTAATGACTCTTCAAATTTTTACAATACACAATGAGGGAATAAGAACCCTCGGAAAATAGCCTTTTTTCATGGTACTGTCCCACAAAAACAATCATGTAACAAATCTACTTATTGTTATCTTACTTATCCTTATTAAAATTCCATTCCTAGACTCTAGAATTTATACAGTTACTAATAAAATGTTAAATTTACATTGATATTTTCATTGCTATTTTTTTCATACTATCCTAAAATACGCTGGTGTCATAGTATGGATACGCCGTTTCGAACATACATTTTTTTTCTTGCTATTTTATTGTTAACATGTTTTATTTATTTTTTTACTTACTAACATAAAAATGTTATTTTGTCAATGCTATTTTTACATACATAAAATTACATTGTCGTCATAGTTGGAATAATTCCATTCCTAGACTCTAGAATTTATACAGTTACTTATAAAATGTTAAATTTACATTGATATTTTCATTGCTATTTTTTTCATACTATCCTAAAATACGATGGCGTCATAGTATGGATTCGCCGTTTCAAACGTACACATTCTTTTCCTTGCTATTTTTATTGTTAACATGTTTTATTTATTTTTTTACTTACTAACATAAAAATGTTATTTTGTCAATGCTATTTTTACATACATAAAATTACATTGTCGTCATAGTTGGAATAATTCCATTCCTAGACTCTAGAATTTATACAGTTACTTATAAAATGTTAAATTTACATTGATATTTTCATTGCTATTTTTTTCATACTATCCTAAAATACGATGGCGTCATAGTATGGATTCGCCGTTTCAAACGTACACATTCTTTTCCTTGCTATTTTTATTGTTAACATGTTTTATTTATTTTTTTACTTACTAACATAAAAATGTTATTTTGTCAATGCTATTTTTACATACATAAAATTACATTGTCGTCATAGTTGGAATAATTTCATTCCTAGACTCTAGAATTTATACAGTTACTTAAAAACGTGGATTTAAATCTTAATAAAAGTTTTAGGAAATTCTTAGGCTGGGACTATATGCAACGGAATCCGGTAGGCCGTAGAGAATTATGAGCACTGAAAATAGATCTCTGCACTAATACAATAGAGTTGAAAATCGAACATCCGAGCGTCGAGTCAAATGTCAATGTCATATATGACAGCTCGACACTCGAAACTTCCATTTTCAACTGTATTGTATTAGCACAGAGTTCTATTTTCAGTGCTCATAATTCTCTACGGCCTACCGGATTCCGTTGCATATAGTCCCAGCCTTAGAAACTTCTCGAAAAATAGATACCGTAGAACACTGTTGCCATTACTATTATACCGAGTGTTGCCATTACTATTATTTATTACAATTATTTTTAAATTACCGTTAGGCAATTACCGTGTTCTACGGTATCTATTTTTCGAGAACAGTTTCTAAGAATTTCCTAAAACTTTTATATTAATTACTATTGGAAAAGCCTATAGGTACCGGTCGGACTCCTGGTATCTATACTTCATGATGTTTCAATGGACCTAGTATAACAACAGGACAGACTACTGTGAGCAAAAAAACGAGCCGAGCGAGAGGTTGGAAGAGAGGCCGTGTGTCCCTTTCTAGTAGGGTGACAATAATATTTTCTGCTGTGGCAAACTGCAAAGCTGTGTGAGACAAATTGTGAAACACTGAATGACATACAGCTGAGGCTTTAAAAGTCGACTAGATTGAATAGTGTAAAATCAAGAAGGTTTGAAGTGACGGCTGCATTAATATGTAACAGATTTTTATGTAATTCTCTGCCTTACTTAAACACGATTGAGCCATTTTTGTCGCATTTCTTCATTGTTGGAAAATCTATAAAAACTGTATTATATTATCATTAAAGGCATTACTCGACTTCACACGTTTTTTCTCAGTAACTAGGTACTTACAGCTTACTACGATTCTAGGCGAGTCGCTATCGCTACTGACTAGTTTATAACAAAACGTAGTACAATTATAACTCTTAATAACGTCAGTTGCTATAATGTTAACACTTTTATACTAGAATAACTAGATTAACATTAACAATTAACTTACTAATGTTACTAATAAACGAAATATTGCAACCAGCAGAACTTTCACTTCGACAAGAATATATACAAAATTTTTTCACCATTTTGACTGTTAAATCATCAAACAAATAATAAAAACATAGTTACGGAGATACATGAAGTAAGAAATAAAAACTATTTTCAAATTTAATATTATCCGGTGTTCAGCATAAAATATGTGTAATGGCGTATCTATTGTCTTGCGAATGATACCATCTAATAAAAAAAGAAGGAAAAGGATTTAATGTAAACTGCATTTTTATTTAGTATTATATGACTATTTCTAACTTTTTTAATTAGAATATGATATAGTTATAAACATTTGTTAAAATAATAATATAGTACACTCGTTTTATCTAAGATTTTTCAAGTTACTTTTTATAAATACCAACATTTTTCTGGTTGGCAACATGCAAGAACGAGACACACAGCCTCTCTCCTGGCTATCTCGCTCGGCTCGGATTTGCCTCTATGATACGTGCATTGTGAAATACACTCTATTACTAACGTAATACAGTTCTTTTTAGCAATTACAAAATTCGGAGTCTTCTATCCATAGGTACTATATCGTTCTTGCATGTTGCCAACCAGAAAAATGTTGATATTTATAAAAAGTAACATGGAAAATCTTAGATAAAACGAGTGTACTTTATTATTATTTTAACAAATGTTTATAATTATATCATATTCTAATATAAAAATTAGAAATAGTCATTTTGGCATTTTCAGTGTAATTTGACACTTGACACTTGACAGTTACAATGTTACAAGAATGTGACGTCATGACAACTCAATAATAAAAGCCCAGCCCAGAATACCTACTATTTACGTTTTTAAATAAATGTTTTAAGCCTATAAAAATGCCTTATAAATGGTGCGTAGTGCCAAAATGCACTAATACGTCTATTAAAACACCGGGGAAAATCTTTGTGACCAATATGCATACCAAAGAACACTGAAATGCGGAAAAAGTGGCTATTAAGGCGTGACTCCTGTTCGAAACATTACACAGAAAACACGAAACATTGGGGCGTGGCTATACACATTTGTCTAGGAATAGACAATGTTTTTGTTTTCGGAGACGGACGGAAAACATTCCCGCGCGGGTAGAGAGGGGAAGAAATGTTTCATTTCTTACCTAGTGTTCACATCGTTCACATGACAGCTAGGTACAGGTTTTTTAGGGTTATAGTTTTGCTTGTTGTGTTTTTTGTGTTTGTTTTTGTGATCGCTCATAATATATGGCTGACTTAATTAAAAAACACCAATTTTGTCAGTTTTCAATAGAAATGCGTAAAATGGCGCACATATTTATGAGTTAAAAAAATACTTTTATGAAACACCTAAAGTGGCCTTTTCAGAACCCCTCTTTTCTCCTAGATTCTACACCTACAATCACTAAAACTGCGAGCGCTAATACGTCTTCCTCGTCGGAACTTAGATCGTGTCTGGACAAAATGTTTTGTTTCGATCAAAAACATTTTCTGTAGCTGGAGACAGCTTGTGTATGAAAACAAATGTTTTTGTTTCATGTTTTCTGTGTAATGTTTCGAACAGGAGTCACGCCTTTACTCGCTGACGCATGACGTTAATGATTCTGATGCTGGCTATTCTTTATGGAAATCGGGAGGCCATTAATAAAAAAAGAAGAAGTACAAGAATATGACGTCACATTCCAATCTCGTGCGTTTTTAGTCACGTGGTCAAACGTGAAAAATTCATAATTTTATTTTTGATATTTTATAAAAATCATGCATATTTTTGTGTGAAAAGTTGGTTAAATCGGTTTAAATTAATGTTTAGCGATAAATTATCAACAATCTGATGTATATTTTCATCATAGGATAATACCTATTGACAAAAGTCAAAAGTCAAAACTCAAAAAAAAAATAGACGTGATAGTAACGAAAAAAGCGTACGTGTATGTATTCGTTACTATAACATTTGGTCCTTCGACCAATTTGGTCCTAGTGACCAATGTATATGTCACCGTAAAATTGTAAAAACTGATATTACTAGAGATATTGTTATATGTCGACATATTGTCAAATAAAAATTTCTTCTTACAATTTACACGTTATTTTGCGTTATATTGTAATATTTACCGTGCCGATGCTCCGCGCCGCCATATATGTTTTCTTTTTCATAATAATAATTATAACGAAAAATAATGCGTACAATTGTAAGGAGAAATTTTTATTTGACAATCTGTCAACATATTATAATATCTCTAGTAATATTACAATCTATCGGTTTTTACAATTTTACGGTGACATATATATACCTCTATGGTGGCCGGTGAGCACATTCCCTAGCGGAAAGTCACAGAACTAACGTATGACAGATAAAAGTACGGTTAGACCCTCAGACGTACATTTTTAAATGATTTTGAAAATAATTTTTAATTATTCGAAAATATAAAAAGAAACTGCTATAAATTTAATTATAAAATGACTACAAACATTATTAAAAATAGGAGCTGACTGTTGTGTTCCTCAATGTTATAATTATTTTATAATAAAATATATATGCTGCTGTACACTGTACTATTATATTTTATTGTGTGACTGTAGTCTGAAAGGCCGCCGTCTTGTACAGTTCCTACGTATTGATAAGTGTGTGGGTATATGTATGTTTTTTTGTGTGCAAATAAAATTTTCTATTCTATTCTATAAGTTTTCATATTAATATTCCTACAGTAGGTAGGTACACTACTTTTCGGCAGTAACTGACGAAAAGTTACGAAAATGTTCTATCTAGTTTAAGTTTTGTGTCTAGTTTAAGTTGTGTCCAGATTATATTCCACTTCATGTGGTTAATCAAATACACCAGAAGTTTATACAGCTAAGCCTCAACACCTAATTTCCTTCAGATTTTAGTTCTTTTACACCAACACACAATAGCATTCTATTTTTAAAATACTGTTCACCCTCACGAAGTGGTCTTTTAGTATTTTTGACCACTTCGTAGATATCCAACAATGAAAGCATGACGCACTTTTAAGCGATTATTTAAAAATAAAAATAAAATCGTCTCTTTTTACTATACAGCCAGATATAAATTATCAGTCATAGGATAGTACCGAAATCCACCACTAGGGAAATTTGATCGCCACCAATAGTATCGTTATGTTACTCGTTATTTATGATACCTCATAACATGCTATGTTATGTTAGAGCAGCATTTCTTAACCGTTTCAGTCCACGGACTCCTAGAAAATCATGCACAATTTCAAGTGTCCCCTTAATAAAAAGAAACACCAAAAATTTTCGGAACATTTACTTCACTCACTCTTAACTTCAGTGAGTCTCGGACACCGCCCATTGGCGCACGTTTACGCAACGCTTAATTAGCACAAATTAAGCGTACCGATTACGACAGTTGGTGCAATTTGTTTATTTTTGTTAAATGGTCTATAGATGAGACTGCAGACCCCCATACATATACTTGCGTCCCAGGGGTCCGGTCCGGTCCGGTCCGGACAGGTTCTTAAAACAATGTGTTAGACCAGTGTTTTTCAACCTTTTTCATGATGCGACCCCCCTTGTATGAAAAAATATTTCGCGACCCCCCCGACCCTTCGCTTTTTTATCATGTATGTATGTGTATGTTACAATGTTACAAATATTCATTCCATACGACGTTTTTATGCGTCTCCATAATTAGGATTCGGATATAAGTACATAATATAGTACGTCAAACACATTATTTTACAATTACATACATCAATGATATCGATGATCGATTTATGAGTAGGTTTATCCTTTTGTTAAAATTCTCTTACTTCATAAATCAATCTTTTTAATCTTTATTGTTTTTTTATAAAGTTCTGTCGACCTCCGGTGACCCCCCTACAGAAGCTTCGCGACCCCCCAGGGGGTCGCGACCCACAGGTTGAAAAACACTGTGTTAGACTTTAGAGCAACGAACCAAGTCGTATTGCATACGCGTATAGTATGATGTCGCGGTGTCGCAACTCGCGACATTCGTAATTTGTAGTAAACATAATAATAATTATATATTAGATACCAAGTTGCGTAAGGTGAATTTTTTCACAACTTGGAAAACCATACTTTTTAACCACTTTTTGAATTATAACATGATACTACGAAAAATGATAGGAACGAAATATATTCGTGTGTAACGTTTCGTTACTCGGTACTAGATGCCGCACCCGTTACTTAGTACCGAATACATCCGGTTTGTACCAGTGTTGCCAACTTAGGGGTTTTCCCCCTAAATTTAGGGAGAAAAAGTCTCTACAGGGGGTTTTCTAGGGGGGAGAATTTTTTAGGGTTATTTTTAGGGATTTTTATTTTCTTGTTTTTGATTAAATTAAGCGATTTTAAAACATCGAAAAGTGATTTGAAAAGTCAACCTGTAGAAAATAAACGTTTGGAAGTGTATTACAATAAGTATATAAAGTTAGACGGAATTATATTAATTATCTTACAAAACATTAATTTTTATTATTTGTTTGTCATTGCATGATTTTTGTAGTATTAATAGTAGACATTCTTAATGATACAAAAAATTAGGGGGATTTTCAAGTAATTATTGCGATTTTGGGGGTTTTCGACAAAATCTTGGGGTGAAATTATTTTGAGAGTTGGCAACACTGGTTTGTACAACTCTAAAAAATAATAAAAAGTCAAATTCTAATTTCCATTTTCTCAATAAAATTCTTATTATTTATTCGTATGTACCTACATAACAAATTAAGTACTTTTTGATTGAATGTTACTAATACCTACCTTAAATCGAGAACTGCAAAAGATATTATTGCATAAATATAATGACCAAGTTAATAAACAAAGATGCGGCTCGGCTGAATCCTTGTCTTAAGGTTAATAGTACATATTTTTATTATGTAACAAACGAACAATATTCGTGTACCACAATTAATATTAAGTAACTTCATGATTTCAGGAGCAAGAACAGTCCTATGAATGCCTGAACAAGAATAACTTTGTACAAGAGAAGTGTGAACAATACTTTGACAATTACAATACTTGTAAAAAGTTTTGGGTTGGTATATTGTTATCTATACTAAAATTATAAAGCTTTAAAATACTAATATTTGACGACCTCTGTGGCTCAGTGGTTAACGCGTCGGTGCTCAAGCCGGAGGTCGCGGGTTCGAATCCCGCCGAAGGAACAAAAAGTTTTCTGTGCTCTTGGGTCATGGATAATATATGTATTAAATATGTTTATAATATAATAAAAATATGTGTAGTATAAAAGCATTAAATATATTTCTGTTGTCTGGTACCTGCAACACAAGTTCTTTGAGAAGTTACCACGGGACCAGATTGACATGGTGTGAAAGTGTCACCGATTTTATTGAAATTTGGCAGAGATATACAGTAGACCACGGGGAAGAATGTAGGCTATTTTACTATACCTTTGGCACATACTAAGTTACAGGATGCATTTAGTTATTTTTAATGAATTACTTAGTTAAACCTTAATGTTTCCAAAATTAATATCAACTATAAGATAGAAACGAAACCTTAAATCCTTAATAATTAATTAATACCGTCAATAAACATTAATCAAAACAGTTGCCAAAGATAATGTAATACATTAAATATTTAACCTAGAGGTAACCCTAACCTAACTATGGTTGTACTCAATATAAAAAAAAGTGCTTGACATTTAAGTCTGTTTCCCAACTTTTTTATCTATATTAGATTGTATACTTGATCCTTATATTAATTATTATTAGATTAGATATGTGTAGATAATATGCTTTTTTTTTAATTACTCCAAAAGTTACTGTCCGATTTGGTTCACAATAATTTTTCTAAAGAATTTTTAGCATGATCTATCAGCATGGAAATTTGCAAGTTTCTATCTCCTATAGTTTAAAAATGCTAGGGGGCTTACAAACTACTTTGGTGGCCGTTTACTCGAAATTCGAAAATGGTCAACTTTATAAAAAAGTAACGTATGAAACCTTGCCTTTATTTTAAAAGACCTATTCTACGATACCCCACAGGGTGGGGTAGAGTGACAAATATTTTTCATCCCCACTTAACATGTATGGAGAGCCACCCCTAAAATATAAAATTATTATTCTTTTATGATCCCGAAACCGTGATCTATACACAATCTATAACTGCACCAAATTTCATCAATTTATATTCATAATTACAGGAGCTAGAGGTGCGGACAGACAGACAGATAGACAGACGGACAGAGCGAAACTATAGGGGTTCCATAAGTATTACGGAACCCTAAAAATACGTGACCGCGCTGGTTCGCACCGTGGCGCTAACCATAGATTATACAGATATATACTAGTATAGATGCGCAACTCTAAAATTTAAACTGAGTCTTGCAAAAGTTTCGGAATGTCGTTTTTAGATGGCGTTGTACCGTTTTAGTTACTATCAAACCCGCTAGATGGAAGTAGTACTGCCTGATAATTTTTATTGAACTGAATTATGGACAGAAATTAAGTTGTATCGAAATCGAAAGTCGTACTTCGTAGACACAACAACGACCAAGTGTCTCTTTAATAGTGGAATATGATTACCGCATAGTAAAATGTTCGCGAGCCCTTATACATACGCCTTGTGTTTTCGATAGCGCGATGTAGAAGTCGCTTAGTGGCATCTGTTGTGACTATCCGAAAACTTTCAAACTGTTAGTACCGGATAGTCATTTTTAGATGTCTCTGTTCTCTGTTAATTTGTGCATGTATGAGAGTTTCACCCCCCTGGCGCTAACTGGCTATCGTGCTATTGCTATTTAGTATTTGTTAATGCTAAAGACTGCGAAATAATGTCGGCTCGACGCGCGACGCGACTTGCGAGTTCCACAAATTGCGAGCGAGAAGAGAAAATACATTACCGGCACAGCAGTCAATTTTTTTCAAAATAATGTTAATTGCATGCGTTTATTAATATGAGTTAATAATTATTAGTTTTTCTTTATTATTTATGTTTTCTTATTGTATGTTAATACAGGTGACGCGATGTAATGAAAAAACATTAGCATTTCACAAAACACAGCTATTTATGATCATTAAAAATCGATTTTAGCAAATAGCATAGCAATATAATGCTAAGACATGAAAATTAGCATGCTAATGAAATTAATGAAAAATAACATTAATTTCCATTACTACGGTATATCTGATACAATTTCATACAAAGTATATTTCGAACGCCAATTTTCCCCCCTGTTAGAATGTTTTCACATTGCGCAGTGCGATATAAGTAGTCGCACTTATAAATAGGCACATTGACAAAAAAAAATTTTGTCTGTTCAACGTTAGAGAACAGGTAATAAGTAATATAAAACCTATATTTACTAAAGTCTTAAAAATAACGAACATACAAACTATTTAAACTTACGATAAGAAAGAGAGCGATATATTTACCTGTGATGTGCATCCTGACGTCACCTTAATTTGTCGTGAAACAATGTACGGCGGTAGCAGATTGTGACGTCACATATCGTTTTGCGAGAAAGAGATGGGCAACATTTTTTATTTGTTTATATTTTTTTTAAACCTAAGTAACTTTTTCTTTTTGATTTATGTATCTCTATTCACTTTAAAATTCAATTTGTATAAATGTGTTCGACACTATTCAACACTATTCCCTATATACTAAGGCATGAGAGACACAGCGATGTTTTAAATTTTAATATGAAACAATATTCCTATCTTTCGAATAATCGGTGCGACACGCGATAATGGTCTGAAAAACGCACTTAAAATAAGAGCTCTTAGAGCATTTTCTGCTGTAGAAAGTAAACATTCTCTTTGGAAGAAAGCCTAAACTAGAAGGTTAAGCTGTACATTGAGCTACTTGTTTGCACACACATTTAACTATATTTATTTAATCTTTTCTGATATTTTACTGTTACCTAATTCTAAAGTGCATTTTTAGGGAAAAGTATACCAAGACAGAAAAGCTAGGGGAATCACTCCATATCTACCAGATGTTGAAGAAAGAAAAAAAATCAAGGAAGAATATAGGAAGTTTGTTTATGGATAAACATTAAACACAGATATTGCACAATATTTATCACATTATGTAAATATTTTATATTGTTGTAATAAAAATTATAGTTTTATATGATGCATTATCATTTAAATAACTCAATTATAATTTATATTTATAATTTTATAATATTTTGTCTTGTAATTCTAGTTTTCTTTCTCAAATTTTCCGTATTTATCTGAGCAATTTGACTGTTTTACCTACTAAATGTTTATACTGCTGACCCAACACATGTTCAGTGATAACTATGTACTGGAATGAATAAATAACCTACAACCTAAACCAATATCTACCTACAACCTACAATTACATAAACACTATTTAGTCTTCTAACACCTTCATTTGCACCTACCAACCTACTGGGACCAACCAATTTTTTTAATAAACCGGGAAACTAATCGCACCTACAGCCCGACAAGGATCTTTTGGCACGTGGCCAAAATCAGAACTAATGCCGCGATCTTGCAAAATATTACTTTTTACCCGACTACGGCGAAGCCAAAAGGAAGGGTAATGATTTTGGCAGTCTATGTATGTATGTATGTTTGTTCCCTCGTAGCGTCTTAACTACTGGTCCGATTTTAATAAATGAGGTGTCAATAGATTCGTAATGATGCCGCGAGTAACATAGGCTATAATTTTTTTTTAATTTTGTATTTCGAAAATTTAACCTCAAATTCTAACATCTAAAAAAATTTAACCGAGATAATCATCACATGTTTGGTATCAAAAGAAAGGTCTTGGCAAGCACATCACAAATATGTATACATATTTTACATATTTATGGCGTACTTGCACAAATATCTCAAAATATACGTTGAAAATGCGGTCGTACCGACAATCCCAGTTGTCCAATTTTCGAACATTACGTAATATAGGACTATATAAATATGTATATAATTTTTATATTATACATATTAGTTTCGCTTCGCGCTCATGAAGAAGATAATTATTTTTAATTAGGTACTTACACTAAGTGATTTGAATAGGTATAGTGCGATTCAAATGAGAACAGGATCGAGTCGGCGCCATATTGTTTCGAATTTAGACTGTTATGATAGTTAAATTTATGTTCAGATAATTGGGTACACGACTACATCTAAAATATTAAGTTTCATTAATGTATTCAGAAATTGGCGAAAAGAAAAACTCACACTTAGCACTTTCTTAGTATGGGAAAATTGAATTGTCGTAATTTTTCAATAAGTCTAACCCAGTGGTCCCCAACCTTTTTTTTACGCGGGCCACAAACCCGTTGTACTCCTGGTGTCGCGGGCCGCAACCAAAATTTTTAGGGACAAAAATACGGTGTTTAAAATTTAAATTTAACGATTTAATAATAAAAAAACACAAGGTAGTTAAAAGAGTGAAACTAAACATTTAAGATGAGATAACGACACAAAATAAAATAACAAATATGTATTATAATAATTATGTTCACTCAGTGAGATTTTTGGAATTATAAACGCTTTTTCACAACTTTATTTAGAGCTGGCTTGTTGCTGCATGCTATCCTTATTACATCGTAGGCTGTATTTCAAGAACCACTTTAGCTAGAAAGCTGATATTTTCATAAGTCTTAATTCTGATGCCGCTATAACAACATAATATCATATCTAAAAAACAAGATAAAACAAATAATATAAGGAGAAGCCCTTTTTATGACAACAAAATGCGATTTTTTGTCCTTTCTTTAGTCGATGGCAATACTTTAAATATTCACAAGATACTAAATAATTGATTTCTACTCCAATATATAATTCAAAATAAAAATTAATATAAAAGGGTTTTCATAAAAAATACTTTTATTTTTGTCTATTTTTTTTCCTAAAATGGCTTTTCCTTGGCTGATTTTTAAGTTACAGATTTCACGCGGGCCGCAGATAAAGGCCCGGCGGGCCGCATGCGGCCCGCGGGCCGCGGGTTGGGGATAGCGGGTCTAACCGTTTAAACATTCCCTAAACGTTCCTTCTTCTTACGTCCACAATTATATCAAGATCAAAATTAGCCAAATCGGTAAAGCTGTTCTCAAGTTTTGGTGAGACATTGATACTGGCAACTGCAATCCATTTTTATATATAAAGAGAAGATGTGTGCGTCTTGTGACTTGTCAACAAAATATTGGACTGGGGTTCTATTGTTAATGAAAGTTGTAATATAAGTATTGAATATTTTATTATCGTGAAATTACACAGAAAGCGATATGTAGTGAAAACTTTAGTGGCTAAAGAGTATTCCTAAGCTATCACAATGAAGGCAATTTGGGAAGAACATGTTCCAAATCCCTTTATATCTGTCAAAATATAGAAATTACACTAATAATAATAGATTCTTTTTTGTTGAAACAAATTAATTTTAAGTTTCTTGGAACAAATGAGGTAACCAGCTACAATTCTACCAATAATAATAATAATTTGGGCTTCAATATTTAATGTGCTTAATACAAAAATGCTATATTGTTTAATAATTGCAAAAGAACAAACACTCACAAGACACATTTGTATAAAATTTATTTTACAACCAGAAAATTGTAATTAATATTATAATTACAATCTCTTTTCAATAGATATATAAATAGGTAAATAGTTAAATACACACTTTATAAGATTGTTAAACGAATACAATAATAAAATACACCAAGAATAGTTATTACTACATAATTGCTATAATAAAATAGATCGAAAATATAATCACAAAAAATATTTCAAATACTGTTTATGTCCATGATTATACATACGTTTCGTAAATATCTATTAACAAATAAAAAAAAACAAGTATTCAATTATAAAATTCCATTATTATACACAAAATTGTGGATGTCAAAACATTAGAGATTCACTAAAGGAGACTAAACATGGATACTAGACAGTGATGGTGTGTATCTTTTTTAAAGGTAAAAATATTTGTCCCCTTAAACAGAAAACCAAAAAGTTAAAATTTTGGTTTAGATAATAGATTGTATCAATTGTAACTCTTATCAATACAATGTTATTATTTAATAACACATAATGTGTCATAAATTAGTTGCAAGAGTTGCAAGCACAACCACAAGCATTTTAAAATAATTGCCACAGTAAAATGTCTTATAAATGTATTTAGATATTGTATTAAACAAGCTATTTTTTAAAACACAATTGTGACTATTGACTATTTTGTCGCTTGTTGGTAAGCAATGATAAAAGCCTTTAAATATTCTCACTCAACATTTTTAGTGGCCAAGTGGCCATGACACAATACAATCTATTTTCAATAGTTACAAAGTATAACCTTTGTATATTTAGGCCATATCGAACTAGTCGTTATTATTGTAAAATAATCTATTTAAAAATAAAAACAAACGTATCTAACGTAAAAACTGAATGGAAAAAAAAGAGAATTCACAAAACACTTTTTTGTATATGTAATTGATTGTACTGTCGGTTCTTGGTGGAAATTCATGTTGAACACTAATAAAACACAATTTTTCGTGCACTTTTTCCACTATATTAAGATATAATTATAAATTTTAATAAATAACACGACCGGTTTCGAAATAAATCATCGTCAGGTGTAGCTAATTAGTGTAGGTAGTTTTAAATAATTAATACTTTTTTGTATATTATTTTAAATATGGACGATCGATGATTTTGTATGTTTAGCCTAGAAATAATGTTAAATTACACATAATATATACAACTGAGGTATGTGATAAGTTTTGGCTGCCCGTAGTACAGGGTAATTAGTATTTCGTGTTTTTTGGTACAGTCAGACACAAAAAAAAATCTATTGTGAGAACAGAAACACATACTTATTATGTACGTTATATATCTAAATGTTGATTTGCGTCATACAAATGATTTAGCTTATAAATGTACATTTTACATTGACTGTCAAATAATAACGAATATAAAGTAAATTATATATTCAATACATGACACAAATACTATTAGGCCGGGTCCAGACGCGTATAACGTGTAATGTAATCTAACGAGTAATGTAACGCGAATCATGTGCGTGGACGGCACTACAAGTGTTAAATGTAATGCTCGTAGTGCCGTCCACACACGTGATTCGCGTTACATTACTTGTTAGATTACATTACACGTTACACGCGTCTGGACCCGGCCTTAAAATATACTGACAATAAACAACAGGTACAAATAATAATAAAAAAATATACTTCTATATTAATTACACGTTAAGACTTAAGAATAATAATAATCTTTCGCGGTCGCCAATCAGGTATCAAAATTATAAATATACATAATCTCAGACAACACTTAAGAAATAGCTGCTAATAAAAAATAAAACTGACACTAAGCAAAGTTCGTTGCACTTAATCATATTATATAAAGTCCAATATAAACCACTGCGACAATACGTGCTACGAAATTATGAAAGATGTGTATGCAAAAATAATATTTTAGATGGTTTACGATATAAAATAAAGTATTTAGGCTAGGTATCCCAGCTACTAAATCCTCTAAGAATAAAATTCTTTGAAATACACAATCTTTTCAATAAAATAACAATCAAAACAAGTAAAGAAACATACAACAACAAAATACATTTCAAATAAAAAGGGTAAGTAGATTATATATAAAAGTGGTTTTATAAACTAAATAGACACCACTGCTACATTAAAATATGTAATTGGGTTAAATAAGGCTTTCGATTGTTCTAGTTTATAAATTTTTCAGGAATCGATAGGTACAATAGGACTAGATAATTCATTAGTTCTCCCCTGATGTCAATACTTTTTTAAATGAATTTATAAGAAAATGTATGTATAAATATTCTCTGCAATGTAATTTCCACTATTAAGATACTAATTACAATTTCATAACATCTATGTCTATTGTTTTTAAACATGTAATGTATGTTTCTGAACATGTAATATAGTACAGTCGGCAAAAAATCTTATGGCTTCTCAAAAATAGACTAGGATTAGTTAAGCTTTAAAATCTTAAGTATAACTGGCACTTAGTTATGAGTTTTTAATTTTAAAGTGTTATTATACTCGAAATATTCTATAGTATTGTTGTAATTACACCAACACGATGAAAATATCAACAGCTCATATCCTAGCTAACATTACTCGTACAAAAATACTTTTCTTTTACATTCCTAAGATGTTTTTGCTGACCGTACAATAATGTTATGTTATTTAGCACGCATTGTCGTCTAGGAGTCAATCTGCACGCTGCTTTATATGGAAACAGCTTATTCGGAAGTGGTCACACATCTGTCGCACCTGCAATGAACAAGTGTCAAATCGTTAGCAATCGTCGAGTAGCAACTTTTAATACGATGTAAGTACAATTAAAGTAGTTATAACGCGTTTCAAATGAGAAAAGGAACGCTAATGACCTTTTTCTGTCGATATCACGAGATCACTTGTGTCGAGATCAATTGAAAAGTGCGATTTTCAGAAATACTTAGGGGCCATCCATAAATAACGTTAAGGGGGAGGGAGGGGGTCGACGAAGTGTGACATTGTGTGACAAGGGGGTGGGAGGGGTCCTAAATATTGTGACGCCACATTTCAAAATTTAAAATACGAACTGTAAAGTTACTTTACGCAAACCTCAAAAACAAAAATGCCAGTTATAAATAATTTAAAGGATGTTCAAATTTGTATTAGATTATTAAGTTTGTATCTTTAATATAAAGATAATTCTATTAATATTATTTTTTGTTTTGTTAATTTCTTTAATATAGTCAATTGTTTTTTGTTTTGTTAATTTCTTTAGTTAACATAGTCAATCATTATTTGTTTCGTTAATTTCTTTAATTAATATAATTAATAGTTTTTTGTTTTGTTATTTGTTTCATTTGATGTTAATTTTATTAAAAATAATTTAAATGGAAATAAAACTGGTTTCGGAACCAATATTTTTATTCAATAATTTCTAAATGTAAATTTGCAAAATATGTGGGGGGGGGGGGGGTCTCACAAATGTGACCAACTGTGACAAGGAAGGGGTAAAAAATCGTGAATTCGTGTGACGTTATTTATGGATGGCCCCTTATGTGCATATACATATTATTAGTCTTGCATCGAATTTCAATAAAAACGTTAAGTAGTAATCAATTATCTAAACATAAATTGAACTATCATAACAGTCGAAATTAGAAACAATATGGCGCCGACGCGATCCTATTCTCATTTGAATCGCACTATACTACTATGTCAAAGACGCATGTTTAAACTTTTCACCGAGGTCAAAATAAAGTTTTAGTGCTAATATACATTTGTCATATAAAACAGGGATGTTATGGAGCTAAGTAACCGTAACTGAATCCGATATAATTCGGATTCGGTAACTTCGGATAACTTCGGATCTAGGTAGAGTGTAAATAAGACTAGATATTATGACATGTTTAATTTTCCGACCGAACCGATCGCCAGATTTTTGGGCCAAACTTGTAAATTGGAAATTATTATTTGAATTTCACCTACATTCGTCATAAACCGTATCCGTAACCGAAATTTACCGAAAGTAACAAATAATCCGAAATAATATAATATCCGTAGCTGTAACTGAGAGCGATATATTTTTATTCCTTTAACTGTCGCCAGATCCGCCGCCGTATTACGTAAAAATAGCGATTAGCAAAAATCTTGCAGTCATCGCGCGATAGACGCGCAGTCGATTGCTGAACGTCAAATAAAATCGTATTACCTATGCGATCGATTGCTAATCGCTCGCTGTTGTGTTTGAATGCACTTTGCTTCATTTTCGCTTATTATTGCTAACTGACAGTTTAAATCGCTCGCTGATTGCTTTCGCTTTGCTGTAAAACTCTTACGTAATACGAAAAATTAGACAGCAGTGAAGAGATCGAACGATTGATTGCAATTTATAGTTCCTCGATTGTTCGGTAGAGGCAGTACTGACGCTAGGTTGCTTCTGCTAGGTTTTTGCAGATACGTAATACGAATTTGCGATTTCTGCGAAAAAATTGCGCAATTTTTGCTGTTGCTTGGCTATTGCAAGATACGTAATAAGCCCGCCGAAATCGCATTTCCTTTATCGCTAAAATTTCTCGTCAAAATATCCATTTATTTAAATATACTAGCTGTTGCCCGCGTAGATATAGTATCCCAATTCTCACGGAAATGCTGTACTTTTTAATCCAGAGCCTAAACTACTTCCATACTAAAATGTTGACGAAATCCGTTTAGTAGTTTTTGCGTGAAAGAGTAACAAACATCCATCCATCCATCCATCTATCCATCCTGACAAATTACAAATTAATAATATTAGTAGGTTATCATAATAATACGAGTAACTCCCCACACCGATCTCGATGACGGTGGCCGGTTTCATTGAAACCAGGCCAGTTACGCAGGAGTAATTTTGTAGCGTCCAAGTGTGTGCGCAGTACACAAGAGCACTCTTTTTCCTTTACTCTCATAATTCAGTGGGACGGATAACCGACACGACTGACGAGAGATCAGGCACAGGTCCGACTTATTACATGCCCATCCAACGCATGGATCATCTTTCTTGTTAGACAATCAGGTGATCAGCCTGCACTGTCCTAACCAAACTTGGAAACAACATTTTTTGTTGTTCCAATGCGGGTATCGGACCCACGACCTCCGAGTCGAGAGCCAATGCTCTAACCACAGTAACATCTAGACCACGGAGGCTGTTTTATTTCAGGATACTCACCACACAAGTACCATAATGTACATGCGCGGCCACAGTGAGCGCGGTGAGGCCGTAGAAGGCGACGAGCTCGTAGTGCGGGAAGGCCAGGGACACGCTGGCGGCCGCGGTCAGGGGCCACAGCAGCCAGTTCACAGCCTCGCACCGCTGGTTGCTCATCTGAGCGACGATGAGACGACACTGAAATGTTTATGGCATAAATATACAGTACCTGGGTAACCGAGCTTAGCTCGTAGTAGATAAAAAAAAACTATTACAAAAATATTTCACCACCCTTTACCCTTTCCACACCACACCACATTTCGAACCCTCGAATATATACCTAACTTAGAATGCGAATCCGCAGTTTCCCAGGGATAAAACCTACCTAGGCCGATTTATCGCCCCCGAAACCCCTGTATACTAAATTTCATGAAAATCGTTGGAGCAGTTTCCGAGATTCAGATTATCTTACCTAACCTAAAAATGCGCAGTTTCCCAGGGATAAAACTTACCTAGACCTATTATCGCCCCTGAAACCCCCTGTATACTAAATTTCATGAAAATCGTTTGAGCCGTTTCCGAGATTCAGAATATATACAAGAATAGCTCGTTTAAATATATTATCAGGATTTCAACATGTGCGAAAGCAAATTAATTTCCGTGACAACGGAACTACTGCAGCTTCATTTTGAAGACAGAATGACGCTATAGTTCCGTTCCGGATGCGCATGCTATTTCAATTGTTACATCAGCCGGACGTTCGTTCGTTTGTAACAAAATAACGCTGAGCGTTACCTGTCGTCTATGAGTAGGGTTGCCATCTGTCCGGGTTTCCCCGGATTTGTCCTAGTTTAAAGGGCGTCCGGGGAGCGTCCGGGCCGGATTTTATTTGCTATCCGGGTTTTTGTAGGCAGAATTAGGTAGGCCTAAGTTTTTTTTTATTTGCAGCAATAATAAATCTTCCTTTCTTTTTGACATTGCCGTAGTCGGGTAAAAATTGTTCTATGTCCGAGTTTTGTACTCCAAAATCCGGGGTTTTCACGCGTCTTGTCCGGGGAGTCATATGTAAGATATGGCAACCCTATCTATGAGTGGAGCTCTCCTATAGTTTAGAAATGCCAGGGGGAGACTAACTTACAAACCACTTTGGAACCCGATTACTCAAAAATGATTGACTTTGTAAAAAGGTGAAGTATGAAATCTTGCCTTTATTTTAAAATACCTATTCAACGATACCCCACACACACATTCTACCCCATGGTAGAATGAAAAAAAAATTCATCCCCATTAGGCTCTCGGCTCATGTGAAGACATGTATGGAGAGCCACCCCTAAAATATAGAATTATTATTATTTTATGGTGGCAAAACCGAGATCTATACGCGGACAGACAGATAGACGAACGGACAGAGCGAAACTGTAAGGGTTCCTCAAGTATTACGGGACCCTAAAAACGCATGATTTGATGCGTGTTCGAGTGCTGTATTATACTGAGACATACTGATTCGCGTGAAAACGCGTCCACTGATTTCCTTTTTAAGTATATTTTACGTACCGCAACATTACTGAACAATGTTCCGATGAGCAGGAACAGTATCCTTGGGTCGCAGTCGGGTAGACGCTGCGAGTGGTGCACCCACAGCGAGCTCACCACGAACACGCTCAACAGAGACCACAGAGGGCGCAGCGCTTCCCACGCGGAACGCATCTTGCCCGTGCGGAGCTTGTACGATCTAGAACGATGATAATAATGATTAGATGAATGGTGGTGTTATTTACCGTATATCAATGAAGTAGAAAATGTATCGATTGTACTACATATAATATTTCCTACTTACATATTTAGCAGTTTGGTAGTCTTAAGTCTTAACTGCAATTTTTTTTTATTTGGTAATTTTAAAGATTTACATGTGTTCTTTTGCAGTGTGCTCTGTTAGCAGTGTTGCCAACCCTACTGTTTTAACAGTAGATTTACTGTTTTCGGCCTGACATCCCTGTTTTCTGTTTTAGTTCGTATTTCTACTGTTTTTAAAATAATAATTAATTCCAAATGGAAATAGGTCATAACCAACAGGTCAAACCGGAACAATCTTTTAGAGAAAGCAATAAAAATAGTTCTCGTATGCGTCGGTCACGCGCCTTTTTACAATTGTGAATTGGTTATTGGCATCAATAGCGGGCCTCTTGCAGGCTGTATAGGGGATCCCCCCTTTACTGAGGCAATCCTTTTGACTTACAGTAAAACAGGATAGCTACATTTGTAGTATAATATTATGTGGAACAAGAATAGCTGTGCTTTACTTGTATTTAGAAAATTATTTTAAATTAAATTTTGACTTTATTTACTTTACAATTCCCAGAAATTCTTTAAATAAATTCAATTTGTGGTAAATCTAACAGTAGTTGTTGACAGTAGATTTGATGTCTTGAAATTACTATTTTAATGTTTTCTGCTGTTTTTTCTAGTACCATTTACTGCTATTTGCTTTCCTGAGGTTGGCAACACTGTCTGTTAGTAGTATTTGATATATTATATTGTTAAAGAAATTAAAATCTAAAGATGTTAGCCAACACGATAATGTATGATGCATCCAACCTTGTATTAAGTCATGACCAACCTTTTCAAGATTGTGTGGCATTTTTATTTTAGCAAAACCCTAACAGTCCCATACATCTATGAAAATTCACAATTCGTTCACAAAACCCCAAAAATCAATGTTTTTCAAAGGTTACCAAATATTGTCATAAACGCAGGATTACACTACGACTTAAAAAAGGCACGCAAAAATATTAATAAATAAGAAACATCTATGTTACATTGCAGCTATGCACGCCTCCAAGTAATAATACGCTCGGCCGTCAGGCGACAATTTGACGACATTGATATATCGTGTTAGTAAACAATACCGATTAGATGGTTCGAGGATATAGCAGAAAAATCCAATACATAATTATAAAATACGACCGCTCAATTACCGAGTCGACCACTAAATTAGATGGGGCCGCATGGCAAAAGCCCGCGGGCCACATGTTTGTCGTGCCTGCATTAGGTTATGAAAAAAGATAATATTATGTACTTAAAATATTGTACTCACAGGTAAATATTGTACACTGCAACGGGCAGGTTAGTGAACACCCCGGTGCCATATATGAGCCACTCAAACGCATTTGCCAGTGTGTAGGAACCAAACAGGTAGCGCTTATAGAATCCTGTCCCTTTCACTCCAGTCCAAAGAAACACAAATGTCGAAGTCTGTCAACATTAAAATCAGTTCAAACATTCAACAGTCAAAGTAGAAATTCAGGTAGAAAATGTGCAACATGATAAAAACTTTACATACCCACATACTAAAATCGTAACCCCATGGTAGAAACAGTACTCCTGTATTATATTTTTCCCAATGGCTTATGTAGAAGTTAAGTAAGAGATTCCACATAATGTAATACATTCTGTAAAATATAATTTAAATTTATAGATGGAAAATAATCACATGAATTTCTGTGCTCAGTGTAGTACATAGAATAATAAAAAATAGATATTTTAGCTTTAAAATACTTGTACTGCAAATACATCTCATCTTTTTTGCACCTTTCTGTAAACAAAATATACACCTTATTGGCGCTATGGAGAAATCCAGCCGTCCAAATATTGAGTATAGGCACGCCGGTATAAAGAATACAGAATATGAATCGAGGCCATGATCGAAGAGCTCTCCTAATGGGCCTGAGGTCTGTGTGCGCCGAGCTTGTTTGCCGTCAATGCCATCTGTAATAAAAAATGCCTTGTCTATACTAATATAATAAAGAGGAAAAGTTTGTTTGTTTGCATCGAATAGGCTCCGAAACTATTGAACCGATTTCGATGAAATTTGGCACAGATGTAGAGTAGTCCACAGAGAAGGACCTAGGGCGTAGCCTATGCCCTAGGTAACTTTTTATCATGGAAAATTTTTCTGCGAAATTAACTTTTGCACGCACGGAAGTCGCGGTCAACATCTAGCGCAGTGGTCCCCAACCTTTTTTTTACGCGGGCCACAAACCCGTTGTACTCCTGGTGTCGCGGGCCGCAACCAAAATTTTTAGGGACAAAAAATACGGTGTTTAAATTTAACGATTTAATAATAGAAAAACACAAGGTAGTTAAAAGAGTGAAACTAAACATTTAAGATGAGATAACGACACAAACTAAAATAAAATAACAAATATGTATTATAATAATTATGTTCACTCAGTGAGATTTTTGGAATTGTGAACGCTTTTTCACAACTTTATCTAGAGCTGGCTTGTCGCTGGCTGTATCGTAGGCTGTATTTCAAGAACCACTTTAGCTAGAAAGCTGATATTTTCATAAGTCTTAATTCTGATGCCGCTATAACAACATAATATCATATCTAAAAAACAAGATAAAACAAATAATATAAGGAGAAGCCCTTTTTATGACAACAAAACGCGATTTTTTGTCCTTTCTTTAGTCGGTGGCAATACTTTAAATATTCACAAGATACTAAATTGATTTCTACTCCAATATATAATTCAAAATAAAAATTAATATAAAAGGGGTTTTCATAAAAAATACAATTTTTGTCTATTTTTTTTCCTAAAATGGCTTTTCCTTGGCTGATTTTTAAGTTACAGATTTCAACTTGTGAGCCACTTTGGAGGGCTATTACTCTAAAATGGTTCAATTTATAAAAAAGTCGCATAGAAAATATATGTATGTAATGTTTTGATCTTACCTAAAGTATATGCCAAAAAGAGAAAAACTGCTAGAAGATACCAAAGTGATTGTGGTATAACTTCTATGTGGCCATTTAACGGTTCTGTGGAAGTTTCATTCTGCGACCTTGAACTGGCAGCCAAGTAGTCATAATCATAGTATGAGAGTAATAAGAAGTCAAGAACAATGAGAAGAAATCCAGCAAACGTCAAAACATTTGGTGCTACCCATTTTGGAACAATCTGCAAACAATTATCACAATTGAAATAATATAGATTAAGAATATATTAAATAGTAATAAAATGTAAAATTTCAAACATTTTCTTCACTTATTATAATAAGTGGATATTTAAAAAAAAAATAGCATCTATAATAATATTAATAATCTAAATTGATACAACCTTCTATTTTAAACTAGCTGTCCCGACACATGTTCTGTCTTAAATATGAACTGGAATGAATAAATAACTACACCTTCAATGCAACACGTCCCAGTCCTACTCCGACACCTACAACCTACACATTTTACATTATTTCTCACTGTTTAAACTTTCCCTAAACTTCCACAATTATTTCAAGACCAAAATTAGCCAAATCGGCCCAGTCGTTCTCGAGTTTTGAGTCTCTCGGGAACAGTATGAAAAGTGTCCTATGTCCTTTTTCCCTGGTTTTAAGATTAATAATTAATATAATAATTTTCAGCCAAATTGGTTCGGCCGTTCTCATTTTATAAATAGTGTAAGTAACACAACTTTCTTTATATATATATATATATATATATATATATATATATATATATATATATATATATATATATATATATATATATATATATATATATATATATATATATATATATATATATATATATATATATATATATATATATGCATCTTGCGAATCATGTTGCGTCCTACATGGCGATTTTTACGAATGATGCCGCGTCCGACCGACTTGTTGCGTCCGGTATACGGACGCAAGATTAACCGACCCTCATTTTTCGTCCAAGGGTGTCTTTTCATCATTAGAATGCATAGGCAAAAAATTGGCATGGACTCAATTTCATCACTAGAATGATTTTCAGCGTATTTCGTAGTTCAGCCATCAGCCGCGCGGAATTTCGAGGGCGCTACTGAGAAGCGTATATTTTGTACCGTATATTGAGCGTTTAGTTTACCGATTATATTGCGTCTCCCTGAATATACACAAAAAGTTTTTTTCAGTTCTCCACGAGCATCATCCTGCGTCCAGAAATTTTCTTATATCAGGACACCGCCTAGATCCTACTGGGGCCTTTTAGGGTGCACGGGTGTGGGGCGCGCGGGGGGCGGGAAGCGAGCCAGGCGCCAGCGCGAGCAGCGCAGTCGCATCGCATGTTTTGTTAACCGACTTTCAAAAAAGGAGGCGGTTATGTATTCGGCTGCATAATATTTTATTATTATTTTGTGTGTTAGACGATAATTCTGCCGTCTATGGACCGATTTCCAAAATTCTTTTTTTGATCTAAAGGGTATAATCCCAAGGTCCCATTTTAAATAAAGTGGTGACCTGATGATGGGACACATGAGGAATCAAAATTTATATGGATACTTATGGTGATTTCGGATTTTTCTGAAGTAGTCTAAGCATATTATGCTACCAAAAATTAAGATGTTGCGCCAAGGTTATACCCTGGATCCAAAAGTACAGAACAGAACTCCTGACTCCTTATAGATACATGTTTGGGGATTTCAGCGTTGTTTAAAGAACTGCAATCATATGCCTCCATGTCAAGTGATCATCATTATCACCACCACCATTACACCATACATCATCACATTATGATGATGTAAAAGGCACTTCTCCTAGTATTTTTCACCAACACGGAGATCTTTAAACGTTACTCTACTCTCTATGGACTTATTTGTAAAATTATTTTGTTGTTGTAAAGGGTCTTTTAGTCATTAACGTGGAAACTTGATGATGGGATCCGTGACTAATCGAGGGAACTCCTCGAAATTTATATAGACATATAATATAGTGATTTAGACTTTTCCTGAAGTAACTTAAGCATATTATGCTACCAAAAAAATAAGATTATACCCTGTATAATAAGAAGGTATTCCCTGGATCTAAAAGCAATGAACAGAACTCCTCAGTCTTTAAAGATACTCGTTTGGAAATTTCGGCATTATTGTTTTAAGAACTGCAAGCATATGCCACTATGTAAGTTACAGTAATCATTATCATCATCTTATTTTAAAATAGTGTCTGAACGAAACTGGTTTTTACAACCGAAACCGAAAACGAATTTCGGCAACGGTCTCAGTTTCGGCCGCAACAGAAACTTCCGTACAAGGATCATGTTTTGAGAGAAAAATAAAGGAAACGTTAGTTTAATCAGTCAGTCTTTTTAGGGTTCCATAGTATTCAAGGAACCCTTACAGTTTTGCTTCGTCAGTCAGTCTGTCTGTCTGTCCGCCACTCTAGCTACTGTAATTATGAACATAAATGGGTGAGATTTGGTATAGTTATATATTGTGTACTAATATTATAAAGAGGAAAACTTTGTTTGTATGTTTGTTTGTTTGTTTGTTTGTTTGTTTGTTTGTAATGAATAGGCTCAAAAAGTACTGGACCGATTTCAAAAATTCTTTCACCATTCGAAAGCTACATTATCCACGAGTAACATAGGCTAAATTTTATTTTGGAAAAAAATAGGGTTCCGTAAGATATTTGGGTTTTTCGGACACAAGGTGTAACAAATCAACCAGAAAAGTTACTTATTTTGCGTACGCTGCCTAAACTATAAAAGATAGAACCATAAAATGTTCTAATTAATTGTAGATCTTATAAATATCTACAAAAAAGTCCGCGACACACTATACCTATCTATGTCGAATGAGGCACAACAACCATTTTTTTATTTAGAAATCTTGAATTTTTTTTGGACTACATTTAAACGCGTTTATTTTACTCATGTTATTAATCCTTATCAAAATACATTATTTCATCACTAAGTACAGTTTATGTAGATAATATTTGGTCTTTGAATGATTAAAATTGGACGTTTGGTTTTGAAGTTATGGCGAAATTAAAATATTACGATTTCTGCTGCACGGCCCGTTGCGAAGTGGGCGTCACCAACGCGGGGTGCGCGTGCGGGTTAATGTTTAGTTTAGTTTAGTTTAGTTAAATAGTTTAGTTATTTTATAAACATCAAATTGATAATATCTTAAAATATAATACATTATAATATCTATACATCTATACAGTTAAATACAATTTAAGTGTCTGTTTGTAACTTCAAATTAACAGCTTTTTACATAATGAATCTGAAAGTATATTCGGTACTTACAATAAAATACATTTTTTTTTATTTTAATCTGTCCGTCTGTCTGTCTGTCAGTCGGTCTGTCTGTCTGTTTGTTCCGACTAATCTCTGAAACGGCTGGACCGATTTTCACGGGACTTTCACTAGCAGATAGCTGATGTTATAGGGTCTAACATAGGCTACTTTTATTTTAGGGTTCCGTTTAAAAAAATAGGATTCCGCTTTCGTTAGTCATAAATAAAGTCGCGGGTAAATTTCAGCGATATCCCAAAGTATTGTTCCACGCGGACGAAGTCGCGGGCAAAAGCTAGTTGTGTATAGATCTCGGTTCTAGCATCATAAAATAATAATAATTTCATATTTTAGAGGGGTGGCTCCTCCATACATGTGAAGTGAGCATGAAAAATATTGTTTCATTCTACTCCATCGTGTGAAATATCGTCGAAAAGATCTTTTAAAATAAAGGCGTGGTTTCATACATGACTTTTTTTTACAAAAAACCATTTTCGAGTAATCGGCTTCCAAAGTAGTTTAAAATTTGGTCCCCCGCTGGCATTTCTAAACTATAGGAGATAGAAACTGGAAAGTTTTTATGCTGATAGATCATGCTAAAAAGTCTTGAGGGAATGTATTTTGAGCGCAATCGGACTACAACTTTTTAAGTAATTCAGAGAAGGCCTATTGCGTGTTGATAGTTACAGAACCCTCCTTAGACATTACCTAACATGCTTTTGATTTACTACCGCTTAGTAGTTTATATACAAATCTGTGTTGCGAGCAAAACAAAAAAAAGCACTATAATATTTACAATTGTTTATTGTAAAACAGCAATACCTTTAAGCTTTACGAAACGAAACGAAACGACTCTCTCGTTATACCTAAATCAAATCGCGAAGTAGGTAACGAGAGTTAGCCTTATTAACTAAGCATGGCTTTCCCACAATTATGAGAAAATAGAATATATTATAATAATTGTCGTGTACGGTCAACGGTGTGACAGTTAATTAATATGGTCAAACGTTCCATCATTCTAATCTATGAACAAAATTTCAGGCATACAGTGAAGTAGTTCTTAAGCGAATTAGGCACAATGCAAGCTAGTCAAACACCTCGTAAGCCCAATAGACTAGTGCTTTTACCTTTGAAAATGGTCAAAAGTGAAAAAAAAAAATCTTATAGTAGGATGAAACCCATTGGAAAAGGAAGAGAATTAAACAAAAATAAAAGAAAAAATATTTTACGGGCAATCTGAGGTCGGCAAGTGTAAGGGGGTGAGTTACAAGAGGTAAAAAACGGTTTATCTCGATTTTTTGCAAAACTACGAGTCCTATGGAAAAAAGTCAAATGGCAAAGTCTTATACAAAAAAATTCACGACATTTGGTGAAAACGTATCTTTGCGTTTCAAATATATTGTATTTATTTTTTATTTAAAATATTTATTTTTTCACCTTAATTTGACTTAATATCGAAAAATTAACCCTAATTTTCAATCGAAAACTCTCACGTCAAAATATCAGTTTTATAAAGTCGGTGGGCTTTTTATTCATTGAAATCTCTCCTTTCTGATAATGTAAAAAAAATATATTACCACAGTAAAAGTTCTCACAAAATGCAAAGAAAAGAATAGGTAGTGAGCAGTACAGCTAAACCAACATTTATTACACCACTGAGACAGGAGTTTCTCGACATTACAGTATGTACGGGGCCCATACGGCACCGAACCAATAACTGGCACGTATCGGACAACAACTCCATGTCCGATCATTGTTACATCAGGTTTGACGTACACAACAGTATACCTGGGCAAAAATTTCATATAGGAATCCCAAAGCCACCAACTGGAAAGCATTTAGGGAGGATCTGTAGTCAAACCTCACAACAAAAAAAAATAATACAACAAAGGACCGTGGAACACTTAGAGCAAACGGTAGGAGAGCTAGAGTTAAGTCTAAACGAGGCTTGTCTCAAAAACTGTCCTCTTAAAAAATCAACAAGTAAGCGCAACGTACCTTGGTGGAGTGGTACTCTGGCGCGTCTCAGAAAGGAAACCCGAACTCTATTCAATAGAGCTAAACGAGACGGGAATTGGGACGCGTACAGAACCGCCCTTACGACGTTCAATAAGGAGTTAAGGAAAACCAAAAGACGCTCTTGGAGCAGGTTCTGCGAAGAAGTGAACAACACCTCGCAAACCTCTAAACTATATAAAATAGTATCCAAAGCCCCTTGCTCCCATCCTAGCACTCTGAGGAGACCAGATGGCACCTACACAAAGACGGTGGAGGACACACTAAGGCTACTTGCCGAGGTGCACTTCCCCAACAGTGTTCATCTGGACGTGAGTGAAGCCTTCTCCCACAGATCCCTTAAAACCAAACCAACTTTGGACGACTGGAGAAGAGCTTCTATGATTTTTAAACCTGACCGAGTCAAATGGGTAATTGACAGCTTTAAGCCATATAAGACTGGTGGCGAGGATAACATATTGCCGGCCCTTATCCAACAGGGCAAGGACATTATCCTCCCGGCGCTACTAAAGGTATTTAGAGCGAGTTTTGCGTGGGGCTACATTCCTCTGGCTTGGACAAAGGTAAAGGTCTCATATATACCCAAAGGTGGAGATAGGGACAAAGCTTTACCCAAGTCATATAGACCCATAAGCCTCACTTCTTTCATGCTCAAAACGATGGAGAAGGTGGTCAACCTTCATAATATAAGAGACACCTATCTCATTGAAAGGCCTTTGCAAGAAAGACAACATGCCTACCAGAAAGGCAGATCTACTGAAACGGCGTTGATGGAATTTGTAGATCGCATTGAAAGAGCTATTGAGGATAAGGAGTTTGCACTATGCGACTTCCTAGATATTGAAGGCGCGTTTGACAACACCTCAACATGCTCTATTACGGATAGCCTGGCTTCAAGGAATATAGAACCAACCACTATAGAATGGATCAAAGCCACGCTCAACAACAGAGTAGCATCATCTACTATCATGGGCTCGACGCTCAGGAGCAGGCTGACCCAGGGATGCCCCCAAGGAGGGGTGCTGTCACCGCTGGAGTGGTCCCTGGTAGTGGATGAGCTCCTAAAAGAACTGAGTGATAAAAGGTTCTACGCTCAAGGATACGCTGATGACCTAGCGATACTAGTGGTAGGCAAGTGCGCACCAGTGGTCGCTGGGCTAATGCAATCGGCACTGGGAGTCGTCGAAAATTGGTGCATGAGGGTCAAGCTAACAGTCAACGCTGATAAGACAGTCTTGATACCCTTCACCAAAAAGAGGAAGTTGGATGGACTAAAACCCCCAACACTCTTTGGGAAAACTATCACGTTTGCAAGCGAGGTCAAATATCTAGGAGTCATCCTAGATAAGGGATTCACTTGGAATAAGCATATCGAGCACATTACGAAAAAGGCTAGATGTGCTCTGGGATCCTGTTGGAGACTTGTCAACTCTAAATGGGGCCTTCGGCCGAAAGCAATGCTGTGGCTATATACAGCAGTAGTGAGGCCGATGGCCACATACGGCTGCGTAGTATGGCACAAAAAGGCTCTACAGGTGAACTGCATCGCAACGTTAAATATTGTACAGAGACTGGCGTGTCTGATAATTACGGGTGCGCTTTCGTCGGCACCCACCGCCTCACTAGAAGCCCTGATTGACCTGATTCCTCTTCCGCTGCTTGTACAGATGGAGGCTAAGAGGGCAGCTCTTAGGGCCAGGACGGCGGGCAAGACGAAATGGACTTCCACCCTACTAGGACAGTTGCAGCAGTCTTTTATTGAGACACCGGTCATGGCCATGCCATCGGATGCCATGACCAAGGTGTACAGCTTCTCGAAGCTATATCAGGTTTACATACCTCATAGGGAGGACTGGGAGGGAAACGTCCCAATTAATGTTCACCCCAATGACATTGTTTGGTTCACAGATGGATCTAGAAAGGACAACCGGGCGGGCGCTGGATTCTACGGGGGCATGCCACCAACCGGCAAATATGCTTGTTTGGGAGAATTTGCAACCGTGTTCCAGGCTGAGATGTTTGCCATTATTGGTTGTTCACTAGAGAGCCTAGAGATGGCCTTAGTCCATAGAAACATTCTAATTTTCTCTGACAGTCAGGCTGCGCTGAAAGCATTGACTGCAGCTGAAATTTCATCCAAATTAGTTCTGAACTGTGTTGAGACGCTGAACATGCTAGGCCGTGACAACAATATCCGTCTGGTATGGGTTCCTGGCCACAGCAATATCCCCGGCAACGAAACTGCGGATGAGCTGGCCAGGCTAGGAGCCGAAAGTCTCATTTACGGACCAGAACCAGTCTGCGGAATATCTTCCAGCACTACTAAAGGAGCACTCAAGGAATGGGGCTGCAGCTTAAGCATAAAGCAATGGGCTGCAATCCCGGGCCTTGTGCACTCCAAGGCGCTAATCCCGGCCTTTAACAGAAAGCATGCGGAACTAGCGCTGTCAATGAGTAGGAATCAACTAAGAATCCTTACCAGAACCCTAACTGGGTACTGCAAGCTCCACAAACACCTCAACAAAATAGGAGTTGGTGACACAACGACTTGCAGATTCTGCAAGGAGAAGGATGAAACTCCCATTCACCTTCTCCTTGACTGTCCGGCACTCCACCAGAACAGAAACAGGTACCTTGGGCAGCACGAATACTCCACCACAGACGAAATTCGTGGCACCAACCCCAACCATATCGTTCAGTTTATGAGCAGCATAGGCCTGGGGCAGGTACTATAACGCGAAGGAGTCACAATAGATCCACTTGGGTCGCAGTGACATCAGGCTCGATCTTGACCTGCCTTCGGAAGGATAAAAAAAAAAAACAGGTAGTGAGGCCCAGACCCGCTTAGCCCGTTCCCTACTTCTCTTTGAAATACCTTTTGATGGGCTAAAATTATCCGTAGGTCACTCATGTATATAACCTATCTTAAAATAGTAATAAATAGGCATCAATGAATATAATTTAATCGCCCGTAATTTATTTTTCCCTCATGTTTTGTTATATTCTTTTCCTTTTCCATTCGGTTTCATCCTACTATACTTTTTTTGTTTAAAAAATTATCGGTATTGGTCTACAATAGCTATTTCAAAATGACGTTTAGACAATGCGCGAGTTAGTGGTTTTTTTAATTATGTACCAACCGTAAATGTGTAAAATCTAATACCTACTATTACTATTTTTACCCCATCTCAAGTAAATGCAACTGAGTTAAATAAATCATGTCCTGTAACAAAACTTTATAGAATGTCATCGTCGCGTCGCGCGTCGCTTAGTTGGAATTTAAAAATGCGTCGAACATTACCGATCACAGCCCGAGAACTCCATGCACATGCAGAATGCAGTTTCGGTTTCGGTCGTAGTTTCGGCAGGTTCTTCACCGAAACCAAAACTAAACCGAAACACGTTTTTTGCCGAAACTCGACCGAAACCGAAACCGAACACTCGGTCGGACACTAATTTACAATACCTAATGGAAGCTTGGCGCGTATTCGATAATTATACATTCGATCGTTTATTTTAAACCTTCTTACAATATTTTAATAATAATTTAACAAACGTCACTGAAAATTGTAAAATTATTGTTTTTAAACAAAAATTAAATGTCGGTCGTCAGTCGCGTTGTTTTTTTTTTAATTATTATTTTATTTTAGATTTTTTAGTTTAACCAACACACACTTAGTCGATTTAAATCAAAAAGACGACTATTTAAATGCTTTGATTACAAATACATATATTCAAATGATTTTATTAAAATGGTTGTAATTATTCCTGATTAAATTTAAATACATGACATATGTATATTTTTGAAATCTTTTAATTTCCTTTTTTGAACTACTTACAATTTGGCGCGAAAATTCGCCATTTTGTATTTTTTTTTTTGAACTACATAATACCTAAAGACACTTGGGTTATTTAGACAAATCAAACGATACTTTAATTGTCGAAATCCATCCAGCCGTTTGGAAGATACGTGGGAATAAAGGAGTTTACATACATACATACAGACATACAAGATGCGCGCGAAAAACATAATCCTTCTTACAAAAATACAAAAACAGAAGAAAAATACAAGAACGGAATCACAATCTCTTATAAGATCAGGGTGTAGTTTTATCTGCATAATGTTGGTAAGTAATTCGGAATCATAATGTCTTATAAGATTGAAGGGTGTAGCTTTATCTGCATAATGTTGGTAATATATGTAGGGCATTATACGGAATTGATTTGAACAAATTGATGGGAGGTAAGAGCATCCATGCAGTGTATAGAAGTATACGGATATATACTGTGTGCTGGATAGCTTTGGTGGTGAACGGAAGTACTAGCATCCATGCAGTGTACAGAAGTATACGGATATATACTGTGTGCTGGATAGCTTTGGCGGTGAACGGAAGTACTAAATGACCTGGAAATTTCCAAAACTGAATATTTATATTTCATTATATAACGCGATACCAAGTCGACTCTTGAGATCATACTGATAAAAACTACACATATACGCATTAATAACAAGTAAAATCTTGCCACATACAGTGGACGCTACAGGGTGGCATTTTGTAAGGACGCAAGAAGTCTTCGTCGATTTAAATATATATATATATATATATATATATATAGATATGGTCCAAAATGACATATTATTCCATAGAAGTCCTTCCTATACAGCTCTAACCAACTTTAAAAAGGATGTTTTAATTTTTATTTCCAAAATATATTACTGTGGTATGTTCCGAAAGCTTTAGTAATGTTTATAAAGTAAGTTAAATATTTACTTATAACTAATTGAGAGACTAATCAAAATTCTATTGAGCAATTGTAATAATTGTACAATGAGCACTTGTTGTATTTACCTACTCTCAATTTCTTATCACACCTTATCAATGGCAAACCTCCATGATCAAAGATAAGGTATAAAATATGCTTTCTTAGCCTAAAATAATATTTTATTTATAAAGATAAAATATAAATAATAAATAGTAATCTATGAAATAAATTGCAAACATGAAAAAAAAATTGAACTGTTTTAGTTTATAAATGAACATTATACCTTCTTATAAAAAAAATCACAGCTACACTATGGCCGATGTATCTTGGTCAGTTTGAACATAGGCTCTGCAAACTTTAGCGCATGTACTACTCGTGTAGAAAATTGTTATTGTATTTTTTTACATACCTAAGTATGAATAAATTTCCCTAATACAGTGACCAATTAGTACAAATAAATACGAAAACACTTAAAAACAGTTATTGCGCAACCTTCTGCGAGAAGTTCAGACACACCAAGATACATTGGCCTTAGTGTACTTATCCAAGGAGAAACAACTTTTAGTACTTGTTTCACTATTTTGTTTAAATTAGTGCTGGGGGAGTAGTTAAAAATAGCTTGTGAGGAGTTTGCAGATTGAAAATGACTGACATTATAAATAAAGAAATTAAATATCATGGTTATAAGCTAAGATTGATTTCGATATTGACGGATGTGTTTTTCCAATTTACCTCAACAACTTTGTTCCAGAAAGGGTGCATCACATAGACACTGAGGGGACTTGTATCTTTTGACATATACTGTAAAAAGAAACATGAAATTATTAGAAGTAAAGAATTAAATAATCATACTAACTGATATTTAAATAGCAAATAAGATTTTTTCTACACACAAACTGCATTTCTTTACGAGGATATTATTTATCTATTAACTAATAACTTTTTGTCATATTTCATATTGATTTAGCTTTTATCTCCAAATATTTGGCTATCCATAATTAATACTGCATTAGCAAGGTGCATTGCGGATAACAATATTGCGTAAAATGATCGATCGGTGTTTTGGTTATTTTTATACTCAGTATATAAACGTTTTGTAGCTGATTGTGAATCTTATTTGCTTCCATGTTAACTATACATCGAATTCGTTTTATTTTATTAGGTATACTTTTACTTACTTTATAATTATCAAAACCTTCGAGGTGCGCTCGACCAAGATATTTGTAATTAAACATTTTTCACTTCTTATTGTCGGGGTCAGAATAATAATAATAATTTGATATAAATAATTACGCTTTTATTCGAATTCGTAACATTATTTTAACATAATATATTAATAAATAAATTTCACGAAAATCTCAAAACCATGCTCAAATTTCAAAACGAACTACGAAGAAAAAAAGTCCGATGTCAGCTGTCATTTGTCAAAATGATGTCATATTTTTTTAAATAAATGGCGGAAGGATGGCGGAAGGTATTAAACCATTGCCAGAGTCAAGTTAAAAAAGCGGGTAAATAATAATTTTCTTAAAAACTTTATAACACTGTTTTTCTAAATCGTCAAATCCAAAGTCTAGTCAAAGTTCACTTAAATCGTCAATGCAGTCAATAAGTCAAGTCAGTTGATTCACTTAAGTGAAACTTCCTAGGGAGTTTTGGAGGAAACACAAAATAGCACGCTTTTTCTAAAACAGTTGTAACACTTGCCCCCACTTATACACGTCAACGAATATCTAATGGTTAACATTGTACCAATATTACACAGTTTTATTCATAGTAGCTCATACAGTCGTACAGGTCCTTGACCTTTTGGCACTTGGATGGGGGCGTAAGTGTCGCAAATAAGAACAATACTTATTACTAAAAGTGAAATTTTACAAGACGGCGCGGCGATGTTAGTACTGATTTTATCCACGTGCCAAAAGGTAAGTGTCGCAACTACAAAACAATACATAATACTAAAGTGACATTTTACAAGATGGCGATGTTAGTTCTGATTTTGTCCACGTGCCAAAAGATCCTTGTCAGACTGTAGATGTATAATAATTCAAGAAAGAAAAACTAAAAGTACATTAAATACTAGTCTTTAACCCACGAAGTATAGATAACAAGGAGTCCGAACGTAATGTTAAAATAATGGTCTCAATTACGGGGACAGATTTTTGCCGGTAGAGCGCGCGACGGTCCGACATGCACTCGTTTGAAATTACGCGGGAAGTTTAAAGTTGCTATTGACAGCTCTGGAAAGATTGAAATCTTATTATTTAAAAGTTTTAGGAAATTCTTAGAAACTGTTCTCGAAAAATAGATACCGTAGAACACGGTAATTGCCTAACGGTAATTTAAAAATAATTGTAATAAATAATAGTATTGGCAACACTCGGTATAATAGTATTGGCAACACTCGGTACTCGTCGGTCTCGCACGCCTAGCGGCAGAAAAGAGAACTAAGATCTGGTCCTATTAAGGCGTGACTCCTGTTCGAAACATTACACAGAAAACATGAAACATTGGGGCGTGGCTATACACATTTGTCTAGGAATAGACAATGTTTTTGTTTTCGGAGACGGACGAAAAACATTCCCGCGCGGGTAGAGAGGGGAAGAAATGTTTCATTTCCTAACTAGTGTTCATATCGTTCACATGACACCTAGGTACAGGTTTTTTAGAGTTATAGTTTTGCTTGTTGTGTTTTTTGTGTTTGTTTTTGTGATCGCTCATAATATACGGCCTGACTTAATTAAAAAACACAAATTTTGTCAGTTTTCAATAGAAATTCGTAAAATGGCGCACATATTTATGAGTTGAAAAAAATACTTTTATGAAACATTTAAAGTGGCCTTTTCAGAACCCCTCTTTTCTCCTAGATTCTACACCTACAATCACTAAAACTGTGAGCGCTAATACGTCTTCCTCGTCGGAACTTAGATCGTGTTATTCGTGTCTGGACAAAATGTTTTGTTTCGACCAAAAACATTTTCTGTAGCTGGAGACAGCTTGTGTATGGAAACAAATGTTTTTGTTTCATGTTTTCTGTGTAATGTTTCGAACAGGAGTCACGCCTTTATTGTGTACATAATTATTATTAAAAAGCCTATACCGTTCGGACTCCTGGTATCTATGCTTCATGCTTTAACCTATTAAAAACCCATGCTCATTAGCTAATGGGCCCTCATTTTCTTTTGTTTTTACCCCTTTCAGCTTTAAGCTCTGAAAGATTGTGTAATGCGGAAAAGTACAAATATTAATAGCCTAAAGCTGAACGTCGGTCCTGAATTTTATAATATGTTCTTTAAGCCAAACACGAGCGAGCGAAGCGAGTGAGCAAATTTTTTTTCCCATTTTACAGGTTAAAATCTTGAACCCCCTAAACCCCCCCCTGGCTACGCCCATGTTGTGTACCTACATAAATACTATGGAAAAGCCTATACCGTTCGGACTCCTGGTACCTATCTTACTTCGTGTCCGTCACAATAGCATCTGTACGTCCGAAATTCTAGCGCAGCCAGAGGCAGAAAAGAGAACTAAGATCTGGGTTTATTATTGTGTACCTACACGAATACTATGGAAAAGCCTATAGATACCGTTCGGACTCCTGGTATCTATAATTCGTGTGTGCTGGGTGGCGTAGGCCCCTCTTGGCCACCTGATACAAATATGCACCGAAACAGCTGTGTCCAGTGGGTGCCTACCTGTGTCAGACGGAAGGTAGGCACACACTGGGCACAGGACGGCGCATCCACGCCGCCAGGAGTCGGGACTAGACACAATGCCGCGGCCATATAGTGTTGACCTTAATGTGATTGCGCCAGAAGTCAGAACCGAGCCCCACCTCAGCTCCGAAGCAACCACTCTTGCCCCAACTTTCACACGCGCCAGAGTTCCTCCCAAGTTGAGCATTCGAATGTACCTACATACTCGCTCTGAACTAGACTTAATGTCTAGTACGTCCACGATAATAATATCTAGAAGTTTCATACTATTAAAATCTTCCTATATGAGCATAGCTACATAGTGAACGGTCGATTAGATTGCACTAGTACAAGCATACAAAGTGTGCACGATAATTCTCCAATCATGTTATCGCGTACACCGCCTACATGACAATACTGCAATAGTGTCAAAAAGCCGGTTGTATGATTACGTGTTCCCTCGAAGGGACGTTTAAATTTTAGAATTTCGTGTTTGATTTTTAGGGTTCCGTAGCCATATGGTAACAAACGGAACCCTTATGGATTCGTCATGTCTGTCCGTCCGTATGTCACAGCCACTTTTTTCCGAAACTATAAGAACTATACCTACTGTTGAAACTTGGTAAGTGGATGTATTATGTTAACCGCATTAAGATTTTCACACAAAAATAGAAAAAAAAGTCGGGTAAAAAAATAATAAATTTTGGGGGTACTTTTGGATTCAGGTTATATATTGGAGCAAAATCTTACTTTTTGGTAGCATATGCTTGGACTACTTCAAAAAAAGTCGAAATTATCATATGTGTTAATGTGTCCATAATAAATATTTTTGAGGAGTTCCATCGATTCCTCATGGAACCCATAATCAGGTCACCACTATTTTGAAAATGGGATCAACTTGGGATTATATCCTTTACATCACCAAAATAATTTTAAAAATTGGTCTACAGACGCACAGTGTTTTATAAACCCAAAAAAAGTGACATCGTTTTTTTATTGCAGTTCTTTAAAGATTAGATCAAAAGAAATGCGAGAGTAGAATTCCCGATTTTCTAGTGTGCCTAAATCCGGAGATAGAGACCTTCGAAAATGCGAAAATTTTCACCCGGATTTACGAATAAAAATTAATTAAAAATGATTGGTGCATATTAGCATCAAGTAGATTTATTTCATCGATGAAGACATTAAAGACACACATAACTCAGTTACAAAATTTATTTTAAGTTTATTAGAAAATATTTTACAATCATTTTTAACATTTTAAATTTTATTTAATAACTCGAATAGTCCGCAAAATCGACACTTCTTTCTAATTTATAAATATAGGTATTACCTTGGTCTACACACATAAAAAAAATCAAAGGTCGATCTCGTGAACTAACAGAGTTAAAAGCATTCAAATATTTTTCGTAGGGTTGTCACTTAAACCCGGATTTGATAATATTATGAATTGTAATTTTTTAAACGAAATTTTAAAATGTTATTCATGAGCCAATATTATCATAACGATTGTATACTATATTAACCAACAAAAAAAAAGATTATCAATTTGATATTATAGGGATTGAATCATTTTCAAATAATATGCGGATCTATAATGTCTTTCGAATATTTACGCATAATTTAACACAATTTATGCATAATTCGAGTAAATAAAAAATGATATATATATATATATTTTTTTGTTAACTCACATATATTTAGTTGGTAGGTAAGTTGTAACTATTTAATATTAACGTCTGTCATAGGCAGAATTGTTTTTGATTTACTTATTATACTTAATTGTTTGCATTTCGACCACTTTTTTGCAACAGACGTCCCACGCGTTTATGAAACTCTAATTTATAAACCCAAAAAAGTGACATCGTTTTTTCTACAGTTTTACGATTCTTTAAATATTAGATTTCGTCTCATTATTTTTACTAGCTTTTGCCCGCGGCTTTGCCCGCGTGGAATAGTGTTCTTGAAGAAAAAACTTCTTCATCAAATAACTTCACTCACTGCTATATAGCAGTGTAAGTATATACTTCTGTATACAATATTGAAAATGTTATTACGGTTTCGTACCCGATGGATAAAAACAGGACCCTATCATATCAAAGCGATGCGACGTGTGAGACCGCTTGATATATTATTATATTAAAAGGATGAGTATATCTATACTAATAAGTAATATTATAAAGAGGAAAGGAATGTTTGTTTGCATTGAATATGCTCCGAAACTACTGGACCGCTTTAAATGATATAGATTAGACCACGAGGATGGACATATTAGACTATTTTTTGTAGCGGCAAAATGTACGGTCCTCGCGGGAACCGTACATTTTACCGCTTTCTTTTAGCGCGCACAAAGTGGCGGGAAACATTAAAAGAAGAATGTAATGAATATGGCGGGAAATTTAAAGTACGTAAATAAAGTCTATTATTCATCTTCAGTTAACAATATTTTCTGATTATATCTCGTCAATAAATCCCAACATATATTCATTGGCTTTCAGTAAAGCTAGAGCGGCAGCAGTCAATGGCTGTTTTATTTTTTATTGAGCTGTGAGTGTGCAGCAATTATTGGATCTGATGACATGAGCTCTATGGAAAATATCGTGCATAAATTTATTTCTATCAAATTTTCGATATAACATCACTTACAAAAAATGTCATTTAACATTACTTACAAAAAAATGTTCCTTGCTAGCAACACTTTCAAATGGCACAATAATATAGGACGATATTTTTTTAAACTTTTTTGTGACTTTCAATCTATAATATCCCCGTTCATACTGAGTTGAAAGTTTTAGAGGCTTTAGCAAATTTGATTTCTTACATCAGTCTTAAACCAAAATCAATGTTTGATTTATGGCCGCCCGATAACGAAAAGACTACAAAATCGGCATTGCTCTTTGACAACCCTAACCTCAATCCAACCTGGTAATACGCCGGGTGTACGTATAATCGTCATAACTCTGTTAGTTCACGAGATCGATCTATGGTTTTTTTTATACGTGTAGACCAAGTTAATACCTATATTTATAAATTAGAACGAAGTGTCGATTTTGCGGACTATTCGAGTTATTAAATAAAATCTAAAATGTTAAAAATGATTTTAAAATATTTTCTAATAAACTTCAAATAAATTTTGTAACTGAATTATGTGCGTCTTTAATGTCTTTATCGATGAAATAAATCCAGTTGATGCTAATATGCACCAGATATTTATAATTAATTTTTATTTGTAAATCCGGGTGAAAAATTTCGCATTTTCGAAGGCTTCTATCCCCGGATTTAGGCACACCAGAAAATCGGGAATTCTACTCTTGCATTTCTTTTGATCTAATCTTTAAAGAACTGCAATAAAAAAACGATGTCACTTTTTTTGGGTTTATAAAACACTGTGAGACGGCGGAATTATCTTTGAATATATACAAAAAAACGCCTTCTTTATTGGAAGTCGGTTATAAAAAGTGGTTATTATGTATTACACTACGTGTATGAAAAAGAATAGAAAAAAAAAACAAAAATATATCTTATTATGTTACCTATCCTAAGGATAATAATCAATAATAATAGAAGTAAATATTTTAGTTACTAAAGGATGTCTAATGTCTTGCTTTATTATAAGAGTGTCAATCATCAATGATCTAGTCACTAGTGAATACTGAATAGACCCCCGCTCAGTCACACGCGTGATCGTGCAGGTTCGATGCCGGGTGTGACTGTGGTGTGTACTAGTGATGTAACGAATGTCTTTTTTTTAGCATTCGCGAATGCGAATGCGAATACGAATATTCAGTTTTTGTTCATATTTGGCGCCAATTTACATTTACAAGGTTCGTTATGGGTTCGTTACGTTCGTATCTTCCGAGTATTGCCGAGTTCATACGAACTCATGTATGATCTAAATAAAGCGTCATTCATTCCGCTCCGCTCACTCAAACTCAAAATTTTTATTTCCATGTAGGTTAAGATATAACGCTTATAGAATTGTCCTACATGATGCCTACCACCGATTCGGAAACTAGTCCGGCGAGAAGAACCGGCGTAAGAAACTCGCTCATTTGCTTTTGTTTTCTGATATTCATATTCGCAAAACATTCGCAAAAATTTTGCGAATGCGAATGCGAATGCGAATGCGAATATACAAAAATGTGCGAATATTCGCGAATGCGAATATTCGTTACATCACTAGTGTGTACCAAAGACTGAATAACCGTATGCTGTTACTGACGCAAGACGTTTAATTTACTCTTATCTGACAACCCTGACAAAGGATCGTTCCTTAAAAGGTGTTCCTCTGTACGTAATTAAGTATAATCATAGATATATAATATTAAAAAGAGGAGTATAATAATATATTCTTTGTACTGTGGCAAAGAATATATATTACTAACGCTGTGGTGCATTAAATCCCCGAGTAATGAGTAATACTTTAGATATTTTATTTAAAATGACGTCATTCGGGCTAAAGTACTTAAAGACTTTCAATGTTATTACAAATATAGTTGAAATACTGTTATTATTATAATCTATTTGCCGATAAAAATGTCCCGGATATCTATACTTGCAATAGAGATAATATGGGTTTTATCATAAGCAAACTACTGATTCATTCAAAGGGGTTTACCGCGAATATGATATTCATAAATTCGGCTGTCCCATTTCAAAACCTAGTAACGGGTCTAAAGGAAATTTTACAGGAGAGCGCGTAAACGAAAAAATGGCCAGCCATTGAAAAGTTTTCATATTATTAAAAAAAAATCTATTGATTGCATAAAGCACTAGATGCTTAACAAGATGTGTTACTCATATTTTAATATTTATGTAAATTACATATTTAAAAACCCCTTACTAACTTTAAAAACTGACAGGTGATTTAAAAGACCATGTAAAAACCTGATTCAAAACATAGTATAAGCACTTGCTAGGTTTTGATATGGTTTTTGGTATGATGTATTTTTAATTCCCAAAAATTTAATTCTTGTAAGTAAGATTCTCATCTTCCTCTTACCTAGTCATTTTCCATTATTATGACTATTAACTGTTATATGATTTGGCGAAGTTTTACAGCGGCCTGACCTCTTTTATTTGGCTATACTAAGGATATGTAATTAAAATAATATTTAAATTTTAACAAAAGTTTATTGAGTAAAAAAGAGTTACAAATTTAAAAGAGATGTTCAAGAAATGTATGAGGCCTGGGCCAGCCCTACGTACAGTATATGTAAATATAGCTACATAAATAGTAACCGTTTCCTATTCTTTATTTTGTTTAATTTCACTTCGTTTTCATGTACATTTAAATTAACTTCGTCAAGGAGAACAACACAAAGTAAAATAAAACATGGCGGATCAGATCAGAATTAACTAAAGAATGTCATTTTGTCAATGACATGACTTTTGACAAAGAAAGACGTATGACATTCACGACGACGTCTCTTCGTAAAACTGTCTACTTCGTCAAAAGTCAAGTCAAAACAACTTTCATTGCCGCCCTAAAAATAGTGTTCTCGCAATAAAAAACTCTTCAAATAATCATTTTTGTACGCATGTACCCTTCTTCAAATAATTTTTTTCGTATTTTTATGATATTATCATATTTTTTCCTATTTACCTATGTCATGTACATAGAACTGGCCCAAAACCTTATCTTAGCCGCGCGTCGCCCGTAACCTGTGCCTGTAACTGAACTGAGACCAGCTGCAGCTGAAAGCGTGTCGCCTCTTGTTGTGACTTGCTGTGTCCCTTTCTAACACATCGCATACGTCCTTGATTTTCAAAACACAGTAAGGCGCATCGACCACATGAATACCTAGTAAGTCGCAAAGAGTTACTGGGTTTTGAAGTGGTTAATGTAACTTACTAGATTTTGAAGTGGTCAGGGGCCTGTGAATAGTGTACTTACTAGGTATGGACTGTTATAAATCTCCTATTTTTTATGAGATACCAACGCTGGTGTTTTTGTATATTGTAAGGAGAATAAAGGCAGACATGATTTTGTAGTAAGATGATTTTTTTAATAAATGTCCCTTACTAGGTTTTGAAATGGGACAGCCGAATTATGCCTTATCCTACTCTGTAAAATCTTAATATTGGTAGGAAACAAAGAAACAATATTAATTATTATTATTATCTTCTTACTAGTTACTACTGAAGCTAAAAACGTAATATTTAGATGGTTTGACCGTGGCTAATTCCTTTTGTGAGGTATAGGTTCAATAAGAACGTATTTTTCGAAATTCGCCCCTAAAGGGGTAAAAAGGAGTTTCCACGTTTGTATGTAACTTTTTTGTTTGTGGTTAGATCTGTTTGTAATTTCGTGATGTTGCTCTTTGGCATGATTTACTAAAACTCTAATTCAATATTTTCTAAAATTCAATCTTTTAAGGGGTAAAAATGGTAAGTACTAAACTTTGTATGGGGAAAAATATTTGATGAGTGTTTCGGTTTGAAACTTTCTAAATGTAGTCCTAAAAGAAAAGAAATAAACTATATTATGTGTTTCCTGATTTTTCGATATTCAACACCTAAAGGGATGAACGGGGTATGAATGTCTTTTTTTTATCAACGCCGAACCAAAACTACTGAAGCTAGAAATGTAATTTAATTTGGACTGTGGCTTCCTTTTGTGACGTATAAGGTCCACTAAGAAGGGATTTTGCGAAATTTACCCTCGAAAGGGGTAAAAACGGGTGTTAACGTTTGTATGTACTTTATTTTGTGGTCAGTCAGATCTACTTGAAATTTCGTGGTGTTACCCTTTGGCATGATTAACTAAAACTCAAATAAAAAAAAATAAAAAAATCATTTTTTAATGTGTAAAGGGGGACTAAACGTTGTATGGGGAAAAAATATTAAATGAGGATTTCGGCTTGGAACTTTGTAAATGTCGTCCTAAAAGAAAATAAGTAAGCATAATACATGATCCGGTCTGCCTTCAGTTCGGCCTGAACGGATGCAAAATCGTATCGTCTGTGTGCAATTTCGAGATCGCATCAGTCGGCCGTACGGACTGAAGCGATTCGTTCCAGTGTCGCCAGCTCTGTTTTTGTAAAACTACTAAACTCGTATTGAATTCTACTAAAAACTACTAAAGAAGCTACTTAGGAATTCCTGAAGCCCCCCAAAAACCATTGCATTTTAGGTTTTGTTATATTAAATTATTTTTATTCATTGAATTTTACTATTACCATTAAATTAAAATATACTAGCAAATATTACGAATATAGTAATAAAACGGGTAGTTTTAAGAAAATTACGGAGGAATGTATTATTATGATAGGTTTTTTTTTTGTGTTTAACCTAGGCCATTTTGCATATGATTACTGTCTGGCTCTTTCCTACTAAAACACTACTAATAACTAAATTTCTACCAATGAGGGAATAAAATACTCAATTTAGTAAAATAACTAAGTTGGCAACATTAATTCTGGCCTGACCGAGCGGCCGGGCCTGAACGCGCGGCCTGTCCGGACTGTGTGTGGACAAATCGCTTCAGTTCTTGCCCGAGCCGCGGCCGTGCGGGCGTGTATCGTGTACAAGCGTTGTATGAGTTTTCGCGGTGTTTAAATACAAAATTGATAAACACGACCGTAGCGCGCGGCAAACCAGAATGGACTGATGCGACTGTTCCGTGTGTGGGCCCGAATCAGGTCAGGCCGAACTGACGTAAATTGGGTTGGATGCGATTTTTTCCGTGTGTGTGCTCGAATCCGTTCAGGCCGAACTGACGTCAGTTCTAACTGAAACGATCGGCCTCTCGTCTGTGGGGGCCTTTAGGCGTTTGGACTTGCAGTAGGTATACCTACTATGACTATGATAGAGGATCAGATTTTCTAGGTTTGATGAACCAAAATATCGTACAGCTGTTGGGATATTTTCTGTTAAAGCATATTAAGGAGGTAACTAAATATAAAAATATAATATACAAAGTATTATAATGAAGAAGAAAAAAATTAGTAATATCTATAATAGTTTATCTTATAGATAAGATATATTACAGAAGGGAATCAATAACTGATAAATGACAATGTGTTTACAAGTTGGTTTGTTGCATTACATCAGAATATACGTCTCTATCTAAAGATGCCTAAAATGAACGAAATAATTGGTGTAATTTTTGAAGAATCCATAAAAGCAAAAGGTAGAAAGAAAAAGAAGGGTAAAAAAGCTAAAAAGAAGCAAAAAGCAGAAAACAATTCCGCAATACAAGAAACGAAGTCAGAACAGCAAAATATTATAAGCGAAGTCGAAAGTGAAGATGAGAATGATGAGGACGTATGTAGTATATCTAATGTATCAAGTGCTAGTGCTAGTGTTAGTGATAGTATTAGTTTGCAATTCGATGGAATAATGAAGACTGCCCCAGAGTATCCGGAATTTAATGAATATGGTGAAGACAAAGTTGAGAAAATAGAAAACGAATTCCCAGAGCCTCCTCAAGTAATCGAAGGAGAAGCTTTAAATGTAAGAGCTCTTCAGCAGTACGCAAAAACGTATGAACTAGAAATGTTTGATAAAAATTATTTGATTATTTTTAATCAAGAAAACATTATAAACTATGAGCCGAGAATTGGAACAGAAAAAGATGTGGAAGTTTTAAAAACCACGCTCTATAAATATAAGTTCGAATGTAATGAATATCATGATTTGACAAAGGATGAGATTATAGAAAAATTAAAAATATGTAAGTACAAACAAATTGTCTACTAAACTTAAGACATAAAAACAGAATAATTTGAGAGCTAAGTACTATCGTAGTATAGTAATGGGATCGAGGAAGACGAGGTTACTGACTTTTTAAAAACGTAAAAAAATCTTCCATTTTCAGTTGAAAGCAAAGATTTTACGAACTACGGTTGCGTGGCTGTTGCTGTTTTAACACACGGCAACAAAAATGGTTTACTAAGAGCAAAGGATAGGGAATATAGTGAGATGGAAATAATAAACTACTTCAAAACGCATGACAAACCTACGCTAGTAACTAAGCCTAAGCTCTTGATCATTCAGGTAATTATAATCAATCCTCTTTTTAATATTATATAATATCTATGTAATCAATAATAATCATAGTAGATTTAACAATTTTGAGGAACAAGGATAATACATAATATAGAAGATTTATAGAAGAAAATATGATGAAAGCCAATTATTTCAAAACTAAAGATAGGCTATGACTTACATTTGACAGAACAAATCTTTATATAAGAAAAAGATACGCTATCTTCGTTTTCACCGTACCTCAAATGTCAGCCATCTTGATTTCACCATAATTCAAACATGCCTTGTCTATATTATATATATATAATATATATACTTCTATGATGAAAGCAGTACATACTCTCATAATTAATTAAATATTATGTCATCATTTTGTAACTCTTGCCACGATAAAAGCAATTACAATATACTACTCTACTCGAAATATATTATTACTCTTCTATAAGCTTAGATTAATAACGCCTAGATAGATAGTTTCATTCAAACGCGTCGTCTAAAGTGAGGCAAAATACAGATTAATGTGGGCGTGAGCTTTAAACGCTTACGTTTCGACGACACGCACACAAACAAAGCATTTATTAGCAAACTACAGTCTGGAAGAGTTTCAAGTGCTTCACCTATGTCGCGCGCACACGGTCTCTTGGCGTTATAATTCTATGTCTATAAGTCTACTCGAAAATCTACATATTTTTTATCACTTCTGTATTTGGTATTCGGGTATCTTTATCAAACAAAACAATACTTAAATCATTCCTGAATAGATAAGACAGACTAAAGTAGAATTTAAGTCTTCCAAAAATGGAAATAAAATGAAGTCTATTTTATTTATTATTTACTAGTATATCTATTACTGAGTATCTATTACTATTTTTTCTCTGAGTTTTATTTTAATTACACAACAATCATAGTTATATTATACATTTTTAGGCTTGTCGCGGTCTTCGACTGACTCCCGCTGTTCCAGTCATGAGATCTCTGCATATGCGTTTGGAACGCGATGTGGAAGTCGAGCCCTACACACTCCCAGTGGAGTCGGATATGCTGATACTACACAGCTCTTATATTGGATGTCCTTCTATACGGTAAGATCAGCTTAAAAGTGTTTCTGTGGACTGAGCAGCGAAACTAAACTAAACAGTGATAATATTATATATCTATGAAACTAAATGAATTATTTACATAAAATTGCAGGAGCGAAATAGAAGGATCTTGGTTTATACAGACGTTATGTAAGAAAATAGATGAATTGTCAGAGGAATTAGATTTAGAATCAATTTTGACTGAAGTGAAGAGAGAGGTGGCAATCGACTTACATTACGATCAATACAACAGGATAACATATGAGGTAGATATATACAAACAAATGCCGGTGGTAACATCCACATTGATAAGAAAGTTGTACCTGAAGCCGAATAAAGATCAGACGACTATAACGGACGGCACGTTGGAAACTTTCCTCAATGATCCTCAAACCCAAAGAAGCAGTCAATCAGAGATAAGTTCTATAATAAGGCTAAGTGGTCAGTGCATGTGTTACTTGGACCATTTTGCTTACATAAAGAACTGCTTATGGTAAGTACCTAACTACTTACTCTAAAAGTGACTTAACCAAATAAAAAAGGTTTTCATTGATGTAGTACAATATCTTCAATAAATATATAAATGTAAGGTTGTTCAGAATCAATTATTAAATTAGAATATTATTCAGATATTTCGAGGATACGATCTACTGCTTATGTAGATATAGACGTTTAGGCAGAGAATGATAAAAAAGTTTGAAAAAAAACCTAAATGAAATAACATTGCGCTCTCTAAGGTCACTTACCTCCTGTGAGGTTATTAATAGGTGATTTAAAGAGGGAGCAAATACTTTAAATAGGTAACATCAATACAATCAGCTGTGTGAGGTCAAAGATCTTAACAGCGCCGTAAAACAACCTTATTAAAATTCTTTTACGTTTCAGTTATTTTTTGGACGAAAATCCTGAGGATAAAGTAGCTCAGTCATATCTAGATATATCGAACACATTTGAAGACACTATAGACTTTAATGCACCAAAAAAAAAGATGGCTGAAGCAATTTGCAATCATCTCAAAATTAATGCAACGAGTTATGAATATTTCAAATACATTTATATGCACAAACATTGATAGGAAAGAAGAAGGATATTACTTATATTACGAGTATATACTTACCTATATAGGAGGATTTTTAATAAAGGAAGAAAGAGATGTCGACAAAAGATTCTTTATTCTGGAATGCTTTATTTGTAGGAGAAGATTAAAAGGAAGATTCCTTCAAAGTATGGTGGACGTGTACCTAAAGGTTTAGGAGTGACAGAAATCTCTGATAGAGAAAATATAAGCATACTTAGCTACTCAAAAATAAGTAAAATTTATTATTGCCTATGTGTTTTATTTTTAAAAGTAGAATTAGAACCTTAACATGATTTGTGATTTTTTATATTCCTACTTATATACTTATTTAGTTTAGAGCAAATAATTTTTTGTAACATTTTCATTTAATGACGAAAAAAGTGATATAAGAGGACTGAGCTACAGTTTTTTTAAGGTTAGGATATCTAGATTCTAGAATTTACCTACTCGACCCGTAAGTAATCATGATGCTACGTTATAACCTTTCTGGAAAAAAATGCCTGGAAAATATAAAAAGCAATGTTATAAATTGAAGGCTGGCCGGTTTATGATAAACGATATATAGTTAATGTAAACTTTATTATAAACTAGCTGATGCCCGCAACTTCGTTTGCGCAGAACTAACGGAAGCGGAACCCTATTTTTTTAAAGGGAACCCTAAAATAAAACCCTATGTTAGACCTTATAACATCAGCTAACAGCAGCTAATCGAGGCGCACGAGCGTTTACAACAGTACAATTTGTAAACGCTCGTGCGCCTCGATTTATTTAGTAGTTTTAAAAATTCATATAAAATTCGTCAAACTAATTTAGTTAAAAATTTAAATAGCATATTAAAGATAAAAGGTTCTTCTCATAGATAATGTAAGTAAGAAACAAAAGGAGCAAGTAAAATACATAAATATCATCATTTTAAATAACTATAATTCCTGATAATTTCGCATTCTTTAAATTTTATTTTTATGAGATAGAAACGTATATAAAAATAATCTGACAAATAGATAATCTAGAAGAGGATCCAACAAGTTTGTAAAGATTTTTTTGTTTTTAAAAATGTAAGCGGTTTTAGCTATTATATGTTTTGAAATTGCCCCTGAACCTAAAGTTGTAAAAACTTCTGGTTAGTTTTGTCAGTTTTATTCAAAAGTTTGAAATTATTTTAAAATAAATGATAAGTGAAAAATTAGAATACAATATTTTCTAGTGTTTTTCTATATGTAAAAATCAGAATAACCAGTTTTTGTTAGATATAGACGCATTTGAAAAGTAGCGTTTTTCGTGAAATCTGAGTCTCGCTACCTCTAGGTACTATTATTTATTCTGTGGTCTCGCGCCGATCAATGCTCTTAATATATAGAATATAGAAGATCTATAGATATTTATATTATATTATTAATTATTACATATATGTTATAAAGGTATATAGGTAATCATATATTATGCCTTACCCTACGGTTAGGTTACTACGTACGTCAATGTAGTAAGAGCCTAAGAGGAAGGTAAGCATTTGCTGTCCTTTAACCTTACTCCTTTAGTTAGATAAATGAATAAGAATCACTGATATCTTGTAATCGTTTACTTAAGTTACTATAATAAACATTCAGAGGAGTTGTATGGGTACATCCTTGCCCAAAAGTGCATGCTCGGTCTACCTGCCGCAAACTTTATAAATTAAATAACAAACTTTTGCCAGTTAATTATATTAGTAATTTGCTAAACGAGCTTTGCTTGGAGTTCTAGGAGATTTAAATAAATAAAATGAATCACAAAAACGTTTATTTGAACGGGATTCGAACCCACCACATTCCGAATTTTCAAACAAAGCAATAATAAATAATTATACATAAGCATACCAATTTGCCAGTCGGATTGACACCGTGGAGTCGAAATTATTGAAATATTGTTGCAATGCGCAGTTTCCAGGAATAAGACCCCTTTTCTCCTCAAAACACCCTGCATAGTAAATTACATATACTTGCAGCCGTTTTCGAAATTACGATTAGGTATAGGTATAACATAATATAATATACACAAAACTAGCTTTTTCTCGCGGCTTCGCCCGCATGGAATAATGTTCTTGCTTCTTGGAGAAAAAACTACTTCGGCGAATAGATAGGTACATCTATAGTCTATGCGACAAGTTGAAAATACCTTAAATAAATTAATCAATGTGCCGTACTCGCTTTTGACGCCACGCGCGTATCCTAAAAATGTCACGCGCAGACCTATTTTCTGTCTGTCCCTATATAGATATGCTTAAATCTTTATACCTAACTACGCAACGGAATTTGATGCTGTGATTCAACGGGAAAGTTTTTAGGTATATACTTGTAACATGCATAACATAGTAGAGGTACACAGATAATTTTAGAGGTTTGTAATGTCCTATATAAACACATTTTGTTGGGCTTACATTGTAAACGCTGGCTGAATCCTACGAGATAGATCAAAATAATGTACTAGGTACAGTTTTGTTCATCAAAAGCCTACAAAAAAGTCCGCGATGGCATAGCTATCTTTATATCATATTTAAATTTAATAGCAATACAGCATTAATCCTTATCCAATTTAGTACCTTAAACCTTACCTTCGGCGGCACTCGCGACTCGGTGCTCGCGCTCCGGCATCGCGCTATCAAAAACGCATAGTAGTCACTACTAATAATAGGGATATAATTAATCGAGCGAACAAAAAATAAGTTGGCGGCTGCACGTGAGCATACTGTATTACTGAATTTGGCAGCGAATTAATATGTTGGCGACTAAATTACTAAACTGGCGAAAACACTCGATTGACAAAAAATTCAAAAGTCGGCAGATAAAAAGAGGCGAAATTTAATCCAAATTAGCACTGACATTTATAAGTTGGTGACTTAATTTCCGAGTTGGTGACCATTATACCATATAAGCAGCTATAAAACCAGATTTGGTTGATAAATTAATGGCTGCTAAAAATTCAATTTGCAGGCTAGGGAAAAGCCTATTTTTTGATACTGTTGGAGTATGTTGGAACGAAGTTCCTTATCGTGCGTTGTGAAAGGGGGCTAGACGGAAAAAATTCTTACGAAAAGTTGTCACGACACTTTTTTAATTACAAAAGATAATTTTATTTTTTATAAAAATTAAATATTTACGCGTATACATTTATTATATTGATGTATGTATGTATGTATGTGTGTATGTATGTATGTATGTATGTATGTATGTATGTATGTATGTAATGTATGTATGGATAATATCGGTTCGGATATTGTATTATTATTTATTTTATATATACATGTACAATTGTCTGTCTGAATGTCTTTTTTTTTTTTTTTTTGCTATAGTAAGCTATTGTAAGCTGTGCGGCGTCGCATGTTTCTCTGACTGTCTCTCTCTCTCTTATAGAAAGCAAGCCAGATATTTTCATCCGGAACTTCGTTCCATCCGGGTGTCCCTTGACACCTCTCAAGTTTTTTTTTTCTTTGGCATGGGTGTCATTTTCTAGGTTTCTGGGGGTGCAGAATAATATGAAAATAAAATCTGTTTTGAAATTCCACAATGGCGTAAATTTTTGTTATTCATATTAATAAAGTTGTCCTTTTTCAGGTTTCTGGGGGTTCTGATTACAAAATTGTCTTCCAATTTCATTTTTCCAAAATGGAGAGTATTCAATCTTCGTAAAATGAATATGAATACTAATTTAAAAGATCTTGGGGATGCTAATTAGGATTGATGATTATTATTACAGTATGTTATGTAGTTCAAGGTACCAGCTATGTATAGATTTTTTCAAAATTCAGGATTCATGAATTTTTCTGCCATTCATGAAGAAAATATGCGATTTAGAAATTAATAAAGGGGAGGAAATTTTCATTATTTTTGCAGTAGGATGCACCGTTTCTGAGATAGAAGTGACTATAGAAAAAAATATGGCAATGCTGTACTGAGATACGAGGGGTGTATCAATCTATAGAAATGTCCATCATGAAGAAAATATAATGTTGCGGGATTCCTAAAGGGGATGAAATTTTCATTATTTTTTCAATAGGATGCACCGTTTCCGAGATAGAATCAATTTTATAAAAAAAAGAAGTAAATGCTGTACATCGAGATACGACGGATGTTTATAGCTATAGGAATGTTGGAAAATTCAGGATTTTCGAAATTTTTTTTCTCCCATCATGAAGAAAATATGATGTTGCGGGTTTCCTAAAGGGGATGAAATTTTCATTATTTTTTCAATAGGATGCACCGTTTCCGAGATAGAATCAATTTTGTAAAAAAAGAAGTAAATGTTGTACATCGAGATACGACGGATGTTTATAGCTATAGGAATGTTGGAAAATTCTGGATTTTCGAAATTTTTTTTCTCCCATCATGAAGAAAATATGATGTTGCGGGTTTCCTAAAGGGGATGAAATTTTCTCTATTTTTTCAATAGGATGCACCGTTTCCGAGATATAATCAATTTTTTTAAAAAAAGAAGTAAATGATGTACATTGAGATACGACGGACGTTTATAGCTATAGGACTGTTGGAAAATTCTGGATTTTCGGATTTTTTTTTCTCCCATCATGAAGAAAATATGATGTTGCGGGTTTCCTAAAGGGGATGAAATTTTCATTATTTTTTCAATAGGATGCACCGTTTCCGAGATAAAATCAATTTTATAAAAAAAGAAGTAAATGCTCTACATTGAGATACTAGGAATGTATAAAGTTATAGAAATGTTGGAAAATTCAGGATTTTCAAATTTCTTTTTCTCCCATCATGACGAAAATATGAGGTTGCGGGGTTACTAAGGAAATTTAAAATGGATGACTTTTTTGTAATCAACCCCAGAAACCAATAAAAGGACACCCATATTATTTTTATAAAATTAAGTATGTCCGCCATATTGGAATTTCAAAACGAATGTCATTTTCGTATCCAGCACTCCCAAAAACCTGGTAAACGACACCCATATCAATTTTACAAAAAATAAATATCCGCCAATTTTAAATTTCAAAATTAATCTACACCCCCCTAAAACCGAGAAAAATTAAAAATTGGGAATTTTGTACGCTCCTTTATGTTTTTTTTTGTGTGCGCTCGTTTTGCTGCTTGTATGGTTTTTGAGTTACCTACATCAGGGAAAATATGTGTGCCTATTCTTAAATTAAATGTGTACTCACAAATTGTCGCCAAGATGGTTATTTGTTCGCTAAAATATAATCTGTCTGCCAGTTTGGAAAATTCAGTGGTATTATTTAGTCACCAGATTTGTAATTTTTTTGTTCCTTACATTCTGTCGCCAACTTGGTAATTTAGTATTCAATATTGGGTATTTTCACATCCAAAATTTAATTGTTTTGTCGCAAGTTTAAATACATGCCCTAATAATACTATGCGTTTTTGATAGCGCGATGCCGGAGCGCGAGCACCGAGTCGCGAGTGCCGCCGAAGGTAAGGTTTAAGTTTAAGGTTTAAGGTACTAAATTGGATAAGGATTAATGCTGTATTGCTATTAAATTTAAATTAAAATAAAGGATAAAAAAAAGATTATTGTGGGTTATCTCTAAGAGATAGCTATGCCATCGCGGACTTTTTTGTAGGCTTTTGATGAACAAAACTGTACCTAGTACATTATTTTGATCTATCTCGTAGGATTCAGCCAGCGTTTACAATGTAAGCCCAACAAAATGTGTTTATATAGGACATTACAAACCTCTACAATTATCTGTGTACCTCTACTATGTTATGCATGTTACGAGTAAGTATATACCTAAAAACTTTCCCGTTGAATCACAGCATCAAATTCCGTTGCGTAGTTAGGTATAAAGATTTAAGCATATCTATATAGGGACAGACAAAAAAGGGACTTTGTTTTATACTATGTAATGATAATGATGATAATGATGTTTCGTTTAAACTATAAGATTATACATATATACATACATATAATCCCACCTCTTTCCCGTAGGGGTAGGCAGAGACCACTTCTTTCCACTTGCTACGATCCTTATATACTTGTTTCGCTTAGTCTACTTTCATTCTTACCATCCATCCCTCCTCTTACATTCAACGTAGCGAAGCGGCTCTCTATGGGCCACTTTTCGCCTCCGCGAAATACGAGACGTGAAGGGTGGCGATGGCGAACCACATCGCCGCCATTTTGGATAATTAAAATATTTTTTATGATTATTCATTGCGTTCCCACGGATTGGCGGAGAGGGTAGGAATAGGGAAAGGGAAGGATAGGTGGTGTGGAAAGGAAGATTGGTAAGTTAGAGTGGGAAATAGGAAATTACCGCCCAGGAGGATAGGACAGTAATAGCTAGGGAAGCCGGAGACGCATACTCGTATACTATGGGTACCACAACTACCAGACAGATAAGTTGGGATGAGTATCCCATGACATTATATTATAATGTCTAAAAATATATTCCTATTTACTATGCGTTAAAAATTAGTACTTAGTTCTTAATTTTTTCAAAATCCCACGTCCTTTAATTTTTAAAGCATACTAATAATATGCAAGTACTCTAAAAATATGTAACTACTGCGCAATTTTTTAAGAAGTACCTACTCAACGTTTTGTTAATCACCTGTATTTAAGTGGGTTGGTTTCAATATTTTGGGTTATTTCGGGCTGTGCCGTCATCCTTTTGTATCCAAAACAAATATGCAATTTTGCACCTGCTTACAATTGAGTCAGATTTTAGTCGATGACATCAGAGTTCAGCGTTATGAATAACTGAAACTAGGCGGTCTTTTTACCTGACGAAGGAATGGGTAATGATTTTGGCAGTCTATGTATGTATGTTTGTTCCACCGTAGCTTACAACAACGGCGAAGGGTGGTTCTCTTTCATAGGGAAGCCCTAGTCTGTATAATAGGTAAGGATTTGGATGAGGGTCTTCAAAAGGTAAGTGGTAAGCGAGGCCGATAGGACAGGGAATTATAGGAACCCCACGCCACTGGCGCCCAATCTACTGGTTCGATTTTAATAAATGAGGTGTCAATAACTAAAAAAAACTTATAGACGGGTCGCGCTAGGCGTATTCGAGGTGGTAAGTGGAAAAAATTCTAAAGTCGCTGAATTTTTGTGTCTTGATAAAGTAGTCCCTGGGGAGCTTATCATTAAGTTTTGTGCCATTTCTGCCCACTGCGTTTTCAGCAATTCCATTATTTGTGGTTGATTTTTTTATATGGCTATAAAAGTGGCAATATTGATTTAAAGTTTAAAATATTAATGGTATCTTAACTAGGACAGCTTCCAGAGTATGGAGACTTAATTTGCGTCGTTTTCGTCCAGTAAAAAATGACTTAGGGTCATTTTTTGAAAACAGTACCGGCAAAAATTCTAAAGTGTGATAAACGACTATTTTCTGTTTAAGACCACTAAAATAGGCCTAATTCCAAATTTTGTGCCACATTAAGCGACTGCGATTCGAGAAATTAAGTTTTTTAGTTTCCCTAAGCTAAAAGCATTCCAAAAACACATAATAGTTAAATAAAGTTCACGTAGGGTAAGCTCATGTAATTGTGTGACTCATCTTATTTGGTGATACCGTGTTTTGAGGCTGCCCCCGCCTTGTGTAAGCAAAATTAACTATTTTATATTATACCTTACGATCGAGGCATAAAGCTTCTTTTTGTGTGCAAAATTTTGTTAAGATCGTGCGAGCGAGATGGTAACAATAACACGATTTGTGATTTCGCGCGCACGTTTCGACTTGTCAGCGCCAGCGCATTGCAGTGTGGATGAAATTAATTCGTTTTAAATAGTAAAAAGTGCTTTATAGGAATAAAAATTGAACTTAATTACGTAAAATTGATCACCTGATTAATATTAAAAATTAGTTTTAGTGTGTTGTTATTATTTATTTAGTAAGACCTTATTTATTGGGACTAAAAAGTTACCGTTTTCGTCAATTTGACGGAGAAGCAGTATCACCGCATTAAGCAAGGTAAAAATTGTGTTTGTTTGTTTTTTATATTAATAATAGTTTTCAATTAGATTAATTAAGTATATAAACCTTTAAAAAAATATTGGATTACAATGATAAACATTGTAGCTATTTTGACGCATTTTAAATACCTAGTGTAGTTTTTAATATCACCGAATTAAGTAAGTCTTTGTAATGTTTTTCCAGATGGATAAGGACTTGTTAGATGATGGTTATCGAACAAAAACAAATCGAAAATATAATGAAATGTCATTAAAGTCTGCTGTAGAAAGCGTTTTGACTTCAAAATTAACTGTATACATGGCATCGAAAGAATTTAATATACCATGGTCAACACTAAAGCGCAATGTCGAACGTGTAAAAAAAGAACGGCAACATGGAGGAACTATTGAAGTCAAAATGCTCAAAGTAGGCAGACCGTTTTCTCTACCGGCAGACATTGAACAAAGTTTGTTAAGGTATATAATAAAAATCCAGGAACTCGGCTTCGGTCTCACAGTTAACCAAATTAGAAAAATTGCATTCTCGTTGGCCCAATCTGCGGGCAAGCATTACTTTAACACAAAGAAGGAATGTGCAGGCTGGAATTGGTGGGTTAATTTTAAAGAAAGATACGGGTTAAGCTTAAGAACTCCCGAGAACCTATCGGTTGGTCGTGCTATGTGTTCTAACACTGCAATAATAGCAGATTTTTATGAAAAATTAAAGGCTACTTTAATTAACCATAGTTTAATGGACTGTCCAGAGAGAATATGGAATTGTGACGAAACTGGACTAATGTACGTTAACAAACCCGCTAAGATTGTCACCAAAGTTGGAAAAAAAATCGTGTATAATCGAACATATGCTGAGAAAGGCACGACAACCACAGTCCTTGCCTGTATTAATGCAGCAGGCCAATTTACCCCCCCTTTAGTGATTTTTAAAGGGATAAGAAATGTCCCTGAATTGTCAAATGGATCCCTACCAAACAGTTTAACGCGACTTTCTCCAAAGGGATGGATAAATGCAGATTTATTCTTTGAATGGCTAAAGTTTTTCGATACAAATATCCCTCCAGCTAGACCCGTGCTTTTGATTATGGACTCTCATGCCAGTCACATTACTCCCCAGGTATTAGAGTATGCTTCAGCTCATCAGATCATATTATTTACAATGCCTGCTCATACAAGCCACGTTTTACAACCTTTAGATGTTGGGGTCTTTCGACCATTTAAAGCGGCATGGCGAGCGGAGCTGCAAAATTTTAAGACAAAATATCCCACATTAACTCCAACAAGATACAATTTCCGTAGTTTTCTAACTCCTGTTTACGAAAGATGTTTTACCCCTAATAATATTCGTGCAGGATTTAGAAAAACTGGCATACACCCATTTAATGATGCTGTATGTTCAGAAGCTATCGCACCTTCCTTGTTATCTGACCAACCTGTGCCTACAGAACAAGTGTCAATAGAAGAATTAGTTGCTAATAATGACCATGATTACGGGGCAGTGACCCCTTCCTCCACTATAAATAGAAAGGACAATGATCCCCTCTTTGGTGTACCATCTAACCAATTATTAGGACAGCCGATTCCAAGCACTAGCTCTGTTGTTATTGTTTCTGAAAACCCAGAAGAACCTGGAACATTGCAAATGGAATGCCAGTCAGAATCAGCTTCGATCTCAACTGCAAATGTAGCGCCTGGTCCTAATATTCTAAGTAAAAAGAAAATTGAAATACATGATATTTTAGTACTACCAAAATGGAATCCTACTATTAAAAAAGTACAGCACAAGAGGACTGTTCCAAAAGCACAGTGCTTGACATCTGTTTCCTCCCCGTCTTCAAAAGTGTCTTTAAGGAATGTCCGTCTGCCAATCAAAGAGGCCAAAAAAGCCAAAAAAGATCATAAAGGTTCGCAATTAAAGCTAAAATCAAGCGCTAAACGATTTACTAAATCATCAAAGGGACTGAAATGTCCTGTATCTGATGACGATTGGGTTTGTGGATCTTGTAATGGGCGGTATTCCAACGACGTGCAATTAAAAAATGGAGCTGATTGGATTGCTTGCTCATTCTGTACCAAACCTTACCACGTCCATTGCCAAAGCCAGATTGTAGAAAACAATCAAGCTGTATATATGTGTGATATTTGTAGCATCGACGATGATTCTAGTGGTGAAGAATGAGTAAATAAAAGAAGAACATAAATAATATTATAGTTTCCTAACTACCTACTTACTTAATATTATATTTTTTTATTTTTTATATTATGTTAAACATATAAATTATAATTATCTAACAGAGTTTATTTTGTGTTTAAGTTACTGTAATTTTTTGTTAATTTTACATACATACATACATATAATCACGCCTCTTTCCCGTAGGGGTAGGCAGAGACCACTTCTTTCCACTTGCTACGATCCTTACATACTTGTTTCGCTTCATCCACTTTTATTCTTACCATCCATTCCTCCTCTTACATTCAACGTAGCGAAGCGGCTCTCCATGGGCCACTTTTCGCCTCCGCGAGAACGAGACGTGGTGGGTGGCGAACCACATCGCCGCCATTTTGGATAATTAAATTATTTTTATAATTATCCATTTCGTTCCCACGGATTTGCGGAGAGGATAGGAATAGGAAAAGGGAAGGATAGGTAGTGTGGAAAGGAAGATTGGTAAGTTAGAGTGGGAAATAGGAAATGTAGGATATTACCGCCCAGGAAGGCAAGGGATAGGACAGTAATAGCTAGGGAAGCCGGGGTCGCGTACCCGTATACTATACCACAACTACCGGACAGGTAAGTTGGGATGAGTATCCCATGACATAATTTTACATACTTGGCTAATTTGGTGATAAAAAATAATAATTTCTCATTTAATTGGGTTATATCAGAATTAGAGTAGTTGCGCCACCGAATTAAGGTGATTATCACAGAATTACCCAAGTCATCATACTTTTTAAAAAATATTCTTAAAGTAAGTTAATTATATTAAATTAAAGATCTCTTGTGCTCAAAGGATACCGAAAAGTCTGATTATTGTTTTAAATAAATATGAAAATAATTGATTAAATATAAGCCGGTTTTTCTTACCCTTTACCGAATTATCACCGAATTACATGAGCTTACCCTATTCAATATTATTAAGTCATAAAGAATCTATATTCCAAGTTTGTGCCTTTTTCATTGAGGGTTTAAATAATAAAATGCAAAAATAATATTATTATAATATGCGGTCGAAGTATTGTGGAATATTCGCACTACAACATACACATTACACATATACGTAAATGTGTGTGATAAAATGTCATTCATTCGACTACATTTCAAAATTTTTATATAATTTCACATTTTACAGCGATTACAAAATTTTAACTTGCTTTTGCCCGCAACTTTGTTTGCGTAGCACGAATGACGAAGCTGAATGTAATTGTAGCCTGATTTTATACAATACATAAATGCACAATAAAATTTGATATCCGATAGGCTTCCACATGAAACTTCGGTTATCTAACACCAAAAAAATTACAATTTCAAATACCTAATTTTAGTTCTTGAAATTAGTCGTTTAACCGAATAGTCTCTTCAGCTACATCATATTTATTGTATATATAGTATTATTTAATAAAAAATAAATAAATTATTTCAACGCTTGAATTTTATACGTAGGTTGCTGAATACATGTTTCTAATACTCGTGGTTAAGGACTTATTTATTAGGTTATTAATTGATTGTAATAATTTATATAATTAAATACATTTTACAAACCAACAAAATAATATTTGTTTATATTGTTATTCATCCCGTTGACAATTTTATATCTAGGGGCACGGCAGGGCCCCGCCAAGTCGAGCCTAGTGAAACTTCAGAGCACTACGTACGAATGTGGACCGAACCTTGTATTGCTTTTCGATATTATATGTTTACTATGTTTAGCATTAATTTATAATAATGTTAGTCTTATAAAATAATTGATTTATAATACCTAACGTTAGTCTTAATTTAATTTGTAATTTTATTATAATTTTTAATTAGAAAGCATTAATTTGTGAAACTGGAAATAAAATGTTTTTTTTTTTTATTTATTATTGCTTGTTAGTTTTATGTTAAAACTAGCTGGTGCCCGCAGCTCCGCCCGCGTAGGTACAGTAAGTAGTATTAGAAGCTATGATTTTTTTATCTTTAAGTTGTTTTGTTTTTTGTATAACTGACCTTTGAATTACATCAATTTTAAACTTTGCTTGCCATTTTGGGAACACTCCTTGACTTTTTATTTTTTTAAAGTCTCACGTTACGCAGCCACGGAAAAATTAACCACAAATAATCGAATTGCTGAAAAGGCAATAGGCAGACATGGCACAAAACTTAATTATTAACTCCCTAGGGACTACTCTATCAACTACATATAGGTACAGAAAAAATTCAGCAACGTTAGAATTTTTCCACTTCCCACTAAAAACAGCTAGCGCGATCCGTCTAATGAGTCAAAATGCATAGCTTGAGCGTTTCATTACTTCATGAGCTTTTGTATAAGGCACACCCCACACTAGCAATATTCGAGCGTCATCGTTGTGCCAGAACATTGTATTCTCTAACATAAAAGCTTTGAACAGTGACTAAAATATTTTTTATCTTAAGCCTATTTTCTACTTTACGAGTTAGTAAATTCAAGCTTTATAGAGTTAGAGAACGTAGAGTGGAGTCAGAAGGTTCTAGACGAGATCTGAAGACATTTTTTATTGGCGAGTCATAATATTATGGTCTCGTCTTGGCATCATTAAACATGAAATAAATTTAAAATTGAAATTATAAATTTCGCATTTAGAACATTATTACTTGTCAAGTTGTCACATAAATTGTCATTTCATTTTGTCGTATTAATATGAAACTTGGGCCCCTCCCCGCGTGGCGAGAGGCCCGCACCCCGTATTCGCCATTGATACATGATAAAAGTTAGTTTTTTACATTCTAATAAAAAATCCCGCGGATAAACATGATTAAACTTATAGAAAGTGTTTTGTAACACCATAATCATCATATAGATATGAACTCTACTAACTAAAAGTTTCATTAGTAGTTTTTATAGCGAGTTTGAGGAAAAAAAATGGAATATCTTTATACGAAATTGCCGAATGTGGCACAACTTTCTTACAGACTCAGATATTAACACTCTGAACAATTTTTTAAGATTTGTCAGACATTAGAATAGTTGTGGGCCTGGTGGGACCATGTTTTATATAGTAGCCGAATACCAGGAAACCCCTGGTTGGATACGACTCAAACTGCATATGTGCATCGGTTACTCTTTCCTTAATATCGTGAAAGTAAAATTTTTAGCTATAATTTACTTTTGGGCCAATATCCATGAAAGACACAAAAACCTAAATTGCTACAAACGCAGCCATCCAAAATGGCACAAAATCAAATTTTAGACTAAGAAGAAGGTCCGGAAACTATATGCAAAAAATAAAAGACTTTAGAATTTTTGCACCCTCAAAACTTATCCAGACCCGTCTATTAGGCGTTTTCATCCGTTATTGAATTTTTTGACAGTCAATTTTAAAATATGTCCTATTGTGGCTTAAGCATATACAGCTTTCCCACAACTTAGTCAGCCTAGTCCAGAGGAATGACTGGTCAATACGAGGTGTCAATAGATTCGTAATAATAGCCCGGGTTACATAGGCTATATAACCTATGTTACCCGGGTTATTATTACGGCCAATAAAAACTAGTCAAGTCACACCTCAGGCTACAATATAATATTATCCTAAGTTATAAGAGGAAATGTTATAAATAAATTTTAGGATTGACCATTGAACTTGGCACTCATTTAGATCTCACTTCTTTTGTCGTTGAAGTAAACAACCAAGGCATATATCATAACATTGAACTAGGCTCTCATTTCACATTTATGTTTTTGATAGGATCTTGATAACAACACTTAATGGAAGCTTGGCGCTTATTCAATTAAGTATACCTTCGATTGTTTATTTTAGACGTTCTTAAGATGTCACTCTTAGATTTAGATCACTAAAAATATTTTATTTTTTATTATTAATCTTGACATCGTTAATTATATTATTATCATTGTTAACATTTTTAATTTATCGCACCTTTGACATTTCTTTGACCTAATTTTAATATGTTTAATTTTTATGACTAAATTTCATGTTTTGTATATTAAACCCATAAGCTGCTATTTTTCTATGCAAAGCGTTTTTCTCTACTTTAATTTTTGTGATTAATTAATCAGTTATTATTATTATTGTAAAAGACATGTTTGATTTTAGGCCAGTTCTATGTACACTACTTAGGTAAATAGGAAAAAAATATGGGAATATCATAAAAATACGAAAAAATTTATTTGAAGAAGGGTACATGCGTACAAAAATGATTTTTTGAAGAGTTTTTTATTGCGAGAACACTATTTTTAGGGCGGCCATGACAGTTGTTTTGACTTGACTTTTGACGTAGTAGACAGTTTTACGAAGGGACGACGTCTTGAATGCCATACGTCTTTCTTTGTCAAAAGTCATGTCATTGACAAAATGACATTATTTAGTTAATTTTGATCTGATCCGCCATGTTTTATTTTACTTTGTGTTGCTCTCCTTGACGAAGTTAATTTAAATGTACATGGAAACGAAGTGAAATTAAACAAAATAAAAAATAGGAAACTGTTACTATATTATGTCGCTATATTTACATATACTGTACGTAGGGCTGGTCCAGGCCTCAAACATTTCTTGAACATCGCTTTTAGTACTTATTATTATTTTGTAAGCTAATTTTAGTAATTTTAATTTTTCTCTTTATGTTTATGGTTTTTACTTTGCATGATGAAATAACCTATAATAATTTAAAGTACAATAAGTTCTTTACTTATTCTAATGTATGTTTTAATTTGTATCATTGTATTTTTTGTTGGTTATTCATAGTAAATAAATAAATAAAATAAATAAATAAACAAAAAATTAAACCGACTTCTAAAGGAAAAAGACATAAAAATTATGACACAAAAAGTATGAAATAAGCAAATATGAATGTGAGTTCTATAAAATATTGTAGGATATCGTTTGGGCTGGTGCGACTTCAAAATTAAGAAGGTTTAGTAGAGAAATAGTTAAAATTTCAACCAAATTTAAAAGGGGAATCTATATATATAAAAGAAAGTCGTGTTAGTTACACCATTTATAACTCAAGAACGGCTGAACCGATTTGGCTGAAAATTGGTAGGGAGGTATCTTAGAACCAGGAAAAGGACATAGGATACTATTTATCGCGGGAAAATGTACGGTTTCCGTGGAATACTGTATTTACGCTTTTACGTAAAAACTACTTAACCGATCATCATGAAATTTGGCACAGATATAAAGTAAACTACGAGGAAGAACATAGGTTACTCTTTATTGCATAAAAATGTACGGTTCCCGTGGAATACAGTATTTACGCTTTTACGTAAAAACTACTTAACCGATCATCATGAAATTTGGCACAGATATAAAAAAGACTACGAGGAAGAACATAGGTAACTCTTTATTGCATAAAAATGTACGGTTCCCGTGGAATACTGTATTTCCGCTTTTACGTAAAAACTACTTAACCGATCATCATGAAATTTGGCACAGATATAAAGTAGACTACGAGGAAGAACATAGGTTACTCTTTATTGCATAAAAATGTACGGTTCCCGTGGAATACAGTATTTACGCTTTTACGTAAAAACTACTTAACCGATCATCATGAAATTTGGCACAGATATAAAAAAGACTACGAGGAAGAACATAGGTAACTCTTTATTGCATAAAAATGTACGGTTCCCGTGGAATACTGTATTTACGCTTTTACGTAAAAACTACTTAACCGATCAAAATGAAATTTGGCACAGATATAAACGTAGACCACTGGGAAGGACATAGGCTACTTTTTATCGAAATTGGTAGGGAGGTAGCTTAGAACCAGGAGAAGGACATAGGATACTATTTATCGCGGGAAAATGTACGGTTCCCGTGGATTACTGTATTTACGCTTTTACGTAAAAACTACTTAACCGATCATCATGAAATTTGGCATAGATATAAAGTAGACTACGAGGAAGAACATAGGTTACTCTTTATTGCATAAAAATGTACGGTTCCCGTGGAATAGTGTATTTACGCTTTTACGTAACTTTTACCCGATCATCATGAAATTTGTTATAGATACAAAGTAGACCACGAGGAAGGACATAGGCTACTTTTTATTGCAAGAAAATATACGGCTCCCGTGGAATATTGTATTTACGCTTTTACGTAAAAACTACTTAACCGATTATTATGAAATTTTGCACAGATATACTGTGTTTACACTTTTACGTAAAAACTACGAAATTTGGCACAGATATAAACGTAGACCACTGGGAAGGACATAGGCTACTTTTTATCACGGGAAATGTTCGGTTCCTGTGGACAACTGTATTTACGCTTTTACGTTAAACTACCTAACCAATCATCATGAAAATTGGCACAGGCATAGAGTAGACTACGAGGAAGAGCATAGGCTACTATTTATCGCAGAAAAATATGTTTGGGGATTTAGTAAATAGGGGATTTAGGGATTTACAAATAATGTGATTTACGCGACGATACTCAAAGGAAAATTCGAAGGTGAGGAAGTTCTCATTCCGAAGATCCCGATGATCCCTACCGAATACCGATATGCAGTTTGAGTTCAAACGACTTCAATTTCCGATCCGTCTTGCATTCACCATGATCATTAATAAGTCACAAGGCCAATCCTTGAATGTTTGTGGTCTGAATCTACAAAATCCATGTTTTTCACCTGGTCAATTATATGTGGCATATTCACGGATCGGAAGACCATCTGCGTTATTTATTCTTGCACCTGATAATAAAACGAAAAATGTCGTCTATTACAAGATGCTTTTCTGAAGATTGCAACCCATGCACCAAAATACATGGCCCATTTTAACAATCATTAAAATAATTGATTTCTTTTTAATTATATCTATTATCCTAATGAGAAATTACACTTAATGAAATCCAAAATCTGCTCTTTTATTGCCTCTAAGGCAGAACAAAGTTTGCCGGGTCAGCTAGTTATTTATAAAATAAGTTTTATTTCATACTTTTTCGTGTATTTTTACTTTGGAAGTCGGTTTAATTTTTTGTTTAAAAATAATAATTACCCCCCGACTCGTTCGCTCACTGCGTCATTTGCAGGGTTACATTTTGTTTTTATGTATGTGACACCGTAAAATTGTAAAAACCGTTAGATTGTAATAAAATTAGTGAAATTGTAAAATGTTGATATACTTCCGACGCGAATATGCTGCCTATAATTTCACACATTATTTTTCGTTAGATAAATATGTAGTTTTTAATCTTTCGTCATATTTTTACAATCTCGTTAGTTTTTTTATTTATGCAGAGCGTAGCCATTAGCCACACGTGCACTACATACATAAAAATTCGGTCTCAGATTTATTTAATGTTTTTTTATGTAATGCTCTGTCTTCACTTTTACTTTTGTAACATTATGAAGTCATCACTACGTCAGTAATATAATATATTATTTGCCTATGTCGCGCACCCGGTCTAGCACAATGTGTCAAAGAGCAACACAGACGAGTGTGTCGTTTTACGAGCATGTCACCTTCTCAATTTTTCTGCGGCCGGCAGAATCAACAATGCATTGAATACATACATATATGCATTATTTGCCCTCGCCTCGCTGGAAAATCTGAATACAAACCTAGAATAAAATCTAGACTCAATAATGGTATTGTCTGGTAACCATAACCGCAAAACGGATGTGGCTTCGTTTAGTTCTTCAAGTAAACTATTATTGTGATCTCTTTGTTCGCAATAAACTAAAACAATAGGTACAGTAAGAATTGGAGGAAAGAGATTTTGCACCAACGTATATTATATTGTAATACATAGCATCTGCGTAACCGAGCTTTGCTCGGAGCTCTAGTAAACAGAATATAATAATAATAAGAATCACAAAAAAATTCGAATTTACCACATTCCGAATTTTCCAACAAATTAAAAATTATTACTAATCTTAATACATCTACGGATGCTTCACACCACGTCAATCTGGTCCCATACTAAGTATCCGAAGAACTTGTGTTGGGACCAGACAACGAGAAGTATATTAAACACGGTAGTGCCCCTGCCAACTGCCAAGACGAGCTAACTGCTAAGCGGAGCGCAACGAAATTTCAGGATAGGTTCCCACTTCCCAGTACATACATACATACATATAATCAGGACCGCGCCGACCCCCGGCAGCGCCTGTGTGCGAAACCCATGAAGCGCCTCTTAATTTTACGAATCTTCATGTTTTAACTTTTCGGTGGCGGCCCGCGGCGCCCTCATCGTCTTGGCGCCTGTGTGCGCCGCTCACGTCGCACACAGGGGCGGCACGGCCCTGCATATAATCACGCCTCTTTCCCACAGGGGTAGGCAGAGACCGCCTCTTTCCCGTGGGGGTAGGCAGAGACCACTTCTTTCCACTTGCTACGATCCTTATATACTTGTTTCGCTTCGTCCACTTTCATTCTTACCATCCATTCCTCCTCTTACATTCAACGTAGCGAAGCGGCTTTCCATGGGCCACTTTTCGCCTCCGCAAGAACGAGACGTGATGGGTGGCGAACCACATCGCCGCCATTGTGGATAATTAAATTATTTTTATGATTATCCATTGCGTTCCCACGGATTGGCGGAGAGGGTAGGAATAGGGAAAGGGAAGGATAGGTGGTGTGGAAAGGGAGATTGGTAAGTTAGAGTGGGAAATAGGAAATTAGGAATGTAGGATATTACCGCCCAGGAGGGCACGGGATAGGACAGTAATAGCTAGGGAAGCCGGGGTCGCATACCCGTATACTATACCACAACTACCGGACAGGTAAGTTGGGATGAGTATCCCATGACATATTCCCAGTAGCAGATTAATTAAATATGTAAAGTTTTGATTGCAAAGGTCTAAACTTCAAATTTTATTGAAATCTAAAACTCCTGATTTCGTTACTGATGTTCACCAAAGTTATAGGGTACTTCCGGAATCCGGATGTCCTAGAAACCTAAAATTATGGTAGGTATGTAAGCTTGTATTAGCACATAAACAACAAAATATTGTCAAACTGGTTACTTTTATTCTCCAACCCCCTAAACTATGGGATGAAAATTTGTACAGTACTGTAACTGTAAACTGTGACTACGCAAATTTTTACTCTAGAGGTCTGAAAATTGTTGCAGGGATCCGTGTTAATTATAAATAGTAACAATAAAATAAGAATATTGTCATAACAACGTGTGACAAAAAACAAAGAAGTGAAATCTCACCAAAGACATTTTCATGTAAAGTAATTCTAAGACGATACCATATGATTCGCGCTGTCAAACAACTATCACATCTTATGTAAAACCAAACTTCTGACTGTACCAAACTTCTAACTCTACTCGCTTTAACTCTACAAGCCTAACTACACAAACTCTACACCTTACTCAAAATATGTGTTCTGGCTATTTCGCTACATTCGTTTGGGCGTTAGGTCACTGTTTCTGTTAAACTATTCTTGTAGGAACGTAACTCTACAAGCTTAAATTCACAAACTCTACGCTTTAGTCAAGTTATGTGGCTTGGCGAAATATCAAGAATAGTAAGTAGGTATAACAGAAATTAGTCCGTTAATTTTTCACCTAACGCCCAAGCGAACGTAGCGAAATGGCCAGGCCACATATTTTGACTAAGGTGTAGAGTTTGTATAGTTATTCTTGTAGAGTTAGAAGTTTGGTACTACAAGCTAGGGCTTCCCAATGAAGGAGAACCAGCCCTCCCCAGTTTTATACTGTACATATATGTACCTACAGTATAAAACTGGGTATTTAAGATTTTTATTAGGTAGGTATATATACACATATTATAAACACATCCATGACCCAGGAACATAGAAAACTTTTTGTTCCCTTGGCGGGATTCGAACCTGCAACCTCCAGCTTTAGCGCCAACATCACTGAGCCACAGAGGCCGTCGAAATTGGCAGTTTGGTATTGGTATGCGTACTTATGTATAAACATAAGTACGCATACCAATACCAAACTGCCAATCGGACTGACATAATAGAGTCGAAATTACCTATTGATAGTATATTGTTACACGACGAAAGAACAAACATATTACCTATATAGCTTAATAATGCCCAGTTTCCCGGGGATAATACCTAGCCAGATCGATTTTTCTCCCCCAAAACTCCCTCCATACTAAATTTCAAGGTAATACTTGAAGCCGTTTTCGAGAAAGCGATTATAATAATTGTATATACCTATACAAGATTGTCTCAAAAGTATAAGATACATACCTAAACTACATCTAGATATATTAAAAATTTGCGGTAGATTATATTGAAAATGTGATATTGTAAAGAACTAGAAGATTTTAAATAAGTTTCATATATTTTGACAGAAAACGTCAATTTCGACAGTTTTCAATAGAAATGCGCAAAATGGCGCACTTATAATATATTACATATGAATTGTATATGATTCATCTAATGTTCACCTAAAGCGGCCTTTTTAGACCCCCAGAATCCTGATTCTTTATTGCTAATTCTTCATTTACTTCATTGGAAGTCGTCGATAGCCTTTTTGGGGTTCCATACCCAAAGGGTAAAAACGGGGCCCTATTAATCGGACTTCGCTGTCTGTCCATCCGTTAGTCACCAGGCTGTATCTCCTTAACCGTAATAGCTAGACAGTTGAATTTTTCACAGATAGATAACATGCTCTGTTGCCGCTACAACAACAGACACTAAAAACATAATTAAATAAATAATTACTTAAGGGCATAGATATATAATATTAAAAAGAGAAAAATATGTTATAAACACGTAAAAATGAAGACTCGAATTGGCTATTGGAATAAAAATGAAGTCGGGCCAATTTTGGTTAGTGTGCTCCGCGATAATAGCGTGTTTTGTGTTACTATGCGACGTTGACACATTGACAGCGTCCCATGTCAATGTGTGTCGTGGCACAGAAATATTGTCAGTTTTGTAAGGATATAACGTATCTATGTAATAATTAATCAAAGCTTAAGGGGGTCTAATACAACAAACGACTTTTGTATGGAACTCTTCATGCGCGAGTCCGACTCGCACTTAGCCGGTTTTTTTGAAGTCGAAAATTTTTTTTTGGATTTCAATAATAGCATAAAGGAATTAATAGGTATATTTTGTAATAAGATTGTAGAAGATTTTGAATGCTGCTCGAGAACTTTTGATCATTTTATGATGTTATAATTTTTTAATTTACCTGAGTTTATGATATTGTGCAAATCAGAAAGCATTATAGTGATCTACTTATTCTTTTATTATAGCCACTTCTGAGTACACTCGAATGATATTTTTTCGGTAATAAATAAAATACCTTTCTCTGTAAACACCTCTCTTTCTGGTTTCTTTAGCGAGATTAAGTATAATACCAAGGTTAAATTGTTCGATTCTAAATATAGGCCTTAGCTCAAGCGATCGGTGTTCCATCATGGGGGTATTAATATTGTGGTATGCGACTGCGGGCCGCGCATACGGGCGACTATGCTGTTAATCAAATTAATTATAGCTTGACAAAAAAGTGTTTGACGCAGTGACAACAGGAAGTAAACATTTTTGACTGTACGTGTCATCTTTTCCTTATTAATTAAAATATATTATTAAAACAAATATAAATATCTCCGCCCGCGTAAATATATCTACTATCGAGTATCTCGCGAGAACGCTGTAATTTTCCGGGATAAAAAGTAGCCTATGTTTTAATCCAGAGCCTAAACTACTACCATACTAAATTTCATCAAAATCCGTTCAGCAGTTTTTGCGTGAAAGAGGAACGAACATCCATCCATACATCCTCATAAACTTTCACATTTATAATACTAGTTGTTGCCCGCGGCTCCGTCCGCGTAAATATAGTATCCCTCGGGAACACTGTATCTTTAGGGATAAAAAGGAGCCTATATTTTAATCCAGAGCCTAAACTGCAAAGATACCAAATTTCATCGAAATCCGATCAGTAGTTTTTTTCGTGAAAGAGTAACAAACATCCATCTATACATCCATCCATCCATACATCCTCACAAAATTTCACATTTATAATATTAGTAGGATTAGTAGGATATAATACACTAGGTTGACAGTATCCCACGGGAACACTTAATCGGGATAAAAGTATGCGTGTCTATGATAAATCTATTTGTTAATCCAGAGCTTAAAACTACTACCAACCAAATTTCATAAAAATCCGTTCTGTCATTTTTGCGCAAAAGAGTAACAAACATCCAGCTATCCATCCATCCTCACAAACTTTCATATTTATAATAGTATGTTATTATAATCTAATAAGTAGATATAAAATATTATAGAGTAGAAAATGTTTTTATTTCCTGCTATCATCGCTCTATATATACCCTTTTTTGCCAAGCTGTAACATTTAGTAATAACCAATCAAATAATCCAAGATACAGAGATCCTCTGACACATAGTTAGACCGTAGCACGTAGATGTAAATAAAATAAAAAAAACTTTACAACAGCTGTTATAATTTCAAGCGACTAAAAGTGAAACTCTATAATAAATATAGGGCGTGAAAGTGACTTTCTTTCCACAAAATCATAAATTTTATTTATCTGCAATGTTTTTTTTGCAAACTTAAAATCAGAAGCCTAATTCTAGTACCTATTTAATTATAATTCATTGAAAGTAAATGAAAAATGAATTTTAATTTACTTTCAATGAACTATAAATTAATCGCCTTGTGATCATAAACCCAAAGTCGGTATTAGTGAATACTATTTTTAGTATTATATTTATTTATTTATTGACTGACCAACGGAACGACATTCGGTACAATATAAAAATAATACAAAAAATGTTTCTCATGAATAAAATTAGTTCTAATGATAGGTGAAATACAACGTGCGTGTGTGAAAATGAGATGAAATGAAGTATAATTTTATAAAATAACTGATGATAATGGTAACAAATATGTGGGACTCCCGACGCGACTCGCCGGTTTACCCACTAAAACTGAACCTGCGGATTGCCATCAGCCGCTATAATGGGAAGTGTCCCGTATCTGTCTTACACAGGACACCTCCCGCGATCGGCCGGTCTACCTCTATAGGGACCGGACTTCCACCACAATTAGGGGCCACTCCGACAACCTGGAGTGTCCCCCTCGGCGCCGGGACTAGCTAAGCCGGGGAGGTTCCCATCCTCTCCCGGATCCCCGGTTGGACAGGAGACTATTGGAGGAGGTTCGTAAAGCAACGCCTCCTCGCTCCCGTCCTACGCCGGCGGAGCGAAACAGAGGATGGATCGTTCTCTCTGTCCCGCTCCGCGGCCTCTTTCCGCGAAATGACGGCTTCGCAGAGAGAGACCGTCGCCTGCCAGGCCTCATCGCTCTCGAGCATGCAGCGCACCACACTCGATAGCGAGAGGTCCCGCCCAAGCACTGCCACGAGATCGTGGTGCTGCACGGCCCATCGGTCGCACACCCCTAGGGCGTGCTAGGCCGTGTCCTCCGCAGCACCACAATGGTGGCAAGCTGGCGTAGGTTCCCTCCTGGCAACCTTACACAGGTACGCACCGAAACATCCATGTCCGGTGAGCACCTGTGTAAGGCGGAAGGTGAGGGGTTTCCTCTTGCGGCGCATCCACGCCGCAAGGACTGGACGCAGTGCCGCGGCCGTATGTTGGCCGTACTGCTCCAGGACCTCACCCCACCTTCGTAGCAACCACTGTTGCCCCAGCCTCCAAACTCGCAAGAGCTCCTCCAAGGTCGGGGACTCGCCGGAGTGTGCCCTCCTCTCTGACGCGAAGAGGTGCACCTCGGCGAGCACCGACGCCTGGAGTTCCCACGGCGGATCTCCAGCCAGGGCAGTGGCTGCCACCCAGGAGACCGTACGGTAACCCCTGATAACCCTCACCGCTATGACTCGCTGCGCCTTCCGCAGCTGGGCCTTATTGCGAGCGGTGAGGGAATCCGCCCAAATAGGGGTTCCGTACAAGGCTATACTCCGAAAAACTCCGGAGTATAGCCGCCTGCAGGCTTCGCTGGGCCCTCCTATATTAGGTAGGAGTCGGCCCAGCGCTAACGCCGCCGTCACGACCTTCGGCCCCAGTTGTGTTTGGTCTGCACCAACCAGTCGCAGGACCACTTGCAGTCCATCTGCGTAACGGCCGGATTTGTTGTGCGCATCAATGGGCTAAATTAAGATATTTCGTTTGCGCGCGTTATTTTAGCATCGGGAATCCCAACTATTTCGAGTGTGTTCTTTGGCGTTCGCTTGTTTATGTGCTATTGAGAAATAGGACAAATGATTTCTTTTGCATTTTCAATTAAGATCATTTTCATGAAATGTTTTTAATACGGTCTATGGCTAATATTAGTAATACTTATTGTCATAGTAAGAGGTTCACGCTATAGACTTGCTCTGCGGTCTCTGCCTACCTCTGGGGCTCGGTACTCGGTAGTCTGTGATCTCTCTAATGTCCCTGAAGTCGAGTAGGTAAGCCCCATTTTCACCAACATATTGAAACGACGTGTAATGCTGAGCTTCTTGTCCGTAATTACATTGGATTAAGCGCGTTTCAAGAAATTTGATGAAATTGGGGCTAAACCGAAAAAATGGGAAATAGGCGTGAGCACCATGTATTTTAGTGTAACTTATTTCAAGTTCGATATTTTTTACGCCTCTTAAAATGTTCATATTGTCCCAGTATAGCCTAGAAGAATGTCTTAAATACTTATTAGCTCAATTGATACACGATAACACGTGCCGACTTGCGATTTTAATTTTCCCATACAAGTTACAAGGGGACAACCCTATGACGCATATTAAAAATGTTTCATTTGTCGTTTCATACGTTTGTTTTTCGAGATTTCTTGTGCGCAGTTGCTTATTGCGCATCTGAAGATGTTTATAAAATTCAAGAGTGGTTAAAATTGTTAAAAAATACTTCCTTGCCAGTTGCCACAGGCCTGTAAAAACTGATTTAAAGAGAAATTATCCAAACTGTTTGTTATTATTTTATAAGTTTCAATAAATACCCACCTATTCATATCAGCCTTGTTTCATTTTGATCCTAATTTATCCTAATTTTAGCACTTATATTGGTTTTGTAGCAGAACAGAATATCAGTACAGAACGCGATTTTTTGTGAACTTTACGGTTCAGCCGGCACGGGTTGCAATCATCCTAGAAGGTTGCTAAAAGGACAAAAATTCATATTTAGATTTGTTTTAGCATTTATAAAAATTATAGAGGGTATGCGTTTCAAATTTCTATAAATATAATATAATCACATAAATGTCCAATTTTTTTAAAAATTTAATCCTAGTATGGATGTTTAGGTTTTTATTGTATAAGACAGGGATTCCTAAACTTTTATGATAAAAGAACACCAAACAAAATAAACCATTTTTTTGAGTCCTCATTGCATATTTTGCGCTATTTCAAGATAAGGCCTACTTGCGCAGGTCTAGGTTAGTGTTACCCCGCCCGGTTAAATATCATGTTATCTCTCTCGTTCTTCGTATTTATGAGAGAGAAGGCATGATATTTTAACCCTTTAAAATTTATTTCTTAGAGTTTACTATTTTTTAACCATGGTAGGTATTATTTAAATGGTATATAATAATAAATAGTTTTGTCGGATCCATGATAACTATCCTGCGGAATCCTCTTTGAATCCAATTGGAATCTCTGATCTAATGTAATAATTATCTACGGACAATGTCACACCACGTCAATCTGGTCCCGTGCTAAGTTATCGAATAACTTGTGTTACAGTATACCAGACAACGGAAATTATATTAAATGCATACTTTTATACTATACACATATACTTTAAATAATAAAATATATTCCTATGTACTGCATAGGAATATATTTTAGTATTTAAATTATTTATTACACATATTTATTACACATCCATGAGCTAGAAACACAGAAAACTTTACGTAAAAACGTAGCCAAAGAGGTCGTCAAGGTAATAGGTACCACAGAATAAATAATACGCCTCTATTGCCTCTATGCAAGTAGACCAGCTTATTTTAATATGTAATTATAACTACCTACTTTATAAGCTGCAAACATACACTAACCTTCAATTTGATTCGCTTACGACGTAATTTAAAGCCCTCAAGCATCCAAACATCGCCAGTAACCGTAACTGCTCCTATATTACTTTGATACTTTGTTACAATTTCTTCGAACAATTAAATCAAGTGGAGGAATGTCTGGGCGTAATCATTTGACACTTTCAAACCGTCCACATAAATCAATTAGGAAAAATATTTAAGCAACAATACAATTTATCATCGTTATAAGCTCTGTATTAATAACTAACCGACTTTAAAAATTGTCGTGTTATCCTTAAGGCGTGACTCCTGTTCGAAACATTACTTACTACGTTAGTAATATATATTCTTTGACATTACACAGAAAACATGAAACATTGGGGCGTGGCTATACACATTTGTCTAGGAATAGACAATGTTTTTGTTTTCGGAGACGGACGGAAAACATTCCCGCGCGGGTAGAGAGGGGAAGAAATGTTTCATTTCTTACCTAGTTTTCACATCGTTCACATGACACCTAGGTACAGGTTTTTTAGGGTTATAGTTTTGCTTGTTGTGTTTTTGTGTTTGATTTTGTGATCGCTCATAATATATGGCTGACTTAATTAAAAAACACCAATTTTGTCAGTTTTCAATAGAAATGCGTAAAATGGCGCACATATTTATGAGTTAAAAAAATACTTTTATGAAACACCTAAAGTGGCCTTTTCAGAACCCCTCTTTTCTCCTAGATTCTACACCTACAATCACTAAAACTGCGAGGCGCGAGCGCTAATACGTCTTCCTCGTCGGAACTTAGATCGTGTCTGGACAAAATGTTTTGTTTCGACCAAAAACATTTTCTGTAGCTGGAGACAGCTTGTGTATGAAAACAAATGTTTTTGTTTCATGTTTTCTGTGTAATGTTTCGAACAGGAGTCACGCCTTTATAAACTGTAAGTATGGCTTTTATGATCAAAATAACTGACGTTTTTACCATTCTTTGTTGAGTAGGAAACATTGTTTTTTTATTTTTCATTTTGCTATCTTCACTGCCAGCCGCCAGGAGTCAGGACATGAATGGTCACTGGTCAGGACTCAGGATATGTGTTATACTGATGTACCTTAAAAACGCTCTGCAATAATATAATAATATTATGTATGCACGCTTTCACACCACGTCAATCTAGTCCCGTGGTTAATTCTTGAAGAACTTGTGTTACGGGTACCAGACAACTGAAATATATTTAATACTTTTATACCATACCTACTTATATTTAAGATTTTTATTATATAATACATATACATATTTTTACACATCCATGACCTAGCTGGGTCATGGATGTGTTATCAAAAAGTTTTCTGTGCTCCTGGGAGTTTATGTTCCCTGGCGGGATTCCAACCTGCGACCTCCAGCTTGAGCGCCAAGTGCCAACGCGCTAATCACTGAGCCACAGAGGTTATCCAATATAATGCTACGTATATCGCATAAGAGTGGTTGCAAATTGCAATATTGAGTACTGCGATGCGCGCAAATAATAAAGTCCTTGATCAAGTAAGCTATATTTAAAGCAAGGCTCAGCGGATGTAGGGCTATTTTTGTACGAACAAAGGATACGTACAATATATTTGTGGTTTAAGCATTCGTAGTCAAGAACTCAACTGTAAACTATTCAGCTGATTCATTAATGAAGTAGGTACCAATATAGAAACAGTTTAACAGTATGCAGCTAGTCTTACAGGATGCCGGTGTAACGTGGTCAACATCTATTAATTAGTATTAAATACAATACTGGTGTACAATAAAAGTGCAGGTAGAGTTAAGCAGGTAGAGCGGAATAATGGATTAGAAGCTGTATTGAAACAGTATGAAACTGATGCCGTACACTGTACAGAATGAAATGACCAAATTTGTGGCGCACCATTTTTTACGGCACTGCGCGTTTTCTTATTATTTTTCATGGATATATCGATGGTAAAAGTACCGTACAAAAATATATGACCAAAATGTACTCTACCTGCACTTTTGAATTCTCACCAGCACTCAGTTGGACAGCTTACAAGTGACGGCATTGTGCTGAATCTTATTATTTTATGCTCTTATATCGTCCTATATACGTCACCTGGTGGTTCATATGACCCATCCATTTTCTGGACATGGGCCTATAGTCTATATCTGTATGACACTAAATTTAGCTGCGTCTACTTACGAATTGCTAAACCAAATAGAGTAAAACCCAACAATATTTATAAATATAGTAGAACCAATAACTGCAATTTTTCAGCATCAGATTTCAACAAATCGATGAAAACTACTGAGTTTCTACATAACGGATGAATTTAATAAAAACGAGGCTCAATTTTAACACTTAATTACGACATTTCGGGAAATAACACTCTGTGAAGACGAATTTTAAATAAGAGTTCTAAAGCACCCTGAAACTATTAATATAGACAAACTACATCAATATTAGGTGTTGACACATAAAATAATTTTGGACAAGATTTGATTAAATTTCACCTCTGTATGTCGTCATAAACAAACAAACTTGATACTACTCTATCGCGTTTTTATACCTTCTCGACTCTCGTGATTATCGCGGCGAGTTTTGCTAGAGGGCGTTTGTTTACTATCTAAACATAAATAAATGTAGCCGAATATGTATCAATTATCAATAGATTTGAGGATCTCTTACATTATAACATGAACAGTTATCTTTTCTGCTACGCTACGCCTACTGTGGTAAGGGTTTCTTATATTTTGCGCAGATTTATTTAAATGACAACTAACGATAGGTAGATCCATCACCTTGGTACATTTTCAAGGATTTCGTAACAATAATCCTATGTGTTGTATGAAATCATTTCAACGCTATTAACATTCAGCATATAACTTACCTGCATAATATTATGACGCGGCTTGTGATTCATTCTACATTAATCTGATCGTATCTATAAGATAACCTCTGAAGTGTGTTTATGTGAATTTAAGGGACATATCCCTTGAATTTTAATATCAAATAATGCATTTCGTATTCTTTTTATCAGGCCGATGCCTAACTTCTGTGTGGCCAAAATTGTTAGCAAAGACAAAATATTGTATATCTTATCCATTGTGTAAATATTATTCTATTAGTAAATGTGTAACAATTTACAAAATAGTAGTTAATACCATTTACATTTTCAGGTGTTAAGTTCTCCTCAAGTGGTGACATTGGCTCAGCTAACGTAAAGTTAGCTCAGACCGCCTCAATTGACAAGGAGGAAGAGGCGGTGGTGATTGAGATGGACGAGCCCGTCACCCTGACCTTTGCCTGCCAGTACCTGAACTACTTCCTAAGGCGACACCACTTAGTAGTCAGGTTTTTGGAACAAAGTACGGAAGTTTTAAAACAGGATAAAAACAACGTAAACAAAATTAAACATTTTAAGTAACCCCCGAATTGTCAATACAATTATGAATTTTATTATAGCTAAGTACACTCCGTACTTACGCGTACTTACGATGATGAATTATAGCTAATAACACTTTCGAGCATGTAAGCTTTCAAAAAAAAAAAAACGCATCTAAATCGAACCTTTCGTTTAGGTTCTTAGGTGCCCGGACAGACAGACAGACACAACAAACATATATAACACTTCTCTTTTTGAATCGGAAGCAAATAAACAACGTTACTACGAAATCATATTTCAAACACAACAATTTATTTAATCTGCTCTCTTGCGCAGACTTGGGTTAAAATATCATGCTTTCTCTTTTATAAATTCGAAGAATGAGAGAGATAACATGATATTTGATCCACGGTTAACTTAAACCCAGATCTGTGCAAATAGGACTAAGTGCGGTAGTTGTAAATTTAGCACTCCATTTCCAGAAGAGCTTAATAATTTAATGCCTCTAGTTGCCGGTTCACCTGAAGCTTTACGAGTTACGACCTCTCTGTAGCCAACGATCGGCCTATTTATAAACGCTGATGGAATGCATTTCTCGCCCATTGACATTCTATACGAATGTTTAGAACTTCACGTGATTTTATGAAAAAGTTCAAATTGAATTATTATTTTTAAACAAAAAATTAAACCGACTTCCAAAGTAAAAATACACAAAAAAGTATGAAATAAAACTTAATCTCTAAATAATTCCCCTTTCAAATTCGGCTAAAATGTTTACTATTTATCTACTCAATCTTATTAATTTTGAAATCGGTACCAGCCCAAACAATATCCTACAATATTTTATAGAACATACGTTCATATTTGCTGGTACCGACTTCAAAATTAATAAGATTGAGTAGAGAAATAGTAAACATTTAAGCCGAATTTGAAAGGGGAATTATTTGAGCAAATAAAGAATTATGATTATGATGATTAGGTATTGTTCTGCCGTCCTAACGAAGAGTGCAGTAAGTCGAGTTTTTGGGCCAATTGGATTAAGACCTTATATTATGGTATAATATGGTCTTAACTCAATTTGCCCAAAAACTCGACTTACTGCACTCTTTGTTAGGATAGCAGTGTTATTAAGATGATGATGATGATTACTGTAAGTTATAAAGTGGCATATGCTTGCAGTTCTTTAAACAATGCCGAAATTTCCAAATGCATATCTTTAAAGACTGAGATGTTCTGTTCAGTGCTTTTGGATCCAGGGTATACCTTGGTACAATATCTTATTTTTTGGTAGCATATGCTTGTGTTACTTCAGTAAAAGTCAAAATCACTATATGTGTGGATATAAATTTCGATTCCTCATGGATCGCATCATCAGGTTTCCACTTTAGTGACTAAAGTACCAATTTCGAATTAAACCCTTTACAACAACAAAATAATTTTGCAAATAGGTCCATAAACGGCAGAGTAATGTTCAAAGATCTCCGTGTTAGTGTAAAATACTATGAGAAGTACCTTTTATATCATCATAATCTGATGATGTATGATTTGATAGTGGTGATGATGATGATGATTACTCTAACTGACAGGGTGGCATATGCTTGCAGTTCTTTTAACAACGCCGAAATCCCCAAACATGTATCTATAAGGAGTCAGGAGTTCTGTTCTGTACTTTTGGATCCAGGGTATACCTTGGAGCAAAATTTTACTTTTTGATAGCATATGCTACTAACTACTTCAGAAAAAGTCAAAATCATCATATATGTCCATATAAATTTCGAAGATTTCCCTCGATTCCTCATGGATCCCATCATCAGGTCACCACTTTGATATCAAAAGGACCAATTTGGGATTACACCCTATACATCACAGAAAAAAATTTGGAAATCGGTCCACAGGCGGCGGAGTAATCGTTGAACATACAAAAAAAATAAAATAAAAAAATAAATATATACAGCCGAACGTATAATCGCCTCCTTTTTTGGGAAGTCGGTTAAAAACAAAACGCGCGACGCGACGGACTAAATGTAGTTTGAATGCATTTAAACTATAGACGTATATTTTAGACGAGGCATGTTGAGGCAAAAAGGGTCTCCAGTAATTTTTTAAATTTTATGGGTTCATTTTACAATTCGAAGTATGGTGAAAACAAGATGGCTGACATTACTTTTTCTTGTATGAATTATTTTTTGTTAAATGTACGTGATAGCCTATCTTCGCTTAAAATCTTTGATTTAAACTCAATTTGTTGCTATTTTTTCACGGTTTCATCACTGGTTGAATAAAAAATTAGATTAAATGATCTTTCGATAATACCGCATTTAAGGAGCCAAGGGGGCGAGATAACGAATGAAAAGAGATGTTCAAGAAATGTATGAGGCCTGGGCCAGCCCTATGTACAGTATATTATGTAAATATAGCTACATAATATAGTAACCGATTCCTATTCTTTATTTTGTTTAATTTCACTTCGTTTCCATGTACATTTAAATTAACTTCGTCAAGAAGAGCAACACTAAGTAAAATAAAACATGCCGGATCAGATCAGAATTAACAATGTCACTTTGTCAATGACATGACTTTTGACAATGAAAGATGTATGACATTCAAGACGACGTCTCTTCGTAAAACTGTCTATTACGTCAAAAGTCAAGTCAAAACAACTGTCATGGCCGCCCTAAAAATAGTGTTCTCGCAATGAAAAACTCTTCAAATAATCACTTTTGTACGCATGTACCCTTCATCAAATTAATTTTTTCGTATTTTTATGATATTCCCTTATTTTTTTCCTATTTACCTATGTAGTGTAGGTACATAGAACTGGCCCAAAATCAAACATCTCTTTTGTGTGCTCGCTTTGTCATGGTTTTGACCGATTCTCATTTAACCTCTCGAGCGTCCCAACCGCAAATAGCAATATGGCGCAAGTGTCCAGGGTATGTCACGTGACCCCGCGCGTGAGCGCGTGAAAGTGCCCGGCTTTTATTTTTATGGATTAAATTGATAAATTGTTATTTAACCTATGCAAGTTATATATATTTAGAAACAAGAGTAAATTTCCTATAAGATCATGTAACTGGAATTAAAAAGAAACAGAAGGAATAAAAGCAGTCTAAAACAAAATACTTATATATAATTTGTTCCATTTCTAAATTTCAAATATCAACTAAAACTTTATTTATGTTCTTATGTACACTACGGCCGCTGTATCTTGACGGGTCTGAACATAGGCTCTGCGAACTTTAGCGCATGTACAACTCGTGAAGAAAACTGTAATTGTATTATTTTTATATACCTATGTACTAATAAAATTTCCCTAATACAGTTGACCAATTAGTACAAATAAAATAAATACGAAAACACGTAGAAACAGCTAATGCGCAACCTTCTGCACGAAGTTCAGACTCGCCAAGATACATCGGCCGTATTGTACTTAAATTTGTGTTAAATGCATACTATGTATACATTTTTAATATTATTTAGTGACAAAACAGACCAAATTAACTCGACGCTTGAGAGGATTGCAAATGATAACTGATTAGTCCTAGATTAGAAGCTTTTTTTTTTATTCTGTCACATTTATTCTGTCAATAATATTGTACGTGTGCAGCTAGCCAATAAAAAGAGGTGCGAGGCCCACGAAAACTTATTGTGTCATATCTAAGTATAAATTACGCCGTTATATGATTGCAAAACAATTTAAATCGCGAATGGGTTTCTTATTTTCTCTTATTATTTATCGACCTTTGGACTTATACTGTTTACCGGAATAACCTTTGATATTATGTTAGCTATGCATATTGTCTCTACGTGACTCTGTGATGTGGTTTCGTATATTATGATGATCACGTTTTCATTAAGTTGGGGAAATGCTGCGTCTTCATTATTCAGAAGTGCAGAAAAAAAAAACATAAATTGTCGATTTGTATTAAATAGATTCGTTACATGAACGATTTTTTTAAAACAAATGCTTGAAAACGCAAGTAAGTCACTATTTATTTTATACCTTCCCTGTCCCTTTTTTTCTCTGTCCCTATGTATGCTATAGATCTTTAAAACTACGCAACGGATGTTGATGAAGTTTTTTTAATAGATAGAATGATTTAATAGGAAGTTTTTTATGTATATAACATGCATAATATAGCAGAAAAACATAGATAATTTCAGAGGTTTCTAACGTCCTAAATAAACAATTTTTTTTGCGCTTACGTTGCAAATGCTGGCTGAATTCTACGAAATAGATCAAAATAATGTGTTACAGTTTTGTTCATCTTAAAAAAGTCTACAAAAAAGTCCGCGATGGCATATCGCACCTTTAGAATTAAAGTGGCGTAACTCAAAAATTTAAGAAATTGACTTTTATACATAAAACGACTTAGAAACATATAATCTATCGGTCTAATAGAAATAAACAGCCACTTTCAAGCTAGAAAAGGATAAACGTACAGTTGTGTCTCTTTCATATCGACCGCTTATCATGCGTTCCTTCACTTTTGAAGGGCCCCTTTTAGTGTTGAGTCAATAATGCTAAAAGTTTGGTGCTGCGCGGTTACTCCGTAAATGACGTAAACTGTAATTCGTCGTTTTAATTGTAAACATAAGGTAAGTAATTTGTGTGTTATTTATTTTTGTACAGCCTCTTTTAGGTTTCGGGCGTTTTAAATCTAAATGATCACAATATTTGACGCCATATTTGTATTAGTGTCATTTTATTTCTAAACATTTCATAAATACATGAGCCTGATTATGTGTTATGTCTTTACTTTATAAACCGTTTTTGTGACTACAGTGACGTATACGGAATTATGTCTATTATATTCTACAGAATGATATGAATTGGCGAGTTCATTTGTGATTGAGTCTTTTTATTTTTATTTCAATGAAAGTTTGAGGTTAGTAATGAAAAGACAGGACCAAATTTTGCCACTATATAAATATAACTGGAATGAAAATACAATACGAGAAAAGATGAGTTCAGCAAAACCTAAACGTATAAAAGATATTTAATGCTTGGTTTTTTCTATAGATATAAAACTATTGGGCATTTCTGGGTCATCAAGCAAGCTATAGTGTGAAATAAGGGCTCGACGGTATTTGCTAAACTCTATGACTCACGTTGTCATATTTTGACAAAACTCAGCCGCAACTTGCAAGACACTATTGATGAAGTAGATATATATGAAGTCGAAATGGATTCCCCATACACCTAAAATACGAGCTGACCCCAAACCCATCTTGCAGATAATTCACGAGCCAGACTTATGCGCCTTACTGATGAGATTACTGATATTGACATGGGTGAGATTAAAATAGCTCTCAGGCAGATTCATAATATAAATAAGGCACCAGTAGATGACAAAATAACCACAGAGCTGCACCAGGAGGAATACCTGTCTTGACTGAGCTCTTTAATTCCGTCATCCACACTGGCACTACCCCGGAAGCATGCAGCAAGAGCATGGTGGTTTTATTTTTTATAACATGCGACTTGAAACTACCGTCTCATTCCGCTCCTGAGCCACGTGTATTAGCTATTATTGAGGGTAATCTAAGGGTCTGAGGGTCCCAGAAGTTGAACTACTTTCAGCCAGTGGAACAGACGTATAATCAGCCTCTCTGCCTAGCGTATGTGGACTATGAGAAAGCCTTCGATATCGTCGAGACCTGGAGGACTAAAAAGGCCACTTTAGGTGTTTCATATAATGTTTCATGTATTTTGACAGTTTTCAATAGAAATGCGTAAAATTGCGCACATTATATGAATTGCATATGATTCATCTAGTATTCACCTAAAGTGGCCCTTTTTGGACTGCCTGAGGGGCAATTCTGCTAAATAAAACCTGCATTAATACAATTATAACAATCAAGTCCCGATACGCTAAAACTCTCAAACGGGTATTTTAAAAACGTTAAACTAATGTGAAACGCGCTCTGATTGATCGTGGTAACAAGTCGCTTTACTTTCAATCCAATTAAAGTAAAATGAAAGTCTACTTTAAATACGAGAATTGAGGGTCTGGTCTGTGCTGGAATTCATGCAGAAATGCCTCGTTGACTGCCGATAATATTTTGAGATGTTAAGATATCTGTTCAAGTGATCTCTGATCCAATTACTTCAAGGAGTGAGACAGGTAGATGTTATCTCTCCAAAACTGTTTACTAACGCGTCGGAGGACGTTTTCAAGTCGTTTGATTGGAACGGCCGGGGCCTGAGACTGAACATAGGCTAGTACATCTCACACTTGTAATTTGCGGATGAAATAATCATTATGTCAGACATATCTGCAGGACCTGGAAGATATGCTGAACAGCCTAAGCGATTGCACAAGACGGGTGGGTTTCGGAATGAACCTTAACAAAACCAAAATTATGCAAATAATTTTGGTTTTGTTGAGTATTGAACAATTTCTCCCAGGACCTGTCGTCGTAAATGGCATTAGACTTGAAGTTAAGAAGCAAGAATACGTATATCTTGGGCAAACTTTGAATCGTCGATACCACAATCACAATCACCTTTAGTCAAGATGCATTCGATAATTTCCACGGCGAAGTTCGGAAACAAAATGAGGTTTTGACATAAGGCATAGCAAGCAACACGTCACAATGATTACTTATGTCAAATCCGATACATTTTTAATTTCGCAATTCTCTGTCGAAATTAGCGAATGTTCTTGACTAAAGGTCCAGGGTCTTTAATCAATGCGTTCTACTGGTAAAGAAACACGACAAACTCTGCTGATTGACAAGTTCAAGGTTGTTCAGCCTGTGATGGAAAATGCAATGTTGAGGGTATCTGGTGGATAATAAAACTTGCTACAATGTGATTCGATAGAGAATTAAAGTCACTGGCATTGCTCATAGAATTAGCACGCTGAAATGGAAATGAGCCAGCCATGTTTGCAGACGGACAGACGGTTGATGGCGCAGACAAGTGTTAGAGTGGAGACCGCGCTTAGGCAAATGTAGTATAGGACGACCTGCGGCACAATGGACCGATTTAAAGTTGGCTGGCAGCAGATGTATGAGAGCTGTCCGAGATCGGGATGATTGGCGCTCATTAGTGGAGGCCTACGTTACGCAGTGGGCTATCCATATGTCTGTAGGCTGATGATGATGAAATTTCCCATCGATAATAATTAATATTGACCTCTAATATTGAAAGGCTTATTTAATTATTGCTTATTTAAATAGCTTTTCCTTTTCCTGTATAATAAACATTATTTTGATAGGAAGACGCCACGGTAACTTAAGTATCTTATATTTTTATGTGCACGGTAAATACATAAAAATATAAGGGACCTAATACATACAAAATAGGTATAAGTTTAGCTTTATTACGCATAAAATAAAAGATTTTTTCAGTTTTCTCTATTCTAATTTACCTTTAATTTTAAAAGTCAACCATTAATAAACTAGCATATTCCAAAATTGGTCACCAAAAAAAAATTTACATTAGAAATAAATAGCCTATTTTTAAAATAATTACGTTTTATTTTTGAATGCTTTAGTAAAAAATAGACACAAATCGAAATAAGTCAATTAAATTTTAAATATTTTGGAAATAAAGTGACACCTTTTTTTAAATTATTAATTAAGAAATGTTCTAAATAATTAAACTCATATTTTTAATAACAAATCACTAAAACAACTATTCACCTACGGCAAATAACAAAAACTGTAACTACATAAGGCTCACACTTACTATTATAGTCAAAAAACCAAAAAATGGCCTATTCTCCAATTACATTTTAGGCGTTTACCAAAAATCAAGAATTTTGGATTAAGCCACTTCAATTCTAAAGGTGCGATATGTCTATCTCTTAGGGATAACCCACAATACGGAATATCTAACCATTTTTAGGGTTCCGTAATACTTAAGGAACCCTTATAGTTTCGCTCTGTCCGTCTGTCTGTCTGTCTGTCTGTCTGTCTGTCTGTCTGTCTGTCTGTCTGTCTGTCTGTCCGCGCCTCTAGCTCCTGTAATTATGAATATAAATTGATGAAATTTGGTGCAGTTATAGATTGTGTATAGATCACGGTTTCGGGATTATAAAAAAATAATAATTTTATATTTTAGGGGTGGCTCTTCATACATGTGAAGTGGGGATGAAAAATATTTTTTCACTCTACCCCATCGTGTGGGGTATCGTAGAATAGGTCTTTTAAAATAAAGGCAAGGTTTCATACGCTACTTTTTTATAAAGTTGACCATTTTCGAGTAATCGGCCTCCAAAGTAGTTGGTAAGTTGGCCCCCCCCCTAGCATTTTTAAACTATAGGAGATAGAAACTTGCAAATTTCCATGCTGATAGATAATGCTAAAAACTCTTTAGGAAAACTATTTTGAACCAAATCGGATAGTAACTTTTGGAGTAATTTAAAAAAAAGCATACTACGCGTTTATAGTTACGGAACCCTCCTTAGACATGTCCTGACATGCTCTTGGTTAGGTTATTTATTCTCTACTTTTTATTTACGAGGAATAATAGCTTATTTACGAATTTTAAGCAAAACAGCATTAATTCTTGTCCAATAAAGTACCTTAAATACATTGTGCATATTTTAATACCTATAGATTAATATGACCCTTTATAGCATGCAATTTAAATGAATATTTTCAAAGATATTACAGATATAAAATGCAGGGACATAACTGTTGCGCCAAGCGCGGGCTCACGAATATTTTGTACTGGAGTACATAAGAGGAAACATCAAGGCGAAATGAAAAAATAGGTATTTGTAAAATCTATTGCTGTCCCGCAGTGCCTGAACGGAGGACCATCTCTCTAGGGCAGAAAAGCTAAAAAGTGTCCGACAAAAGTAATTAAATAATAGTCCTAAAATTGGCCATAATGTCGCACTCTAACGCCATTATGGCCAATTTTGGAGAAGGGTGTCAGATATAAAGTTAGCGATAAGAGATGGAGTGAAGTTAGTTGAGTTTAGTTATATAATTTTTTTGATAACTATTAGTAGTATTTAGTAGTTATTCAGAAAATCATGAAAATTCTAATAACTTCAAATCATGAAAATATTTTAATAAATGTAACCAAAGAAGATGCTACGATTAAATTTTGTGTTTAAATTTTTTCGCTTTACACCTTTGCATTATAGCGTACACTTTTCTTTCCCAGAGATGGTCCTCCTTACCTCTATTCTCCATGGCCCGTCCTTAGTTTTGAAAAATTTGTGTCTTCAACCATTAGATAATATTATGATGCTCGTAATTCACTTTTTGCCAATGAACAAATGAATTTATTTATGCATGTTAACTTTGTCCTTCACACGGCGCTAATTAAAGGCTTTTATTTACTGAAGATTCTGACATTTAAAACATTTAACATTTCATAACACATAATTACAAAACAATAACTTTGATTTTCCAATAAAAACGTAAGCAGTAAAGTGAGAAAGTAATAAAATTAATCGATCGTAAATTCACAAAATTAACTTTCCAAGGTTTGTTCTGCTCCGAATACCTTTATTTATCCTTTATAAAAATAAATTTAGCGCATCACTCCGTATTGAGGTCACAGTGTTTCTGTTTCTGTGGATATGGCGCGAAATATATTTTTGTTTTGATATTATATTATTTAATTGTCCTTGAGCTCAATATGATTTCTCGTAATCCACATGTGGCTTTAATTATGAGAATTTGCTCTATGCAGTATGCCAAGTTAGATGTTAAGTGTGAAATGTGAATTTTTCGAAATATATAAATATATTCGAGTATGTTTAAGAAATACTACCTAATAATAATAATAATTTTAAATATGAATTTTATATGAGTTCTTTTGCCTCTTAGATGGAAAAATAGAAAAACATGTAAATATTGTGACATACTGACAAACGTAATGTAACAAAATTGTATCTATAGTGGCGGACCAATCAGCGCACAGTCCTGAATCGCGCTATCGAAGTTTTCTAAGATCGGCGATATATATACGACATCTGAAAACCACTACAGTGGGCTTCGGCCTGACCGAGCATAGCACTTCGCTCGGTCGGAGATCTCCCTTTGGGGCTTGCCACCATGTTCCCACATTGGTGACCCTCGACAGAACACGCCTCCTTCTGGACGGAGGAGGACTGGACTTAATTTTGTACGAAAAAATATTTCGCGGCCCCCCGTCCCTTCGCTTTTTTATCATGTAGGTATGTATGTGTTACAAATATTCATTCCATACGACGTTTTTATGCGTTTCCATAATTAGGATTCGGATATAAGTACATAAAATAGTACGTCAAACACATTATTTTACAATTACATACATATCGATGATATCAATGATTGATTTACGAGTATATACTTTTGTTTAAATTCTCTTACTTAATAAATCAATCTTTTTATCCTCCGGCGACCCCCCTACAGAAGCTTCGCGACCCCCCAGGGGGTCGCGACCCACAGGTTGAAAAACACTGGTATAGACTATAGATTATTAAATTAGTATAGATTATCATCACGCTGCATGCGCGCTGGGGAGAGGTCCTAATCTCGCTGGCTCTACTCTCTAGTGGCTCTTGTCTCTCCTATTGAAAAGCAACTAGCAATAGACTTCTGTTGCTGGGGCAGATGAGACTGTAGTTTGGGAATGGGTTACTGCAGATTGGGTTTGATACTGTGTATATCTTTATTAATATAATAAAGGCATGTATTGAAACTTGCGACAAAACAATTAAATTTTGGATGTGAAAATACCCAATATTAAATACTAAATTACTAAGTTGGCGAAAGAATGTAAGGAATAAATAAAATACAAATCTGGTAACTAATTAATAATACCACTGAATTTTCCAAACTGGCAGACAGATTATATTTTAGCGAACAAATAACCATCTTGGCGACAATTTGTGAATACACATTTAATTTAAGAATAGGCACATATATTTTCCCTGATGTAGGTAACTCAAAAAACATACAAGCAGCAAAACGAGCGCACACAAAAAAACATAAAAGAGCGTACAAAAATCCCAATTTTTAATTTTTCTCGGTTTTAGAGGGGTATAGATTATTGTGTAGATTAATTATGAAATTTAAAAATGGCGGATATTTATTATTCGTAAAATTGATATGGGTGTCGTTTACCAGGTTTTTGGGAGTGCTGGATACGAAAATGACGTTCGTTTTGAAATTCCAATATGGCGGACGTACTTAATTTTATAAAAAAAATATATGGGTGTCTTTTTATTGGTTTCTGGGGGTGCTGATTACAAAAAAGTCATCCATTTTAAATTTCCTTAGTAACCCCATATTTTCTTCATGATGGGAGAAAAATAAATTCGAAAATCCTGAATTTTCCAACATGTCCATAGCTTTATACATCCCTCGTATCTCAATGTAGAGCATTTACATTTTTTTTATAAAATTGATTCTATCTCGGAAACGGTGCATCCTATTGAAAAAATAATGAATATTTCCTCCCTCTTAGGAACCCCGCAACATCATATTTTCTTTATGATGGAAGAAAAAGAAAATTGATAATCCTGAATTTTCCAGAATTTCTTTAGCTTTATAACTACGCCGTTCGTGTCTCAAAGTAAAACATTGTCATATTTTTTTCTGTAATCGCTTCTATCTCAGAAACGGTGCATCCTGCTGGAAAAAATAATAAAATTGCCTCCCCCTTAATAACCCGGAAATCACATATTTTCTTCATGAATGGCAGAAAAAGAAATAAGAAAATCCTGAATTTCGAAAAATGTATATACCTTACATAGCTGGTACATCGAACTACATAACATACTGTAATAATAATCAGCATCCCAAGATCTTTTAAATTGGTACTCATGTTAATTTTTCGAATATTGAAAATTCTCTATTTCGGAAAATGAAATTGGAAGACAATTTTGTAATCAGCACCTCCAGAAACCCGGAAAAGGACATACATATTAATTTTAATTGAAAAAAAAAGTGTACGCCATTTTGGAATATTTCAAAACGGATTTAATTTTCATATTATTCTGCACCCCTAAAAACCTTGAAAACGACACCCATGTCAAAGAAAAACATACTCCAACAGTATCCAAAAATGGGATTTTCCGTAACCTGCAAATTGAATTTTTAGTAGCCATTGATTTGTCAACCAAATCTGGTTTTATAGCTGCTTACACGGTATAATAGTAATCAACTCGGAAATTAAGTCACCAACTTATAATTTTCGGTACTCAAAAAATTTGGATTAAATTTCGCCACTTTTTATCTGCCGATTTTAGCATTTTTTGTCAGTCACCTCAGTGATTTCGCCAGTTTAGTAATTTAGTCGCCAACATATTAAATCGCTGCCAAATTCAGTAATACAGTATGCTCACGTGCAGTCGCCAACTTATTTTTTGTTCGCTCGATTAATTATATCCCGTTATAATTTAGCGCACCAGATCTAAAATTCATATCTACGTATCTAAATAAAAAATCATTAATCTATACATGATTTTTCGTTTTCGAAATTTACAAACTTTGTCTCAATAACATTTAAACTGCATAATAAAGTTATCACGAGATTCACGTATTTTGTTTATAATTTAAAGCATCATCATTCATCAGTGTATTTTATCGCACGGGTTATAAAGTTTGTTTTATTGATTTTTGGAGGTCTGTGCTGTTGTAACAGATAATAAATCTTGTCAAATTAGGACGCGAGTCATGTTTCATGATCTTTATCAACCTTGTCATTGATTTGTATTTTATTTTTGACATGTTAAACAAATTTAGTTTTTTGAGTTTACTCCTAATTTACTCTTATGAATCGATTTTTACATACAGAAGGAATATGATAATTTATGAGGAGTAAAAATATCAGAAGTGGCGTCAGTTTTTATTTTTTACACAGTTTTTGTGTCATTTTGATAAAAAGAAACTAACTTAAATTGTGATGATTGTAATAGTGTTCGTTATTTGTTAGAGATAATATTTCTTAGAGATAATAAATACAAATAACATTAATCAAAAAATGATTAGGTATGATACTGCGGTCTGAGTGCATAAAAAATAGAGTTACTAATTTATGTATTTTGAAATTGTAAGGAGTAATCTCCCGTCGCGTCGTCGCTCGTACGTCGGAGGCTGGAGCTGACACACACACTTTTAATTTTATTTTTTGTTTTTCTTACTTCAGGCTTAGGTCCCTTCTGGTTCTTTTAGGTGTACCTACATCTAGAATCCGACCTGTCTGTCATTATATCCGCTCGATCGCTCGATTAGACCATAAACAGGGCCTCTAGTCAAGATGCATTCGATAATTTCGACGGCGAACTTCGAAAACAAAATGTATGGGATTTGACATAACGCATCGCAAGCGACATGTCATTTATCGATGACTTAAATCAAATCCCATACATTTTTGATTTCGAAGTTTACCGGAAGTTTCACGTGCTATTGTGAGTCAACCATAAAAGATAGACATTATGCTGTCAAGAAATATTTTTATATAATATTAAGGAAAATATTTCCGTCATACGTGATTTCTATGCAGCTCTAACCATTAAGGCTGCACACGCGGTGGAAGCTTAAAAAATGGAGTAACTTCTCCCGTTTTCCCAATATATCCCTTCACTGCTCTGCGCCTATTGATCGTAGCGTAATGAAAAGTATACTATTACCTGCCCAGGAGTATGTAGAATAATTGTGCCAAATTTCATTAAAATCCGTCGAGTAGTTTCTGTTTCTATAACGAACATACAGACAGACAGACAAAAATTTTACTGATTGCATTTTTGACATCAGTAGTGATCCCTAATCACCCCCTGATAGTTATTTTTTTTAAATATTTCATGTACAGAATTGACCTCTCTACAGATTTATTATAATATAGGTTTAGGTACTTACTTTTGCTATAGGCATAACTTTTGTAGGTAACCTATAGGTTACCTACAAAAGTTATTCTGCAATATTCACAACATTGTTGCAGATAATTTAATACGAATCGTTTAAGATCAGTCATCAGTGATCAGACGTATTCAAATGAGGTCAACGAATTTTTAACTCAAAATTGGGCTGAGTAATTGATGTTGCATTTATTGAGTACAATCAGTGTTCATATTACTGTCGTAAAAAGTGACTGTTTTAATTCATGATGAGTTTCTTCAAAAAAAAAAAAATGTTGTCTGTTAAGACGGTTTACGGACGATAATTTTACGAGAGATATTTTACAGCCTATATAACGTCATCACAAGCCAAACGCTTAGGCTGATCGTGTTTCTCTATCGCTTGTTCCGCGCTCTTGTTTGCAAGAACGTGACAATCAGACGGAACGTCACAATTTTTCGTGAGTGCAGCCGGCGTTCATCGTTTTATAAGACGTTATCACGTCAATTAAAATTTGTGATTTCCACACATCAACTCATTTTTGAATACCTCTTTAATAAGGCTGCTATATAACGTCTCCGAAAATCAATTACAGATACTTCGGGCGCATGATCCACTGCTTATGTAAAGACGTTTAGGCAAAAAAATATTTGACATACTCAAAGTAAAAAAATCATCTCATGTAAGTGTGTAAAAACTGTCCGCAAAACGCAACCTCGTCCATATAAAGATTTTTTTGCGAGTATGACAGTTATTTTTCAGCTTAAACGGTATTTTCATAAGCAGTGGATTATATTATGCCCGAAGTATCCATAATTGATTTTACTAAACCATATATTTAACATCATAATAATAAGATTTAAGTGTTAGTAAAATTAAATTAAAAGATTTGTAGTTAAAATATTATTCGCACAATCTATATAAAGCGGGAAACTAAACTTTATTAATATAGTTAATCATAATATTTTTCTAGCTGAAATAAATAATGTGCACAACGTAATAGTAAATAGGGTATTCAAATATATAATGTGTTTGTAAACATTGTAATAATACTACATTATATATCCAGTGTAGTATTTTATTCCCAATTTAGGAACATTTTTACAAACTCAATGCAAAAGACTTCAACGAGATTATGGAAAACATTAAAATATTTTTTGGGACAATTTTTGGTTTTTGGATAATCAAAACTGGTTTGTGATTTGTAAGATCTTTGTCATTGTATTTTGATTACAAGTTATAATATAATATATTAGCTTTTGCCCACAGCTTCGCCCGCGTGAAATTGGGTTTAAGTCAGAGGGAAAGCTTGTTCAGAAAAATACCACTACCAAAATTGAATACGTAATGGTGTGGGCACTGCACAGCCGTATCAGTTGTATTTTATTTGAATGTTTCCTGCGAATTCGAACACCCAAGAAATCTATCGGGAACTCTACCATAAATAAAATGTAATAAGCTGCGAAAAGTATTCTGTGTTAATTCTAGATAAACTACTAACATACCAATTTTCATCAAAATTATACATGAAAAACTAAACATATTTTGTACATACAAACTTTCACTTTTAGGTATTATATTAAGTGAGGATTTCTTTGTAGCCGATAATTAGTATTTTAAGGGGCCCCATACATGATCCGGTCTGCCTTCAGTTCGGCCTGAACGGATGTAAAATCGTATCGTCTGTGTGCAATTTCGAGATCGCATCAGTCGGCCGTACGGACTGAAGCGATTCGTTCCAGTGTTGCCAGCTCTGTTTTTGTGAAACTACTAAACTCGTATTGAATTCTAGTAAAAAGTACTAAAAAACTACTAAAGAAGCTACTTAGGAATTCCTGAAGTCCCCCAAAAACCATTGCATTTGAGGTTTTGTTATATTAATTTTTTTTCATTCATTGAATTTTACTATAAATTTTACCATTAAATTAAAATATATTAGCAAATATTACGTATATACTTAGTAATTAAACGGGTAGTTTTAAGAAAATAATTATGGACGAATGTATTATTATGATAGGTTTTTTTTTGTGTTTAACCTAGGCCATTTTGCATATGATTACTGTCTGGCTCTTTCCTACTAAAACACTACTAATAACTAAATTTCTACCAAGGAGGGAATAAAATACTCAATTTAGTAAAATTTTGTAAAATAACTAAGTTGGCAACATTAATTCTGGCCTGACCAAGCGGCCTGAACGCGCGGCCTGTCCGGACCGTGTGTGGACAATCGCTTCAGTTCTTGCCCGAGCCGCGGCCGTGCGGGCGTGTATCGTGTACAAGCGTTGTATGAGTTTTCGCGGTGTTTAAATACAAAATTGATACACACGACCGTAGCGCACGACAAACCAGAATGGACTGATGCGACTGTTCCGTGTGTGGGCCCGAATCAAATCAGGCCGAACTGACGTAAATTGGGTTGGATGCGATTTTTTCCGTGTGTGTGCTCGAATCCTTTCAGGCCGAACTGACGTCAGTTCTAACTGAAACGATCGGCCTCTCGTCTGTGGGAGCCTTAACGATTTCGAAAATCTTTTGAATGGGAAGGCGTTAGTTGGCAATTGACAGTAGGTGCGTTGACTTTGAACTTAATGAAAGTAATTTGGATTGTGATAACCCATCCTAGTTGGGACCAAGGCTGAGTTTGAGAGAGAGATGAGTTAGCAGTACGACCACGAAGCCATCGAGTTTCTCACTTATTCTTCATAGAATCATATACACTAATGATTAAGTAATACCTAAGTAAAGTTTTAACCAATTCAAATATCTTGAATTTATTTTTGAAATTATTCTAAAGAATTTTATTCTATGTTATTCTTCAGATTGATAAAATAAATAATTATAAAAAGCGATAAAAAATGAGTCCTATGTGTTTATGCAAAGCTTAAACTACGATAACAAATTCCATACAAATTTGTTCTGTTGTTTCTGAGATTAGCGCGCACAAACGTACAGATAGGCAAAAAAAAATCTTAAAAGTCTATCGTTTTGGGTTAAAAACTAAAACCTATATATTAAACACTCATAAATCAAGCACAAATAAATTAAATATTACAATAATATAACAACAAAAAAGAGAGAAAATTAATTATACACTCAAAATATTCTAGTGAAATAGTATAGATATTATATAATATTATATATGTACTTATTACGAATATATTAAATGCAGCAATCGCAAAGTATATCTAAGTGCCTAGTTTTTCAGAGTAAGATTTTCATCATATATATAACTTTCGAATTCTTGTTGACATTTATTTTTCAACAATATGATGACAATATATATTATGTCAAAATAGGAATAAAGCTCTCCACTCACGACCTATCGATTGCCTCGATCAAATTAGAAATTAATTAGTATTAATTGAAAGTAAATTGCTAACGACAAACTTTTACATAAAATGATTAGTGTAAGATCCAGACCAGCTAGTTTTTGCGGTGGGCGCCAAAAGTGGGTACAAAATTTATGCTTAAATGAGTTTCAAATAAACTCATATGAGTTTCATGTAAGGCGGGCTTAGGATCTCATGGTATATTCAATTTTTATCTAAACCGATTCACTTGCAATCCAGTACCTAAATATTTAAATTGTAAAGACTAAATCGATCGATCGCTTGTGAGTGGGAGCTTTAAATCAAAAGCACTAAGGAGTAATTAATATCAACTTTAAAGCAAATTGCTCCCGAAAAACTTTCTTTTCCTTTTTTAACCCCGTTAGGGGATGAATTTCAATAAACTATGATACACAAGTTCCATCAATTCTGTTAAATAATGTTTGTGCAAAATATGAAGTAGATTGGATCAAGGAATCACGTTGCCCCATACACACTTTTTCCTCCCTTTTCACCCCCTTAGGAGTTGAATTTCGAAAAATCCCGTCTTATCGGAGCCTACGCATTACAATGAGTAAGTTTCAGGTCTCTACGATCAGTGGTTTAGGCTGTGCGTTGATCCGTCAGTCATTCAGGACAAAGGATTTTATATGTATAGACATTTATAGATTCGTTCAAAATTTACATGTGTAATGTGAAGTATCGTTGACTATTTAGGAAAATATTAATACATAAAATAAAAACGAATAAAAACCAAAAGAAGGAAGTTACACCAGAGAAGTTACACGTGAGTTAGATTTGAAAACTCGTAAGGCGCAACCCCCTTGAGCCTTTGGTACTTACCTTCACTAATTTGGCGAAACACAACGTAAGTTTTATTCATCGCTGGTTTTCTGGGAGGCCGTTGTATAGCTCCGGTCTAGCCAATTCGTATCGAAGTTTGATTTCCACTGTATCTAAAACTTTAAAGTATATTAATCTCCCGAAATGTATCGAGTAACTCTATCAAAGTGCTCAAACCAATAAGAAACTTCTATTTAAAATTGTATACAAATTCTGGAAAAAGCCACTGTTTATGCGAATGTTTTCAATGAATCGTTTGTAGTTAAATGGGACATTTCCAAAAGCAGAGCTCTTGTCCCACTTAATGGCCGTGGCCATGACACAGTAAACTCTATCTCAATTGTCGTTCCAGGAACTAGTAGAGTTCGGTTTCAATGAGAGTAATTAATGTTTACAACAAACCGACTATTTCTGTAGCATGAGGTGTCGAGAATGGTATTCGCTGACATATGGCTGTAGAGATAAAAAAATGTAGAGTTCTGAAGAAAGAAAAGCTCGATTTGCTGCAAAGTTAACGCATACGGGTCAGTTCACACTGCAACGACACGCGACGCTGCGAGGCGCTGCATATTTTGGAATGCATTACAAAATTGAACTTAATTTTCTTGTTTCTTATGACTTCTTTTTACTCAAAACGTGCATCAAAATAGTTTTCGTGTTCCTTATGACTTTTTTACTCAAAAACCTTCACACATTTTGGTCAATAAAAAAAGGCATGTATTTAAACTTGCGACAAAACAATTAAATTTTGGATGTGAAAATACCCAATATTGAATACTAAATTACTAAGTTGGCGAAAGAATGTAAGGAACAAAAAAAATACTAATCTGGTGACTAAATAATACCACTGAATTTTCCAAACTGGCAGACAGATTATATTTTAGCGAACAAATCAATCAACAATCTTGGCGACAATTTGTGAGTACACATTTAATTTAAGAATAGGCACATATATTTTCCCTGATGTAGGTAACTCAAAAACCATACAAGCAGCAAAACGAGAGCACACATAAAAACATAAAGGAGCGTACAAAATTCCCAATTTTTAATTTTTTTCGGTTTAAGGGGGGTGTAGATTATTGTGTAGATTAATTTTGAAATTTAAAAATGGCGGATATTTATTTTTCGTAAAATTGATATGGGTGTCGTTTACCAGGTTTTTGGGAGTGCTGGATATGAAAATGACATTCGTTTTGAAATTCCAATATGGCGGACATACTTAATTGTATAAAAATCATATGGGTGTCCTTTTATTAGTTTCTGGGGTTGATTACAAAAAAGTCATCCATTTTAAATTTCCTTAGTAACCCCGCAACCTCATATTTTCGTCATGATGGGGGAAAAAGAAATTTGAAAATCCTGAATTTTCCAACATTTCTATAGCTTTATACATTCCTAGTATCTCAATGTAGAGCATTTACTTCTTTTTTTATAAAATTGATTCTATCTCGGAAACGGTGCATCCTATTGAAAAAATAATGAAAATTTCATCCCCTTTAGGAAACCCACAACATCATATTTTCTTCATGATGGGAGAAAAAAAAATCGAAAATCTTGAATTTTCCAACATTTCTATAGATTACTCGAATCTCAGTACAGCATTGCCATATTTTTTTCTATAGTTGCTTCTATCTCAGAAACGGTGCATCCTACTGCAAAAATAACGAAAATTTCCTCCCCCTTATTAATCTAGAAATCGCATATTTTCTTCATGAATGGTATAAAAATTCATAAATCCTGAATTTTGAAAATTTTCTGTATATAGCTGGTACCTCGAACTAAATAACATACTGTAATAATAATCATCACTCCTAATTAGCATCCCCAAGATCTTTAAATTTAGTATTCATATTCATTTACGAAGATTGAATATTCTCCATTTTGGAGAATGAAATTGGAAGACAATTTTGTAATCAGAACCCCCAGAAACCTGGAAAAGGACAACTTTATTAATATTAATGACAAAAATTTACGCCATTGTGGAATTTCAAAACAGATTTTATTTTCATATTATTCTGCACCCCCAGACACCTAGAAAATGACACCCATGCCATAGAAAAACATAACCCAACAGTATCCAAAAATAGGATTTTCCGTAGTCTGCAAATTGAATTTTTAGCAGCCATTAATTTATCAACCAAATCTGTTTTATAGCCTCTTATATGGTATAATGGTCACCAACTCGGAAATTAAGTCACCAACTTATAAATGTCGGTGCTAATTTGGATTAAATTTCGCCTCTTTTTATGTGCCGATTTTTGCATTTTTTGTCACCTCAGTGATTTCGCCAGTTTAGTAATTTAGTCGCCAACATATTAAATCGCTGCCAAATTCAGTAATACAGTATGCTCACGTGCAGTCGCCAACTTATTTTTTTTCGCTCGATTAATTATATCCCATTATAATTTAGCGCACCAGATCTAAAATTCATATCTACTTATCTAAATAAAAATTCATTAATCTATACATGATTTTTGTTTTCGAAAAGACATGTTTGATTTTGGGCCAGTTCTATGTACACTACATAGGTAAATAGGAAAAAAATATGGGAATATCATAAAAATACGAAAAAATTTATTTGAAGAAGGGTACATGCGTACAAAAATGATTATTTGAAGAGTTTTTTATTGCGAGAACACTATTTGCCGACTTTTGAATTTTTTGTCACACGAGTGTTTTCGCCAGTTTAGTAATTTAGTCGCCAACATATTAATTCGCTGCCAAATTCAGTAATACAGTATGCTCACGTGCAGCCGCCAACTTATTTTTTGTTCGCTCGATTAATTATATCCCATAAAAAAAAACTGCCAGGCTTAGAACCGCCAGACCTGCAGTTTTATATAAAACTTTTGGGCCCCTAGCAATCTACAGTGGCCCAATACTTGTTCGTTATAACCTCCTTTTTCGACGCCGAGCTCTAGCTTAATCAATCATACGATAAAACTTTTACAATGAAACGTGTATCTTTTTATATAAAGTGTTGTGAATCTAATGTGTATTTTATTTATTATTATTTATAAACACTAAAAGACTCACGAGTGGTTAGAACCATTTATATTATTTTAACTTTTTACATTTATATGGATAGAATTTTAATTACAAAGTCTTTGTGATAACTACGTTACATAGAAAAATAATACAATTAAAAATATAGATAACTTTTTATAAATAAAACGTGTGGACAAATGCACCATAAGTCCACAAAACAATAAATTAACTTGAAAATGCGGCGCCATATCGTGTATTGTTTATTTCGGTGTTTATTAACCCTTACACAGAATATTACCAATTAAAAAATCACTTATTTGCTTCAATTTGGCCGAATTTCGTCTGTAGTCTGTACACTACAGTACGTCTAGTTTTCAAAGTGAGTAGGTATTCAAAATTGGACGGCCTCTGTGGCTCAGTGGCTAAGTCGAAGGCAGCGGGTTCGAATGCCACCGAGGGAAAAATAGACATTATTACATTTGTAATAATTATTAAAGGATTTGGTGATTGTTTCATCAAAAATTCTAAATTCCAAATGGAAATTTTGTTTCTTTTACATATTTAATTGAAGGCGTACCTACATAATATGAGCTTATACATTACTAGCTGATGCCTGCGGCTCCGCCCGCGTAAGTACAGTAACCGACGGGAACCGTATATGTCCCGCGATAAAAAGTAGCCTATGTCTTTTTCCGTGGTCTACTTTATATCTGTGCCAAATTTCATGATAATCGGTTAAGTAGTTTTACGTGAAACGGCAAATAAAGTATCCCACGGGAACCGTACATTTTCCCGCGATAAAAAGTAGCCTATGTCCTTTCTCAGGCTCTAGACTATCTGTGCTTGGTAAACAGATAGTTTCATTTAAATCGGTTAGTAGTTTTGGCGTGAAAGACGGAAAAACAGACACACACACTTTTCCATTTATAATATTAGTATGGATTTATATAATTAATGATATTTGTTTATTTATATCGTCCCCGTAGTTGGAAAACTAAATAACTCGATTTTTGGCGATTTTCACTTTTCCCTATTTTTAAATCACCCAAAACACGACGCATGTTTGAGTCTAACAGGGGTCTTAATATCTTATTTCGTTCCAAAAATATAGCTATTTTTGTCGTTCAGATGGAAAAATACACATCTTCAAACTAACTCTAATTTTTTGAAGGAAAAATAAACAACTCAATAAATAAATCAATAACTGTGGTCAGTGATAAGTTGAATTTTCGATAAATTAAATAAAACAAGTTGTTGAATTTTGCCTCAATTTGCTATATCTATCACAAAACTAACAAAGTTCTAGGAAAACTAAATAACTGTATTTATTTAATTGTCCTACTCAGAATTCTGGCAAAAAAATCATTACTTTATAAATACTTGATGTTATCTATTTCTTCCACAACTAGATAATTATTAATTACGAGATGATAGGCAAATGCAATCAAATAGATTAAGTTATTTATAATTGCCATAAAGATAAAATGTACGTGACAAAAGTTATTAAATTTTTAAGAGAATTTGGCGCGAAATATTGTAGTGTTGATTACCTCTTACATTATGCTTAAACAAAGTGGACTCTATCTATAACTATAATAAAATAAAACATATAAAATCAAGTTATTTAATTTTGCCACAACTACTATTTCTAACGTTACTGCAGTTATCTATATATTTTGGCTACTTATTTAGTTTTCCCACAACCTACATTCATCTGGTAGAGGAAAACAAGGCGAAATAAATGTAGTTATTGAATTTATCCAACCTGAAATACGCTTAAATGTAAAAGTTGATCATTTATTTATTACTTTGTTATTGTTAAATTATTGTTACTGCTGGTGCTATTTAAAATAAAATGCTGTAATTTGACATAAAATTATTTATTAAATTAATAGGTAACAAATCAAAAGTAATTATTTAGAAAATGAACTACAAATCAAAGGTAAGTATAACAATAATTATAAATTTTAAAATAACTCAAAACTTACAAATAAAAATAATTCTTAATTGGTAATTAAATAACTGAAACACAACTAATAGACTGTGCGCTATCTGACTGATCAGTCTATGATATAAAATTAAAAAAAAAACAATATGACTCAGTCATCAGTCATCAGGTACATTCGAGTACAACAATCAACGAACTCGTAATATAAATTTCTTAGAATTGTTAATCTTACATAATATTAAAATAAAACATTTGCAACTCAAAACAATTAAAATCACGGTACTTATTAGATGCTTAAAGGTAAAGAGAGAGAAAACTTTTGTTTTAAGAGACATATAAATGGTGGGTCAAAATAAGTTTAATCATCGACTTCAGATAAATCACTGCAGCAGGTTGGAGTACCCTGGCCTTCGCTTAAACATGGTAAACCTCCGTACCAGCCGTGAAGCTCTTTAGGAATGATATTTTTCTTACAAAGCTGTAAAAGGTCTTTCTTCTTTTGTTTGGTTATAGGAAGATATTGTTGATATGCCCGGGGAAGATCTTCAGCGCTTATGGTTGGAATTTCAGAGTTTTGAGTTCTTCTAGTCGATCTCCCTGGTTTACAAATAGCATTTAATAAATTATAGGGTCCATCATAATTGTATCTGTATTTAATATAACCAGGTAAATCCTTTTCAAATCTGAGACATTTAATTTTTAACCAACACACCTTCTCCCCGTTTTCCGATATAGATTTGTTTTTAATTATTTTTGAACAAAGTGATTTTACATCAATCATGTCTTGATACGACAATTCAGTTACTTTATACGGAGTCACATTTTTATTTTGTCTTTTTGATCTTGCCCGCTGCATAATTCCTTTCCAATCTGTAATAGAATAGTCTGTGTACTTTTTTTCTTTTTCTATAGCGCTATGCATCGAATCTACTTCCATATAGCTGTGACCACTTTCGAGATACTTTTGTTCTAACACTTTTATTGTCTCATGCGTGTGTACTAAGTACAATAAAAATGCTGCTATGTACTGGTTCCGGTTTTGCCCCGAGCATGTGTCTGAATAAATCGTGACGTGCGTAACAGCCTCGGGTAGGTTCTTAATCCATAAATAAATAGCAGATGCTATTACCACACTGCCTCTTTTTCCGTTTATTTCTGTCCAGATCATACAGTGAGCGTCGTTCTGTGGGGGCTTAAACTGATAAATAGATAAATTATATAAATTTAATTTTCTGGAATAATACATTAAACTATCTGCAGTCGATGGAATCTGCAGTGTTGCAAATGTTTTATTTTAATATTATGTAAGATTAACAATTCTAAGAAATTTATATTACGAGTTCGTTGATTGTTGTACTCGAATGTACCTGATGACTGATGACTGAGTCATATTGTTTTTTTTTAAATTTTATATCATAGACTGATCAGTCAGATAGCGCATAGTCTATTAGTTGTGTTTCAGTTACCTAATTACCAATTAAGAATTATTTTTATTTGTAAGTTTTGAGTTATTTTAAAGTTTATAATTATTGTTATACTTACCTTTGATTTGGAGTTCATTTTCTAAATAATTACTTTTGATTTGTTACCTATTAATTTAATAAATAATTTTATGTCAAATTACAGCATTTTATTTTATATAGCACCAGCAGTAACAATAATTTAACAATAACAAAGTAATAAATAAATGATCAACTTTTACATTTAAGCGTATTTCAGGTTGGATAAATTCAATAACTACATTTATTTCGCCTTGTTTTCCTCTACCAGATGAATCTAGGTTGTGGGAAAACTAAATAAGTAGCCAAAATATATAGATAACTGCAGTAACGTTAGAAATAGTAGTTGTGGCAAAATTAAATAACTTGATTTTATATGTTTTATTTTATTATAGTTATAGATAGAGTCCACTTTGTTTAAGCATAATGTAAGAGGTAATCAGGTCCACAAAATATAAAATTAGCGACGGTAAAATTGTCTCGCATTTTTTAACAAATGAGCATAAACTGAAAAAAAAAAACACTAAATCGCGATTATCTCAAAACTGCAAAATCGGAGTTATTTAGTTTTCCTTCTACGGGGACGATATACCTTGATATTTTACAGTCTAACTTACCTTGTTTTGAATAGGAGATGTCACAGACTAAGAATATTATGACTCAGACTATTTACTATTAATATTATGATTCAGTCAATTAATAATAATAGATTTAAGCTATAAATGCGTCGTATGCACTATAAATAATATTTTATACGATTAGAAGTATGAATGAGCGAACGATATTTACGTAAACATATTATAAAATACGCAATAAACTTGCTGTTAAAACGCAGCGATGTACTTAAAGGTTTCCTTAAATGTAAGTAAAATAGTTGCTTGAATTAAGCCCAAAAAAGTGTCTACATATCCATTAGTAATAAACTTTTTCGTTGGCAAAAACCAATATTTTTAACGGTAAATCTACGTAGTGAACAAACACTAATACGGCTGTTTGTGTTAAGTGTTATGAGAAGTGTATGGTGATAGTCTTCAAATGTAAATCACTTTAAAATATGAGACAGTTTTCTTAAATATGCAGTTAATACTCATCTAGAATCTCTGAATCGGCGATTCTTCTTGTTGCGTCACTGCTGCACGTCCGTGGGTATGACGGTCGGTCTGATTCAACCCTAACGCTGTTTGTCCACCGCCAACGTCAACGGGACGTCAACGAGAAAAACATGACGGCGCCGAACGCCGTCGTCGACCGCACGCCCGTCCCGTCCATCTAATCTCGAACAAAAATAATCTGGCTGTCGTTGACGTCCCGTTGACGTTTATTTTTATTTTATTACATATTTATTTATGGCGTCGGTTTATCACCATTTGCCAGTGTCAAGTATATTATTTTCATGAACGTATTTCTAAATCGTCAAGTCCAAAGTCTAGTCAAAGTCCAAATAAATAGTCACGGTAGTCAATCAGTCAATTCATTCGATTCACTAAAGTGGTAGAAGCTTTACTGAAACTTCCTAAGGAGTTTTGGCGGGAAACCCAATTTAGCCCGCATTTTGTAGAATGTATCATTTTTTTATCACGAATAATTAATGGTTAATATTCCACCACTATTACACATTAAAAACCGAAATAACACGAATTTAGAAAAATAAAACAGAAACACAACATTTCCGATTGACGTTCCCGGCAAGAAAAAAACCTCTCCCGTTCACGTTAGTAGTGGACAAACGACCTAACGGTGGACATGAATTTTTTATAGGCAATGACTAATCGTGTCGTAAGATGTGACTTCACTGCATCATTTTGCCAACTGATCAGGGCTGACACTTGTAATTTTTAAATTTTAATAATTATGAGAATATATTTGAATATTTTTTGTAGAGTTAGAATATTACGCTGAGACAACACATGAGTATTCCAAAAGTTTGCATTGACATAACTAAATATATAGTAATGATTAGATAAAGATTATTGTGCACTTTATGAGATAAGCTTCCATGCAATCGAAAAATTTGAAGTAGACATAAGGCGGTCATTAAGTACCCTAGGGAAACCCTGTTTTTATACATTTGACGTATCAAAGTTGAAACAAAGTAAATAATATTATAGCATCTATTTCATGTGTCTTAGAGCCTAGATCTGGCAACCCTCTATTATCTTACTCTTACGTATAGCTGCGTCATAATAACGGCTATATCTACTAACCATACCGAATAACTACATACGTTATAAAGATAATATCGATTTATCAATCGGTTTATCATCTTTGAGCTTTATTTACTTAAAGTGATTTCACAGTAATACACAGAACTTCTTGCACTTTTTTCTCTTTATTAGGTATTTTACACTAATTTATTATAATAATCGACCAGCTTCGGCAAAGTTATCATGTTATCATTAATGTAAAATACTAAAAATTAGAAAAATTGCAAGAAGTTCTGTGTACATATTAATTATTACTGTATTACGCGAATTTCCACCGAGGACCTACAATACATACAATAAACTATTAAAGTGATTTAAAAAAAGTGGGGAGAGTTATTGTTTCGACATATATACGTCCATGGTTTTGGGCGTGAAGCGCTGAAATATCACGAAAATATAGTAGGTATGTTATAATTTATCCCACAAAACCATTAAATGAAAAAGAGCGAAGTCCTGTTAGTCCAGCAAATTTTGACGTAAATAGTCACTAGTAACCATATTTATTATTATAAATAAATTTATAGTGCTAATTGCCAAGTTATTAGGTAGGTATATAAAATAATTATTTCAAAAATAAAATTATCCACATACAGTCACAAAATTTTAATGAACGACTAATAATTAGGTACTAACCTAAATTAGACTTGGTTTCTACGATATCTAAAAACTTTTACGTGAAAAAGACTTGGCCTTTTTCATTTAATGATTTTTGTGGGATCTTATTTCTTTTTGTAGATAAGACAAAGTCCTCTGTCGTTTTTGTCTGTTTGCGATAAAATCAAAAATTACTTCACGAATTTCTATGTCGTTTTCACCAACAGGTAGAGTATTCTTGAGGAAGGTTTAGTGTATAATTTATTAAGTTTTAATATATTTTTTCTCGCGGGTGAAGCCGTGAGCAAAAGCTAGTTTGTTCTGAGTCTGCTAGAAGTAGGTATGCTTTTAATTTTGCTTATTCTCCCTCCATCTATCCATATCTTTCAAAATCGCGATTTTTGCCGCTTAATATCTCCTAAACTATGCAGTACATTTTTATGAAATTCAAAACATTAGCTAGTGCCGCTAACGAATTCTCTGCTGACAGACTGACAAAAATTCAGACCACTACCTTTATTACAAACAAAAATATGGGGACACAAAAAAGCCGCGAAATGCTTCGAGAAAAGATAGATAGATAGAATAAATTAATGCTAAAATTAATGCTATAATTACGAATTTACTGGCACCTAATTTATTTATCAGATTAGTAGTTTAGGCGCTACGGTGGAACAAACAAACATAGACTGCCAAATCATTGCCCTTCCTTTTAGCTTCGCCGTAGTCGGGTAAAAAACTTTATAAAATACTAGCTGTTACCCGCGGCTCCGCCCGCGTTAATATAGTATCCCTTGGGAACACTACTTTTTCGGAGCCTAAACTTTTTATCCAGAGCCTAAACTACTACCATACTAAATTTCATCTAAGTATATTTTCATTCAGTAGTATTCATTCGTTCAGTAGTTTTTGCGTGAAAGAGTAACAAACATCCCTCCATCCATCCATTCATACATCCATCCTCACATTTATAATATTAGTAGGATTTTAGATTCCTAGGTAGGTAAAAAATATAGATTTTAAATTTTCTATGCCCTATTAGGAAAACGCTAGATCTACCTGGTTACAACGTCACCGCAATTACTTTCATTGTGCGAATGAGATTAGTTTCACGGTTCGTTAGCGTAGATTCCAAATAACAGCACCTATCCATTTGTCCGCCAATTGTCATGTTTTTTATCAGAACCATGATGTCAAGTAGCGTTTTAGTCATCCTGCGAGTATCATCATCCGTAACTATAACAGCTGACATTACTGCGTAGGTACTTTACATAAATATTATGAAACTAAAAAAGGCCAAGTGCCAGTCGAACTCGCACACGAAGGGTTCCATACAAAACGGCAATCACGTTTGTCGTATAGTGTGATTCAAATGAGAATAGGATCGAGTCGGAGCCATATTGTTTCGAATTTAGACTGATATGATAATTCAATTTAAGTTTAGATAATTGATTTCTATTTAACGTTTTTATTTAAATTCGATGCAAAACAATTAATATTTATATGCACATAAGTTTTTTCTGAAAATCTCACTTTTCAAGTGATATTTGACAGAAAAAGGTCATCGACCGACGTTCCTATTCTCATTTGAAACGCGTTATACTTACTTATTGATTTTATTCGCTTTTAATTGGATATTTGTTGTTATAGCGGCAACAGAAAACATCATTTAAGTATGAAAATTCTAACAGTCTTAGCTAGTAAATTTTCATGGATGATGTATTTCTATTTTCTGTTGCCGCTACTATAATAACAAAAACTAAAAACATTCGGATCACGGTTAAGGAGATACAGCCTGATGACAGATAGACAGACAGCAAAGTTTCAGTACCTAATAGGGTCCTGTTTATACCGTTTATATACGGAACCCTAAAAATGGAAAATTTTCCAATAATTGTTTATCGAGATTTATCTACATTTAGCCAACGTTGGGCAATGGACACAGTGTAAAACAGAATTGTCCAACTTGTACCTACATTATTTTTGTGAGAAATGAAATGAAGTCTTAAAGCTTATTTATTGACTGCTAAATAACTTTCTTTTTATTAACCTATTTAAGTCGGAATTGCATTGTACAAGGAAGTTTAAGGGCGGTATTCTTGGTCGATTCTTATTTCTAAGTTCGCCTTATAGACATGCTAAAGATGACATTTCGATTCACAGTCGTAACTTAAGAGCATTGATCGGCGCGCGACTCAGATTTCACGAAAAACGCTACTTTTCAAATGCGATATCTAACAAAAACTGGTTATTCTGATTTTTATATGTAAAAAAACACTAGAAAATATTGTATTCTAATTTTTTCCTTATCATTTATTTTAAAATAATTTCAAACTTTTGAATAAAATTGACAAAACTAAATAGAAGTTTTTACAACTTTAGGTACAGGGGCATTTTCAAAACATATAATAGCTAAAACCGCTTACATTTTTTAAAAAGAAAAAATCTTTACAAACTTGTTGGATCCTCTTCTAGATTCTCTATAAGTCAGATTATTTTTATATATGTTTCTATCTCATAAAAATAAAATTTAAATAATGCGAAATTATCAGGAAGTAAAATACGTAAATATCTCATAAAAATAAAATTTAAATAATGCGAAATTATCAGCAAGTAAAATACGTAAATATCATCATTTTAAATAACTATAATTCCTGATAATTTCGCATTCCTTAAATTTTATTTTTATGAGATACAAACATATATAAAAATAATCTGACTTATAGAGAATCTAGAAGAAGATCCAACAAGTTTGTAAAGATTTTTTCTTTTTAAAAAATGTAAGCGGTTTTAGCTATTATATGTTTTGAAAATGCCCCTGTACCTAAAGTTGTAAAAACTTCTGGTTAGTTTTGTCAGTTTTATTCAAAAGTTTGAAATTATTTTAAATATAATAATAATATCTATGGACGCTTCACACCACGTCAATCTGGCCCCGTGCTAAGTATCCGAAGAACTTGTGTTACAGGTACCAGACAACGGAAATATATTTAATACTTTTATACTATACACATAGTTAAGATTTTTATTATATTATACACATATTTAATACACATCCATGACCCAGGAACACAGAAAAACTTTTTGTGTTCCTTCGGCGGGATTCGAACCCGCGACCCACGGCTTGAGCACCAACACGCTCAACCAACTGAGCCACAGAGGTCGTCAAAATAAATGATAAGGGAAAAATTAGAATACAATATTTTCTAGTGTTTTTTTACATATAAAAATCAGAATAACTAGTTTTTGTTAGATATAGATGCATTTAAAAAGTAGCGTTTTTCGTGAAACCTGAGTCGCGCGCCGATCAATGCTCTTAAGCATTGTCTTAAGTATTATTTCATACAAATAAGGTGGACCTATTCGAAAATTCTTAAGTCTTTTCTTAAGCAACGACCAAGAATACCGCCCTATGTGTATAATAAGTTTTTTAGCAGTTTAGCATAGATGGCCTATAAATGCTGACCTAATAATGTAACAAATATTTGAATTAGGTACGTAATTCTAAACCTAAATACATTATCAACAGTCAAAGTCACCACAGATCGCAAACATAACTTTATTGACATCTTTAACTTTATTGTTTTTGAGGTGCACAAAATAATAAATTCAATTCCTGTACATGAGTTATGACATAGCTACCGAACTAATGATAAGAGTAATTACCCTCAAAACAATTCACTATAGTCTATGACTACAGCTAGTTTGTACCAACTTAAAGTGAAGTATTTTTCTACTGCCTCACTGTAGCTTTTTAACGACCAACTTAAAACAGTTTGAAGAAGTGACATGTAAGTAGCCACAGAACTCTTCACTGTATGTATCTCTTAAACTTTTCCATATTGTGCTATTTTAGCAAAATTGTGCTATTTTCAAGTGCAAGAAAGATCGTTTTTTGTAGTCCCAAAAATATGATAAAGAAGCTGACATTTCACACGGTCTGTCTTAACTATGAATTACTGGAATCTAGTTTTAGGCTTTAGCGAGACAAAGAAACTGCAGTTAATTTTTAGGGTTCCGTAGTAACTACAAGGAACCCATAACAGTTCGGTACGTACAGGGCGAAACTATAAAGTTTCGCTCTGTCCGTCCGTCTGTCCGTCTAGTCTGATCGTCTGTCCGTCTCTCCTCTCTTGCAAACTTCGATTACTACGACTAATTATGAATATAAATAGATGAAATTTGGTACCGTTATAGATTGCATATAAACTTTCAAATCAAATCAAATCAAAAAAAAAATGATTCAAAGTTGTTATTATCATACTCTTTTTGAAGCTTAACCCGGCGAGAAGAACCGGCGTAAGAAACAATTTTCAATCTTTTATCAAAAAGTTGGAAAATTGTTCTTTTAAAGTAAGAAAGGTATATAACAAGCGTTGTTATGACTAAAACTACATTACAAGAGTACAATAGTACATAGAAGCAGACTTGCAGGTTGGCCATCCTATTCCCAAGGTGTGCGATCGTCAATAAATTATTAATAGAAGAAAATATATATAAAATAATTATAATTTTTAATGTGAAGTGGCGATGAAATTTTTTTTCGTTGGGTGTATGGTCAAATAGGCCCTTTTAAATAGAGGTTTTATACAATATGATGTTGCTTAATCATTTAGACCATATTTTTCGAGTAGATAATCGACCTCCAAAGTGGTTTACAAGTTACTCCGCTGGCATTACTAAACTATAAGAGGTAGGAACTCGAACTTAGGTTCTGCTAAATATACAAGGTGTAATAAAAATAAGTGATAATACTTTAGGGTGTGCACGTGTTCCTTATAGAGAGTTCACTGTGAAAGTAGCAGCGCTGAATGAGCAATTTTATTTTCACTTTTGTATGGGGAAACTCGCGACGCTGGAGCGCTCTCCCATACAAATCGCAAAAAAATGGTTGTCTTTCAGCGTTGCTACTTTCACAGTGAACTCTCTATAAGGAACATATATAAAATATAAAATAATTTTTCGAAAGAACCTTCTTCTTCCGAAAAATTATTTTAGCGCAATCGGACAATAACTTTTTAAGTTAAGTGAAAAAAAAAAAAAAAAAAAAATTGTGCCTTGATACGGGACCCCTTCTCAGACATGTCCTGACATACCCTTGGTTATTTATATAAAAGATCAAGAGGGTATAAGAATTTTATTTTGCTTAGCTCGATATTAGGGAATTTATTGCAAATACTTTACCTAAGTTCTATAATAATAAAATGTAAAAAATTACGCAAGATTTCCTTATTACTGAGAAAATTAATATTTCCAATTGTTGTTTATAGTTTCAATCGTATCCATTCATGGAATAATTCAGGAATTCTCGAGAAAATGCGTAAACTGCGTGAGCAATGAATCACGGAGTACGGATTGAGATATGCTCATACCACCTCATACTATATACGCGGTAAACATAATATGTTGATATGAGCCTATTATTTCATCGGTTTATTAAAGGTGTTGCTCTACACGCCGACCGCAGTTCAATTCCGACGAGCACGCCAAAACGACGCTCCACTCGAATTCGCGCGAAGTGTTCGTAATAATACGAAAATATAAAACTTTTTAACTGAAACATTCAATACAATGGGAAGATAATTTTCTTTCACATTTTGTGGAAAAGACATTTTTATATTTTGTAAAAGTTAATTTGCATTTTCTTACAATTTTCGTCTCCTCGGCTGTACATACGAAGTTGTTATGGAAAACATGTAAGTCATTTTGCATCTTAAAAGAAACTTTACATGAAAATACGGACTAGTGTCTTAGACCGTCAAAACATTTTCCAGCATCCGTGTGAACTTGATAATGAAAAGGTATTAGGAATTTATTGTAAAGTCTTCTAGGTCAGTCTCTATATATTATGTAGAGCTTACAATTTTTTATACTATTATTATAAATGTGAAAGTTTGTGAAGATGGATCGATGGATGGATGTTTGTTACTCTTTCACAAAATAACCACTTAATAGATTTTGATGAAAATTTGGTAAGGTACTAGTAGCTCTGGATTTAAACATAGGTACTTTAAGCTACGGTTTATCCCCAAAAAGTACAGTGTTCGCGTTGAATACTTCATTTACGCGAGCTTTTGCTTTTGTATAATGTCACCGTAAAATTGTAAAAACCGTTGGATTGTAATATGTATAACTAGTGAAATTGTAAAATATTGATAGTCACGATAGTGATAGTGACGGACGCGAATATGCTGCCTATAATTAAACACATAATATTTTTTCTTTAGATTATAAATATATAGTTATGAATCTTTCGACATATTCTACAAACTCACGGTTTTTACAATTTTAAGGTGACATATATTATATCATATTGTATTATTATTGGATGGATGGAATGGAAATTATTTTAATTTAAATATTCTACAGCTCTTTAGCTATCGCCTCCTCCATTCAGATATATTTTAGCTGTTTTGCATATAGGTATTATGAAACAGTCGAATATTTTAACTAGCGTGTGATGCGATGCGTGTAGGTATGTCAACAAAACAGAAAATTGTTTTGAAAAACTCTACGGGTACATTACGTAAACTTAATAACCTAACCAAGAGCATGTCAGGACATGTCTAAGGACCCTCCGTAACTATAAACGCGTAATATTTTTTTTTAATTACTCCAAAAGTTACTGTCCGATTTGGTTCACAACAATTTTCCTAAAGAGTTTTTAGCATGATCTTTCAGCATGGAAATTTGCAAGTTTCTATCTCCTATAGTTTAAAAGTGCTAGGGTGGGGTACCAACTTACAAACTACTTTGGAGGCCGATTACTCGAAAATGGTCAACTTTATAAAAAAGTAACGTATGAAACCTTGCCTTTATTTTAAAAGACCTATTCTACGATAAAATATTTTTTCATTATACGGGGTATAATAAAAAAATATTTTTCATCCCCACTTCACATGTATGGAGAGCCACCCCTAAAATATAAAATTATTATTTTTTTATGATTCCGAAACCGTGATCTATACACAATCTATAACTGCACCAAATTTCATCAATTTATATTCATAATTACAGGAGCTAGAGGCGCGGACAGACAGACGGACAGAGCGAAACTATAAGGGTTCCTTAAGGATTACGGAACCCTAAAAAAACGAAAGCATGTACTGCCAAAAATGATTTGTTTAATGTTTATATGTCTGATATTTGTTTTTGCACTTAGCTGTATCGTTGATTAATCTTTATCGCTGGTATATCAAAAACATACGTCGAGTAATCAAAAGATAACAGAAATATTTAGATTACAGCGCGCATCTGCCCTTGGTGGGATTTACTAGTGTAACCTATCCAGTTAGAAAGGAATCTGCTCTTTTAGGTAGTCTGAGCAAGAAGTTAATAAGCTCTAGGTATTCAACAACAGACGACCGTCGTGGCTCAGTGGTTAACTCGTAGATGCTCAAGCCAGAGGTCGGGGGTTCGAATCCTGCCGAAGCTAAGGAACTAAACGGCTGGTACCCGTAACACAAGTTCTTCGAGAACTTACCACGGGACTATTGTTATTATAACATCAATCTCTAATACATTATATATGTCACCGTAAAATTGTGAAAACCGTTAGATGGTAATAAAACTAGTGAAATTGTATAATTTTGTTAGACGTCCGACACGAATATGCTGCCTATAATTTAACACATTATTTTTCGTTAGATTATAAATATACAGTTTTTAATATTTCGACATATTTCTACAATCTATGTAAGAATGTAAAATTATAGGCAGCATATTCGTGTCGGAAGTCTAACAAAATTTTACAATTTCACTAGTTTTATTACAATATAACGGTTTTTACACCTTGACGGTGATATATACAGATACATAAAAACCACGCCACGGCAGGCGCGGTCGCAGCCTGAAATTTTGAAGGGGGTCACGAATAATAATAATAGATACGAAGTGAATTTTTAGAAGTACTAAGCCTGTCAGCCTCTCTTCTAACATTTTGGGGGGTCCATGTCACCTGTGACTCACCCCCCCTTCGCGCTTCCTAGCGCAAAGGAAAATGTTTAGAAACTGGTCGGGCAAGAACTTTGTGAATATTCTACCTACAATCTATATAATATATAAAAATGTTATGTTGGTTTGTGAACGCTTCAAAAACTCAAAAGTTCTGCACCGATTTTTGCATCAGTCACATATCCGCGACCGCGAAAAAACTATATTTACGCGGAGCCACAGGCAACAGCTAGTTGCTGTTATGAAAATTTAGCTATTAAAGAATTTTCAAGTGACAAATATTTAATAATAAAGGCCCATTTACCGGAAGTATTAATTTTTCTTGTATGACGTAAGACAAGTTATATAATTTATTATGATGTCAACTTAATTATCATTTATCTTCAATTAAAATTTTAGTAGGAATCGCCTTGATGTAGTTGTCATTTAATTCATCTGTGTTATCTAAATAAATATTAATATACTGGCAGCATTAAAATTCCATAATCCATCGCTACTCGTTATATTTTATGTAGCTAGCTACTGGTATTAAGCGCGGCGCCCTTTAATCTTTGATGTATGTGCGAACTAAGGACCATTGGTATTCTAAGATATTTATTTTACTCATACGTAATGTGATTATAAATCCCTCTTCTAAACATTAATCAAAGAAGGCTCCAACCAGCTATTATAGTAAAACGAGATATGGCCGCGACTTCGTTAGCGCAAAAGGAGATCGTACGAAAAGTGGTAACCGTATATTTTTCAGCGTTAAAAAGTAACCTACGTCATTTCCCGTATTCTATTCTATATCTGTGCTAAATTTCATCAAAATCAACCCGGTAGTTTCTGAGCCTATTCAATGCAAACAAACAAGAAATCAAATATTTCCTCTTCGTAATAATAGTAGAGACATAGATAACAAGCGAGCCTTACAGTTACTGTAGTCTCATAAGTCATAACACAATAATTATGTAATATCTGAAACATTTATGTTTAAGAAGAAAAATTATTTTTATTGTTACAAAATAAATGCGGTAGAATTCTATAGCTATGTTTAAAAACAATTAAATAATATTACAAAACACAATTGACAATACTACAAACTTTACTTTCGGCTTCCGCAGATTCGACCAAGATTTTGCACACCTTTTCATCAATCGCTCTTAGAGATTGCAAAAAGTGAGATTGATAAAGATGTTTCACGTGTGTAGCATATATTGTAACTCTATCACATCGGTGATTATTTTTTGCGACCAAAATACGACAGCCGTGTTAACACAGTAAAAAAATTAAGAGCACGGATCAAGTTTTTTACTTGTCCAATATATTCTCGTAATCCGAAGTGGCGCCTGCACATATAGATTATAGATTGGTGCCCTGTACTCGCTTTCTCTTGCAATCGATATATGTGCGGAATACAAATAAATATTTCTTAAAGCTTTCATATCTTTAAGCCAGATAAAGTATTTTGTTTATTTAAGAAATTACTTCACGTAAACTTGTGTCCTCTCAACAATTGTAATCCTACTGATATTATAAATGTGAAAGTTTGTGATGATGGATGGATGTATGGATGGATGGATGAATGGATGTTTGTTACTCTTTCACGCAGAAAGTACTGAACGAATTTCGATGACATATTTTGGTATGGCGTAGTAGTTTAGGCTCTGGATTAACAGTTAACACATAGGCTACTTTTTATCCCAAAAAGTTCAGTGTTCCCGAGGGATACTATATTTTCGCGGGGGGAGCCGCAGGCAACAGCTAGTACATACTAGCATTTGGCTGTGGCTTCGCCCGCGTGAAATTGGGTTTTTATTTTTTTAACGATAAATCTTTATATTAAAAATTTAAAAATTTCATCCCCTGTTTTACACCCGTAGGGGTTGAATTTTGAAAATTTTTTTGTCAGTGGATGCCCACGTTATATGAAAAATATATTTGCAAAATTTCTAATTTCTAGCCTCGGGTTCGCCTCAAGGGTTTGGCCTCTGCGTTGATGACATCAGTTAATTAGCTTTGCATTCTTTAAATATAGGTTAAAGTATATATATCTAACATAAGTACCTACTTTAAATTCAATCACATAATGTTTGAATATTTTATTGTGTATGAACGACGGCTTGTGTATGGTATCTATCCCTTATTAACACACGTAAAAATCCATTGCGAATTGCGATGCAAATATGTTCTTCACCTGTGAGTAAGGCAAAAACTATTTTCGCACCTGAAACTATTCTTAGCAAAGGCCTTCACTACATAGTTTGAGGTAAGCTGGCGCCATTCTTATGAGCTAATTAACGTCATAGATTAAACTTGCGGTCGATCATCTCACGTCCAGATTAAAAAGCTTAACAAAAACTTGACGGCCAAGTCAACGACCGCTTAATTAGGGTTTAACCTTAAAATCTTAATAAGGTAGGTTATTTTATTTATGTTTACCTTTTTTAACAGATTAACCAAAATTAAAAACTGTGAAGTGATAATATAGGATCATTTGTAATTGTATTGCTTCTAGAACACGTCTGCCGTACATAAGGCTACTAAATGTTACGATTTCACAGAATAAAAAACTAGTTATCTGCGTAAAGAAGTCAGTGAATCATGCGTACAAATGTCAAAATTGACTAATGACGCATAAGTCGTGTTCAAATAACCTTTAAAATAAACCATTTTGACTTAGACTTCTCAAACCTTACCGCGTACCTACTTATACCTACAGTAGATAAATGCAAAATGCAATGGATTAAAACAAATTAAGCCTATGATTTAAACACATTGCGATAACACAAACACCATAAAGACATTATGTATGATTAATCGACCTCAACTGACGACTGAATGGGCCATATGTTGGTCCTAATTCAGTCTGAAAAACAACTTTTAGCACTATAGCCCACTTTTGCAATGCTTTTTTTAATATTTAGGCCAGGCCAGTTATAAAAACACTTCAGTGAATAACTAAAAATAGTAAAGGAAATAAAAACAATACACCACCTCATGTATGAAAATGGAGCCAAGGTTTCGGGGTACCACTTGACAGGCTGAAAACGGCCAGTGTTTACAGATTCCTTCATTCAGGCGAGAAACTACGTTTGTTTGTTTAGAAGTTAATTTTATTAGTAATCGCTAAGGGGCCATCCATAAATAACGTCACACGAATTCCACGATTTTTTACCCCTACCCCTATTTATCCTTGTCACAGTTGGTCACATTTGTGAGACCCCCGTCCTCCCTAGTGTGACGTCACATATTTTGAAAATTTACATTTAGAAATCAGTTTTATTTCCATTTAAATTATTTTTAATAAAATTTACATCAAATGATTAACAATTAACAAAACAAAAAACGATTAATTATATTAATTGAAGAAATTAACGAAACAAATAACGATTGACTATGTTAACTAAAGAAATTAACAAAACAAAAAATAATATTTATAGAATTATCTTTAAATTAAAGATACAAACTTAATAATCTTCAATCCATGGACTTTAAACCCACTCCTTTAAATTATTTATAACTGTCATATAATATGTTTTTGAGGTTTTCGTAAAGTAAATTGTTTATAGTTCGTATTTTAACAGATAATAATATAATAGATTTTGAAATGTGACGTCACAATATTTAGGACCCCTCCCACCCCCTTGTCACACAATGTCACACTTCGTCGACCCCCTCCCTCCCCCTTAACGTGTGACGTTATTTATGGATAGCCCCTAATAATAACGTCGAAAATCTTAGTGCAATGCAGCCGTAATCCGTATTAAGTACTTATATGACATTACTAGCTGTTTCCTGCGGCTCCGCCGCGTAAATATACTATCGGGTATCCCGCGGGAACACTTTACTTTTCCGAGATAAAAAGTAGCCTATGTTTTAATCCAGAGCCTAAACTACTACCATACTAAATTTGATGAGCCACAGAGGTCGCCAATAAAAGAAAAAGAAAATTAGGGCTTGTGTTTGGTGACTGACAACCTCGACAGGCCTTTGTTAATTCATTTTCACTATACTTTATTAATTCATAGTCTTTAGCTTCAGTAGTAGCACTTTCATTCAATGATGTTACCCTCCTTTTTTGGAACTAGTTACTGGAATATAGCATTTGATGTAGATTAAACTATATAATGTCTTAATTTATAATCTTTATACAGTAGTTTGGAGTAGGATAATCTAAACCACTATTGATAAATGATAGCGTATTAAAGATACAGTAAGCTAAACAAACTGTAAAGTGACGTCATTACCACACTGCGTCCGGTATAATGCAAATACATATTATGCTTATAACATGTCATTAGTCTTGAATACTTACACAATATTTTGAACAATCGAGCGTCAGACCGTAGACAAAATATTTACTTTAGAAACATTAGCACTTCCGAACTGGGCTTCAGTAACTGATAACGTTGATCGCTGTAAGACGACACACGTTTCAGGGTCGACCTTCGAATTCTTTTGTAATTCAAACTCCATTATGTAAAATGTAAATACATTATTGAAAATGTACCGTAAGTAAAATGATGCATCATTGATTTTACTTTTGAGAATCGTAAAATCACTGATTCTTTTTGCTGATATGTTAAGCAAATTAAACACAAATTAAAGTTATTAAATGTAATGCTACTTAGTACCTACTTAGTATTGACTCTACGATAACACATATGGTACATACCTTACTTTGGAAAACTGACATGCTTAAATTACATATTTTTGAGATTACCATTTTTTGGGGTTCAGTACAAGGATTATTATAGTTTCACTCTGTCCGAAATATAGATAAAAAATATTATACTCCATATTATATTCCAATACTATATATGTGAAGTGGGGATGAAAATTATTTTTGTATTTTACTCCATCCGGTGGATAACCAAACAGTGGGTGGATAAATAGGTGTTCTTAAACAAAGTCAAGGTTACATATATTATTTTTAAAAATCAACCATTTACGAGTATTCAGCCTACATTGCATCGGTTTAAAAGTTGGCCCATACTGGCCTTTATAAACTACTAGATGTCGCTCGCGAGTCGCGACTTCGTACGCGCAAAAGTTAATTTCGCAGAAATCGTAAATTTTTCCGCAATAAAAAGTGGCCTATGTCCTTCCTCGAAGTCTATTTTATATCTGTACCAAATTTCATCAAAATCAGTCCAGTAGTTACGGAGCCTATTCAATGCAAACAAACAAACTTTTCCTCTCTAATAAAAGTATAGATAGGTGTAACAAAAATAAGTGATAATACTTAAGGGTGTCTTTGTGTTCCTTATAGAGAGTTCACTGTGAAAGCAGCAGCGCTGAAAGAGCAAAATTTTTTTTGCGATTTGTATGGGAAAGCGCTCCAGCGTCGCGAGTTTCCCCATACAAAAGTGAAAAAAAAAAATTGCTCATTCAGCGCTGCTACTTTCACAGTGAACTCTCTATAAGGAACACGTACACACCCTAAAGTATTATCACTTATTTTTATTACACCTTGTATATAAGGTTTGGTAAAATCAATTACGAATACTTTGGGCATATGATGTGCTGCTTGTGTAAAGACATTTAAGAAGAAAAATAATTGTCATACTCGAAAAAAATTTTTGTCTTTATATGGGCGAGGATGCGTTTAGCGGAGAGTCACCCATACATTAGATGATTTTTTTAGTTTGAGTATGACAATTATTTTTCTGCCTAAACGTCTTCAGTGGATCACGTGCCTGAAGTATCCGTAATTGATTTTCGGAGACCTTATATAAGAGAGATAGAATCTTGTAAGTTTCCATGCTGTTAAATCAAAAATTATCTAGGAAAATTATTTTGAGCGAACAATAACTTTTGAAGTAATTTAAAGAAAACCTGTTGCGCGTTGATAGATACGGAACCCTCCTTTACATATCCTGACATGCTCTTGCATAAGATAATTCTATGCTATGACAGGCGTTTATAATACGTCTGTTATGGTTACTGCTTTGGTGTTATACAAACACCGAAAGTAGATAAAACAAAGGTTTTAAATAGGTAACCATATTTTCTTTTGTTTGATCGCTGTCGAAACATTTCGTTTGAGGGTATTTATGAATAATTACGTGGTTACTTTTAACTACAGTTGCTATAACAATATAGTAGATATCACTAGATACCAGCTTTTATTATCTACTTTGTGTCTACTTAACACTACTGCCAATTTTTTGTTTAAAAATTTTCTTAGTGGAAATCTAAACAATCCTGTTACTATTTTAACTAATTGGAATTTCATATTGTTTTCTACAATGGTTTTAAAACTAAGGATTGATAACTCATATGTTATGATGTTCATTTGCCAGAAAAAAATCATATAAGTAATAAAAGTTACTCTGCGCCATCTTGATTTCAGAAGATTTCGTCAATTCTAAGATTATATAAATCAGTCCGCTTAAAATGTCACACTGTCAAGATGACAAATTTCAAATATTGACTGTCCTAAACAACCCGAAAATTAGGGCAGTGTAAGTGTGGACACTTTTTGCCTCGACAATCGACATGCCTCGTCTTAGACAGTATATAGGTTTATGGTTTTCTATCAAGAAGATTTTGAAATTCTTTATACTTACTACTAAGTTCTATTATTTAATTTTATACGTAGAGGAAGTCTTGGGCAATAACTATTTTATACCAATTGAAAACTGTGGTAATTAGGTGAGCGTTAAAGATAATATATCAATAGTTTAACAAATCACAGTATACACATACTGAACGATATTATCAATAGATAGTTGAAAGCGCTAATCTAACTTCTGTGTCATTGTTTGTCGTATTAGTAATGAAAAGATAGTAATAGTAAAGGAAAGACCGCACTAAGTGGCAGCGGACACTTCACAACTAATAACCTCTTAAAACCGTCCAAAGATAAAAAGTAGCGTAGCAGTTAGCGAAATATACTAGCTGTTGCCCGCGGCTCCGCCCGCGTAAATACAGTATCCCTCGGGAACACTGTATTTTTTCGGGATAAAAAGTAGCCTATGTTTTAATCCAGAGTCTAAACTACTAAGATACTAAATTTCATTGAAGTCCGTTTAGTAGTTTTTGCGTGAAAGAGTAACAAGCATCCATCCATACATCCATCCATCCATACATCCTCACAAACTTTCACATTTATAATATTAGTAGGATCTAGTTCTACACAATACAAGTGAACTTGAGTTTTTTGCCAGAGGTCCCTTACGTCCGTTTGCCCTCCACACAGGAGGGTCTGACCTCTGAGGCAGTGAATATAAATCTGTATATGGCTCTACAACCAGTCAATCACGGCACCAACTAGATGCCAGCTAGTTATAGTCCGACGAAGCTATTTAGGTCTTAACCAGACCCTTAGCATAGACCGGAGACCATTTCGAAAAAAAAATACATGCACGGCAATACAGATTTCGACCGGAAATTAGTTTTGTCATTGTTGTAGAGCGAAGAGTGAAGACAAATAAAACATTCGACAGTTAATCGTAAATCTCAATTTTGGCATTTATTGCTCGGATGATTTGTGTTGATAATGTTGGTTTCAATTCTGGAAGTCTTGACTCTTGACAAACCTATTGTAATTTTATTACTTTACGGGCCTGTCTCACAATATACTGTTGAGTATCGGCTAGCCGCACACGTGCAATATTATTGACAGAATAAATTTGTCAATACTAGTCAACACACAGAAGATAGAACTATCTTATGGCTAGCCGCATACATACATTTTCCCGTACTTTTTCCCGTAGAGGTAGGCAGGACCGCCTCTTTCCCGTAGGGGTAGGCAGAGACCACTTCTTTCCACTTGCTACGATCCTTACATACTTCTTTCGCTTCGTCCACTTTCATTCTTACCATCCATTCCTCCTCTTACATTCAACGTAGCGAAGCGTCTCTCCATGGTATACATGGTATACATACGTATATACACACCATATTATTGACAATATAGCTCATATTGACAATAATATATTGTGTGCGGGCCATATTGCCGTTTTTTTACCTACTATTATATGGATGACGGGATGTGTTGTCTTTGTCGCTTGATACGAAGTTAGCAGCGACATAACTCTCGAATAAGCTATTGAACACTTATTGTAAGACTTTGAAACAGGCCCTTAACCTTTTGCATGGTAATAATATTAAATTTGGAGGTTACAAATATAACAAACACTCGATATTTTTATAACTTAACGCAGTAACGTCTTCATTAAATTAATGACCTGACATTTATCTCTCGGATTTAAAATTTTAGTGCGAAATGCGTTAATTAATTAAACACAATTTGCTCGCACATTTTTATGTGCTTAATAATTGTAACTCTATAACATTTTTATTGGTCGTTAACACTTTCAAATTGTAATTGCTAGGTATAAAGCACTTTGCACTAGGTTTACCTGGTAGATTGAAATATTTAAACATAAAGGAAGTGACCGCAACGACTGCAGATTTGGTTGAACTATTTATTGCCTGGTCTAGCGGCAACTTGTTCGATAGTACGTGTATCTTAAGTAACAGACATACTGTATGATAATTATACCTGATTTTATTTATTTATGGCAAATGAGAGAAAATATCATATGAAAGTTTGTGAGTATGTATGGATGTATGGATGGATGTTTGTTACTCCTTCACGCAAAAACTATTGAACGGATTTTGATGAAATTGGGTATGGTAGTAGTTTAGGCTCTGAATAAAAACATAGGCTACTTTTTATCCCGAAAAAATACAGTGGTCCTGAAGGATACTGTATTTACGCGGGCGGAGCGCGGGCAACGGCTAGTAATGTATACGTATTTTTTTCGCACAATCAGCTCTACGAAGAGAATAATCACAGTTAAATTATAACTATCAACACAGTTGTTATTATTTCAACAGTCAACACCGATTAATAATATGCTGAAATTAAAAACTTTTTTAGGGTTTTACAGGTAAATATTATGTTTTCGAGAAACAATTAATATAAGTATTATGTAAAGAAGTAATAAAAAATAGTTTATTCAAACAATCTTATCGACTCGAATGGAGGACATATTAAAATAGATTTTTAAGAGTTTTCTTTAGTTTTATCTGCAATTTTTTTAAGATTGGGGATTAAACATCCCCAATTTCACCAACGTATTGAAAGGGTGTTTAACTCCGAGCTTCGGTTTAAGATCTGTTACCGTTCTAACACTAAACGACAGAAATATCAATTTCGAGTTTAGCGATAAGCTCGTTTACAGAAGTTTGGTGAAATCGGGGATCTGAGTCTTATTGAAATGTCTGGTGGGGACATCGATATTGAATGTCTGACTTTGATTTCTTGTCGAATCGGTCAAACATTCTGCCGGGGTAAGCTGTGTGAAGAAAATATTGCACGATTAGATAGCACTTCGAAAGTTCTAACACACTTGATGGTAGCATTATGATATGATACATAGATAGCCTACTGGTTTTAACCTTACTTACCTAAATAACGAAAAAAAATACCCTTCTTGTATAGCTATGAAAATTTATGAGGATGGATGTTTAGATGAATGTTTGGTATTTCAGCAAAAACTACTAAATGGATTTTGATGTTTAGTACGGTAGTAGTTTAAGCTGTAGATTAACACATAGGCTAATTTTTATCCCGAACTAGTACAGTGTTTCCGTAGGGTGCTGTATTTACGCGGGCTCGTCGCGGGCAAAAGCTAGCTAAAATATAATTTCCCCATAATATGCTGTTATTGTATAAAAACAATAATAAAGATAAGATGAGCGACTGAAGGAAACATTATTTAACGAAGACAAAAAAATATATAAATATAGAAATATATGTAGCCTCTGTTTATTTACTAGTCTGTATAGTTTAACGACTTCATAAATTACGCTAATCGCGGATAATGGCACACATTTCATTAATGGATTAAATAAAACAAAGTTAAAAGTGATATTACTGTCTTGTGTTATTTTGTTTGACTATTATGTGTCGAATATAATTAATTATGGAAAATCCACACAATAGGTAATATTATAAGGTATATTGACTAAAGGTACGTAAGTAATATATATATATTCTTTGTCAAAGGGGAATAAAATGGTTTTTTTATGAATCAGTTGGATGCAGGACGCCTGGCATTGGCGATATCGTAATTATTTTGTGCAAATTATATTATGTTAAAGCTAAGTTGGCTGGTGACGCAACTCTATCCCGAATTAGCCTTTTTATGTAGGGTCAGGTTGGGGAAGACCGTCTACAAGGCAAGACCGTCTGCACGCAATAACTTATATTTATGAATAGCTATGCAGCTTGAATTGACAGTCGGTAAAACAGTATCATACTTTGGTTAAAATTTTGAATCATAGATGTCGCTGGCAACACTATGATGGGAGAAAGTTTGGCGCCATTTTTATTTGGGTTTTGAAGGTCCATTAAATATGAAAACAAGAATTTCATATGACTTTTAACTTTATTATCCTAAAGTTAAAGTGCATATTTGAAGGTAAAATACACTTTTTAGATATAAGTTGGTATAAATACATATAACATACCAAGTGACGTGTTAAATGTCAATAGACGGTCTTGCCTCCAATAGCACGGGAAGACCGTCTGCACGCCGAATTTTAAAAAATTCGTAGTTTGTATTTGAAATATGTGCTATTATATTGTAATTTATGTAGCACAAAATTGTTACTGTTAATATGTTTCAGCACATGGAATACTTAAGATCGGTCTAGAACATACCAAATATTTGTTTTATTAAATTGAGAAAAATTTTCAATCAAGTATGCCGGTCTTTCCCAACCTGACCTTACTTCATAGACAGTCACTCCAAAGTACACAGTGCTTAAATTCCCTTTATTTTTCAGAACGAGATTACTTTTTCTCTTGGCGGCGCTAAGTGCCGCTGCAGCGTACTGGCGACCCGGGTTGGAGAATCAGCCATACTGCGCTATTGACAATAGGTGCTGTAAGAACAGAGAAGACGACTGCTCACATAGAATACTTGGTGAGACTCATGATATTTGCAGGAAAAGAGGGAAACGAAATAATTGTTTTAGTAACCTCCGATATTGTTAAGTAATAATCGAGCTGATGATTGCGAGTTATAGCTAAGAATAATCTCGATTAACTCACCTTTCGAACAAAAAAGAAACGATCAAAATCGGTTCGTCCGTTTGGGAACTTCGATGCCACGGATACGTCAAACTTTTAACAGGCCTCTGTTTGCGTAGTGGGTTAATGGTTGAGTTTCACATATTATTTTCAAAGCTCTATATTTAGTACCTATCTAGATAGAGCTATACACGTGGCTAATTGGCTATGTACTACAGCCTTTATACAGCCGATAGCACATACACGTCGTGGCTATGTACTATAAGCCTTTAAAATGATTTTCATTAGGGTATATAATGTATTATCAATCTTGTACCTAGAAAATATGTACAGCCGAACGTATAACCGCCTCCTTTTTTGGTAGTCGGTTAAAAAGTGCATATCTTTTAAATCTATTCTCCTTCTAAAATTCGTCCTAATAAAAAATACCCATAAACTATCCTCCCTTTTCCATAGACACGATATGCTACTGCGACGAGTTCTGCAACCGGTCGCGGACGCACGACGACTGTTGCCCTGACTACGAGGCGGTGTGCCTGGGCATTGTGCCCCCGCCGCCGCTGACGAGGCAGCCCTGCAGACACCACAACGACTTCTACGAAATTGGCGACAAGAGGCAGGACAACTGCAATACATGGTGAGTGACAGTTTTAAAAGCGTTCTACTGAAAGGTGAAGGCGGTGAAAAGAATCAATTCGTAAAGCACATTGGCTCTTCAAAAACTAAGAATTTATGTGCATTGTCATTTTTGTCTCTTCTAACTCAAAAGGTTGCCGACCCCTGAACTAGACGAATCTAATATCTGTTCTATACTGAAAGGCGAGGCGGGTGAAAAGAATAAATTCGTAAAGCACATTGGCTCTTCAAAAACTAAGAAATTTTGTAATTTGTAATTTTTGACTATTCTTACTCAAAAGGTTGGCGACCCCTAAACTAGACGAATCTAATATCAACTGTTCTATCCTATTCAATAGTTTATGTATTACGAATGCTATAACTGAAAGTGTTGGTATTTTGGAAAACCTGGTAACTCTACTGCAGCTATACTCAACCTTTTTCCCGCGGGCCGCATGTGGCCCGCTGGACCTTTGTTATTGGCCCATCTGCAGTAAAAAAATTATGTAAACATCAAAAGGGACCACGATGTCAACAAATGATATTGAAGTCCCTTTTTTAGGGTTCCGTAGACAAATGGCAAAAAACGGAACCCTTATGGATTCGTCATGTCTGTCTGTCTGTCCGTCCGTATGTCACAGCCACTTTTTTCCGAAACTATAAGAACTATACTGTTGAAACTTGGTAAGTATACATCTACTTACTTACTTACTTACTTACTTCTGTGAACCGCATTAAGATTTTCACACAAAAATAGAAAAAAAAATTTTTGGAGGTTCCCCGTATAGAACTGAAACTCGAAACATTTTTTTTCATCAAACCCATACGTGTGGGGTATCTATGAATAGGTAAAATGAAATTGAGGTTTCTAATATCATTCATCTAATCTGAATAGTTTGCGCGAGAGACACTTCCAAAGTGGTAAAATGTGTCCCCCCCTGTAACTTCTAAATTAAGAGAATGATAACCTTATGCATAAACCGCGAACCATTATTTTTTATTACAAGTTTGTACAGAACCCTCGTTGCGCGAGTCCGACTCGCACTTGGCCGGTTTTTAAATCTTGATAAAGTTTTAAAAAAGTGTTCACAATTTCAAAAATCGCATTGAAACATACATTTTAAACATCTTTTAATATTTTTTTAATTTATAAAGCAAATTTTTTTGTCAACTTTAAATAGCGTTTCAATCAAAACCTAAATAGTTTTTTGCTTGCGGCCCTCGGCACCATGACTGAAACATGTTTGTGGCCTCTATATAAAAAAAAAGGTTGAATATCGCTGCTCTACTGTATAATTTAAAATTGTATGTTACATCCACGATAATCGTGCGTGAAAAATCATACACTATTTAACCATAATATTTTTTTCTGTGGATCGAGTCATAACCATAATTTTGTTGACATTTTTATAAACATTGATGTCATTGATACTTCTTGATGTTGGAAGTTTACAATTGTTTTTTTCACTTCACGTCTTCTCCATTATTTCTTACTGGCTAGCCGCACACGTGCAATATTATTGACAGAATAAATTTGTCAATATTATTCAACACGTCATACAAAAAAAAAACGGCAATATGGCCCACAAGGAATATTATTGTCAATATGAGCATTATTGCCAATAATATGGCGTGTGCGGCTAGCCATCAGAGCGCATCGTTGTATAATTAAAAAAAAATGTAAGTAAAATTAAAAAAAAAAAATGGTAGCTGTAGGTAATTCCAACATTTCCAACACAACCACAAGTCAATAAGACGAAACGTTTATGAAGGTATTGTTAAGGTACCTAATTCGGTACGTAAAACGTTTTATTTTATTAATCACGGAGATTAATATTGCTTGTTGAGATAATAATAAAGATTTCGATTACAAAACGCACATTCATCTTAATAATGCGACAAAATGAGAAGTTATTGTTGTGCGGATTAACATACGTTTATCAAAACGTCCAATTAAGATTCCAAGAAGCTCGCACACTACGGTGACCATATGTGAGATCTTTTGGCAAACGTACGACTGACAGGACAGGACTAGTACGGCTCCAGTACACGCTAGAAGTAGCTTGGTCAGCAGGTATCCCCGGGGGTGGAGAGGCTCGGGTGGGCAATAGAGACCAGATGGGATAATTATTGTTCTAAGTAGGTAGATCCCTGAGGAATCTAATTCATAAGCAGTTCTCATAATAATAATATGACTACATGCAAACACAATACAATCGTCAATGATGTCAAATTGATATTATCATAAATCATAACAATGACATTATGATATTGGCTGCGTCGAAAAATAAAGGCGGCGAAATGTTTGACATTCGAAATGCACAGAAGTTTTGTGTACATATACTGCGCATGCGCCAAAATGTTTTCGCAAAGACGCACCCAATATGAATAAATTTTGGGTGACCATTTTGCAAAATGTGTATTCGTCAACTTGCTTTAGATTCTCTGATAGTACAATCAAAAGTCGCCTTATGGCCAATTTTTTCTGTGCTTCTTAATTTTATAATAATTTACTATCTGATAAGTTTTAGCTTACATTTAAACTTATTTTTAGTTAGCGGAATGCAGCCACGTTTTATGTTTGTCTAATAAACGACCTCTGTGGCTCAGTTGGTTGAGCGTGTTGGTGCTCAAGCCGGGGGTCGCGGGTTCGAATCCCGCCAAAGGAACAAAAAGTTTTTTCTGTGCTCCTGGGTCATGGATGTGTATTAAATATGTGTATAATATAATAAAAATCTTAAATATGTGTATAGTGTAAAAAGTATTAAATATATTCCCGTTGTCTGGTACCTGTAACACAAGTTCTTCGGATACTTAGCACGGGGCCAGATTGACGTGGTGTGAAGCGTCCATAAAAAAAAAAAAATTGCCACCCTACCTGACCTATATCATAATTTTATTTATCTGTTGCGAAGGCCACACTCACCTTCATTTCGTCTTTGCATTCATTTGCATGTCCTATTAATACCTCTTAAATTCCTTATTACGAGGTCAGAATTGTTTGATGTTTTAATGATCTGATAATTTGCAGAAAATGCGTCTGGGTCTGCAGCCTGGTTTTCAAAGTTTATAGATCATAATTTTGATTTTATTATTTCAAGCAATTCCTACTTTTTATTTTTTATTTTCTCGAATTCACCTACTTCCATTTTTTTGCCATTAGTTATATTGGTATTATTTTAATTGTAATCTTAGATCATAGATTATTTATCTAAGATTGTAACATAGTAGGTTAAACAGTTAAACACGAAAGCTGGATTCGCAATAATCTAGAAGTTCAAGTTAGTGCCTTTGAGGACCTATTACGTAAAATAATACTTATACGTGGTAGTGGTACACAATGTGGCCTGTATTGATAGGCTTCTATTTAGACAATAACAGTGTTGCAATTACTTTGTCAATAAACAACTTCTTCAATTAAAAGTAGTTCGGACACCTTTTTGCCTCCTACGTATCAGCATTCGCAAACCTGCTGACCCTAGATTTAGGCGTAGGTATTGCAACACTTGATTCTTGATAAAGTTATCAACGAATTTGCAAATAAGGCTACATATTTTGTATGCAAACAGGAAGTAATATTTATCGAGGCAATTAATTTAGAAATATGGGAGAAACCTAGTGTATAATTAGTCAGAGGTAAATCTTTATCTGGTTTCCTAATCTTAGGTATTTCATTTATGCTCGGTTTCTCAAGTGAATTTGTCTATAAGCTACTGATAGACGTCACTGATACAAAAAGTAATTAAAACCTTTATAGAAATCTATTATTTTCGTGAGTTTAAGCACTAAAAACAGTTTAAAGCTCCATTTCACTCCCAAAGTAACATTTTTAAGTTTAATAAAACTAGTTACATTACCGAAATACAGTATAATTTATACTTTATCCTCGAATTTCAAAAGAAATCATCTAGTCACCACTAGATGGACTCTCTTCGGACTCTGCGCCAGATAAACTTAATTTATCTAGCTTCTAGAGTTAATGTTAAATCTTTAGAAACCAGTTATTAGAAATATATAAATTATAATATAATATAATTCTAATACCTGGTTTTATATATAGAGTTTTGTCGAAGGTAAATAAGCTTTCTACCGACATATTATATTCTAATTATCATTAATAATTTTAAACGCACCAATGCAGATAATAACTATAGATCCACATTCCACAGTCTACAATCTACATTAACAGATCTGCTGATCTAAAATGGCCTCATTTAGGTGATTCGTACTTAGGTACCTACCTACTACAAAAATCAACCTTTGAAGAAGTTGATCTTAAAGTAATTTTTAACAACTTTATTTGGACAGTTTTCAATAGAAATGCATAAAATGGTACACATTATAATAACAAAATCGCTTGATTGTTAATTAAAATAATTATTAGTAGTTACTTTAAGATCAACTTTAAAAAAAGAAAGATGTTCAAAGTACGATTCACATTGGTCATTTTAGACCCGCTGTACTTAAAAGTTGTTAGGACATCACTGTATTAAAATTTGCTTTTCCACAACTTTCTGCATAATTGGCTTAAATTGGTATGACGTGATTGTTGCTATTGAAATCTCTCTCGAAGCCAGAAATAAAAAGTATCGATTGACTGATTGTCAGTAATTATTGTTACGTATCAACAAATCAATGAAGTGGCAAAGATGGACGACGATAAATTAAAAACAATTGGCCAAAAAAGCGGACGGGTTCAGGGACGTAATAATTTGCGGTTGACTTTACGAATTGACCAGTTTTTTATGTTTCTATTAATTATAGCTATTAGGTCACACTGCATTTTAATTGTCGCAATCTTTTTATTATTTGGCCAGTTAGAGTGTTCTTTTTTTCAGTTGGTTAAGAGTTCCTAGACAAAGAATTGATGTTGCATATTAAATCTAAGTATCTTTGACTTTAGAACCTCTTTATGAGTAATAGTGTTCTGTGTTTAGAATTCACCTTGTCTTCGCCAATCGATTTGGTTTTAATTTTGTCAATATCTATATTATTTAGTGGTGGTGTTGTTTATGAAACAATTTTAGTTGGAGTAAAAGTAAAATCATTCCAATTCCAAAATGGCTTATGTAATATATTTGGATAATATACCTACTAGCTTTCCCCCGCGGCTCCGTCCGCCTAAATAAAGTTTTGGGTATATTTCAAGACAATAAGTGGCCTTTGTTTTAAAACCAGAAGAGCCCAAACGACTATCATTCCCATCTAAATCCGTTCAGTAGTTTTTGCGTCCATCCATCCTCACAAACTTTCATATTCGTAATATTAGTAGATTTCCTGTAAGTTCTTTTTGTTTTGTTTTAAAAAGTTAAAAACAAATGCAATGATAAAACAATTAAGTTTGCTGTTGTTAAAACAAAACAGCCTGTATAGACATAGCTCTAACCGGTAGTGTATACTAAATCTATGGTTCTAGCCTTTAAAATATTGAAATATGTGTGAATATTGAATACTGCTGTCATTGTGAAAGGTATTCAAGGTGCATTGTTCGTGAGACAACGCTTATATTTAGCTGTGACCCAGGTGCAGCTCGATCTGCCATCAATCTGCTCTGGCTCAACGCCATTCTAATAGGGCTGCTGTCATATTTAAAAATAATATTTAAAAATTGCACACAAAATAACCAACTGTAGCTCATTTCGTCGCTAGAATTTTGGCAGGATTTTGCAGCATCTAAAGAATTACTCTATCTGCAATTTGTTTACATGTAGGTATTTTTAACGACAATGCCCGTCACGAAAGCTTTTATTTGATACGCAAAGATTGATTTTTGTTTTTTGTAACGAGTTTTTTTTTAATATTTTGAGATATCACATAAAGCTAGATCTAGCGTGTTAGCTTTTCATCTCCATAAAGTTAATATTAGTACCTAACTAATTCCACAACGAATTCTGGAGAGACTTTAATGCAGGAAATCTCTAAGAAATTGTATGTAGCACGAAGTACTATAACTTTAAGTGTTCGTCAGCTTGCGGTCGTATTTAAATCACGTTTGTTTTAACATGCCTTTCGTGTTGCTTAGGTGTTTCTCGGACCGCTAACATTTTGAAGGGAACAAATAAATCCGAAGCTAATACGAACAGGAATGCGCCATAATCCCTTCATTTACATTCATATAGCAAAAGCCTTTGATTAATTATTATTACATAGATATATCCGTACAAAACTAACAATATTTTTGTGCCGCGACACACATTAACATTTTTCATTATTGTTACACTTCACTCACACAGCAAAAACTTGTGAAAAGTATGGCATTCTTAATTCAGAGTCGTTCGTCCCACAAAGTTTCGTCATAATGGGACGAAAAGACGAATTTATTTATTTGTGATTTTGTCATTCGTCAGTTCGTCCCATTTTTATTTTCTATTGTTTTGTAACAAAAATACAAGAATGATAACAGCAAAAAATATATTGTAATTTTATCCCTTTGTAGTACAAATGTATCGATTCTGTCACGCCCGTGGGCCTAATGGACATATTTATAGATAGTGGAGTAATCGTTACAGATAAAAAACTGTTAACCTTCCAGACTCATTGGCATTTGGCACAGAATATAAATTAAATGGCTTTACTCAATATTTCTTATTTTTCGTTCCTGCAACATGACACAAGACACGAATAAGAACTCCCTTCTTATTCGATGTTGAATGTAAATGGATAGTATAATATTGACATTAAGCTAATCTAGCGTATCCACAATCTAATCCAGACACCTATTATTCCGTTTCCTTTCTATTCAGAGACTTGTCTAAATGTCTAGGTAACTCCAGTCTGTCTATGGCGTTCGTTGAACGTTGCTCTCGAGACATGATTTTATGAGTTACTCCAAGTATTTCTCTCTGTTTTGCTCTGCACAAACATAACGACAGTTTTGTTAGAAAATCGGCCAAGTACGAGTCGCCTATGAAGGGTCCACGCCTATTAGTTTGATGAAAAAATTTTTTTTTGAGTTTCAGTTCTAACTTCTAAGTATGGGGGAACCTCATAATTTTTTTTTCTATTTATGTGTGAAAATTATAATGCGGTTTACAGAATACATCTATTTATCATGTTTTAAGAGTATAGTTCTTATAGTTTCGGAAAAAGGTGGCTGTGACATACGGACGGCCAGACAGACGGGTTCCGCTTTTTTGCCATTTGGCTACGGAACCTTAAAAAATGAATTACGGAAACACAAATGCATGAATACCTAACTAAATAGCGGTATAAATTTGAAATTGGTATTCCTAACCAAAGAAGATGTATTTGAGTGATATGTAGTTTGAAAGTGTATCAGTACGATAAAACGCCAATTTCATATTATATAAAGACCTAATATATTATACAGCCGAATGTATAATCGCCTCCATTTTTTGAAAGTCGGTTAAAATCACGATTGTATGGGAGCCCAATGCCTTGTCCCCTGATCCTGATTTACCCTTTGGGAAGCGATTGCGGAACCCAAAAAACTAAATATTAACTTATAGGTTGGGTTTTACTTTTAGGAAACTTCTGTTCTGTTCAACTAATTAACTGCCCTTTGAACCAATTATTATGATGACAGTTCCAGGAAAAAGCTAAAAATTCTTGACTCGTTTGACCATGAATTTTTCTCTATATGCGACACGTTTAAATGAGTTTTGGCCCTATTTAGGGACATTTATCGTATTTATCACATAAAAAAAATCAAGGCAGCGCAGCACTTTAGTATGTTTTACTGCGGAAATGTAGAGGATCTTCTAAAAATACAAAAGGATTAAGGGAGCTTAATAGAGCAATACCAGATATAGAGCGAAAAATTACAAAAATATTTAACTGACCGGGAATCGAACCCAGCTCATTCCAAATTTTCGAAAAAAGTAAAAATTATACATAACTACGTGTCAATCGGACTGACATAATAGAGTCGAAAATACTGATATTATATTATTGCACAACCTTTGATTAATTATTACATAGATACGTTATATCCTTACAAAACTGACAATATTTCTGTGCCACGACACACATTGACATGGGACGCGTGTCAATGTGTCAACGTCGCATAGTAGGTAACACAAAACACGATATTACTCGCGGAGTACACTAACCAAAATTGGCCCGACTTGGGCCAATTCGAGTCTTCATTTTTACGCGTTTCTCAAGGATAAACCTAGCTACTTAGCTACATAGTGTTTTCTCCCCTAAAACTCCCGGCATACTAAATTTCATGGTAATAAGTGCAGCCGCTTTGAAAAACCGATTATATATATACAAGACTAGCTTTTGTCCTGGCTCTGTCCCCATAAATATAGTATCCCACGGGAGCATTGTATTTTTCGGTTTAAACTATTAAAGACACTATTCAATATGCTTTTATTCTGGTCCCGTAGTCAGATCTTAAAGAGCTAAAGATAACTGAACCCGTACAGTAAATTATAGCGGCACTGACCGTTTGTTTATTATTTATTTATTTTATAGAATAATATACAATAAGTCTAATGATTGAGGATTTAAAAATCGATCAATATATTTCACGTGAGACCGCAAAGGTTGACATCGCGGAAGGTTCGTGTCAATTATGAAGATGAATCGCTATTTGAGATGTGACGTCATTAACGACACCGAATTGCTCTCGTAAGTGATTCGTCAATAGCATTTTTATTAAAGTCTAGCCGTGATATTACGTGACCGACTTTGCACGCTATGCACACATATCTATTTAAATCTATTAAGAACTAGCTGTCCCGACACCGTTGTTCTGTCTTAAATATGAACTGGAATTAATAAATAACTACACCTACAATGCAACCTACGTCCTAGTACTACACCTACTTCTACAACCTACCTTTTCCAATATTTCTCATCGTTTAAACCTTCCCTGAATTACCACAGTTATTTCAAGACCAAAATTATCCAAATCGGTCCAGCCGTTCTAGAGTTTCAGCGAGACATAGGTCCCTCGGGAACGGGATAAAAACTATCATATTTCCGTCTTCTGGTTCGCTACTAGCCTAACCTCCCCAAAAAATTTCAGCCAAATTGGTTCATTCGTTCTTGAGTTATAAAATAGTGTAACTAGCATGACTTTCTTTTATATATAATACGTATGTATATAGATTAAGACAATAATATTATGTAACTTGAATCAACGTATTCTTATTTCTTACGGCTGAATAATCAGAAGCTCCTTAGTTAAGGGATCCATAAATCACAGGCTGTCACTGTTTTTGCTTAGCAAAATGACAAGGATAGCATGTGACTTAAGAGTCCCTTAATTTGAGAAGCGTTTATGATTTCAACCCATTCAGACGATTTACGCATTCAACCCAACCAAAAATACTGTAAGCATTCTTTCTTTAGTAGAGTTGAACCCGCGATCGCGAAACAAGTGGTATCATTTTAACTTTAAAACAAAATGTTATGAAATATACAACAACATTTTACTTTCTATTTCTATAGCATTGACATCTAGTTCACAATGCAGTATCTAACAATGTCACGCGAATCTATTTTCAATGTGAGTCAAGTGTACTGGGTCAACTGTGGTCTGTGACATGTTTTATTCTCGGAACAATTTCGGTTTTCGCATGTTTCGTAACAAATTCCGTGTGTTTCCTACAACTAGATAATCGATTTCAAAATGGCCTGTTTTAGTGGTGGTGTTTTTTTTTTTATTTGTATGCTACCTTAACAGCTTACTTTCCTGTCCTTAAAATTTAGAATCGCTATAATAATAACTCCCCACACCGATTTCGGTGACGGTGGCCTGTTTCATTGAAATCAGGCCAGATACGCAGAAGTAATTTTTATAGTGCCCAAGTGTGTGCGCAGTACATAAGAGCACTCACTCTTCCTTTACTTTCATAATACAGTGGTCTGGATAACCGACACGACTGGCGAGAGATCAGGCGCAGGTCCGACTTTTTACATGCCCATCCGACGCATGGATCATCTTTCTTGTCAAACAATCAGGTGATGAGCCTGCATTGTCTTAATTAAACTTGGAAACATTTTTTTTTGAATCCAATGCGGGAATCGATCCCACGACCTCCGAGTCGAGAACCAAGCTCTAACTACTAGACCACGGAGCTGGAATCGCTATCTTCACTATAGGGTTAAACCTTATAATATAGAGCAGTATTGTAATAAGGTTTAACCCTGAAAACGAGGATTGTTGTCACTTTGTTTATGACCGCATCAGAATTTCATGAGTGCCCTGACCTCAAGCTATGCAAATTACTACAAAACATCGTAAACAAATGCCAACGACACTGTTTCTGAATGTTCTTTCGGGTGATCTCATGCTAAAAAATAGCTCGATCAATAGAAAATATTGTATTAGATCAGTGGTCCCCAACCTTTTTTTTACGCGGGCCACAAACCCGTTGTTCTCCTGGTGTCGCGGGCCGCAACCAAAATTTTTTAGGGGCAAAAAAATATGTTGTTTAAAAGAGATGTTTGATTTTGGCCCAGCTCTATGTACACCACATAGGTAAATAGGAAAAATATATGGGAATTTAATAAAAATACAAAAAAAGTAATTTGAAGAAGGGTACGTGCGTACGAAAATGATTGTTTGAAGAGTTTTTTAATTCGAGAACCCTATTTTAGGGCGGCCATGACAGTTGTTTTGACTTGACTTTTGACGTAGTTGATAGTTTTAGGAAGATACATCTTCTTGAGTGCCATACGTCTTTCTTTGTGAAAAGTCTTGTCATTGTCAAAATGATATTCTTTGGATGGTTCTGATCTAATCCGCCATGTTTTATTTTACGTTGTGTTGCTCTCCTTGACGAATTTATTTTAAATGTGCATTGAAACGAAGTGAAATAAAATAAAATAAAGGATAGGAAACAGTTACTATATTATGTAGCTACATTTACATATAGTGTACATAGGGCTGGCCCACGCCTCATACATTTCTAGAACATCTTTTTTAACGATTTTATAATAGAATAACACAAGGTAGTTAAAAGAGTGAAACTAAACATTTAAGATGAGCTAACGACACAAACTAATATAAAATAACAAATATGTATTATAATAATTATGTTCACTCAGTGAGATTTTTGGAATTGTGAACGCTTTTTCACAACTTTATCTAACGGTTACAGATTTCACGCGGGCCGCAGATAAAGGCCCGGCGGGCCGCATGCGGCCCGCGGGCCGCGGGTTGGGGATAGCGGTATTAGATGAATAAAATATGAGATATTTGAATATTCTTTATTGGCCTTAAGTGGTTGACAAGAGACAAAAAACTAGCTGTGACATCCTTAATACATTTGTTTTGATGGTCAAAAACTAATATAGATCTTTATTCCACTAGCTATCTTAATTTTAGATTTTACTTTTAATACCCGTTAACTCTTGATACCATACTTTTTACCTATTATAAAAGTTGTAGTGTATGTCATGGGATACTCATCCCAACTTACCTGTCCGGTAGTTGTGGTATAGTATACGGGTATGCGACCCCGGCTTCCCTAGCTATTACTGTCCTATCCCTTGCCCTCCTGGGCGGTAATGTCCTACATTTCCTATTTCCCACTCTAACTTACCAGTCTTCCTTTCCACACCACCTATCCTTCCCTTTTCCTATTCCTACCCTCCCCACCAATCCGTGGAAACGCAACGGATAATCATAAAAATAATTCAATTATCCAAAATGGCGGCGATGTGGTTCACCACCCATCACGTCTCGTTTCTTGCGGAGGTGAAAAGCGGACCATGGAGAGACGCTTGGCTACGTTGAATGTAAGAGGAGGAATAGATGGTAAGAATGAAAGTGAACGAAGCGAAACGAGTATGTAAGGATCGTAGCAAGTGGCAAAAAGTGGTCTCTGCCTACCCCTTTACGGGAACAAGGCGTGATTAGTATATGTATGTATGTATGTATGTATGTAGTGTATGAGAAAAAAATATACACACACTCAGAGATCCTTCTTCTCTAAATTTGAATATGGCTTGATCTCTCTATTGTTTTTTAAGAAATATATAAGGTTTGGTAAAATCAATTACGGATACTTCGGGCATATTATGATCCACTGCTTATGTAAAGACGTTTGGCAGAAAAATAATTGTCATACCTACTCAAACTAAAAAAATCGTCTCATGTTCATGTATGGGTGACTCTCCGCAAAACGCAAACTATAAGTACCTATATAAAGAAAAAAAAAATATTTCGAGTATGAATATTATTTTTCTCCTTAAACGTCTTTACATAAGCAGTAGATCATATTATGCCCGAAGTATCCGTAATTGATTTTACCAAACCTTATATTATGATGTAAACGATATTTATATTCCGTAGGAAGTAGGAATTTCTTTAGACAATATTATATTGTTAATATGATACTAAATATGTATGACATATTAAAATATTAATTTATGTGACATATTATGCCTCATTCCATCATAACAAATATTATAAATGTGAAAGTAAGTTTGTTTGTTTGTTTCTCTTTTTACGTAAAAACTATTAAACCGATCAGCATGAAATTTGGCAGATATAAAATAGATGACGGAGATCCGGCGGGATCTGCCTTTTAAGACCCCTTGTAATTTTAATTAATGTACAACTAGCTGTTGCCCGAGGCTCCGCCCGCGTAAATATAGATTTTTCGCGGTCGCGGATATGTGACTGATGCAAAAAATAGATAAAAACAATCTTTGATGCGGATTATATATCATGCCAAAATTTCAGCTCGATCGGTGCAGAACTTTTTGACTTTTTGAAGCGTACACAAACCAACATAACATGTTTATATATGTATATAGATGTTACACGCACAATAAGAAGGAATTTTGAAGAATTCCACTCAAAGCGGTGAAATAGGCGTAGATAGATAATATGAATGACATAGATGGTATAATTTTACGAAATACATACACATACCCCAATGGGGATCAACGCGGACGAAATCGGTCGCAAAAGTTAGTCATTGAATATTTAGTAGATTATGCATAATTATGCATTCATTATACGATGATGTCACATCATTACATAAATCAGAATCCTCAACCATTTGGACTTATACGCTAATTAAAGTCACCTTCGCGTCGTGCAATATGGTTTTAAGTTCGGTTGGATGCTCTAAGCTAAGGATTTAAGTTAAAAAATATATTCTCGTAGATTAGGTACCGATTTTAGTTTAACTAAGTAAATTATATTTGACAATGGTTGTAAGCAGTATTGGTGTTAGGTATTTTCTGTTATTTTCTTTATTTGGTACAAAAAGCAGTTAGTACATATTACAATCAATTATTAAAGTAACAAACATAATATAACCGAGTTGTTCACGAATAAACAATTTAAGCGCGGACAAAGAACAAAAACATAAATTAAAACTAAGATATTGAACTAAAAATATCATAGGCTTAAACTAACGTTGATTTTCTATTAGTAATTCGCTTAATGATTCAGTAGCATGTTTTTTGAATTGGTTAAAAATTAAAATATTGTTATAGGTATTAAGTATACCAATCTAGATTAAACTAGAGGCTAGACCTAGTTTCAAAACCTAGCTGGACTAGCTACATAAAATCTGTCAGATTTACAGTTTACTTGAATGCGCCTGAAGCAAAAGGTGCAGAGATTAACGAGTAGGTATAGAACTATAGACTATTCTATACTCTATAGACAGCTCAACCGTTACTTTCAGATCATGAAAGGCTTTATCAGACAGAATTTAAATTACCTTTTCATTTTATATATGATTTGTATTTCAATAACTTCACCGTTAGTAGGTTAGGTACTTTTATTTTAATTTTTTATGAGGAACTCCACCCGCTCTTTATTTAAATTTTTTATAGCGAATTTTCCTTATGAGCCTACTATTTTCCAATATCTTTTGTTTTTAATGCTTTATTATTACAATATGTCTAGTGTCTAGAGACATTTAGTAGGTACTTAATAGTTATGAGATGAATAAGGTCTTGGACTTTACGTGACTCTATATTGTTGCTCTATTTTGTAGGAATCTTGAGATTATTCTTCTCTTGTGAGATTAGTCTTCTTTGGTTTTATTTTTTGTTATGTGCAATTAAAAAGTGTGATAAAATTGCGTGTGAATCAGGCGTTTCTTCTTCGCAATTACAAATTTAACACACATTATGACCACACTTAAACGCTTCCATTCACTAGCAGCCATTTTGATTTAACTTCTGTCAAGTATAATTAAATACTTTAATAAGTTACAGTTAAATTGGTAAATACGGTGATTTTAAATTATTTGCGGTTATCTTCTTATTTATTTAATATTTCGAGACTCGAATCTCCAACATAGGTTGGAGATATCTTATTTCTTTAATAATAATTGTAATTACTAAAGCAACAACCTACAAGTCTTACATTAATAATAACATCGCAAAATATTTGGTAATCTTAAAATGATGTCTAATTTCATATAAAGTAGAAATTATGTATTTCAATAGAAATATTATAGACGATTATACTTATACATAAATTAATATATGTAATTACATACAATGGTCAATAAGACATGATCAAAGTAAATTATGTCATAATATTATACGATCATAATTAGACTCCTATAAATGGGCAGCTATTATAAGCAATGCTCCTAGTTTAAATGTCACTTATTCAGAGCACAATAAAGAAATGTAACAGTAGCCAGTAGGTAGACATTAATAGGGGATCGGACTACATCTGAAATATTTAGTTTCATTAATATATTCCGATATATTGAGGCATTACTACTTGGTAAATGTAAAAAAAAATATTATTTTATGTGTAGTTTACTAATAAAATACATTTAAAAAGTACCAAAAAAAAATTTTTTTTTGCGAAATTGGTAAACAAAACCTACATCATTAGTTTACTCACATCATATTATACAAAAATATTCATTATGGTAAGTATGAACTTAAACGCACAAATATCGGAGATATTTACAAATATATTCCGGCGGCCATATACTTCATATACTACTTCATATACTATAACCTACAAGTGACGTCATTTGTAGGTCGACTTTAGTATGGAGCGTTTTTAGGAGGCTCGCGAATTTTTTTATACAAATCGTATAAAATGTAATGTTAACAAAAGAATGACATAGGAACAAATATATCAAAAGTCAATATTTTCAAAGGTCTGTGTACCTTTGAAAATATTGACTTTTGATATACGGTTTCTTCTGAGAAGTTACTCATATTTAAGAGTACTATTCATTTATGCAATAAAAAAATTAGTCCGATTGCCTATTTGTTCCTATGTCATTCTTTTGTTAACATTACATTGGATCGGAATGGATTTGTAATTGGAATGTAAGTGTAATTTATCTTCTATAGGTGATACGACGGTCTCTACATCAATGAAGCATGACCTTTATTGACCTCAACTATATATCTCGATTCAGTCACAAAATTATATTGGATACATGACTTCATTTGGCATTTATTGATATTCAGATTATTATTAATTATGCTTATATAACGAATAATGATACATATATAAGATTAAACGCGTCTTCCTCCATATATCATTCTTAATTTATGTAAAGGTCAATATTCTTTTAAACCTACTTTATTCCTATCAATAATTTTTTCATGTGTCGAAAATGGCCTTTTTAGGTTTACGTCAACGAATACTATTACGTATTTACATATATTAGATACCATTTACAGCCTCCGTGGTCTAGTGGCTTAGAGCTAATCTCTCCACTCGGAGGTCGTGGGTTCAATACCCGCATTGGAACAACAAAAAATGTTGTTTCCAAGTTTGGTTAGGACAATGCAGGCTGATCACCTAATTCGAGTGTCCGACAAAGATCCATGCGTCGGGTGGGCATGTAAAAAGTCGGTCCTGCGCCTGATCTATCGCCAGTCGTGTCGATCATCCGTCCCACTGGGTTACGAGAATAAAAGAAGACTCCGCTCGTGTTTACTGCGCGCACACATGGGCACTATAAAATAACTTCTGCGTCGCTGGCCTGGTTTCAATGAAACCGGTCACCGTCACCGAAATCGGAGTGGGAAGCTATTATTATTATTATTTATATTACGATATTTATTCTTTCATAGACAAAAACTGAAAGCTTTACATTTCTCTGTCGATTAGGGGATTAAAGCCGTGCTCTACATAAAAAATACGGTACATCTAGAATTGGTACTCATAACTCTCTTCTTTCTAGCCAATGCATCGCAGACGAGAACAATCCAAACGGTGGCAGATGGAGCTGCGAGAAGGACGAGTGCCTCATGAGTGACGAGGTGGTGAACGGAGTCAGAAGGTCAGGCCTGGGCTGGAGAGCGAGGAACTATACACAGTTCTATGGCAAGAAGCTTCAAGATGGAATCAAATATAAACTAGGTATTGTAAAAATAGAGTAGTAGAGGTGCTGAATAACTAGAGGAGATATGAGTCAGGTTTAAGAAATTTGATGATATGCTTAAATATTTGCCCCCTTACTAATAAACTTTGAATAGTTACACAGTGTTTTGTCTGTTTCTATCGAATTAAACATGTCACTTGTATGATGTGAACAAAACACTATAACTATTCAAAGCTTATACAGCGTTTATTAGTAAGGGGGTTGGTGTTTCACTAGTCATGAGACAAATTGATTTCTACATTGCGTCATAAACAAAAAACTCGGAAATACCTACATGCAGTTAAGAAACTATAAATGTGTCTTTATCTTTGCATGGTATAAAATAAAGACGCTTTCTTTTCTATTCACTTTTCGTTTAGATATTTTAACTTCTCAAAGGATTTGCAGTTTTCAGCAATAGATAGACTGATTTAAGAGGAAGGTTTATATTATTATACATTACTTCCCGTGTGAAGGCAGGGAGGGTTGCTAGTTTAGGATTAACCTCTCACTTGAATATAATAATCAGCATGCTCTAATAAATATTGATAGCGTATGGTTGTGGGTTTGATAAAAACATTAAACACAATCTGTAGTTGCTGCCAGTTGGTTCGACATGCTGACCCACAGTGAAAGGATAACCTTACTTCGAAACGTTATTAAGCGGTACATGACAATGAAAGTCTAGACTTTATTGTAAGTTGCCTAGTACTACTTTCTCTTACAAACGCTGCGATTAATCGCTCTACTTTTACTATAATTCCGCTGGACTGCAGCACGACAATGCACTACGAAACTATTGGGTGAAATGGTGTTATAATAAATTGTGTGAGAGCTTTATAAACGACATTACTTATACCGATAACCTAACCAAAAGCAAGTCAGTATGTTTGCTGTCCTCAAAGTTAAAGGCGTTTAAATGACAAAAAGAGTTGTTGAGGTAGAGCTAAAAAACGCGGGATTATTTTGAAATTGATGCTAGTGATTTTCTATAAACAATTCTAAATGTTGTCATAAATTCATGACTAGCTCTACCTCAAAAACTCTTTTTATCATTTAACCGCCTCTTAGTTTGAGGAAGGCAGATGTCTAAGGAGGGTTATATTTTCGCTAAAAGTTTTTAGCACGATCTATCAGCATAGAAACTTACAAGATTCTATCTCCTTTGGTTTATAAATTCCAGGGGGGGGCAACTTATAAACCACTTTGGAGGCCGATTACTCCAAAATGGTTGACTTTGTAAAAAAGTAATTTATGAAACCTTTATTTAAAATACACGTTATATAACCATTCTAAATTTCGTCCATTTATTTTCATAATTTCAGAGGCTATAAGGGCGGACAGACAGACAGACGAATAGCGAAACTATAGGTATTACGGAACTCGAAAAAAAAAAAACCGGGTAATATGACAAAAATTTTAGGTCTATCGTAATTCAATACGAGTATCGGATTAGTATGATACGAGAGCATCGAAAACAGGCATTTTGCAAATAAGTAGGATTGTCGTCTTATTCATCGAACATATTAAATCACAGCTACGGAAAATATACCTACATTAGTGATAATGATAACATTCCCAAATCTATGAAAGTAGGTCACTGTTAATGACTGTACTCTTATCATAAAATCTAGATACAATATTCTTATCAGTAGGCAGCATCACCAAAAATTTAAGCCCACACCAAATAAACGTACCTAGATACTTTATCATGTGTTATGGTTTTGTCAGTTAAATTGCTCTCTGAGGGTATACCTATAGGTATTTAATTATAACTTTTGGTGTTTCTTCTTTGTTTTGCAATCATTATTGATAACTCAAGATCGGATAGAAGTAGGTAAAAAGGCGATTAGGTGCGTAAAAAACCATAACAGACGTAGCGTAATATGTAATTAGGTGTTTATTGATCGACATGGTTAATAATATATTTGAGATTGGGGAAAAAATATAAAGCAGTTATTGATGAATTACCTATTACATGACTCACTATTTTCTATTTAGATCGATGTGCTCGTCTATAAGTTATGCGAGAAATTGCGGTCTGGATAAGCGAGCAACATTGTAATATACTTAATGTCTTCGAAAATCAATTACGGATACTTCGGGCACATGATCCACTGCTTATGTAAAGACGTTTAGGCAAAAAATTGATTGTCACGCTCAAAGTAAAAAATCATCTCATGTACGGGTGACTCTCCGCAAAACACAAACTCGCCCATATAAAGAAAAAAGTTTTCTAGTATGACAATTATTTTTCTGCATAAACGTCTTCACATAAGCAATAGATCATATGCCCAAAATATCCGTAATTGAGTTTAGCGAACCTTATATTATGACAATATTATTTTAACAAGCCGAAAGTCCGTCAATTATACCTTCTCGTTTCCTCATAGGAACATTCCCCCTCACCTCGGAAACGCAGCGCATGGTCCCCATTCGGTACGAGAAGGACATCGCATACCCCAACAACTTCGACTCACGGACTCGCTGGCCCCAGTTCATCTCGCCCGTCGTCGACCAGGGCTGGTGCGGCTCCGACTGGGCCGTGTCCATCGCTTCCATTGCTTCTGACAGGTCAGTAACTCGCCTCAAGGCTGAGAAAAAAATCCGGTAATTGACCTACACCAAATTGAACCAGCGTCCAGCAACATCCAAAGGCATGCGCCAATTTTTAACCTAACAGGCAACACATTGCGTCATCAAATTTTATTCGTAAACATCGTATTGTATGTCAACAGGGACTTAAGACCACACAAGAACAACATAAAACAACATGAAAACCTTGTAGAGCTTTAGTGTTCGCACCTAATTAATTGTCATTCTGTCAGATAAAAAAATACTCATTTATCCGTATTTTATATTTTATTTGTTAACTAAATATTTAAACTTAAATTTTATTAATTAGTGCATTGATTATTATCTATTCGTATAAATTAATAATCATGTCTTCCTCAATACATAATTAATATTAATTTAAATGCATATATATTCATGGTTCGAATTATAATATTTAGTTTCTTCAATATCATCTTGTAGCTTCTTTTATATCGCCTTCCAGGCTTACACGCGAAACGCAAAGTGTGCTTCAGTTAAAAATAAACCGCTTGTCATGAGCGAAGGCTTTTGTGGCTTTATTTTTCTTAAGTCCTATTGTGAACTCTTAAAATATTATGTTAATCTTTTAAAAGTTTTATTCTATAGATAAGTAATAGGTACTTACCTGAGGTTGAGGTTAATGTTAAGCTCAAGATCCAGAGCAGGATAACTTCATTTTGTCACATTATAATTCTGTTTGCGTAGATATTTTCGGTTTCCATTTGTACTATAAATAAGATTAACATATTTTTTGTTTAGATTTGCCATTCAATCCAATGGCGCTGAGAGGATGATACTCAGCCCACAGTCTCTGCTCTCCTGCAACCGACGCCAACAAAAGGGCTGCGAGGGTGGACACATCGACGTTGCCTGGAACTTCGCTAGGAATGAGGGGTAAATATTCGATACTAATTAGCTGACACAGGCCTGTTTCACTGGATAATTTATTCGGAAGTTCTGTTACTCCTTACTTTATACTGAGCGACGGAGATAAAAGTTGCAATTATGCGATCTGACGCTTATCTGTAGTGAAACAGGCGCTCAGTCTGTCATTTTTCTAGTCTGACATCTTGCGATGTAATGGCTTAATTTTCCTCGCAATGAGGAGAATTGCTCTCGCCTCAGTGGAAAAGTTTGTAGTCCGTCTAAGATATACATATCTATTAGATATTTTTTCTTCTTTGAAGCAAAAATATCTAATAGATATGTCACCGTAAAATTGTAAAAACCGTTAGATTGTAATAAAACTAGTGAAATTGTAAAATGTTGATAGACTTCCGACGCGAATATGCTACCTTTAATTTAACACATTACTTTTCGTTAGATTATAAGTATATAGTTTTTAATCTTTCGACATATTTTTACAATCTCGTTAGGGGCTGTGCATTAATCACGTGATGTTTTAACAACTTTTTAGACCCCTCCCCTCCCCCTGGTGATACGTGGCGAGGTTTTATACTACCCCCCCTCCCCCACCTAAGATCACGTGTATTTTTTTTACATAGTAAGCAGGTCATGTTTGAAGAAAATTTTTAACTTAAAAAACAATTTAATCGAATAATTTAAGCAATTAAAAACTATACGAGTCATTTGTCTCGTAAGTATTTAAACAACACTACGAATCTACAACCGATAATAATTTTGTTACGCATAGACTAGATTCGAAAATTAATACACGTGATGTCTCCTTACACCCCCTCCTCCCCTTGGTGATACTTGGTGATTTTTTTTCGGACCCCCCCTCCCCTTTTAGGCATCACGTGATTAATGGACGACCCCTTAGTTATTTTACAATCTAACGGTGACAGATACATAAAATGTTCATAGGCATAATGCATATATAGGACGTACTGCAAACATTCTTGTACTGTCATCCTTAGTGCATAAATTCTACAATGCGGAACATTAGATACCTACATTCTATAAAATATTTGCACTCTACAATCTGCTTACTGATGTAATTTCCCACGGAGCTATTCTTAAATAACTTCTTTACGAATCAACCTGATCATTTAAAATTAAAGGTCCAATTGCATTCAGTAATTGAGAGAGAATTAAAAATAATATTTCTACAGATTAGTCGACGAAGAATGCTACCCCTACACAGCGAATGTGACAAGATGTCCCTTCAAGCCCAGAGGAACTCTCATTGAAGACGGCTGCCGACCAGCCGTCCGCAGGCGTACCTCAAGGTACAAGGTGGGACCACCCGGCAGGCTGGACAAGGAAAATGACATTATGTTCGACATTATGGAATCCGGTCCTGTACAAGGTAAGGATGTTATCCTTTATGACTCCTGAGTACTAAACATTTTAAGTACTCCCGTCATTGTGAAGTAGCAAGCAATCAATCAATCAATCAAATCATTTATTTGCTAGGAATATGGTACAATAAGGTGTAAGCGAGCCGATGATAATGAATAGGCAATCGGACAATTTTTTTTTATTGCATAAATGAATAGTAAAGTCGACCTAAAAATGACGTCACTTGTATATGAAGTAGTATGAAGTAGTATATGAAGTATATGGCCGCAGGAATATATTTGTAAATATCTCCGATATTTGTGCGTTTAAGTTCATACTTACCATAATGAATGTTTTTGTATATGATGTGAGTAAACTAATGATGTAGGTTTTGTTTACCAATTTCGCAAAAAAAAGACATTTTTTTTTGGTATTAAGACTCGCGAAATTTTGTATACAAATCGCTGTACCTTTGAAAATATTGACTTTTGATATACGGTTTCTTCTGAGAAGTTACTCATATTTAAGAGTACTATTCATTAATGCAATAAAAAAAATCAGTCCGCTTGCCTATTATAGCTAAAAACAAAAACAAAAAAACAAAAAAAAAACTAGGTCAAAATCGGTTCATCCGTTTGCACGTTTGGTACGATACTATGGACAGACACATACAGTCGGACAAGGATCTTTTGGCACTTGGATGGGGGCGTGAGTGTCGCAAATAAGAACAATATTTATTACTAATTAAAGTGAAATTTTACAAGACGGCGATGTTAGTACTGATTTTATCCACGTGCCAAAAGGTAGGTAAGTGTCGAAACTACAAAACAATACATAATACTAAAAGTGACATTTTACAAGACGGCGATGTTAGTTCTGATTTTGTTCACGTGCCAAAAGATCCTTGTCAGACTCTATCCATAGACACGTCAAACTTAAATGACCCGGCACCCCTCGTTGTTCGTTAGTTTCGTTGGGGGTTAAAAAATACTTCTTCTTATCTACTACGGAAAACTAAAAAGCGTTTTAAGCTTAACATTTATGGTTTAATCAATTAAATCAGATGCAATGATTTAATTGATTAGCTCTTCTCTTAAAATTGATGGCTCTTCTTTTGGAAGTGCTGGCAATGTTGCGTATGCTTTTTATAAGTTTGACGTGTCTGTCTGTGTGTTTCTATTTTGATTTCAAGTAGTTTTTTGGTTTCATGCTGACAGAATCGAGTGTTTTTAAAGCTATAATTCATCATCATCAGTCACTCTTGACAATTCAGGGGTTGCTTAACATTTTTAAATTTATTTAATGTACTAGGTACTTACCTACGTGCTTTAAAAAACCAAGTAGTGGATCATAAAAATGTTTAAACACCAATAAAACAATATAGATACTGTGGTTACTACCTGTGTATAGTAAATTTGATAAATTACCTAATCGATAATACGATAATGATACATGCTCTACCACCGTTATCCCCAACCCGCGGCCCGCGGGCCGCATGCGGCCCGCCGGGCCTTTATTTGCGGCCCGCGTGAAATCTGTAACTTAAAAATCTGCCAAGGAAAAGCCATTTTAGAAAAAAAAAATAGACAAAAATTGTATTTTTTATGAAAACCCCTTTTATATTAATTTTTATTTTGATATATATATTGGAGTAGAAATAATTTAGTATCTTGTGAATATTTAAAGTATTGCCATCGACTAAAGAATGGACAAAAAATCGCGTTTTGTTGTCATAAAAAGGGCTTCCCCTTATATTATTTGTTTTATCTTGTTTTTTAGATATGATTTTATGTTGTTATAGCGGCATCAGAATTAAGACTTATGAAAATATCAGCTTTCTAGCTAAAGTGGTTCTTGAAATACAGCCTACGACGCGATGTAATAAGGATAGCATGCAGCGACAAGCCAGCTCTAGATAAAGTTGTGAAAAAGCGTTCACAATTCCAAAAATCTCACTGAGTGAACATAATTATTATAATACATATTATTTGTTATTTTATTTTAGTTTGTGTCGTTATCTCATCTTAAATGTTTAGTTTCACTCTTTTAACTACCTTGTGTTTTTCTATTATTAAATCGTTAAATTTAAACACCGTATTTTTTGTCCCTACAAATTTTGGTTGCGGCCCGCGACACCAGGAGTACAACGGGTTTGTGTGGTTTGTGGCCCGCGGTAAAAAAAAGGTTGGGGACCACTGCTCTACCACAAGGTTAGGTGTGAAATATTAAGTAAACAATAATCGTGTCACTGAACTTATGACGTCAGTATAGAAATATCCATTTTAGTTTCCAATACAATACAGTCTAGAAACTATATCTAATTGATCCTTTCATGGTTATAGTCCAAGATATGACATCATTCATAGACTTGACTATACGATGTTCGGACAAAGCATTACGCAAGTATCAAGATTAGTTTGACATTCTGACTTCTCAATCCTCGTGAAAGTGTTTTTAAAAATGATAACTCTTAAAGGGCCTGTACCTACCTACCTGCGATAACCTAGAACTGCTCTTGATACTTGTAATTATTATCTTTGATACACAGACAGATGGTCCAGTTATCTTTTTTATTATCTGTCCTTAAACAAGGAGAAGGCAAACAGAACAAACCTAGTTCCAAATGTTTGGTTTGATATTACCGAAATCAAATAAGAGTATGACATACTTCTTAATTGACCAAATGAATGCCGACTTCGCGCATACATACTAGTGAAATAACAAAAACATGCCTACCCTTACATATGCCCTCAACATTATTTTCAACATCCTCTAAGAAAAATATCTTCTGAATGGCAACATGTGCACTCAGCTTTCTATCATAGCTTGAACCATTAGAAATAATTTTATTGTTAATCTCGTGTCAACATTTTTTAAGGTTCCTGTACCTCGAAAGGAAAAACGGAACCCTTATAGGATCACTTTGTTGTCCGTCCGTCTGTCTGTCAAGCCCGTCTTTCTCAGGAACGCGTGGAGGTATCAAGCTGGAATTTATATCAAATACTCAGATCTACTGTCCCTTGGAGCTGTGAAAAAATCAAACTTCTAAGCCAACGCAATCAAAATATGCAGCCGTTTATCCCGCAAATTTTCGACACTCGCAAGGGAATCAAAACCTGCAGGGTACCTACTTCCCGTGAACTCAGAATTTTGAAATTTGATACGAAGCAACGTCTTATAGCACAGATAAAGGAAAAATTGCGAAAACCGTAAATTTTTATCATCATATAATAAAAATATTTTTAATAATTTTAAACTTACTACCCCTTTTCTCATGAACGCGTAGAGGTATTAAATTGAATTTCATATAAAATACTCAGGTCTATAATACTTTTAAGCTATAACAAAATCACTAAGTACATGTTTGTACGGAACCCTCGGTGCGTCACTTACAGTCGCACTTGGCCCCTTTTTTACTTTGTAGTGTGATCTCAAGCTAGTAGTCTGTCAACACAACCTTGTAGACGAGATTGAAGGGCAGATATGACTAAGGCACTCCAGCAGCAGGATAATGCCGCCATATTAGTAGTTAAGTGATGACACTGTATAATATTGAATACTTGAAATAATCCAAGGTCCCTCTTATATGGTACATCCGAGTGGGTGGAACAGTCAAGAAGCATAATATATCCATCATATTACATGCATTCTTGTCGCAAAACAAAATGATTTTATCACCACCTGAGTCCTTTTAACACAAAACAATAAACATAGGTACATTTCTTAAATAGGAATTAAATGAACCTAGGTGTCTGTCCTGTGGACAACAATAATAAGTACTTAATAATAGTTTTTTGTCTTCGTCCTAGCAAAATGCTTCGAAATTTTTAAATAGGTAACTCTGTATAGCCAAGTTATTGAAATCTTTGTAATCTCATGCAATACAAATTATTATTACTATATAATATTTAACTCCCCACACCGATTTTGGTGACGGTGGCTTGTTTCATTAAAACCAGGTCAGTCACGCAGGAGTAATTTTATTGTAGTGTGTGCGCAGAACACAAGAGCACTATCTTTTCCTTTACTTTCATAAGTCATAAACTCATAACCCAGTAGGGCGGAGAACCGACACGACTGGCTAGAGATCAGACGCACGTCCGACTTTTTACATACCCATCCGACGCATGGATCATCTTTCTTGTCAGACAATGTGATCAGTCTGCATTGTCCTAACCAAACTTGGAAACAACACTGCCATCCTCAAACTAAAAGGCGGTTAAATGACAAAAAGAGTTTTTGAGGTAGAGCTAAAAACACGGGATTTTTTTAAAATGGTTGCTAGAGATTTACTATAAACAATTGTTAATGCTATTATAAGACATTAATGATAACATTAACAATTGTTTATCCAAAATCACTAGCATCAAATATTTCAAAATAATCCCGTGTTTTGTAGCTCTACCTCAAAAACTCTTTTTGTCATTTAGCCGCCTTTTAGTTTGAGGACGGCAGAACATTTAACAACATACAACATTTGTTGTTCCAATGTGGGAATTGAACCCACGATCTCCGAGGCGAGAGCCAAGCTCCCAAGCCAAGACCACGGAGGTCATAATTATTACAATATTTATAATATTATAGACTCGTATCTAATTGACCTGAATTTCATGCGAAAAAGTTATTCGTTCGTAGCTCTTGTGACTTCTTACAGGAAGTCCGGTGCAGTCAGATTCCATAATATAGTTTACTATAACATTTTCATGAGGCAAAAATATTGACTACAGTTTACTCACAGGTGTACTGTGTAAACTATACCTAGTCAATATTTTTGCCTAGGAATAACTTTAAACCTGAGTAGGTATATAATATATCTACCTAACTACTTAGCTAAATAAACACTCATCTACGCTTTAGAAAAACAATTTAAATATGTTTTTGAAGTGTTTACCGAGAATATGTAGGTAAATTTTCCTACAAATTATTATTTGTTATAGTATTAAAATATACCTATAGTACTTATTTCATTATCTATTTGAGGCTTTACATTACCATTTAACTATTACAAAACACACTAACACCATTACACACGTCACAGTATTTCGGAATATCATCATTACCCTCTTAAAATTTTAATTTGCATACAATACAAAAGGGTCCGTGGCATAAGCCTATAGAGGTTAAGCTATGACACTTGCTTCAGCCATGGAGACCTAGGGCGGTATTCTTGGTCGATTCTTATTTCTAAGTTCGCATTAAAGACATGCTTAAGGTGACATTTCGATTCACAGTCGTAACTTAAGCATTGTCTTAACTTAAGTATTATTTCATACAAATAACAATACTTATTCGAAAATTCTTAAGTCTTTTCTTAAGCAATTACCAAGAATACCGCCCCTAGTGTTTTAGTTAAATAAGCAGACGGATCGACCCAAAAGGGAACTTATCCATACTACGTAACCACTTTTTACCCCCTTTCCCCTAATAGTTACCATCCGTAGTATATGCCGAGACTCCCACCCCCTCATTTTCACATAGTATACCTATACTAACGACCGTCAGTATAGGTATACTATGTGAAAATGAGGGATTTGGATATGAGGGTTAGATTTTCGCAGATGTTGGATTACCCACCCGGTGACCAAGCGTATTACTTTGTAGCCCCTCTTCCCCCCACCCAAATATATTACGTAGTATGGATATGTTCCCTAAACACCAGACAAGTTACTTATGCACTGTTGGTTTTTGCGATCGAGGTATTACTCCGACCCAGCTCGCCCATTCGTGCCGAAGCATAGCTCACCCACTGTAAACTTAAATCGGTTGGTAATGATGATGATGTATTATTTCCAGCTGTGATGACGGTGTACCAGGACTTCTTCCACTACCAGGACGGCATATACCGTCGCAGCCCGTACGGCAACAACCGCTTCCAGGGACTCCACAGCGTCCGCATTGTTGGTTGGGGAGAGGACTACCAGGGGAAATATTGGGTAAGAATTATTCACGGTATAGACGGTACACTTGCCCTGGGCTGAGAATTCGGAGATTTTTCGCCGCGCATGGTGTTCAATAGTTCACTTGTCTGCAACCAAATCCTCCTTCTAAAATACTTGTATTAAGCAGATTTTAATGCTCCGAATCTATTCCCGCTGATCGCTGATCTATCACGTCTAAATTTAGTGTTAGAGTCTGGCTAACGAAAGATGAGACTGGAAAAAGACGTTAAATTCAAAAAGTCGACGTACGGCAACCTTGTCTATAGTCGGAATTATAGTTTTGATACTTGATTATTTATGACAATTATATTATATTTTGTTAGGAACAACTCATTTCATGAAAATGAAGTTTATTGTCCTTGTTTACTTACTTTTTTTGAATTTGCCGCCTTTTTCCAGTCTCATCTTTCGTTAGCCAGACTCTATTATCCTACTACTTTTATAATTGTGATAGTATGTGAGGATGGATGGAAGTTTGTTATTCTTTCACGCAAAATTTACGGAACGGATTTCGACGAAATTTGGTATGGTAGTAGTTTAGGCTATAGATTAAAGCGTAGGCTACTTTTTATCCCAAAAACAAACAAAAAACAGTATTCCGCATCCCGCATCCAATATATGCACTCAGTACTCACAAGTGGCGTTGGCGAAGGCTGGTTCTCCCTCATAGGGAAGCCCTAGCCTATAATATGGTAGGAATTTGGATGAGGGTCTTCAAAAGGTAAGTGGTAAGTGAAGCCGATAAGAATGGAGTTGTTTGCAGGTTGTGGGTATTTTTCCCGGGATATTTATAATTTTAATTAAATTCTATTCTATGGATTTCCGCAAAGTAACGTCTGATTCTAACTAATTACTCAACACTCAAAGATCCAATGTTCTTTCCAGATCGTGGCCAACAGCTGGGGTCGGGAGTGGGGCGAGGACGGCTTCTTCAGGATCGCTCGCGGGGAGAACGAGTCCGGCATCGAGTCCTTCATCGTCACCGTCCTCGCCGACGTCACGGAGGCGCAGAGGAAATAACACAGGAGCCACCTGATCACACCCCTGTGCGTCACCACGAAGATGGTGCGCACCAAACACGGCGTGATCCTATTGAACACTACGAGAAATTTCGGTTAATCGAGTGCCAAGTAATATTGTGATTACATTGTAGCTTTGACTGAAAATGTTCGATCAAAGTCCCGATAAAGTATTTTTTGTTATAGCTTAACTGGCTAACTGCCTTTTACTTACGAGTGTAGTTTTAAACGTAGATCTATGCAAAATTGATCATATTTGACTGTGTACGAACTACGGTACAAATCGTAAAATTTCAGCTAAAATATTTATAATGAATGTAATCAGCCGAATGGGTTTTTTTTCCAAATTTCAGGAGTAGGGCCCCAATTCTCGTACCTCGAATCTCGATTCGATTCTCGCGCTGACTCATTCACACATACGTTAAATCATGCGTGCGCGAGCAGGACAGACTGACAATCGAACCGATATTCGAAGCACGAGAATCGGGGCCTAGATCATGGAAATTTGACGAAACTCGGTATGTTTTTAAGAAAAGAAATCGCAGTGCCTACATCATACATGTTTACTTACGTATTAGTGACAATAACTAGTGTGAAGGTCGGAGCAATGCGTGATACATGCCGGATATTTATATGACAAAAGAATTTCAGGAATGCTTATCTTATCTCTATATTTAGAAGGTTTTGATAAAATCTATAGAACTGTATTAAATATTGTGTATACAATCTAAAGAGTAAAGAGTAGCTCGAGTTATTTTTACCTACTTGAATATAAAAACAGTCGTCTTAATTATTAACTAATTTATGTTTGGTCTCTGACAACCCGATGTACCACTTTTGGAACTTATCACTTATCAGTTATCACCTAAGTAATAAGTTAATAACTACCTATACATTTGTTATGTAGTTTGAGAAATAAAATTAATAAATCTAACTTGTGTGAAAATTATTAATTCTTTGTCGCCATAATTAATTATTTAGCTTGCTATAAATAAATGCGAAAGATTTAAGTTGTTCAATCATCTGACGTTTTGCATCCAGTTTATGTTATTCAGAGAGTTTATGTAAGATCTAAGTTAAATGTAAGACTTAAGCTGTCAAATTTTATGTAGGTATACAATATTCAGGCAGGGTTTGATCAAAAGATAGTCTAGTACTGCCGACTAATTAACTTTTTAAGATTTTTAAACACTCAGGTAGAGTTACTATAAGAAGATTATAATACTAAATTTTGCCAGCTGTCTTAAATAGAATTAAGAGTTGAGACCGTCTTTACAACTGATTAACTGCCGTTTTTTCTACATTAGTGGAGTAACTAGAATTCTCAAAAAATGTCAATCACTAGTCTTAGTAAAATTAACATTAAGGTATTTTAGTATCTCATTATAATATTGTTAGTTATCCTTTATCTTATAAGAATAGATAGGTATTAAATATATTTTTCTAAATATTTACGTATATAATCAGTAAGATTGCATGTAAACAATGTGATTTACAGATGAAAGTAATGCCATTATATCAATACAGTAATGAATAAAAGTGGTTGTAATTGTCAGTATTACCTACTAAAAATGTAACTGTCATTTAAACTTTTTTTATCTGTTTATAAAAATATATGTCCTACCATTTTGCCCTGACCCATTTCTTATATTCAAACACTAAATTCAGATTGGCTAGTGGGTATAATAAGACCCCACAATTAGTATTTATCTAAACTAGGTAATTAGTTTTACAACACATTTAATTTTTAATTAATAACTGATTGTTACTTATTATAAGCAATTGTATTTATTTTTATAATTATTAATTTAATTATAAATAAAACTTTACGAAAATACAACATATTTACTGTTTTAATTTCACCTAAATTTATGTAAGGTATAATATTATAGTTTAGTTGAAAAAATAATAATTTTTAAAAAATATAAATAACTATGTAGGTATTTATAATATTTTATTTAAACATTAATTGCACATTTTTTTTATTATTAATTTATAATAAAAAATATAGTGTCATAACAGTAAAGGTTTAGAATAAAATAACTTAAAAAAGTACATAATGGAATGTGAATAAATAATATTAGGAGTATGTAGACTGTGGTAGGTATATTAACAGTTAACATAATATTATGGAATCTCCTTATAGAAAAGCAATTTATGCATCAATACTTTTTTGTAGTCTACAAAAAATATATAATGTCAACCTGTAAGAATTAATTTATAAAAGTTGCAAACTTTATTACTTATTTATAATATTTTTTAACGATGCAATTTATGCATCAATACTTTTTTGTAGTCTACAAAAAGTATATAATGTCAACCTGTAAGAATTAATTTATAAAAGTTATAAACTTTATTACTTATTTATAATATTTTTTAACGATTGCAAAATAACAAAATTACAGAGTATTTTTAACAGTTTTAATGATTCTGTAAAATCATAATAAATTATATCTTAGTTTAAATATTTGGTTCTAACATTTGCATATTTTTAGCAACATAAACATTTGATGAGTTTATTAATAACAAAAAAGTTTACCAAATAAAATTAACTTGTTGCGGGTTTCTGTTGGTTAGCACGACTCTTCGCTATCTTCTCAACATTGGCTGCTCTGACCTAGAAACAATATATTTGTGCTATAATAACTATGTAGGTATATTTAGAGTTAAACATGCAAAAAAATTGATAATGATATCATCAGAGTCTAGATACAATGTATTTTTATATAATTACTAGCTGTTGCTTGCGGCTCCGCCCACGTAAATATAGTTTTGTCGTGGTCGCGGATATGTGACTGATGCAAAAAATAGATAAAAACAATCCTTGATGCGGATTATACATCATGCTAAAATTTCAGCTCAATCGGTGCAGAACTTTTTAAGTTTTGGAAGCGTACACAAACCAACATAACATTTTTATATTATATATAGAAGTACCTGTAAACTTTGTACTCGCTTATGCATTGCCACCATTGAGTTTGATATTGAATTGAGTTTTTCTTTATTGGTTGCTATGTCTGCCAACTGTAAAAAATTATCAATATTATTTACTAGCTTTTTCTCCTAGCTCCGAATGTGTAAATATAGTATCAGCTATCCCATGGAAAAACTGTACTTTTTCAGGATAAAAAGTATCTTTTTTATATAACATAGGCTTTTTATAACATAGGCTACTTTTTCAGGATAAAAAGATACTTTTTATCCTGAAAAAGTAGCCTATGTTTTAAACTAGAGCCTAAACTACTAACATACCAAATGAATTGAAATCCATTCAGTAGTTTTTGTGTGAAAGAGTAACAAATATCCATCCTCATAAACTTTCACGTTTTTTTATATTATTAATAGGATAGGATAGTCTGTGATTAATTAAAAATGAAGACATTAATTTTATTGAAAGTTACATAGAAATATTAATTCTAATATTACTTTAATTGATAAAACCTATAATATCACACTAAGTTACCTATATTTTTAATAATAAATTCATTCAACTTACGAGGGCATCTAGCATTGCATCATTTTGTAAATCTTCTAAATGGTGTCGTTCACTTGTAATCATTGTATGTACAGCTTCTTGTTTCTCTCTGAAGAGAACAAAAAAAAAATACTTGAATGAATACTTTATTATCTTAAAGTTATACAAAATATAAAAACTGAATAGATTAAAAGTGCAGTACTTAAGCAGAAAACCTACAAATGTTCAACTCTACCCCTAAATATTTTTTTTTACTAATAGACACATTCTAGCTGTACCTAATCGATTTTGTCACTTTTGTACTGTTTCAACTTACGTTAACTCTTTTAGATGTGTTTTCAGTGTCACTAAAGGAGGTTCATATACCTCTAACAATCCTTTTGCTAATAAATGTACAGTGTTTACATCATCAGTCACATTCATATTGTTATCATTTGAACTTTTACTGAAAGGAAAATTGCTCACATTAGATTACAGAGGTATTTTTTTTATATATTCATAGAAATCTTGAAATAATTACTTTTCTGGTTCATTCATTTTTCTTTTGTTTTACGAATATAAGGCGGCAAATATAGAAATTAATGTTTAAATATATAGAAACATCACCAGCTTAATAGTTAATAAATTTAAATAAAATTAAAGCAAAAAGTGCTAATGTTTACTTTCCAAAATAATTTTCGGCAATTTTTCCTATTTTTTCGCAAATGACACTTGACAACAGAGAAAATGACAATTGACAATTCAAAGTAACATTTGTTTTTTTTTTACAAAAAAAACAGGCTAGTAACTGGCAATTCTTCTACGCTCTTTCATTAAAAGAAAAAAGAAATACTATAAACGTTTCATTTTCCAAAGAAATATAATTTACAAAATATTTTTAATTTGAATCGAAAAATAAATAAAGCTTTATTTCAGAGAGTTTGATAAAAATATTGGTTAATGATTATACGACAATCTAATAAATATTATTATTAGGTAAATTAAATACAAAAGTATTCGACTATGAAGTAAATTAATAATTCTGAATCTCTATATGTATACTTTTTTCTATGTTCTGAATTATGCAAAACGGAACTGAAATCTTTATGGCCGCTGCTTGTTTATTTGACATTCTTTCATTCGCCTTTGGTAAAAGAGGGAGAGTATTTTTATTTTAATAACTATCGCTTATTGCTAATTCTTGCAAAGTATTATAATCAGCAAGCTGGAAGTCCTACAAGTGACTCGCGAGGAGCCCGAGATGACGACCGTGGCCAATAGGCAAGAGCACGACGATTCTGGAGAGTATTCGGATGCATCTCAGGATGTAGAACAGAACAACCGTGGAAACGTAAGTTATCGGCTAAATCTGATCACAATAAAATATGTAAACTTTCGATTTGGCGCTAAAAGTATTACAACTCCACACTTTCTCCCGCGCAATCGCGTGTCGGAATGTCCATTTCTTTTCGTAAAATTGAGGTCACGAATTAGGCACCATTCACTGTAAAGTTGTTGTTGTGCAGAGACATAAATTATTGGTGAAACTATCGCACGCCAAATCGAATAAATATAGTAAACAATCCGAAGTGATCATGCAGTTAAAAGTAGCTGATCCCTTACAGGACGCAGGACAGCATGAATCTGATTACGATTCCCAGGGCAGTGATTCTGAACACTCTGACGGAGATCCCGATAAACAGGTATACCTATAATTATAATCTATTTTTTTCATTAATAATGCAAAAAAAACTTGTTTCACATAAAAAATATATTAATGTTTTGTCACTGCAAAATTATTATTTACTTACAAAAGTAAAAGTTTAAAACAATAAAATATTTTTTTTTATAATTAATAAATTATTAAAAAGTAATAATGTTCATAATGATATTTATGCTAATATTTATGTATTAATAATATGTACACTATACAGTAACACTTTAGTTGTTATAGTTATGAATCTCTGAAATATCAGGAATAGTAAGTAAACAAATCAATTCAATAATAAAGAAGAAATTGTAAAAGTTACAAACACATTTTAGCACAATATATAAATTAAAATCATATGTTATCTCACTTCCAGAGAAGATATAGAAATATAACCACAATTATCCGGACTACCAATTACAATCAAATAACATTAGACCATCAAATTGTGCAAACCCTATGGTAATGTCAATCTATAATGTAGTTTCACAATGACATTATCAGACCCTGAATGCCATCTAGCAACCTGTTTATGCAAAAAAATGTACAGAAATGGCTTTTTAGGGTTCCGCAGTCACTACACGGAACCCTTATGGTTTTGCTCTGTCCGTCCATCTATCCACCCTTGATAACTTTGGAAATCATGAATATAAATAGACAACATTTTTATATGCTTATAGATTGCAATATACTTAATTTTTGGCATCAAAAAATAATTACCATTTTGTATTTCATATAATATATACATGTGAAGTGGAAATTATTTTTTTTAATCAGCCCCGATAATCAGGTGTTTATGTATCTATATGATTGTATTGTAATATACACCATATTGTAAACCTTGAAGTGCCTAGTACTGAGCATACATTATACTTAATATTCATATTATAAAACTCAAAGTAATTTGAGTTCGTGAGCAAAACTATCTCTAACAAGCGATAGTTTCACTTTCTTATACAGTTGTTATTTACATCATTGTAATCAAAATATCATTTTTTATTGTAAAGAAATGTGCAAATGAATAATAACTGCTGAGGTGAAAGTAATGTATAAGGTTTGGTAAAATCAATAATGGATACTTCGGCATATGATATGGGAATACTGCTTAAGTAAAGACGTTTAGGAAAAATGGGTCTCATTATTGTTTTGTCTTCTGTGCATTATTCTTTTATGTCTTCTAATATTATAAAGTCAATAAATAGATTTGATTGTCAGTTTGCATTGAATATGCTCCAAAACTACTAGACCGATTTTGATGACATTTTGCATAGATATAGAGTCTAAACAGTAGACTACGCGAAAGGACATGCTACTTTTTAACGCGGCAAAATGTAAGGTGCCGCCTTTCCTGTGCAAAGCTAATACTGTAACAATATTTAGAATTTTGTCAGCTTATTATGTTCGTAATTGGATGTATTATCATTGAGGGTAGGTTATTCTTTTCTTAACACAGTAATTTTTAATATGATTATATTATGGCTTAGCCTTAGCCTGCGTTCCCACGAGCTGTTTTTCGTGTCGGCGTTATTTACTCATCGCTATTTGTCTCTTTCACTCGCGCACGAATATATTGCTATCGCGTTTACACTATATATTCGTGCGCGAGTGAAAGAGACGTAGCGATATGTCAAGTCTCGTGAAAACGCTCCATATTAAAGTCGTACCTAGCTGTAACGTCACGCCTAGGTATGAAGTATAAGGCCACAGGAACATATTTGTAAATCCTACTAATATTATAAATGTGATAGTTTGTGAGGATGTATGGATGGATGGACGGATGTTAGTTCCTTTTTCACGCAAAAACTACTGAAAGGATTTTGATGAAACTCGGTTTGGTAGTAGTCACGCAAAAACTACTGAAAGGATTTTGATGAAACTCGGTTTGGTAGTAGTCACGCAAAAACTACTGAAAGGATTTTGATGAAACTCGGTTTGGTAGTAGTCACGCAAAAACTACTGAAAGGATTTTGATGAAATTCGGTAAGGTAGTAGTTTGGGCCCTGGATTAAAACATAGGCTACTTTTTATTTACGCGGGCAGAGCCGCGGGCAACAGCTAGTCTCCGATATTTGTGTGTTTAAGTTCAAACTTAGCATAATGAATGTTTTGTATATTGATGTAAGTAAAATAATAATGTAGGTTTTATTTACTAATACTGTATCTAATTACTAAACTACACATAAAATATTATATTTTTTTTACATTTACCAAGTAGTAGTGCCTCAATATTTCTGAGTATATCATCAGCCATATTCTAGACATAAATAATAGTGTGATGTCTTTTATCTAGTGACTAATGAAAAATTGTTGAACTACATTATTATTTTAATTTTAAGGAGGCCGAAAGACGTGTTGATGATGATGAAGACCGAAGCAATCCCCAATACATCCCGAAAAGGGGTACATTCTACGAACACGACGATCGAACTGCGGCAAGGTGATTTATTTCATTACTTCCATAATACTTACATTACAGTAATTACTTTCTTTTCAAAACTATATATAAACTTCTTGCTAAATCTAAGACTATCCTGGGAGTATAGAATTCCAGAGAGGTAGTCAATGTATTTTTCGTAGAGGTTCATGTGAAAATGTATAAGGTGGCCTGAAAGCGCTAATAACAATCATTTTCTACTTGTATGAAGTAGTTGTTAGTTTACAGGAGACACTCCATACAACTTATACTATTTTGTTTTCCATAAATTAATCAATACATGTGAGTCAAGCAAGTATGAAATATATTAAACAACAAAACAGAACAAATTCGCATGTATGTAAAATCTTGCTGATGTTCAGGGAACATTGACCGAACTGTTCATTCAAGTGTGTAGTTTAACGTAATACGCGTTATTATGCGGCGCTAGAAAGTTTATATTCAAGTTTTCCTGGCTTTAGAATAATGCTGAAACTGAATTCATATTATGATACAAGCTGAAGTGTTTTATTTTTCCAGTAATAACACTAAAGACATTCTGTGAGACGCAGATTATCTAAGATAATACCTGCAATACCAAAGTGTATTTCGTTTGATTACGGAAGAAAGCTATTTTGAATTACCTAACCTACTCACGTCAAAATTAATAGCGAGTTAAAAATAAAGACATTTTTTAGAAAGTTTTATATTAACGTTATAATTACGAATATACATGTGCGTAAAAATGCTTTTTGTTTAAAAAATTTAATGTACACCATTGTTTGTTTCTTTTATCTTCGTTAAGATATATTGGCAAATGACATCATCATTCATCATATAATAATCATCTAATACTAATAATAATTAAATGTACCTACTTTATTTCTGACGGCCATAAAATATACAGACATCCTTAAATACACACTGCAAAGTCTAATGATACTTTGTAAGTTTATGCTAATTTTAATGTCACACTAGGTATATTACAAAAAAAATCCACTTAAATGGCGTACATTTGTAAATTTTATATTTGTAAAATTACATTTCGCAATTAGGCACTGCTGGTTTTGAGACATGCTCCTCGTCATATTTACTTAAGCTGTAAATAATATATTTTTATGAAATATCCCTATAATAGTCATAAGGTACTTTCATTTCACTTTTATTGAATTATAAATGAATCGTTGCATTGATCGTCATAAACTGATTTTTGGAGTTTGGACCAATGAAAACTGGTTTGACGTTTTTGAGAATTTTGCAGCTATAACATATCTGGACTGGATTGTTACTGTATTATTGCAGGATTTAATTAGCTCAATCGACCTTCACTAATGTAAAACGTGTGTATTTTGTTTTCAGCGGGGAAGAGTCTAGCAACACCACATCTGAGACCGTGTCGGAGAAGAAAGAGGGACCCGAGGCGCCGGCAGAGCGGCGACGACCGCCGCGCAAATCCGAATCTCTGAACAAGTGGTCCCACGACAAGTTCAATGAGAACGAACAAGTGTGTTAATTTATACTTACCCACTTTTATTCACTTTTATTATTTATTTTTTGTTAGTATGCTCTGGGGGTCTAAAAAGGCCACTTTAGGTTTTTCATACTATGTGTCACTAGCTTTTGCCCGCGACTTCGTTCGCGTGGAGTTCGGTTTCCATACAAAATTTTAACCCCTTTTTCACCTCCTTAGGGGGCGAATTTTCAAAAATACTTTCTTAGCGAATGCCTACGTTATTACAACTATCTGTATGTCAAATTACAGCAAAATCCAATCAGTAGTTTCGGCTGTGCGTTGATAGATGAGTCAAGTCAGGTTTGCTTTTTATATATCTAAATATTTTTTCCATACAAAAATCGTGGAATGGTAAAATGGCTACATGATTTATCTGATTTCATCATATTAGAAAACATTAATTTTGACAGTTGTCAATAGAAGTGCGCCAGCACATAATATGAGTTGAAAAAATATATGTGAAACAATAATTATGAAACATGTGCCAGAGGCACATTTATGAGGAGGGCCATTTTAGACGCCTTGTTCTTATCCTACTTAATCTGAACGTAAACAAAAAGATGAATTTCAGACAAAATACTATGTCATGGTAGGTATTTCTTTATTGCAAGGTAAATTAATGACATATTGCTTGCAATATATGACGCTATTGTTTTTATATTTACGTTCACATAAAATTGAATCTGAATGGAGAATAATTATAGTTGCAGGGAAGTTATGTTCCCACTGTCATTAAAAAGTAAGATTAAATGAAAGAAGATTAAATGCATTCCAGATTAAATAATTCAGATTTTCAAACATTCTACTTTTCAGATGCCGAAATCCCGCGACGAGTTGGTAGCGATATATGGCTATGATATCAGGAACGAAGATGCACCGCCTCATGCCAGGAGAAATAGGCGTTATGGGTAAAAATATAAAAATCTTATTGACTTACACTAGGGGCCTGTTTCACAACCACCTAATAACTGACAAATATCTTATCTTGAAGTTTTGTCTCTGTCTCTCAGCATAAAATAAGCAGCGACAAAACTTCCGGATAAGCTATTCGTCACTTAATAGGCGATTGTGAAACAGCTTACAGCTTTTATCAGAATTACCTAATTTTATGGACTTCAACTGACAACTGGGAATTGTCAGTTGAAGTCCATAAAAACAGGGAGCAGGCTCTGAATCTTTTTGACTAACACCCGGTTTCTGAAAGACTGATCAACGCCAAAATTAACTAATCAGCGGTCAAATCTCTTGTTAAGTGTAAATTGAGTTGCAAAAAGCTTGATCAGTCGTTTGATTTGATCAGCGTGTTAGTTAACAAAACTAATGCCAAACCTCATGTCAAACGCTGTTTTCGGTTTCTGGAAAGCTATTTATGGCGTAATCATAGATTAATCTTATGTCAAATTTATTGTCAACTGATCAATGTATTTCGGTGAATTAACTTTTAAAAATATTAGTTTTTCTATGAGTTTTTCCCATTTTTCCACTGATATATCAGAACAATATCAGTGCTGCTCTTGTGTACTGCGCACACACTTGGGCACTATAAAATAACACCTACCTGGCCTGGTTTCAATGAAACCGGCCACCGTAACCGAGATCGGTGTGGGGAGTTATTATTATTATATTATAAACGCTTCAACTAGATTTCTTTAATGCTCTATGCCTGATATGATTAATCTAATTGAATAATAATGTGTATTGTAAATAAGTAGGTAATTCATTAAACTTTGCTTACATTAATTTCACTCTTTTCACGAAATATTGAACGTAAAATTGGACGCCACACACGTGTGATTATGTTAAAAATCAAACTTCGTGTTATGTCAAGATGATCAATGATTAATAAATTTTTCTCTAATTAGCGTTTCAGAAACGCAAATTGATTTAACTATCTTGTTAACTTAACATACGCGTTAGTTGATCAACTATTTGATTAGCCTTTCAGAAACCGGGTGTATGACTACCTCTATTATTAATCATGGTAATTGTAAATATTATTGGCAATTACACTGCAATGCTAACCATATTGTAATAACAATTATAACCGATGAAAAACTGACTGTAATTAAAATTTTTATATGCTACATGGAGGTACCGACATTGGCGGTTAGTGAATTTTGAAATTTGCAAGCTTTGCATGTTCAATTTGTGCTGCTTTATTACACTTTGTGGTTTCTATATGTGTCAAACTGGCTTCTAAAACAAAAATAACAAAATTTGTAAATAGATTAATACCTATTTAATTTGATGTTGCTTTACAAAAAAAAAAAAAAATGATTTAATCCAAACACACCCAAACTAATAAGTTATACAACATTGTGTGCTTCCTTTTTTATTTACCCTGCTTATGCTTTGATTTATGCATGATATTGAAATATGTTATTTCGTATGTATGTATGTTTTCTTTTGTTATTTTAGACACTAGTTTTTACAGATACTTGCTTATTAGTTACTACCTTGACCTTAAAAATATTTCTACAATTTACAGTCGCGGACCCAACAAGTACACCCGCACTTGGGAGGATGAGGAGGCGTATAAGAGGCAGGCCGGAGTCCAGCCGCCCAAGAAACCGCCTAGTCCCGCTGACTTCCCCGAGCTAGGCGCAGCTAATAAACCAGGGTTAGTATTACGTGAGCCAGTTATTACGAGATGTTTCGACAGTCGACACACGTTGTACTGTCGTAACTTATGAAGAGGAATAAATAAATAACTATACTCACAACTTGCACTAACATCTATAACCTACACCTACACACACACCTACAGTCTATACGTCATATACTTACTACATCTGAACTGAAGTCACTTATATCTATATAATAAAGAGGAAAAGTTTTGTTTGTTTGCATTGAATAGGCTTCGAAATTACTGCAGCGATATGTACGGTTTCTGCAAAATTAACATTTGCGCGCACGAAGTCGCGAGCAACAACTAGTTAGTAGTTATAAATATTTGTCAGTCAAGTGACGGATTAAACACAATGAACAGTTAGTATGGAAAAAATCAACAGTAGCTTTTAGTATATATAGAATCATATACAAAAAAAATAATTATGGTAAGTATGAACTTAAACGCACAAATATCAGAGATATTTACAAATAGGTTTTTGCGCCCGTATACTTCGTACACTTTAACGACTTTAGTATGGAGCGTTTTTACGACACTTTCGAAATTTTGTATACAAATCACTGTACCTTTGAAAATATTGATTTTTCATATATTGTTTCTTCTCAGAAGTTACTCATATAATTAAAAAAATCAGCCCGCTAGCCTATTGTTATTCGATAAACACACTAAATAGCATATAGGCTTCAAAATGATAATATTTTATTCTCTTATTTGTTTTAATCTCATATTGATTTACCTTTTGCAGTAGGAGAATGCGAGCCCCACGACCAAGGTCCAAGTCGCAACCTACATCCAATGACTCCTCGGAGAACGGTTCTCAGCTCCGACGCAATGCCTCCATCAAAACAAACAACAAGCCTAAACCAGTCAACAAGCCGGTGAAACCAATGAAAGACATTAATATACCACTCGAGAATCTCACTATAACCACTACGGTTAATAATAACAGGTGATTTTTATGTTTTTTTGTTTATTTGACTCCCAAGGCACTTGTAGTAAGAGTACTGAGCTTTTAGCCAAGTTGCCATGGCTAACTACGACGACGAAGTTTGAAAACTAAAATGCATGGGGTCTGACATAAGCACCACGAAGTGACATCTTGTATTGATGCTTATGACAGATCCCATATATTTCGGAGGATCAATTCTGCTAAATAAAACCTGCAATAATAGAATTACAATCAAGTCCCGATACGCTAACACTGCCAAACGGTATTATCGTAAACGTTAAACCAACGTGAAATGCGTTCTGATTGGTCCAAACTTCACAGAATCAGTTTATGATAACATGTCGCTTTACTTATAATACAATCAAAGTAAAATGAAAATTAAATACGAACTTCGTCGTCGTAATTAGCGATAGCAACTTGTCTAAAACTTCTGGAATACCCTAATTATATTATGTTTTTTTTTTAGTCAAGGCATGTCACAAAGGAAGGTGAATTCGTCGATGGCACAACAGAAACCGGTGCCCACTGAGCAGGTGAAGAAAAAATTATCACCTACACAGGTTAGCGGTACTTTCAGTTGAAAGTGTGCATCAAAAATTCATACTTAATGTGATGTTCATAAGAAGTAGCACACCAATTTACTTCGTTTCTTGTAAAAAAATAAAAAAATACAAATAAATCATTACCAAAGAAGTATTAATATTGAAGCTATATTTAGTTTGTCTTTTGTTCAACAGATGTCACCACAGAATAATACAGCACAGAACAAACCTCAAGCGTCGCCGCAGCAGAAGCCGCAGACGCCCAAGTCGCAGCAACAACCGTCGCAGCAGCCGGCCGCTGCAGGTTTCTATTGTTTTTATGAAGGTTTAAGCGTCAGTTTACGTAAAGTAATACGTGACGCGGGTTTTTAAGCTTAAAATTCAACCTTATTCACTACGCTATAAGATACACGTTTATTTGCAAGACGAATGTTAATCTAGACCGCTCTGCATAGCGCAGTATCGCTTTTGCTAGGTGACACTATTTGGTGTGACCTGACCTTAAGTCGCAAAATATACTTCCTAGTGGCAACATTTTACTATGCTATAGTATACTAGCTTGGTGACCGAAACTTCGTTTGCGTGGAATTATTAATGGAAGTTTTTTTTTTAAACAGAACCATAAGTTAAAAGAAGCCTAAGCTACTCCTTATAACATCACCTATCTGCTAGTGAAAGTTCGGTCAAAATAGGTCTAGCCATTTCAGAGATAAGCCAGAAAAAACAGGCAATCAGAGGGACATGCAGACAACATTTTTAAACATTGATTTTTTGGCCTTGGTACCGTATATACTACTAATGTGATGTATTTAGTGCAAAGCTATTAATTTTAAACTACAAACAGACAGACACTTAAATTTTATTTATTTGTATTATAGATTTCAGTAATTTATATTGCATATTAAGAGTATTATTTATTTAATATTCTTAGGAGCAGAATCTCGAGGCGGAAGTAAAAGATATAGTAGTCTGCGACAGCGCCCACTGGCGGAGACGTACTCCCCGCAGCAGCAGTCGCAACAGAATTCGCAGCAACCCCAACAGCAGACGCAACAGCACAGATTCCACGCTAATGGTTAGTTTTCACTGTTCAGTTATATGTTTTGACGACCTCTGGGGCTCAGTGGTTGAGCGTGTTGGTGCTCAAGCCGGGGTCGCGGGTTCGAATCCCGCCGAAGGAACAAAAAGTTTTCCGTGTTACATGGATGTGTATTAAATATGTGTATAATATAATAAAAATCTTAAATATGTGTATAGTATAAAATTATTCAGTTATATATATTTCCGTTGTCTGGTACTCGTAACACAAGTTCTTCGAGAATTTACCACGGGACCAGATTGGCGTGGTGTGAAGCGTCCATAGATATTATTATATTATTTATATTATATGTAGTTTTATAGAAACAGTTTTATATTGTTTCGAAATTTTAAACGACATAATATGAAGTATTTTAATCGGATCGGAATGGGAAAATTGTTTATTTTCTAATAACCAGACTATGTCGCCGGTACAACCCCAGTTACACAACACCAAGGCAGCCCTGGACCAATACATCCACAGCAAATGATGCACCAGGTATAACTATTATTGTGTTATATTTAAAGTGTTAACAGCCTCCGTGGTCTAGTGGTTAGAGCCTTGGCTCTCGACTCGGAGGTCGTGGGTTCGATTCCCGCATTGGAACAACAAAAAATGTTGTTTCCAAGTTTGGTTAGGACAATGCAGGCTGATCACCTGATTGTCTGACAAGAAAGACGATCCATGCGTCGGATGGGCATGTAAAAAGTCGGACCTGCGCCTTATCTCTCGTCAGTCGTGTCGGTTATCCGTCCCACTGGATTACGAGAGTAAAGGAAGAGAGAGTGCTCTTGTGTACTGCGCACACACTTGGGCACTATAAAATTACTCCTGCGTAACTGGCCTGGTTTCAATGGAACCGGCCACCGTCACCGAGATCGGTGGGGAGTCATTATATATTTAAAGTTAATCTGTTAGTAATTAATTATCAGTTTCTTATGTATTGACAATTTGAGCTATCTACATATTTTCTTCGGATTATATTTTACCTACGTTTTAAAATATATTGACAAATTGAAAGATCTATAACAGTGTGTTGTTGAGTGTGAGTTTTGTCATCATTATTCGCCGTGAAGAAGTTAACTATAATAATTTGTATTTCATAATAACAACGCCCCTAGTGGCAAACAATGGTAACTAATTCGATGCCATACAAATTGTAGTTAACTTCTTCACGGCGCGGCGAGTAGACGCATTCCAGTCTCCAAAACATTCAGTTTTTATCTAACTTTTATTCGATAGCACGTAACACTAATTTCTAACGGCCCGTTTCAATAACCTATCTATCTATAACTATTTGTTAAAAACGTCGTCATTTAATCATTTGCCGGTTTTTCGCGATACAAATTTGACGTTTTTAACAAATAGTTACAGATAGATAGGTTATTGAAACTGGCCGTAAATTAGCTTTTCACTTAACAGCAAGTCCACCGCAACTCTGTATCGCAAACTCCCCATGGACCTTCGCCGCCTCATCAACAGCTACAACAGCCACCACACAATCAACAGGTAAACATCTCTGTAGTATTAGTCTCAGTAGTTTTATTCGATTTTTACCGTCATTTTGAACTTGAGAGTTACTAACGGCCCGTAACGTCATTCAATCATTTTCGGTTTTTCGTGATACAAATTTGACGTTTCTAACAAATATATTTATTTGTATAAATAATATTATATAACACAAATATAATTATAGATAGATAGGTTATTGAAACGGGCCATATAATGAGCAGACAGAATAATAGTTTGGAAAATACTCATAAAGGTGCTAGTATGTTATTTTTATATGTTTAATTGGTTCTTATAGTTTTACGGCCGTTTTCAATATCGTATCTACAGTTAAAAATAGATAGCCAATCTATCATTAAAAATAGATAGGAAATGCGTTTCACAATCAAAGATAGGACCTATTTATTCTTGTCCAATCACCATTGAAGAATAGCATCCGTCTCTCTCGCCTATGCAAGCCTTTTGAAATGTTTCATTCCATTATAACTACATAACGATTCATGTTTGAAAACATTATATATTTATTTTGCAATTAATATATTTATTAGTTAAGACCATAAATATTGTCTTAAAATTGAGAATCAAAACTCGGGATGATTTTTTACTATAGTTATCATGTTTTTTTTATTAAATACAATAGTGAAATATAACAGATTGATGCTAGGAGTCGCGTGAAAAGGAATGTAAATTTTTAAATGAAATCAATTTCGAAGCAAAGAGAGCAACTTTACACTACCTACCTACCTACGTAATAAGAAGTGGCACTCCGAATTTAAAAAATGTGTTCGAACTTCAAAATTATAACATAGCTTTTTTACGTAGAAAATAACCATTATATAAAAGTGCAATAGATTCAAGCCTGAAATGAAAAAATACGTTGGGCAGGTACATATTTTTGTCGATTTTATTGTATTAAAAAGTTAAATAAAACAACAAAATAACTATAATGCAATCATTTTATTGCATTTTAAAGAAAGTAAAATACATAAGTAAGGCTACATTCCCACGAGTGTTTCTTTTTTGTTTTTTGAAAACTGCTCGAGGGAACGTAGCCTTTTAAATCAGTTGTTAAATCCAGAGAGAAATGAGAATGTAACTATACTACGTAACTTAGGTGGCACTCGGAATAAAAAAAGCTTTTCCTTTAGCTTTTTTACGTATTCTAAAGTGCAAAAGATTCAAGCCTAGAATAAAAAAAAAACTGTACGTAGGTTATTGTTTTCAATTTTATATTTAGGTCCCAATTATTAGGTTAAAAAGGTAAATAAAACAATAAACAACAAAACAACTATAATTCGATCGTTTTTATTGCATTAAAAAAATACAAAAGTAAGGCTACATTCCCACGAGCGTTTTTATGTGATCGCGACTGAAAAAAACTACACTATATTAACTGAAAATCGTGTACACTTGACACTTCGATTTTCAGCTCTATTGTAGTTTAGGTGCGGAGTTCTATTTACAGTGCAGTTTTTCCTTTCGCGAGTCGCGACCACAAAAAAACTCTCGTGGATACGAAGGCTAAAGGTTGATAACCAACATATTTCAGATTAGGTACTACATTATTAAACAACATATCCTGATTAACTTCAGCGGTTATCCTTTGGTGCAAAATAGGTAGGTAGGTACACTTTTGTAGGCCTAGCAGGCCATTAATTGACAGCGGCGTAACGTAACGTTATACCTACTAATGAGAATCTTGAAATATGTGTCATAATTATTATTGCGTGCCCTTGAAATTGGAATCCAATACCTGCAAATTATGAAATTATATTACATTTTATTATTAAGATTTTTGTTATACACATATTTAATACACATCCATGACCAGGAACACAGAAAAACTTTTTGTTCCTTCTGCAGGATTCGAACCTGCGACCTCAGGCTTGAGCACTAAAACGCTGAACCATTGAGCCACAGAGGTCGTCAAACGAATATAATCTTATGTTTTTTCAATAAAACGAGAAGTTAAAATATGGTAAAATTTTATACAAATACTCACCGATATTCTTTGAGTTAAAGCATGTATAAACAGTGGATAATATACATGAAGTTTTTATCAAAATCACTGTTTCATCATAATAAATATGATTTCGAGTTCACTCAACACCTACGATGTTGGTTCACTTCACTAAAAATTAGTTTTTTGCAAATAACAAAACATGAGTTAACAAATTCTGTAAAAGTTGAAAATAATTTTTCAAATTAAATAGAATAGTATTTCGTAAGTTGAAATTTAAAATTAATCTGCTATTTCTGCTTAACCAATCACAGGCGATGTGTAAAAAGAGTACACACGATAAAAGAGCGAGCAAGGTATGTAGTTTGCACAGACGATATAATAATATCAGGTATAATTTTGAATTTCGAACGCCAATACTTACGAATTACGATCGCCAGTTGCGACTTGCGACACCGGTGAAATCTATACTTTAATCTATACTAATATAATAAAGAAGAAAAGTTTGTTTGTTTGTTTGCATCGAATAGGCTCTGAATCTACTAGACCGATTTTAATGAAATTTGGCACAGATATAGAATAGACCACGGGAAAGGACTAAAGGCTACCTTTTATATCGGCAAAGTGTACGGTTACCGCGGATTTTTTTTGTCGCGCACGAAGTCGCGCGCAACATCTAGTTTATAAAAAAGAGTAAAAGATTGTTTGTTTGTTTGTTGCATTGAATAGGCTCCGAAACTATTGGACCGATTTTGATGAAATTTGGCACAGACGTAGAGTAAACCACGGGGAAGGACATAGGCTATTTTTTATTGAGGAAAAATGTAAGGTTTCTAAGAAATTAACTTTCACGCGAACGATGTCGTGGGCACATCTAGTTAATAATATTACGATAAGTTTAAATTGATAAATACGCCAGTGGCAGACATGTTATATTATATGTTAGACGAGGCATGTTGAGGTAAAAAAGTGTCTCCAGTTAGTTGGCCCCACTTTTGAGATTATAGGGGCCATTATGAAATTTGAAGTATCGTGAAAAAAAAGATGGCTGATATTCGAATAATGGTGAAAACAATATGACTGACATTTGAAGTATGGTGAAAACCGTACTTCAAATGTCCTTAACATTCTAATGCAAGATTTGTTCTCTCAAATGTTACTGCGTGATAGCTTAACTTGAGTTTTGAAATCTTTAAACAGTGGTCAATAGTCAATACCTAGTAGAAGTCGAAGATGTCTCCAAATTCACAATTAGTGAAACAAAATTTGGAAAATTGTTATTTGTACAATGCTTGAGGTTGTAAAATGTGCTGCCCGAGACATAATATATGAAACTCAAGTTAAAGCAGTTTTCTGAAGGAGAACAGCAGCATCAAGGTATTCTAACACTGCCATAAAAATGCTGGCAACATTTTGTCGCGCAAATATTAAAATAATAATTACATACACATTAAAAACCGAAATATCATAAAAATAATACATGAACAACATGGTACACATTGCTATCCTCGGCAAAACGCCCGATTTTGGCAGATAAGCAAATGACGTATCTCGGTAAGCTCGGCCTACCGGAGATTAAGTTGAAACTTATATTGAAACGCAGATAAAGCTATCTGCATTTCATTTGTATGAGCTTACCCATCTCTAGTAGGCTATCAGTCTTCGTCTTCTTCTACTTCCGTAGATAGGATGTGCTGCTTCGACAGGAAATGCCTACTGCCAGTAGGTTATTGAAACGCAAGTAAGGACAAAAAGATAGATTTGCCTACCGTTAGTAGCAAGGATTTTGGATAGATAGAATATTGAAAACGGCCGTTATACATTTTAAGCAACTTCAGCACTTAAAACCTAAACGTAACTATAACTTGTAGCCCGAGAGCTAATTTTTAGAGGTATTCTATGCAACCTGGCAACTTGTCATTTTCCTGTCGTATTATATCCCTACATGGAACCGTAAACGTGTGAACGGGGTCAGTAACGGGGCTAAGTCAATACCTAAATAAAAAAAGACAAAAATATGTTTGAGGCAATATGAAACTATTTATTTGTCGTAGTTAAATGTCTAAAGAGTTGGAAAAAAAAACGTAGGACATTTAGTCGAGGTTTTAAACTTGCCAGGCGCGTGCGAATAGAAATTTGACCCCCTATCCCTTGACATTTAGATCTTATATTAGTCCATATTTTTTGTTTTATGCCACTTACATTTGGTGACTGTGATTGTGAATAATAAATAATTTGATTTGAAGAAAAGATTATTCTATCATAATATTAATTTATCCCTTGGTATTGTAGCAGGTGCGGCTAGGGTTACTGGAGCAGCAGCAGATCGTGTCTCACCCCCACCACACCATGCACAACATGCCACAGCAGCACTCTATAGGTAATATTCATACATGCCTTTAAATATAATAATAAAAAAATTGTGGCGGACCAATCAGTGCACAGTCCTGAATCGCGGTATAGAAGTCTTCGATAGCGCGATTCAGGACTGTGCACTGATTCGTCCGCCACAAATTAATACGCTGTTACGTGATGTCTGTTTCACATCTAAATACAAAATTAAAAGCTACGCCTGTTGGCGAACTAATAAGCGCATGTTTTGTAACAAAAGCTAGTAAAAGTCTTGTATACAAATACTTTGTAACTGAATATATATATTTGACAGCTCAAATACCACCAGCTCAAGGCTACGCGCCGCCTGCGATGATGCCGGCACAGTATATGCAGGTACGTTGATTGCACCACAGTATGTTAATATAATACAGTAATAATACACAATACTTCTTGCACTATTTCCAATCAATATTATTCAATATATCAATATTACAGCACAATCAATAACATATCTGTTAATATAATATGTATTAAATTATGAAATGAATCATATAAGAATACATTCCTATGTGATTAATATAAATTTAATGATCGATACGATTAATTATAAAATGAGTAAAGGGGTTAGGACCAACCCGGCATAGATAGATTTTTTGGTGAATTGACATCATAATACTTTTGGCATTAATTAAAATGTTCTTTCGAAATATTAAACCTTATATTTTTGGTTTGAATTTAAATGTTTGATAGATGTCCGCGAAATAGAGATTTTAAAATGGCGACTAGTACACTATGTCACACTCTACACAAAAATGTCCTAAGCCCTTTATGGCTCGTTAATATAAAGAAACAATTTTATTTTGATTATGATGACTCGTTCATATGATATTCGAGCGAATAATCACGATTTGTTGAATTTGTTTATTTATAGCAAGGGGGTAACAACGCAGTGTTTGCGGGCGCGCCGATGTACCAGCCGCCAGCTGCGTACGCGCCGCATCAGCTCTATCAGCACCACAACTATGTGAGTTAAATTTTACATTAAAAGGCAATATCATGTTGTAAAAATGTCTCCCAAAATCAATTGCGGATACTTCGGGCAATATGGCTTCGGGCTTATGTAAAGACGTTTAGGTACAAAAATTATTGTCATACTCGAAGTAAAAAAATCATCTCATGTACCTATGGGTGACTCTCCGCAAAACCAAGACTCGCCCATATAAAGTTTTTTTTTTCTAGTAGAACGTAAAAGACGTTTTCTTTACATAAGCAATATATTCTATGCCCAAAATATCCGTAATTGATTTTACCGAACCCTACATATTAGTAATTAGAGCATTCTCAACTCGGTAGTTTAAAAAAACCGCGTAACACAGCCGCGTGATACAAGTGATAGATCGATTTAATTTTATTCGTCATCGTGAAACAATTTATATGCACACCTAAAATGACAACTATAGACAAATACGCTTTTCGGATATTTGTATAAACTATAAAGTTAAAACAATATCCCCCTTACTAATAAATGCTGTATAAGCTTTGAATAGTTACACAGTGTTTTGTCTCCTTCTATCGAATTAAAAATGTCACTTGTGTGACGTGAACAATACACTGTATAACTATTCAAAGCTTATACAGCGTTTATTAGTAAGGGGGTATGTAAACATTGTGTACACAGTATTATGCAATAAAAATCAATTTTTCCAATGAGGGTTTTCAATTCTGTGTTATCTGACGTCTGTTTGGACCGGACGCGCAATAAACGCCGCCTGGCGGCAGAAAAAGTGTCTGCCACCAGGCAGCGCCTCGCACGCTTCAGGTCCAAACAGCTGTTAGATAGCATAGGCTCGAAGAGCTACATTGCGCCCCTGTGACGCAGACGGGAGGCGTAACGTACTACAGCTGCGCGGAGCAGGAACAGCCGCCGCGCGCGCAGCGTCGTCCCACTGCCGCCATACCGATCGTGCCCCCCGCCGCGCCCACTGCCGCCGCCGCTGCCGCTGCCGCCGCCGCCGCCGCGACAGCTGACAGGTTGGTCAAAAAAAAAAAAAAATTCACCAACAGATAAAATTAAACGTCGGTGAACTATGTAATGGCTCAAATGGGCCAGCTCGACCTGATAAGTGATAAATCTTAGGCCTCATAAAAAACGGCGTGAAATTATGCTCGCGTTGTGTTTCGCCGAACGAACGAGGTTACCGAAGCCCTAAGGAGGGTTGATTTTAAGGACCAGATTTTGGAGAGTGCCACAAAAAGAAACAAAAGGAGACCACTGACGCTCCATAAATGCTTCGTCCCAGGTATCAAAATCAACAGCAACAGGCAACATAATCGTTATAACATTGTAAGGGTCAATCTGAGCATATAATGGTATGGAATCAAGTTTATGGGATCAATCGTTTTTTATAATATACTGGATAAAAATTCAAGTCGACTTGGCAGGCCAAGTTAAGGTTGCTTGCAGAAAATGACCAAAATTTTATCGTCGTAATGAGTTATGCCAATCATAATCTTCAAAAAAATATCAAACTATAATCAGACTGTGAGGCTTTAATGAATATATTTTCCTTTTCAGATCGGTGAATCCGGCAGATAAGGACAATATAGACAGGATTGTTGAGAATATGTTCGTCAGAAAGCCGTACAAGTCTCCAAACGAAGGAGGTGAGTCAGGTACATAACATTTCTTATTACAAGTTTTGTAAATTGTGTATAAACCTAATTTTTAATTATTATTACAGATTACTTACTAATGTCTCCTCATGATAACTTTCGACTTTCATAAATTAACTGAATAAAGGTTTAAAGGGCACTGGACACAAATGTAACATAATTCACACTTATTCACATTTATTTTTACCTTAACTCTTTTTTCTGATATTAATTGAATTATTTGTACATCCATACATTCAAATCTTTATAATTTATGTTCATCAAGATTTGCTTTGGGATAAACTCCGCGAATCGGCGTGGGAGTTCTTACATAAACTTAAGTTTTGAAGAAAACATATTGGAGGTTTCAATTTTAAGTTCTTTTTGTTGGTAATTTTATAATTTGTTATTTGGTAGTTCAGTTTATTTAGTCCAAAGTATAGTAAAACATAATGTTCATTATTTGGTTATAAAAATCGTTTGTTTTTTCTAAAAATGTACGTAATTGTAGCAACCATTAATCATTTAATCTTATTCTTGTTTCATATATTATTTCACGCGGTGATTGGCCACATTGACATTAAAAAAAACTTCAAAAGTAAATGGGAATTAAATAGAGGTTACTTAGGCTCATTTCATATTAGCGCAGATTCGAAGCACAGCGACGCGAAAATGTAAAATAGCAAATTCACCCCTATCTCTACAACGTAATGCACATACCTATAAGAGAAGAATCGTGAATGCATGTTACCGAAGAAAACCAAAATTCGTCTATTCGATGTTAAACAACATAAACAATCCAGAACCCATTTTTGTATATCTGAAAAAATAACGTAGAAACAAACCATTGAAATTTACAATATGAAAGAGAGCAATATATCGGCCTGTGACGTTACAACCCGCTACCGCCATACGAATACGATGACACGAATCGTTTTGCGAGAAAGGGATGGATAATATTTTTTATTTGCTTATATTTTTAATCGCGTCAATCTAAATACCTATTTCTTTTAGATTTATGTATTTTTAATCAACAATTTTAAAATTTAATTAATAATTTGTAAAAATGTGATATTCCACACTTAGCAACATCCCTATTGGTCTGTGCAGGTACAACTAACCTTTAATTAATTATATCAGTAAGAAAATGTGCGTTACGTTCTGGACGTACCAGTGAATAATACGGTTTCAGAATTTCTCTTCGCTTCGACTATGCGCTCGTATTAAGTGATCCCTTACTTTTGTAAGGCCCACTTGCGCCAATCCGGGTTAAAGTTAACCTTGGGTTAAAATATCATGCTTTCTCTTTCACAAATACGAAGAACGAGAGAGATAACATGATGTTTAACCCAGGGTTAACTTTTACCCGGATTGGCGCAAATGGGCCTTAGTAGTTAGTTTTCATAATTTCATCCTGAACATAATCTTAACATCATTATTATGTTAGTTTAGATAAGACTATTTTTGTCAAAAATAACCCGAACTAATTGTATAATTAGTTTTTTTTTAAATTATGTATTGTAAGATGTGTAATGTTGAAGCAGTTTTGGGTACATCTGGGATTAAGGTTGATCTACTTCTGGCATTGCATTATTCTATGCTTCTATCCTTTTCTGTTACAAACCGGCATTTTCTAGAGCAAGGTTTTCGACGACCTCTGTGGCTCACTGGTTCAGCGCGTTGGTGTTCAAGCCGGGGGTCGCGGGTTCGAAGGAACAAAAAGTTTTTCTGTGTTCCTGGGTGTATTAAATCTAATCTAATCTATCTAATTATATATATAAAATGCTTGGGTGAAAATGTATATGACCGGTTTTCTATATCACCACCAATTCCAATCAACACCCCATTGTGGTGGTAGACACCCCTTGGGTCCTAGAAAAAAGTAAGGGAGTTTGGGCGCGGTGGGTGGAAGTGGGTGGCTGTGGGTGGCGAAAATGTGAAAAATATATATCTGTCCTTCTTTAACACATGAGAACTTTAGAAAAGTTCTGAAAATTTGTGGAATGATCTAGAAAAGTCCAGAATGTGTGTAAATGTTTCAATCGATCTGGAATGTTCTAGAAAGTTCTAAAAACATCTGGAAAGTTCTAATATTTTCTAAAATAATCTAGATCGTTCCAAAATGTGCAAAACTGAATGTAGTTGATATAGAATGTTCTGGAAAGTTCTGATATTTTCTAGAATGATCTAGAATGTTCCAAAATGTGCAAAACGGAATGTAGTTGATAAACAATGTTCTGGAAAGTTCTAATATTTTCTGGAATGTTCTAGAACGTTCCAAAATGTATAAAACTAAATGTAGTTGATATAGAATGTTCTTGAAAGTTCTAATATTTTCTAGAATGATCTAGAACGTTCCAAAATGTATAAAACTGAATGTAGTTGATATAGAATGTTCTGGAAAGTTCTCATATTTTCTAGAATGATCTAGAACGTTCCAAAATGTATAAAACTGAATGTAGTTGATATAGAATGTTCTAGAAAGTTCTAATATTTTCTAGAATGATCTAGAACGTTCCAAAATGTGCAAAACGGAATGTTGTTGATATATAATGTTCTGGAAAGTTCTAATATTTTCTAGAATGATCTAGAACGTTCCAAAATGTGCAAAAAGGAATGTAGATGATATAGAATGTTCTGGAAAGTTCTAATATTTTCTAGAATGATCTAGAACGTCCCAAAATGTATAAAACTGAATGTAGTTGATATAGAATGTTCTGGAAAGTTCTAATATTTTCTAGAATGATCTAGAACGTTCCAAAATGTATAAAACTGAATGTAGTTGATATAGAATGTTCTGGAAAGTTCTAATATTTTCTAGAATGATCTAGAACGTTCCAAAATGTGCAAAACGGAATGTAGATGATATAGAATGTTCTGGAAAGTTCTAATATTTTCTAGAATGATCTAGAACGTTCCAAAATGTATAAAACTGAAAGTAGTTGATATAGAATGTTCCGGAAAGTTCTAATATTTTCTAGAATGATTTAGAAAGAACTGAAATTAATAATCTGTCCTTTTCTAACTCATTAGAACTTTAGGAAAGTTCTGAAAATTTCTTTAATAATATCGGTTATTATCATTCTGGAACGTTTCAGAAAGTTCTAAAAATAGAATAAACTTTTGGAAGGTTCGAGAGTCTTCCAAATCTAGAAATTTCTATATCTGACAGTATATAAATCCGAAATCAGTAGCTTTTCGTTAGTTTAATCGTGTCTGCAGTCGAGTGAAGATCAGTTGGAATTAAAAGTGACCAGTACTTAAAACGATTTACGTGATTTTGACAAATAAAACAAAACAAACTTTTGGACGGTTCTAGAGTGTTCCAAATCTAGAAATTTCAATATCTGACGGTATATAAACCCGAAATCAGTAGCTTTTCGTTAGTTCAATCGTGTCTGTAGTCAGTGAAGATCAGTGAGAATTAAAAGTGACCAGTACTTAAAACGATTCACGTGATTTTGACAAATAAAACAGAACAAACTTTTGGATGGTTCTAGAGCAGTGGTCCCCAACCTTTTTTTTACGCGGGCCACAAACCCGTTGTACTCCTGGTGTCGCGGGCCGCAACCAAAATTTTTTAGGGGCAAAAAATACGTTATTTAAATTTAACGATTTATTAATAGAAAAGCACAAGGTAGTTAAAAGAGTGAAACTAAACATTTAATATGAGATAACGACACAGATTAAAATAAAATAACAAATATTTATTATAATAATTATGTTCACTCAGTGTTAAAAGTTAAAGTTTAAAAGTTAAAAATGGGGCCGTATTACTAAGACTTCGCTGTCTATTTGCCCGCGCCACCAGGCTGTATTTCAAGAAACACTTTAGCTAGAAAACTGATATTTTCATAAGTCACTTAACTCTGATTCCGCTATAACAACATAATATCAAATCTAAAAACAAGATAAAACAAATAATATACGGAGAAGCCCTTTTTATGACAACAAAACGCGATTTTTTGTCCTTTCTCTGGTCGATGTTAATAATGGCAATACTTTAAATATTCACAAGATACTAAATTGATTTCTACTTCAATATATAATTCAAAATAAAAATTTATATAAAAGGGGTTTTAATAAAAAATACAATTTTTGTCTATTTTTTTCCTAAAATGGTACGGAACCATTCGTGCGCAAGTCCACTCGTACTTGACAGATTTTTAAATTTTAAGTAACAGATTTCACGCGGGCCACAGATAAAGGCCCGGCGGGCCGCATGCGGCCCGCGGGCCGCGGGTTGGGGATAGCGGTTCTAGAGTGTTCCAAATCTAGAAATTTTCATGTTCGATTATTTATATACCAAAATTTAGTGAGTTTGTTAGTGTTATCATCGTTATAAGTGAGAGATCGACTTTGTGTAATTTTATTACATTACATAATATGTACACAATGCCAAAGCGTAAAAAAGTATTTACAAAACCTCAAGTGAGAGCAAAAAAAATGAAAGAAGCACGTCAAAATGAAACAGAAGAACAAACGGAAAAACGACTTTCGAATAATCGTGAACGTATAAAGAAACTCAGAGAAAATCAAACCGCCGAAGTAAGAGTTCGCACTAACGAAGAAACCCAGTCCCGAGTACAAGCAATTCGAAATCGATTACGACAAAGCTTAGAACTTCAGGCGTTCCATTATGATTGTAAAAAGCAATATAGTGAACATCCGAATATAATTATTGGAAAAATGGATACGATATGCAAGTATTGTAATGCACGCAAATTTCCAGGAGAAACTCCCGGTATGTGTTGCTCAAGTGGTAAAGTAAATTTACCACCATTGAATACACCGCCACCAGAATTACTCGCATATATGAAAGGAGAAACACCAGATTCCAGTCATTTTCTACAAAATATACGACGATATAACTGTTGTTTTCAAATGACTTCATTTGGAGCGACTTTAATATGTCAGGAAGAAAATTTCAGTTCAGTTTTCAAGGTTCAAGGCCAAATTTACCATCGGATAGGATCTCTGATGCCGATGTCAGATGGAACTCCAAATTTTCTTCAAGTATTTTATTGGTAACGAAGAGCTTGAAATAGATCAACGTTGTTCTCATATTCAGGGGCTACAACGAGACATCATTAAAAAATTACAGTGTCTACTTCACGATAATAATCAACTAATCAATGTATTTAAAACTTCATTAGATAAAATGGTTGCAGACAATTACAAAATCGTCATTCGAGCGAATAAAAGACCAGCCGGTCAACATAAACGAAGGTTTAATGCTCCTCAAACGGAAGAAGTTGCTGTAGTAATTGTTGATAATGAATATAGCCATCGTGATATTATTATTCAACGTAGAAGTAATCAATTGCAACGTATTGCTGAAACACATCGCAGTTATGATGCACTACAATACCCGTTAATTTTTTGGCAAGGTGAAGATGGTTATCACTTTAACATTCAACAGATCAATCCGGCTACAGGTGTAGAAACTAATAAAAAAGTGTCAGCTATGCAATTTTATGCTTATCGAATTATGACTAGAAATAATGAATATAACCATATTTTAAATTGTCGTCAGTTATTTCAGCAGTTTACCGTGGATATGTATGCTAAAATAGAGACAGAAATATTACAATTTATTCGCCACAATCAACGAAAGTTGCGTTCTGATGAATACATTCATTTGAGAGATGCTATGATAAATGATGGAAACGTTGATAACATGGGAAAATTGGTCATCTTGCCTTCTACGTTTACTGGAAGTCCACGTTACATGCATGAATATGCCCAAGATGCGATAACTTATGTCAGAAAACACGGCCGACCAGATTTATTCATAACATTTACATGTAATTCTTCATGGGTGGAAATCAAAGATGAATTACAATATAAGCAAACGGCCAGCGATCGACATGATATTGTTGCCCGAGTTTTTCGCCAAAAACAAATTAAGTTTATTGATGCCATCGTAAAAAATCGAATATTTGGTGCTGTTATCTGCTGGATGTATTCAATCGAATGGCAGAAACGAGGACTGCCAAATTCTCACAACTTAATTTGGCTTCAAAATAAAATACATCTGGATCAAGTAGATAATATTATCAAGACTGAATTTCCAAACCCGGACGAAGATCCTGACCTGTATAATATAATCGTGAGAAATATGATTCATGGCCCGTGTGGTGTACTAAATAAAAGTTCTCCGTGTATGAAAGATGAAACATGTACAAAACGTTATCCGAAGCCATTTTTGAATGAAACAATTACGGGTGAAGATGGATATCCGAAATACAGGCGTCGATCACCAGAACAAGGTGGGTTTACAGCTAAAATTAAAATACGAGGCAATCAAGAAATTCTAATTAACAATCAATGGGTAGTTCCATACAATCCACTTTTATCCAAAATGTTTAATGCCCATATCAATGTCGAATACTGCAGTTCTGTCAAATCAATTAAATATGTATGCAAGTATATTAACAAAGGCAGTGATATGGCTGTTTTTACGGTGACCAATGAAAATCAGCATGATGAAATAGTACAATATCAAATGGGTCGTTACATTAATACTAATGAAGCGGTTTGGCGAATTTTAAGTTTCCCAATTGACGATCGAGATCCGCCAGTTCTCCATATTTTATCCGTGCACTTAGAAAATGGAAAATGGAAAGATTCATTTGCTAAGACTTTATTTTATTCAGAGGTACCATATTATTATACGTGGAATGCAAGAAGTAAAGAATTTAATCCTCGAAAACGTGGAATACCAGTAGAGGGACATGATGGAATATTTAAAAGTAACGCAATAGGACGAGTCTATACAGTGCACCCAAAAAACGCAGAATGTTTTTATCTGCGTTTATTACTACACAATATTCGTGGCCCAACGTGTTTTGAAGACCTCAGAAGTGTCAATGGTTTCATTTGTGAAACATATCGTGAGGCATGTCAAAGACTAGGTCTATTAGAAAACGATAATCATTGGGAGTTAGCTATGAACGAAGCAGCCCAAACAGCAACAGCGACTCAAATTCGTGAGCTATTTGCAATTATAATAACTACATGTAACCCTTCTAATCCAAATCGACTATGGCTAAAATATCGAGAATATATGAGCGATGACATTTTGGCTGAACTACGACGACAAAATCCGGACTTAGAAATAATTTTAATGAAGAAATTTTTAACAAAGCTTTGATATTGATAGAAGACAAATGTTTAGCAATATCTAACCAAACATTAGAACAACTAGATGTTCAATCTCCTCAACGAAGTCATTTAGATGCTATGAATAGTGAATTTTTAAGAGAAACAAATTATAATATAGAAGAATTGAAACATTACATCCATCCAACACAACAAATCCCTATTAATTCAGAGTCAAAAACAAGCATATGATATAATAATGGACTATTATAGAAAACAGCAAGGTGGCATAATATTTATAGATGCACCTGGTGGCACCGGAAAAACATTTCTAATCAATTTAATTCTAGCTGAAATCCGTGCAAATAAAGATATCGTTCTCGCCCTGGGGATAGCGGCTACTCTTATGGATGGTGGACGAACAGCATATTCTGGTTTAAAATTACCATTAAATGTAGCTGACGGTGAATTTCCGGTATGTGACATCTCAAAATCATCAGCGCGTGGACGATTATTGAAACAGTGCAAAGCCATTGTATGGGACGAAAGTACAATGGCCCATAAAAAATCTCTAGAAGCGCTCAATACAATACTTCAAGATTTATGCAACAATAATAACACATACCTACAAAATTTTACTTCTTGAAATTTTCCGGAGGTTTTTTTGGCTTTTCCTATTAATTTCGATATCCTTAATTTAAATATACCACCCGTTTTCACCAATCAGCTTTAGTTTCTAGTAAACAGCTTTTTTTTTTTTTGAGGGTAGCCGCACATTTACAAGTTTAGATGTATTGTTATCAGTTCAGTTAAATTTAAAGCCATGTCTACGTCAAAGAGAAGTTGTCTATATAATCCAGAGTGTTTTTGTTTTATTTGTGGTGAATATGTTATAAAAAATTCAGAAAATCGATTACAGACTTTGTGAAAACTGCTTATTTTAACTACTTTAAAGTGCAAGTGCGTAATTTAAATAAACCGTGGGCGCCTAAAACTGTTAGCCACAATTGTGTAGTTAGTTTGCGACAGTGGTCAAATGAAAAAAGGAGTTATTTAAAGTTTAAAACCTAAAAACCATCACGGTGATTGTTATTTTTGTGTTGTTGATATAAATGGCATAAATTCAAATAACCGTCATAAATGGATATATCCTGATTTACCGTCGGCCAAACGACCAGCTACGTTAACTACCTTAGATGAACAACCTGTACTACCAGTTTTACCCTCAACATCTTCAGTTGATCTTTGCCAAATTGAAGTTGATGACGAACAAGATGAAAGTAAATCAGATGACCCTGATTTTGTCTCTAAAGTCCCGATAAAGGAATTATTTGACCAAAGCGAATTAAATGACTTAATAAGAGACCTTAATTTGACAAAAAACCAATCTGAATTGCTATCTTCTAGATTTTGTCCGCTATGAAAAACTTTCTTGGTAATACCAAAGCTCCAAACCATCAAGACTTAGTTCAACATAATGATATCTTGCCTCAAAAGTCTTGGTTGTAACATGAGCGTCAAGCTTATCTATTTAAACTCCCATCTAGACGATTTTCCTGAAAATCTCTGTCACTCTAGTGATGAACAAGGAGAAATGTTTCACCAAGAAATTTTTACTATGGATGAAAGATATAAAGGTAAATGGGATGAGCACATGACGGCAGATTACTGCTGGAACTTGAAAAGAGACCTACCTCAAGCTTCTTATTCAAGAAAATCATCAAAAAGATCTTTTTTAGCCGCATTTGAATTATTTAATTTATGTTTGTGGTAATTTTTTCACTTTTTTATACCAAAACGCACATATTATCATATCACAAAAACTAAAGCTGATAGAAAAAAAACGGTTTTCATTTTCAGAATCAGGGGGCCAAATATCTATAGAAATATCTTACGTGGTAGAGCCATGCTTCGGCACGAATGGGCCGGCTCGACCGGAGAAATACCACGGGCTCACAGAAAACCGGCGTGAAACAGCGTTTGCGCTGTATTTCGCCGAGTGAGTGAGTTTACCGGAGGCCCAATCCCCTACCCTATTCCCTTCCCTACCCTCCCCTATTACCCTATTCCCTCTTAAAAGGCCGGCAACGCACTTGCAGCTCTTCTGATGCTGCGAGTGTCCATGGGCGACGGAAGTTGCTTTCCATCAGGTGACCCGTTTGCTCGTTTGCCCCCTTATTTCATAAAAAAAAAAAAAAAAAAAAAAAGAAAAGCCGTTAAGTTAACTGGAAAAAAATTTGTGTAGATATGTGTAATATAATGGGAGGTGTGCTGTTAATACTGTCAGGCGATTTTCGTCAAACTCTGCCTGTTATTCCCAAATCGACGCCGGCTGATGAAATTAATGCTTGCTTGAAGAAATCGTTCATATGAAAATCATTAAGTTAACAACAAACATGAGAGCGCAAATGTCAGGAGATAAAAAGGCACAGGAATTCTCTGAAAAACTATTGCAAATAGGAGAAGGCAACTATCCAGTAGACGAAAATACTGGTCAAATAGTATTAATTAAGGAGTTATGTAATGTCGTTGAAACACCTGAAAAACTAATAAATGATGTATATCCAAATATTGCTGAAAATTATACTCATTCAGAATGGTTACGTGAACGAATTATTCTAGCCACAAAGAACGACATTGTCAACGACATCAACAACATCATCCAGGGAATGATTCCGGGAGAAGAGAAAATTTACACGTCAATCGATACAATGACTGATGAGGTAGAAAGCGTTAATTTTCCTACTGAATTTTTGAATTCATTAAATGTTCCAGGAATGCCATTACACTGCCTTAAATTAAAAATTGGTTCACCAGTTATTTTACTACGAAATCTGAACTCGCCGAAACTATGTAATGGTACGAGACTTTGTATCAAACAATTACACAATAACATTATCGAAGCCAGTATAATGACTGGTAAAGAGAAAGGACAGACAGTATTTATACCACGGATACCTTTGATATCAAATGGATTGCCCTTTACTTTTAAACGATTACAATTCCCGGTAAAGTTGGCTTACAGTATGACAGTGAATAAAGCACAAGGTCAAACATTTCAGTACTGTGGCGTTGACTTGAAGGAACCATGCTTTGCACATGGCCAACTATATGTCGCATGCTCACGAGTTCGATCACCTCAACATTTGTTTATTTACAGTCCAAACAACAGAACCATAAATGTAGTGTACAAGCAAATATTATAAAGATAAATTTAAAACAAAAAATAAAACTAAAATAACAAATGTAAATATGTAATAGTATTAGTTTATAACGTTTTATGTAATCTGTGTATGAATGATATGATGTATAGACAATTATATAAATAAAATGAAAAATTTTATATTTACTAAATTCTTTCTTTACATTATTTCGATTTGCTAATTATTAGTCTATAAGATGTACTCTATATCCACCGTAAGTTTAATGGTCGAATAAGTCTTAATATCTACGATAGGAATCTATAATATCTACATCAAAAATGTATCTTCATGTATTTTTTACACCATTAAACATACGGTGTATATTTTAACCCGTGCAACGCTGGGTTTCGCAGCTAGTATGTGTATAATATAATAAAAATCTTAAATATAAAGTATTAAATATACTTCCCGTTTTCTGGTACCTGTACAAGTTCTTCGGATATTACGTCCACACATCCACATATTACGTCACAGCACATGGGGGAGGGGGGGGGGTCATAATAATGTGACAGTACATGTTAAATACAGGTACAAGGATACTAAAAAGCGTGAAATATGGGGGGGGGGGGTTCAAAAAGTCGAAATTTTGCGTTACGTAATATGTGGATGGCCCAGTGGCACGGGGCCAGATTGACGTGGTGTGAAGCGTCCATAGATATTATTATTATATAACTTTCTTTTCACGACGAAACTCGAGTGAAAAGACATGTTTGATTTTGGGCCATTTCTATGTACACCACATAGGTAAATAGGAAAAAAATATGGGAATATCATAAAAATACGAAAAAATTAATTTGTAGAAGAAGGGTACATGCGTACAAAAATGATTATTTGAAGAGTTTTTTATTGCGAGAACACTATTTTTAGGGCGGCCATGACAGTTGTTTTGACTTGACTTTTGACGTAGTAGACAGTTTTACGAAGAGACGACGTCTTGAATGCCATACGTCTTTCTTTGTCAAAAGTCATGTCATTGACAAAATGACATTATTTAGTTAATTCTGATCTGATCCGCCATGTTTTATTTTACTTTGTGTTGCTCTCCTTGAAGAAGTTAATTTAAATGTACACGGAAACGAAGTGAAATTAAACAAAATAAAGAACAGGAAACGGTTACTATATTATGTAGCTATATTTACATATACTGTACGTAGGGCTGGCCCAGGCCTCATACATTTTTTGAACATCGCTTTTGTTATGATTTTCATAACATTCATATTCGATTAACGTTACTATTTACGAATACATTGTTGTCGATTGTTCGTGCTGCAGACTGCAGGACGTTCTCTTTCTCACTCTAGTAAATTATGGCTTGAAGTAACAGAAAAGGATAGAAGGCAGAATCATAGAAATGTGAGACGCGGTGATGCTTTGAAATAAGGTTGTATTGAAATTGTTACGACTAAGAATTATAATTATATAAAAGTTTCTAGTCGAAAGAAAGTACCTATGAGTAGAATATATAGTCTTTGATGCCTTAGGCCCACTTGCGCAGATCTGGGTTAAAGTTAACCCTGGGTTAAATATCATGCCTTCTCTTTCATAAATACGAAAAACGAGAGAGATAAACATAACAAATCAACATAAAAAAAGTAATGCCATTATAATTAAGGCTTTTAGTTTTTGAAGACAATAAAAAGGTGTTAATTTTACAGACACATCGAAAGATAAACAAGAGAGAAATTCACAGGAGCCCCAAAGTAAAGATTCCTCTCAACCGAACAGCCTCACCTCCAGCTCGATATCGACCGACTCCAAACTCGCCGACAGAACGGAACAGAAGGAGGAGAAGGAGAGTGAGATTGTTAACACAGAGACTATAACGACGGATGCCTGACTGGTAAGGATCAAAATGTACGAGTGCTATCAAGCGAAGTACTGTAGCCGGAGGTAATTCTTGTATGGCTTGTGTGTTATCTGTGAATCGATGAACGTTTTCAAATCTCCGATGTGTAGGTAAATTATTATTCTTATTTGTTATTTTTTATATTGGCGCCACTGTTTAGAGTACACGTTAGATCGCTGCCATCTTGTTTTCTTTTTTTAATTGCTTAAACGACTATGATTTCATTTTGTTTAAAGGTAACTGGTACCTACGGTATCTTTCTGTTATTAGTTCACTTGTTTGATTTAGGTATTTATGTTTCGTATTTTAAAAAATATTTCTTATCCTCAATATACTTATAGGTATCGAGGATAAAGCAAAAGTCTTTTGCTGATACTTAATGTAATAGAACATAATATTATAATATTTTATGTATATGAAAGTTTTATCAGTCAATCGTTAAGTATACTTCTAACTATTCTAAAGTTGTATTTAAATAAATTATTATAAAAGTTTAGTCAGTATCGGCACTTGTTCGGTAGTGATTTTGCTCCACTAGCACAGTTTCCTCTAAAAGCGATGTGACAAAGTCGAGATAAATCTTTCACGCGCCTCTCGCGCCACATTTGTCAACAAATCAGTGGCGGGCCAATCAGTCCGCAGAGCCTGGACCTCCAATCAAGGTGCATTCGATAATTTTGATGGCGAAGTTCGAAAATGTTTGGGATTTGGCATAAGTCATCGCTAAGCGACATGTTGCTTGCGATGCCCGTGAAATCCCCAACATTTTGTTTTCGAACTTCGCCGTCGAAATTATCAAATACATCTTGACTAAAGGCCCTGGATCGACTATTGGCGCGAGTTTAGAGTTAACTGGCAAGATATTACCCAGGTTAGTTATTCATATTGTACAGTTCTGAGTAAGCAATAACACAAAAGTGTTATTGCTTACTCAGTAAACTTCCAGTTTCTACTCCATTTGTCAAATATGTAAAGACTTGTGATTTTTAGTTAGTTAATCTATTCGGCTGTGTTCAGTTCAGAACCTCAATTCTCGTATTTAAAGTAGACTTAATTTTACTTTGTTTGGATTGAAAGTGTAGCGACATAATACATATTACCATGAACGGATTTTATGACGTTGCGATCAATCAGAGCGCTTTTCACATTGGTTTAACGTTCATAAAAACATCGTTTAAGAGTTTGATCGAGTCGGGACTTGATTGTAATTGTATTAGTGCAGGTTTTATTTAGCAGAATTGTCCTTCTGTTTAAAGTTATTTAAAAAGAGCCAGAGTTGATAAACTTATTTGTGCGAAATAACAAACTATGTCTAAAATATAATAGATAATGCTCACTAATTTTAAATGTAAGCTTTATGGAATTATTAGTAGAAAATAGGAAATATCTATTTCTAAAATAATTATTATTTATTTCATACGGCAATTAGACTTCAAGATATTATGTATTTAATTTTGAAGTGGCCTTTTGCAATCAGATGGTGACGTCATATCTTAATATTCTACACTACTTCTATAAGCAGCCATGCGTTATAATTAATAAAAATTAATGAAATTTTGTACAGTTATAGATAGCGTATAGATTTTGTTTTTGGCAGTATAAAAAAAATTCAAGTGTCATTCAATTTATGATATTTAAATTAATATACATAAATTATGATATTTATATACATACAAGATTGTCTCGTTTAAAGTATAAGATTAATATAGGGAGTAATCAAGTTTGACTTGAAATTTTGAGTTGTTATTAAAAATAACTTTGCTGTCAATAATTTAGCGAAGTTTTAGCTAGGGAGGTGGTGGCATTTGCTTTACGATTTCATCGTTGTTGATACTAAGACGTAATATAAGGTTTGGTAAAATCAATTACGAATACTTCGGGCACATGATCCACTGCTTATGTAAAGACGTTTGGGCAGAAAAATAATTGTCATACTCAAACTAAAAAATCATCTCATGTATGGGTGACTCCGCAAAACGCAAACTCGCCCATATAAAGAAAATTTTTTTTTTCGAGTATATATATATATATATATATATATATATATATATATATATATATATATATATATATATATATATATATATATATATATATGTTACAGTTAAAACTAGTTTTTAGATAGAACGCGTTTTACCTAGTTAGAACTTGTTTTTATTAAACACCTTTGTTAAAACTAGAATTAACTAATGCTCAAAATTTAATATCAGTTAAAACTAGTTCTTACTAGTCAAAACGCGTTTTTTCAAAGACTCGCAGTTAAAACTGTTCCAACCGAGGTCAAAGTTCATCGGATGATCGTATACTGATTGGTCGCGAGACGTCACAAGGTTCTCTAGTCAAGATGCAATCGATAATTTCGACGGCGAACTTCGAAATCAAAAATGTATGGAATTTGACACAAGTCGTCGTTAAATAACACATCACTTGCGATGCCTCATGACAAATCCCATACATTTTGTTTTCGAACTTAGCCATGGAAATTATCGAATGCATCTTGACAAAAGGCCCTGGGTCTCTTGTCAAGATACAATATGTCGCGCGATAAAAAGTAGCCTATATCATTTCCCAAGGTCTACTTTATATCTGTTCCAAATTTTATGATAATCGGTTTAGTAGTTTTTACGTAAAACCGTAAATAAAGTATCCCACGGGAACCGCAAATTTCCCAGCGATAAAAAGTAGCCTATGTTCTTTCTCAAAAATTTTATTTTCATAAATTTTTGAGTTTCGATTTAAACTCAAGTAGTTTAGTAGTTTTAGCGTTAAAGACGGACAAACAGACACACACTTTCCCATTTATAGTAAATATTAGTGTGGATTGTCACCTTAACAACTACTAGTCGAGGTTCCCTAAACTGTTTCTTTTGTGTAAGATTATTAATTTTACTAGCTAAGTATATGTCTTACTCTATGTCTTAAATCGCATAATAAATATTTTTAAAACTATATTTAGCTTTAAATGCCAAATTAGCTTCCTCTAGTGCTCGTTTTAACTAAAAGTCAGAGTTACAACTAGTTTTATCTGAAAATCAAATATATTAGTAGTTAATTCTAGTTTTGACTAGGTATTTCTAGTTTTAACAAAAGCATTTAGTAAAACCTAGTTTTAACTAGGGAAAATGAGTTATAACGAAAAACAGGTTATATATATATATATATATATATATATATATATATATATATATATATATATATATATATATATATATATATATATATATATATATATATATATACACTAATATCATTTTACTTAGTAGGTACTCTAATTTTAATATTATGAAGTAAGAACCTCTGCCAGACAATGAAATTATATAAAAATGACTGATACCAACAGCTCTTTAACTAGCATGCCGATGACGCGTGCATAATAATCTGTAATATACCTCTCACAAGTAGAATATGTAGGTAGAATATAATATTTGCACTCTTTTATTCTTTGTCATTGAATAATGTTTATTTACTTTGGCTCCAACCAAAATATTATATTATACTTAAATTACAAAAAAAAAAAACAATGCGAATATTTCTTTTCGTGTTTTTTTTGTTTAAATGATGAAACAACCAATGAATACTCCTGTAATTGGACATTTTATAAAATGAGGCTTGTAGGCTAAACCAATTAAAAACAGTCTTTAAATTGATATTTTATTACTGAATTCTTCCGTCTGTAATATAAAACATTTAAATCTAGAAATCAAATAACATTACCATGGAATATGGAATTAAAAATTATTTCGTAGATAAAAATAATTTTTGGATTTTAGAACGCGGAGAACACAAATTTTAGGATTATTTCTTTCGAAAAAATCAACTTACGAAACAATTATTTAAGCTACCGACATGTTTTTCAGTTTTGAAGTAGCTTGTTGTAATAAAGAGCATATTAGTGTGTTGAATACTTTACAGTGATGTTACAATAATGTACACTTTACATTTTTTTTACAATAATCACTAATAATAAAACATATCTACTTTAATAAAAAGTTTGTAATTGTATAAAATATAAATTAAATAAACATCAATCGATTTTGAATTAAAAATATGACTTGATAATTACTGTAATCTAAAGTATTTAATAGTCTTTTATGTAAGATGTGATAGAGTTTATTATATCAATTACACATAATATTTTAAATGATATGTATAGCGTTTGGACTAAGCAATTTGTCTAAGAAAAATGTAACATTTTAGGAGGTTAACAGTAAATCCACTTAGCTATACTAAGTATTCACCTCGTACTTAAATGTTTGAATACACAAGCGTCAAATTCTCTTATCATAAACTACTTTTATACCACTGGAAAATGCAAAAATGTTTGTTGATGTATATTAAATTGTACTTTATTGATGTCTTTTACACTTTCCGTTCTGCATGGTTTTAAGCGAAAATAGCTAGTAAATCGTGATCCACTTGCATTCTTCACTTGTAAGTTGTGTGCTTCAAAACAACATAAAATTAGAACAACTATTAATTCCTGCAGGACGAATGTGTGTAATACACACCCTAAATAAAAATTTCGGCGTGAGTAAATTGTTGCAAATTGTTTGCAAAAAATGTTTAATGATAAGATCTCACAGAAAAATTGAAGTTACATAACATAATATATCTTTATAGGTACTATTGAAAAAATCAAGTAATTGATTTATATTGTACATATATTATTCTATAAAATAACTGTCAAGAGGAATATCTAGAAAGACTTTTATTGTTTTAGAAGAGATGTTAACCGAACATATAGGTAAATCTAGTTTTGTTGGCACGTCTACACATAGATAGTGACGTTTGTGTGTATCACACACACACACACACACACACACACACACGCTGTCACACTCTCGCGCGCGTCTAAGCTTTTGAGTATGAAGGAGACAAATATTTTTGGTTTTTGTTCAGCTTAGAGTTCTGTTTACAAATACAGCATGATAACTATTTTTTTTAAATTTGTCAATTATTGAGTCAAATCGATACTTTTAATGTAAAGGTTTGAATTTAATTAATGTCTTCTTAAAAATTGGTTACGGCAAGATGTTGTCAGGACAAAACAATTATCATGCTATGGTACAGTGAAATTGCATTTTTAGTGGACGCGACAGAAATAAACTGCAAATAGAACTCTGCATTAATGCAATAAAGCTGAAAATCGTGTAAAGTTGTCAAATCTCGTAGGTGCGAGGGCGAACGTGCCAACATAATTAAATTTACCTATATTTATTATTTAGGAACTACGACAGACTTTCGCCCTTTACTAATAAAATATTTATACAGTGTATAAGCTATACAATGTTTTGTCCTTGTCTGATACTCCGAAAAAGTCGCTTGACAGACAATGACAACATTCTAAAGTTTATAGGTACACTGTAGTTTTATTAGTAAGGGGATTACTGGATATTTTTAAACTCTCCTATTACATCTTCCCGATTAATTACGTTATTAGCTATAAATATGTGAATAACGTTTTACTAGTCTTCGTTTAAGTAACCACAATTAACTGTAAAACCATGTATAAACAAACGACAAAACAATTGGCGAATGTAACTGGCAATAATGATTATTATAATATGGAATAGTTAAAGTTATTTTCTACAAAATGTAAAAAAAAGAACAAAAAATATTGCTTTTGTAAACTAGCCTGGTTATTTATTAAAATAAGTAAAAACCATTTTTGTGTATTATTTCACTTCCATTAATCCATTTAATTGGTTTATAATCTGAGGGTGAGCAATATTATCTTATTAGGTCATTAGTCATTAGTATATGAAATTGGCGTTTTGAAAAGCAGAAGCATAAAGTTGATTTTTTCATCAGATTCAGTTGATCAAAGTATATGTACTTACACCATTGCTATCGATACACTGTTGCCATCTCATAAACGTAGTTCATTGTTTCTTTTACGTGAAAAGACATTCGGACAGGAAATAGGAATCAATGTGGTCTAGCGTTGTCCTGAAGCAGCAGTGGCCTAGAGCGAATGACCAACCTCGGTTGTTTAGCAGCTAGCTTGTCCATCATGATTTGCAGTTGCTAGCAATAGACATCTGCCGTAATCGTCTGGCCAGATTTAAGACAGCTGTAGTGAACGACACCGGCACTAGTCGACCAAACTCTCACAAGTAACTTTTTTGAGTCAATTTTCGCTTGGGGCAGGCTTTGGTTGGTTCGCCAGGGTTCAGCCATTGCGATGATCGTTTTCAAACATCGTACAGGATCCAGTTTTCATCACAGGTAATTCGATTTAAAATCCCTTCATTATTGTGCCGGTTGAGTAATGTAACGCAGCCGTCGATACGCGTTTGTCGGTTTGCTGCATTCAATTAGTTAATGAGGTTATCCACCTTTCAAGCATTTTCACCTTCCGAATTTGCTTTAAGTGGATTAAAACAGTTTTATCACTAACACCGCAGCCTGTAGCTAACTCGGACGTGGTTTGCGATGTTTCTGCTTCAACAATAGCCTTCAATTCTTCATTATCAACTTTGGTTTCCGGCCGTCCACGGGGCTTGTACGATATTTCAAGTTTTCCATTTTGTAAACAGAGTGACGCAAGGAAAAAACAAATGAATTACGGGTTTCGAAACACAAATGCATGTACACTACGGCCGCTGTATCTTGACGGGTCTGAACATAGGCTCTGCGAACTTTAGCGCATGTACAACTCGTGAAGAAAACTGTTATTGTATTATTTTTATATACCTATGTACTAATACAATTTCCCTAATACAGTTGACCAATTAGTACAAATAAAATAAATACGAAAACACTTAGAAACAGTTAGTGCGCAACCTTCTGCGCGAAGTTCACACTCGCCAAGATACATCGGCCGTATTGTATATGTCACCGTAAAATTGTAAAAATCGTTAGATTGTAATATTACTAGAGATATTATAAAATGTTGACAGATTCAGTCAAATAAAAAAAAAAAATCTTTCAATTTACACGTTATTTTTCGTTATATTGTACCTACCTACCTAATATTTACCGTGTGCCCCGCGTCGCCATAGGTATTTGTTTGCTTTTTCATAATAATAATAAATAATAATTATAACGAAAAATAATGCGTACAATTGTAAGTTATTTGACAATCTGTCGACATTTTATAATATCTCTAGTAATATTACAATCTAACGGTTTTTACAATTTTACGGTGACATATAAATTTGAAAGTGGAATTCCTTACTAAAGCAGATATATTTGAGATTAAAGTGGCCAGTACGGCAAAACGCCAATTTCATATGTAAAGACCTAATACCTTAACTTATTATACCTTTTCTTGTTTTAAAACCTTAGGGCTTTGGTCGATAATTACGTAAAAATATTTTAAGGGAAACTCGATCCGGCGGGCACAAAAAACGCATGACAAATGACGTCACTGGTCATGACCGTATTTGAAAATGTATGGATTTATTTATAAAAATTGATTGTACTAACTTATGTAGGTAAGTACTCGGTTTTTTATATTATGATTGTGACATATAACTTATGGATTCGAACGGTATCTAATAATAATAATTATTATCGTTTTTCAATTACCTACATATAGCAATAAATAATTTCGTTGTGTTAGGTATAAGTTCTTTTTAGCTCTGTAACTTTTAAATTTAGCAACTGGTTAGGTATTTACCTACTGTATTTTGCATTTTTCGGTCCATTATTTATATTTCCTTTCGGTAAATATACGACTTTTGCTGATTTAAAACAAATGCATACTACCTAATCCCTACTGAATGTAGATTCCATATGGATCAAAATATGTCCCTCTCCTCCCGTACTTAATACGTAGCTTAATTAAATATTATAAATAACATTTATTGTAGTTATCTACATAAGTGCATTGTAAATATTGTAGGTAGGTAACTAGGTATTATCAGGGAATCTAATTCTAAGCGGTTGACCGTTGTGCGTTGTCATTAGTTTATTATATATCTATGGTTGTCATAATTTGTTCGACATTCTATTAATAATAACTAATTCAAACTGACATAATGTCATGTCGTCATTATAATACAAATAATTATGAGAATACTACCTGCTTATAAATTAGATTCCCTAATGGTAGGTAGGTCCATTACAAATATTTTAGCTTTTAAGAGCTAGAGTCTAGACCAGTGGTCCCCAACCTTTTTTTTACGCGGGCCACAAACCCGTTGTACTCCTGGTGTCGCGGGCCGCAACCAAAATTTTATAAGGGGCAAAAAAATATGATGTTTAAATTTAACGATTTAATAATAGAATAACACAAAGTAGTTAAAAGAGTGAAACTAAAAATTTAAGATGAGATAACGACGCAAACTAAAATAAAATAACAAATATGTATTATAATAATTATGTTCACTCAGTGAGATTTTTGGAATTGTGAACGCTTTTTCACAACTTTATCTAACGCGGTTACAGATTTCACGCGGGCCGCAGATAAAGGCCCGGCGGGCCGCATGCGGCCCGCGGGCCGCGGGTTGGAGATAGCGGGTCTAGACACTTATAGTAATTATAACCGTAAAATTATTATCACAATGTTATGTTATGGCGAATTGGAATTAGGAACTTTAAACATGATTAGTTTCTACAACCACTTCGTCTTTTCTTCTTCTCTTTTTGCCCTCTAAGTCTGCATAAATGTCTTCGAGATTTCGCATCTTTGTTTCTGGTACGCAAAAGATGAGATAGAACACGTTGGCTAGACAGATGGCGCTGAATATCCAGAATGTGGAATGGTAGCCGATCCAAGAGTTGAGCGGTGCGAATAGCTTGAGGAGCGCGAAGTCGGTTGCTAGTGATGTTGCCATGATCAGGGTTGCCACGGTGCCTCGCAACTGTAAAATTATTACATGGCTAAGTAATTTCGTTGAAAGAAATATCGATACAATAGGAGTAGATTGTATTGTTGATTGTTCGTTAATAAAACGAATAATAGAGAATATGCACATTTATTTCCAGTTTCTACAGGATTCAGACGATTAGATGTTAACACCATCCGAGCTTCCGCCAAAAACGGCGACGCCCGTCAGTGTTGCCACGAATACTGAATAATATAAAGTGTATTGTATTGTTGATTGTTCGTTTAATAAAACGAATAATAGAGAATATGCACATTTATTTCCAGTTTCTACAGGATTCAGACGATTAGATGTTAACACCATCCGAGCTTCCGCCAAAAAGGGCGACGCCCGTCAGTGTTGCCACAAATACTGAATAATATTAAGTGTTACCAATTTACAACAGTTATTTAACACAACTAGGGTTGCCATCTCTTACATATGACTCCCCGGACAAGACGCGTGAAAACCCCGGATTTTGGAGTACGAAACCCGGACATAGAACAGTTTTTACCCGACTACGGCAATGTCAAAAAGAAAGGAAGATTTATTATTGCTGCAAATAAAAAAAACTTAGGCCTTCCTAATTCTGCCTACAAAAACCCGGATAGCAAATAAAATTCGGCCCGGACGCTCCCCGGACGCCCTTTAAACTAGGACAAATCCGGGGAAACCCGGACGGATGGCAACCCTAAACACAACACATATTAATTATATTTAATATGTTACATAGGTAGGTCGGAGTACCTACCATAGGCGAGAGAGTAATAGGACAAGTTGCCAGGCAACCCCTCGAATACCTTGTGGGGACAGAGGAAAATTACCTATTGATTACCTAATAATATGTACCTGTATCTACTATCTACCACTGAAGAGTGGTAGATACATAGGTTCCTGTCATACGGAAAAGTAATATGTCGCTACGCCAATGCACTTCGTTTTACTGCGTATGCCTTTCTATCCACTTCGCAATGTAACGTTATGCATTGGCGTAGTGACATATTACTTTTCCGTATGGCAGGAACCATAATATTAGGTACCTATACATATCTATACGAATATAACAAAGAGGAAAAGTTTGTTTGTCTGTTTGCATTAAATAGGCTCCGAAACTACTGGACCGATTTCGATGAAAGGCACAGATGTAGAGTAGACCACGGGGAAGGACATAGGCTACTTTTAATCCCGAAAAAATGTACGGTTTCTGCGAAATTAACTTTTGCTCGCATGAAATCGCAGGCAACATCTAGTTATAATATGACACCGGTGTAAATGAAATATGTATAGGTACACTACGGCCGCTGTATCTTGACGGGTCTGAACATAGGCTCTGCGAACTTTAGCGCATGTACAACTCGTGAAGAAAACTGTTATTGTATTATTTTTATATAGGTACCTATGTATTAATAAAATTTCCCTAATACAGTTGACCAATTAGTACAAATAAAATAAATACGAAAACACTTAGAAACAGATATTGCGCAACCTTCTGCGCGAAGTTCACACTCGCCAAGATACATCGGCCGTATTGTAGGTACTAACCATTATTCAGAACTTACTTGAAAACTAAACATCTCCGTCATAATGACGAACGGTAGCGGCTGCAGTCCGGACGCGTCGGCGAAGATGCACGCACATAAGGCTGTGATCGGCACCCATCCCGGCAGCGCCACGCCGATGCTCTGCAGGTAGAACCACACGCCCAGTAGGCACATGCTGAATCCGGCTACCACGCTCGTCACTGCGAGGAGGGGCTGAAAGTGTGAAATAAGAAAGTAGGTAATCTATAACATCCACAGAATATCAGGGACTGTGGTATTCCTCAGTCATTTACCTAAGTGGACTCCTTTTGGTTGGTTTGAGCATGAGCAACCTTAGCCGTTACACTTACCTGTCCCTTAGCAACTCTGTAATTAATTCTTACCTAATCTTAATGTTATGTGGTCCTGTAGTGTAATGACGAAACTTTCTTTGAATACATGTTTTATTATTATTATGTTTGTGCAATGCATTCCCTGCTCACGGGCAATTAAATCCCGGACCTTTTGAAGGCGTGCGTGGGGCCGAAGCCAACACGCAGAGCCCTATTACACAATTTTAATCTAAATGTAATGTGACACCAGCCGGCGACTCTCCCTGTACGCACTATGAGAGTGCGCCCAAGGAGAGCCACCGGATAGTGTTGTTCTAATTCTATAGCAGGAAATGGATAATAGAAATGATACCGGTCTATATAAATATAAAGTTGGCAATATAAAGTTGGCAGACGGTGACTCGCCAATTCATTGAAATGTGCCACTTAAAATGGTCGCACGCACGGTGCACCAAGGCGGCAACATTTACAGAGCGGCTTGAGGAAGGAGAGGTGTCGCTGGACTTTAAACGACGATCATTTGCACCCTCAGAGGGTCTGGGTCACGTCGCCCACGCGCGACTTACGCTCTACATCCTCCCTCCGAGCCGAAGCTCTCGCGACTCTACTCTGACCAGTTAAGGCGAATCAGAGGTAGGGGCTGTTCTCCGTCAGTGTTCACTCCGGCCGGCCGGTGAAGGCAAGCCGGAGATGAAGAACATGGGCTTCCCTTTGGAGCACTCGGGTGCGTGGGGTCGCTACTCCACAACAGCTCGCCACAAGCTGCCCTGTCTTTTATTATTATTGTTATTATTATTATCAATATTATTATTATTATAACAGATGTCTTGACAGACATCTGGTCTAGTCTTAAAATGACTTTACGTGAACAAATTCGCGGGTAACATCTAGTAAAACTAATAATGGCCGAATACTTGTATATCATTTACTTTCGTTTTGGTCAAAATTTTATTGGGGTGTGTAGGTTCGGAATGGCAGCTCATAAAATACTGTTTACGCACTCAGTCGAACAAATATTGAGTTTCTTTATAGAGTAATAAAACATTCTCCGTTGCCTTTTCATAAGAAAATGTAGGTCTCATAGGTATGAAGGAATCGTTAAAACGAGCCTGTTAGGACTCTAACTTGAATTGGTAGCCGGTAGGTCATAAGGAATATATATTTTTATTTGTTAGAAAAATAACTAACCTTCCTTCCAGTACGGTCCACTAGTTGGCATGCCAAAAAAGACCCAAAGATTTGCACAGCAGCGAGCAAAATCGATTGCTTGTTAGGTGACAGGGAAATGCTGGTGTTAGGGCCTTTCCCCGCCTCTGCGAAAATGTGGCTGGCGTACACCAGGACCGCAATGCACCCGCAGAATTCGCGAGTTAGATTGACTATCAGCGCCACCCAAAATGCCTTCAGTGCTGTTTTATCGCCGACTGAAACATGACAATATTTGACAGTTTTAGGTAGGTACACCTTATTTAACTTTATTTATTTAACTTACTTAACTTTATATTGAGTTGGTAATAAACAACTAACAAAACAAAAATTTTGCGTTTGTGCGATTCTACTACATGCTCAAATCTTAATTTGGGTGGGTAAGACATGAGTGAAAAAAAAATATGAACTATTAACTAATCTACGTCTTGATACCCACGACGATGTAACTTACATTTTAATTAAATCGTTTTATTTGTAAGTCACAACGAAAATATTATATACTTAGGTAAAGAGGAAAAGTTTGTTTGTTTGTTTGCATTGAATAGGCTCCGTAACTACGGGACCGATTTTTATGAAATTTGGCACAGATGTAGAGTAGACCATGGGGAAGGACATAGGCTACTGTTTATCGCGGAAAAATGTACAGTTTCTGCGAAATTAACTTTTATGCGCACGAAGTCGCGGGACACATCTAGTTACTAATAAAATGTTAAATGATCCAAATAATTTCAAGTTAAGTAAGCAGATAATAAATAATTACCATAAAACATTTTCAATTTCGATATTTGCTCTCGAAATAATTCCCTTTAAGGCCCAAATAACATAAACAACATATTATGAGTTAGCGACTGGAAAGCTTATTTAGGCCTTTACATTTATTTTCCGCGAAGGGGAAATAAAATATCTGACACGGAGATTCGTTATTTCAATTCTTGTCATCCCCTATTTATAGCTATGAAATGCTTAATTAGTCGAAAAATAATAAAATACTACCTACTTACTAGTTACTTGCCTACGCAGTAGGCACAGAATATACATAATTATATTACTAAGTACTAACGTAGTGAAGCTGTTGGTACAGTCAAAAGAACTAACATGAAAACGTTTCATCCTTGTACATGTAAATATAACAAAATATATTTTTGTTTCCAACTTTTAACTAATAGCAGGGAATCTGAATCCTAATAGGAGCTAGATAGCTTACGCCGCTCTTAAAAATTATTAATCGCTAATAACGGCCTTCTTTATGGTTCTGTAGTTCACGTCTCGGAAATCGGAACTCGGAAAACTTTTAGCTTCGTCATGTCCGTCCTTCCGACTGTCCGTCCTTACTTTTCAAATAGGTAGTAGGCAAGTGCTAGAAATATGAAACTTTGCATGAATAATATTATGTAATTTATTTGTAGGTCGTCCACGTCGACAAAGTGCTACAATAAAATCACTGAAAGTATTTTTAGTGTTACGGGATCATAGGGACTTATCTACCTACGCCTTAGTTAATATTTTATTAAAGTTGCACTAAAAAAACTTATAAAGTCTCGTCAACTAAACAACCAGGAAGTAAAAGTATGGAAATTTTTGGAATTCACAAAGTTTCAGGAGCTAATCGATCAATTTTGCGAACATCTAAAACTTTTCATATTTTTCCGGCATTATGGCACGACGTGTATTTTCTTTTTGTTGGTTAAAGTAGCTTATTTAGATACCTACTGCATGACGAAGATCATTAAGTACTGAGAATACAATCCCAGCAAAGTACAGCTTGGCAAAAAAGAACAGGTATGACGCTATGACAGCAAGAACTAAAAAAAACATTTTCGATCATCTTTTATTGGAATTAAATGTATTATTTTTGATTTATTATAATGTATTTAAATAAAATATTTCAATCTAATAAATGTAAAAGACGATACATTCGAAACCGTTTTCAGTTTCCGCTCTCACTGGACCATACAGCTAAACTTTTTCGGCGAACTGTAAGATCGGGTATGTCAAAAACTGCTTTTTGCAAAATTCTCCAGAAGCATATTAGTCGACCTAATTAGGTAGTCATCGTATCCAAAACTCGCCTAAACAAGGAACATCATTGAAATGTTTACAAATACATATATTTATCGCCTCAATTGAAGTGTTGACCTTTGCGCGTTGGTAAATTGTCCTTGATATCTGAGCCCACTTATTATTTTCAATTCCCTCACCTAGGGTTGCCATCCGTCCGGGTTTCCCCGGATTTGTCCTAGTTTAAAGGGCGTCCGGGGAGCGTCCGGGCCGGATTTTATTTGCTATCCGGGTTTTTGTAGGCAGAATTAGGAAGGCCTAAGTTTTTTTTTATTTGCAGAAATAATATATCATCCTTTCTTTTTGACATTGCCGTAGTCGGGTAAAACCTGTTCTATGTCCGGGTTTCGTACTCCAAAATCCGGGGTTTTCATGCGTCTTGTCCGGGGAGTCATATGTAAGAGATGGCAACCCTACCCTCACCGTATAATTGCGTTGCCAGCAATTCAACAGTGTCAAATGGCACGCCATAAGTCAATTGGCACATCGGCTGCGGGCGTCACGGGTTGCCAGACATTGTATGCCAGACTGAAACTCTAATTATTGCGCATTCGTTTCTAGCAAATATTTATGTATGTTTATGTTTTTTATAGTGTTTAGATTTCCAGTCAACATTCGGAAGGAGAGAAAAGTCATGCCTACATAGTTATAATATTTAAACTCAAACTTTTTATTTCCATGTAACTAGGTTAATAATATAACACTTATAGAATTGTCCTACATAACGCCTACCACCGGTTCGGGAACTAGCCCGGCGAGAACAACCGGCGTAAGAAACTCGCGCGGGGCCATCTTTTACCAAAAAGATGGAAAATTGTTCTTTTAAAATAAAAAAGTACGAAATACGCAGAAACCGTACATTTTTCCGCGATAAACAGCTGTAGCCTATGTCCTTCCCCATGGTCTACTCTACATCTGTGCCAAATTTCATAAAAATCGGTCCCGTAGTTAGTTTTTTTTTTTAACATTATATAATACATTTGATAGAACATACTGAGACGCTAAAGTTAAGATCCCAGTTTCCTTAAACTTATCTCTCAATGAAGTGTTGGGGGCCAGCTTGTAGATTGCCTGAACAGCTCGCTTCTGTAGCACAAATATAGTATTTCCCTGCAGCAGAATGCCATAGGACATTGTACTGTGGAGTATCTAACTAAAATACACAACAAAAATACTCCTACAGCATCTTGTGACCCCTCCCAAGTCCTCCCAAGCATCAAAAATATAACTAATTAGATCGACGCCTGCATCTGTTGTAGAACGTCCCTTCATAAAACCAAATTGTTTGTTATGTAAATTTTTATTTATATTGAAGTGTGCTAGCAACTAACTTAGTATTATTTTTTTCATATTTTTTACTTAGTGTTGGTAAAATGCTCATGTATTGCGTAGGCAAGCCTGGGAAGTCCAACTTATGGGCGAGTTTTTTTATTTATTATCCAAGACAATTTTTTGGTTTTTAGTTATCATCAAAAGCCCTACAGGACTTTTATGTTTTACTGTTATAACCTAACACAGAAGAAAGTTAAGGAGTAAGATACATTATGCATACATAAAAATGTTGCATTTAATATAGATAACAAATTAGACGGCTCATATGAATGTAAATGGCTTTTGGATCGCTTTTAAGGTTGCTTTTTTAAATTTTATGAAACACTAAAACTGACTTGCGCAAAAGTGCGCGCAACTGGAAATCTCGCGAAAACCGCACATTTTGCTGCGATAAGAAAGAGCCTATGTTCTTTCCTGTGGTCTACTCTATATCTGTGCCAAATTTAATCAAAATCGGTCCATTAGTTTTGGCGCCTATTCAATGCCTGGTAACTTTAGAAACACTACTAACTATACTAAATAATATACTAAGTTTGCTTCTTAGCAAACAAAGTAGTGTCGAGTTAAAGCTGAGAATGAAACTTACATAGAAGTTTAGGGGAGAATTTGGGGTCACACGTTTTCTGTTCTACAATCAGCCGTTCCACTTCTTCGCTGATTGTCTTGTCAGTAGCCGGCAACGACCGCAACCACCCAAGTACCTTCGCTGTTTCCTAAAAGTATCAAGATCATTTTAACAGACACATTAACATGGACATTAGAAATAACGTAAACAAGAGCATGTAAGGACATAATATTATGTAAAAAGGGTTCCGTAACTACCAACGCGCTATCAAAATCACACATTAAATTGAGTGGGGCTTTTTTCTCGCCATGCTTCAAAAACTCAAAAAGTTCTGCACCGATCGAGCTGAAATTTTAGCATTATATATAATCCGCATCAAGGATTGTTTTTAATCTATTTTTTGCATCAGTCACATATCCGCGACTGCGATAAAACTATATTTAGGTACGCGGGCGGAGCCGCGGGCAACAGCTAGTTATTAATAAGATAGTATCTTACAAACCTCGGTACGTCCACATTTGATAAGATATGATGGTGTTTCGGGTAGTCTGAGTTAAGCATGTGTCGTTCGTTCAATTTCCGCGAACCAGATCAGTACTGATCTATTGAACTAACGAACCGGTTCACTTGACCCGTTCAATTGACCCATTCGGTCGAACCGTTCAATGAGCTAAAGGTCTAAGCGAGCTGTAGACTTGCGTTTCAATCGCGACTTGTCCGTTGTCGGTTCATGCGCGCGGCTCATACGAGTCCTATGGTTCTCGTGGCTGATTAGCTCGTTAGTGAGCCAGTAAACCAGTGACCCAAACGAGCCAATTAAGACAAACTCAGGGCGCAACGGTTTGTCGATTTAGTCAATAGGTAAATAAAATAGAATAATCATGAGTATCATGATACTAAGTAATGATCTTCAAATTTAAACCTCGTTTTTATCGTTGTAAGGCAGATTTAACTTTAAAGTTTTTAATACTATGTATAATTATTATAATATTAATAACAATGATTTATTGACCCCTGTGTTTTTTTTTAATAATACATTTTTGAAATCGTAAAAGATTAATGATTATTATTGCTATCTTGGAGGAAAAAAAATTCAACCCCTAAGAGGGTAAAATAGGTGATAGAAATTTTTATTCTTTGGACATTAAAAAAAACTTTTTATTCTTTGGACATATGTGAATATTTCGTATGAATTGAGTACGTAAAAAATAATAAGTTACGTATTTTAGAATTTTCAAAAATTCAGCTCCTATGTGGGTAAAATATTGGATAAAAGTTTAAAACCTAATTTCACGCGGGCGTAGCTGCGGGCAAGTATAATATTCGACGACCTCCGTGGCTCAGTGGTGAACGCAGTGGCGCTTTAGCCGGAGGTCGCGGGTTCGAATCCCGCCAGGGAACAAAAAAGTTTTCTGTGTTCCTGGGTCATGGATGTGTATTAAATATGTGTATAAAATAATAAAAATCTTAAATATAAGTATAGTATAAAATATATATTTAGTTGCTTTCCATCAGGTGACCCGTTTGCTCGTTTGCCCCTTTATTTCATAAAAAAAAAAAAATCCGTTGTCGGGTACCCGTAACACAAGTTCTTCGGATACTTACCACTGGGCCAGACTGACGTGGTGTGAAGCGTCCATAGATATTATTATTATTATTATATTATATTATTATGTATTATAAATATACCTAGTATCCATCACGTAAAATTTGTAAGTAAAAAATAAGTTGTTCGCGTTTTTATACTAATAATATAAATTATTATCAAGGGAATCGTCTCGTTGTTTGTTATTTGTTTGTATGCATTGAATTGGCTCCGAAACTACTGAACCGATATTGATGAAATTAGGCATTAGGTACAGAGTACAGACATATACTTGTTTGTACTCTTATTTAATCTGTGATATAGCTTACAGCTGCAGAAGCGTAATTTGGACTTTAAAATTATGTATTTTTTGTCTACTAAACGCGGAAACTACAGGACCGATTTTAAAAATTCTTTCACCATTAGAATCCTACATTATCACCGATAAACCTATGTTCGATAGAAATCGCTTAAAGTTTTTCTATAAAACCTATATCGTGCGCCAGGGCGAAGCCGCGGCGCGCCGCGAGCGCTACGCTAGCCGCTCCCTGGCGCGGGCGGCCATATATGTATAATGTTTATTTGACGCATAACATAATATTCTTTCGAAATATCATCATAACGACTCTACCCAAATACCTACCAATATAATAAAGAGGATAGGATTGTTTCTTTGCATTGAATAGGCTCCGATTTCCGAAGTCCGAAAGTAATGGACCAATTTTGATACAATTTGGCACAGTTATAGAGTAGACCACGGGTAGGATATACATTTTATTAATATACATTTTTATCTTAAAAAAATACACTATTCCGGTGGGATAGGTACTGTATTTACACGGCCAGAGTCGCGCGCAAAATCAGTTATATTTTTGTATACTAAACACGGAAACTACTGGACCGATTTTAAAAATTCTTTCACCATTAGAATCCTACATTATCACCGATGAACCTGTGTTCGATAGAAAATAGCTCTCGGTGCGTCAGGGCGGAGCCCCGGCGCGCCGCGAGCGCCTCGCGGGCGGCGAGTGTGTAAAGTGTATACTAAAAGAGTTTTATATACTAAACACGGAAACTACTGGACCGATTTTAAAAATTCTTTCACCATTAGAATCCTAGATTATCGCCGATGAACCTGTGTTCGATAGAAAATAGCTCTCGATGCGCCAGGGCGGAGCCCCGGCGCGCCGCGAGCGCCTCGCGGGCGGCGAGTGTGTAATGTGTATACTAAAAGAGTTTTATATACTAAACACGGAAACTACTGGACCGATTTTAAAAATTCTTTCACCATTAGAATCCTACATTATCGCCGATGAACCTGTGTTCGATAGAAAATAGCTCTCGGTGCGCCAGGGCGGAGCCCCGGCGCACCGCGAGCGCCTCGCGAGCGGCGAGTGTGTAATGTGTATACTAAAAGAGTTTTATATACTAAACACGGAAACTACTGGACCGATTTTAAAAAAATATTTCACCATTGGAATCCTACATTATCGCCGATGAACATGTGTTCGATAGAAAATAGCTCTCGGTGCGCCAGGGCGGAGCTACGGCGCGCCGCGAGCGCCTCGCGGGCGGCGAGTGTGTAATGTGTATACTAAAAGAGTTTTATGTACTAAACACGGAAACTACTGGACCGATTTTAAAAATTCTTTCACCATTAGAATCCTACATTATCACCGATGAACCTGTGTTCGATGGAAAATAGCTCTCGGTGCGCCAGGGCGGAGCCCCGGTGCGCCGCGAGCGCCTCGCGGGCGGCGAGTGTGTAATGTGTATACTAAAAGAGTTTTATATACTAAACACGGAAACTACTGGACCGATTTTAAAAATTCTTTCACCATTAGAATCCTACATTATCGCCGATGAACCTGTGTTCGATAGAAAATAGCTCTCGGTGCGCCAGGGCGGAGCCCCGGCGCGCCGCGAGCGCCTCGTGAGCGGCGAGTGTGTAATGTGTATACTAAAAGAGTTTTATATACTAAACACGGAAACTACTGGACCGATTTTAAAAATTCTTTCACCATTAGAATCCTACATTATCGCCGATGAACCTGTGTTCGATAGAAAATAGCTCTCGATGCGCCAGGGCGGAGCCCCGGCGCGCCGCGAGCGCCTCGCGGGCGGCGAGTGTGTAATGTGTATACTAAAAGAGTTTTATATACTAAACACGGAAACTACTGGACCGATTTTAAAAATTCTTTCACCATTAGAATCCTACATTATCGCCGATGAACCTGTGTTCGATAGAAAATAGCTCTCGGTGCGCCAGGGCGGAGCCCCGGCGCGCCGCGAGCGCCTCGCGAGCGGCGAGTGTGTAATGTGTATACTAAAAGAGTTTTATATACTAAACACGGAAACTACTGGACCGATTTTAAAAATTCTTTCACCATTAGAATCCTACATTATCGCCGATGAACATGTGTTCGATAGAAAATAGCTCTCGGTGCGCCAGGGCGGAGCTCCGGCGCGCCGCGAGCGCCTCGCGGGCGGCGAGTGTGTAATGTGTATACTAAAAGAGTTTTATGTACTAAACACGGAAACTACTGGACCGATTTTAAAAATTCTTTCACCATTAGAATCCTACATTATCACCGATGAACCTGTGTTCGATAGAAAATAGCTCTCGATGCGCCAGGGCGGAGCCCCGGCGCGCCGCGAGCGCCTCGCGAGCGGCGAGTGTGTAATGTGTATACTAAAAGAGTTTTATATACTAAACACGGAAACTACTGGACCGATTTTAAAAATTCTTTCACCATTAGAATCCTACATTATCGCCGATGAACCTGTGTTCGATAGAAAATAGCTCTCGATGCGCCAGGGCGGAGCCCCGGCGCGCCGCGAGCGCCTCGCGAGCGGCGAGTGTGTAATGTGTATACTAAACGAGTTTTATATACTAAACACGGAAACTACTGGACCAATTTTGAAAATTCTTTTACCATTAGAATCCTACATTATCGCCGATGAACCTGTGTTCGATAGAAAATAGCTCTCGATGCGCCAGGGCGGAGCCCCGGCGCGCCGCGAGCGCCTCGAGGGCGGCGAGTGTGTAATGTGTATACTAAAAGAGTTTTATATACTAAACACGGAAACTACTGGACCGATTATAAAAATTCTTTCACCATTAGAATCCTACATTATCACCGATGAACCTGTGTTCGATGGAAAATAGCTCTCGGTGCACCAGGGCGGAGCCCCGGCGCGCCGCGAGCGCCTCGCGGGCGGCGAGTGTGTAATGTGTATACTAAAAGAGTTTTATATACTAAACGCGGAAACTACTGGACCGCTTTCAAAAAATCTTTCACCATTAGAATCCTACTTATCGACGATTAACATAGATGGTTGAATATGCTTACAGTAAATAGTTATTGATAAAAATTTAAAACCGCGCACCCAGGTAACCCGTGACGCCTCAGCGTGCGGCCCGCGGGCTTTTGCCTTTTGGATTGTGGAAATAATTAAGTTATTAGTATTTAGTTAAGGTCTATATACCTACCTACATAATTATGCGTATGAAAATAAAACGTTTTAATAGATAAACACCTCTTAAGTTAAATATTTTATTACAGATCACAAAACACACAAAGGTACGTACTTACTACGTACGTATACATAAAAACAGACAATGCATTAATTTTAAATAAAAAAATAACATTATTGTTAAAACAACAATTTTACCTTTGCTCGTATGTATAAGTATGTAGTCTATAATAAAACCACTCCAGTCCACACAGTTGTAGGAACTTTTTTATTCTTATAGTATAATTACTTCTTGAAGATATTTACAGTTTACCTACACATAAAATTATACTTGGTAGAAAATAACACTTAATACAAGGTATAGAAGTTCAGCCTCTTCAATGCGTACCTACCTAGCTTAAAGCAGGAGAATAATCCCTTGCAAGAATTGTTTGGCTTTTTATACTATGACTTAAATTCAACATAACAACTATTTAGTACTTATTTACTCACAATTAATGTAAAAGTATCAATTATAAACAATACAATTGTTTTAAATATTCATTATAGTAATTTCATCGTTAATGTAAAGACTAATCAAAGTCTAAATACAATTCTACAATAATTCTTATTCTTATTCTTAATAATTATTGTTTTTAGGTTGATTTTTAACTGCCGTTAAGGCGAAGTTTTTCTTTACTTAGTAGGTTTTTAGACATTTGAAAATGTTAATAAAATGTTATTAATCTGTTTAAACGAAGTATGATCAACGTAAATATTACTATGTAATAAGTACTCTTTCATTCATTAGCAAAACTTACATAAACTAAATCCGTCATTCATTCGAATAACTATAATATCATATCAATCAGTAGATCCGAGATCGCACGATCGTAAACGCAACACGAAGTCTATGGTTCGTTTTGAGCCAATGGTTCGTTTGGCTCAAACTGAGCCAATCGAGCCAAACACAGCGCGCGTGGCGCGTGTCGCGACTGGGCCGGATCCATCAGTAGATCGCTCGATCGTAAACGGAACAGTGGATCACAATATGGTTCATATGGTTCGTTCATAAATCAGTGAACCAAACATAGTGACCGAATCAATTTCATACGAGTGAACTATTGAACCAAGTGAGCCGCGCGACCTGGGTTTTTTGATTCGTTCGTTCGCGAACGACACATGCTTAGTCTGAGTAGAATGCAGAAGTGTATGAGCGGGATGGCCAGTAGAATCCACAACGATGTTTGAAACTGTAGCAAGTCACCCAGAATAAACACCAAAAGATTTCCCATGGTCTGAAAGGCAAACATTTAATTTAAAAAAATGTTATATTGTCAGATAGTCTAGCTAGAAGCTCGTAATTTTATTGGGATACTTAATTTAGTTTCAAGTTTTACCTGTTAGATACTCACTTATTACCTAGTTAATTTTGTAACTAAATTTTACAAACTGACGAGCGACGTGGGAGCGATAAATTAGAGAGGCAGAACCCCAATTACTTATACTGGCCCCTTGAGTCAATACTCTGGGAGGCCAATTTAGTTTTTCCATTCGAGTAGGTAGGTACCTACGTTATTCAATTCGAAGATTGAGCCTCATTTCGAAAAATGTAAAAGTAACTTTAGGCACAGGAAAATTATTCACTTTTTATGAAAATAATAACTCCCCACACCGATTTCGGTGATGGTGGCCTATTTGAAACCAGGCCAGTTACGCAGGAGTAATTTTATAGTGTCCAAGTGTGTGCACAGTACACAAGAGCACTCTCTCATTCTTTTACTCTCAAAATTCAGTGGGACGGATAACCGACACGACTGACGAGAGATCAGGCGCAGCGCGCAGGTCCGACATTTTACATGCCCATCCGACGCATGGATCATCTTTCTTGTCAGACAATCAGGTCAGGACAATCAGCCTGCATTGTCCTAACCAAACTTGGAAACAAAATTTTTTGTTGTTCCAATGCGGGAATCGAACCCACGACCTCCGAGTCGAGAGCCAATGCTCTAACCACGGAGAGGCTGATTTTATGAAAAGTCGATGGGATGAGGGTGTTTTTTTTTTATTTTTGTATTAAAAAGTTGTTATGGAGTAGGAATATTATAAATGTGAAAGTTTGTGGAGATGGATGGATCGATGAATGGATTGTGTGTTACTCTTTCACGCAAAAACTACTAATTGGACTCCGATGAAATTTTGTATGGTAGTAGTTTTGGCTCTGGATTAAAACATGGGCTACTTTTTTCCCGAAATATTAGCTTATGATTGGATCAGACGCCGCAGTTTCATTGAAAGGAGTTACTTTATTTTATTTGAATATTATGTTTAACTTTTTTATTTTAAGTTATTGCCCGCGACTCCACCCTCGTAAATCCCAGGGTATCGCTTTACTTATTCGGAATAAAATGTAGCCTATGTTTTGATCCAGAGCCTAAACTACTGCCATACCAAATTTTATCAAAGTAACAAACATCCATCCATTCATCCATACATCCATCTTCACAAACTTTCACATTTATAATAGGTATTAATTCACTAATAATTTAAAATAGGTTTGTGAATTTGATATTATATTTGGCTGTATAATAGGCAAATATAATATCAAACTCACAAATTATACATTTGAAATCTGTCCTTCAGGAGTCGAATAAAAATTGGGTCGGACAAGACAGATCCCTATTTTGCCCTACAAAACCGGGACGGGTCGAATATTCAAGTCTGTTATTAGAATTTCAGTCACGTACAAGGAAAATAAGAACAAAAAAGAATGCAGAATAATATAATAGTGAAATAATATTATCATCTCGTATAAGTCTGCAGTATCAGGGCCTTCCCCAACAATTGATTGTAGGTATCGTGTATTGTAATAGTAACTTAGGTAAGTACTCCGCCTGATTTAAAACGAAACTAAGTTACGATTTACTGTATTCTTTATTATCTTTATTAGACAGGAGGAATAAAGGACAATACCGATTTTGTAGACTTTTCATTTTGACAATATCGATCAATTAAACCTAGATTTTTTTGGAACCCGTATTGTTTGTCGCTTAGTAATCCCTGGCCGTCCAAGTATCGAAGAAGCTGGCCATTGATAATGGATTCCATTATCTTTGAGAAGAGAGAGGTTATGGCGATTGGTCTATAGTTGGAGGGATTTGAGCGATCACCTTTTTTGGGGATCGGGTGCACCAAGGCTGTCTTCCAAGAAGCCGGGACGATGCCAGAGGAATAGGAGAGCTGAAAAAGGCGCGTCAAGACCGGATCCAACTCTGGAGCACACTTTCTCAACACAATAGGAGGGATTCCGTCAGGCCCACTCGACTTTTGGATATCAAGGGAACGGAGGGCTTTTCGCACTGAGCGCTGATGAAACCGAATATCCGACATGAAGCTCGTGCATCGCGGTATGGTCGGCGGTTTCTGCCCCCCATCATCTAGGGTCGAGTTAGACGCAAAGAGCTTGCCCAGAAGATCGGCTTTGTCTTTTGCGTCCTGGGCTAACGATCCATTTCCTACGTGTAGGGATGGTAGGGTTGGCTTGCAGAAATTTCCCTCAATAGCTTTGGCCAGAGACCAGAATGCACGGGTTCCCGAGGGGAGGCGCTCGAGTCTCTTGCCAATTCTATTGACGTGCTGTTTCTTTGCCCAAATGATCTCTTTCTTGAGGGACCTAGAGGCATGGTTGTACTCCATTTTGTATGTGCTGGTATTTAAATCCCGAGTAGACACTGCATTGGCCCAGGATTGGTAAGCCTCCTGCTTCCGGCGAGAAGCTTTTTTGGAGGATGAACCAAACCAGGGACGAAATCTGCCGCCAGTCGGCACTACAGAGGACGGAATGAAAAGTTCCATCCCCTGCACTACCACATCGGCAACAGAGTTGGCAGTGTTGTCGGGATCATCCGGCGAGAAGCACACGTGCCCCCAAGGATAGGATGCAAAAAACGACCGCATCCCATCCCAGTCTGCTAACTTGTAGTGCCACACACGACGGTATTTAAGAGCACGCTGTCGTAACACCGTCGTGAGTGGCACAGAACTCCTGACAAGGCAATGATCCGATGAACCAAGTGGAGCGGTTACGGATATTTGGTAGCCATCAGAATTTGAAGTCAGCAGAAGGTCCAACAAGGAAGGATTCTGACCGTCCACATCTGGGATTCGCGTAGGCGTAGTAACCAGTTGTGTTAGGTCGTTCGCAAGGGCAAAGTCGCATACAGATCTCCCCGCATGATCAGTTTTACTGGAATTGAGCCAGTCGGCGTGGTGGGCATTAAAGTCGCCAAGTATTATGATCTCTGCGGATGGGATCTGCCGCTGTACAAAATCTGAAGCAGCTTGCAGGTGTTCCAAGAGTCGGTCCGTCTCGGTGTCACCACTATGGGACCTATATAAGCACGCATAGACGCGAGGGTGGTCGTCGCAATCTATGCGGAGCCATAATGTTGACAGGTCCCTGTCCTCAAGATTGCTGAGGCGGCGAGCGCTGATATCATCTCTGATATACACACACTCCAGCTTTGGGCAGAAAGGAGTGCTCGAGATAATACCCTGGGTGGGAAAGGTATGATGTGTCACTCGGAGATGATATCTGCGTCTCGGTTAAAAAGAGCAAAGCCGGCTTTGCCGTCTCAAGGTGGTAATGGACGGCATTAAGGTTGGAGTGTAATCCCCTGATATTACAGAAGTCCATGCCTAATATCGAGGGGGGTGCCTTTGTGTGTTTGCTCTTGCCCCGAGCAGATTGTAGCGCAGTTTTGCCCTCCCCAGAATACGAGGGGCAGCCTGGACGTCCACGCTCAGTTCCAGGGGTCCCTGAGCATGGACGTCCAGAGAGGGATTCTCCAACGCAGTTGGTACCCTCCTGGGGTAACAAATTGTTTTTCAACTGCGGCATTTCTAGGGGGGTAGGGGATTGGGGTGTCTAAAATTGGCCAATGATTTGAATAGAGGGTCAAACATTACACAACATGGCACAACACAACATAGCTTGTGAAAAGAATCTTTCAAAATTTAAAGTATGTTAAATTGTTTTCCTATGTAAAAAAGCCAATATTTATTTTTCGTTTGTTTTCATTTCACGCGCCAATATCAAAGAATATATCCGATAGTCCGTGAAATGCGTTTGACGTTATCTCGCAGTGACAAAACTGACGATTTTGTGATATAAAAATCTATAGTTTCCATGGTGAACGTTTTTTCTCGATGTACGAAATGTACCTATGCATTCGCCAGTGGCTATATCTTAGAAGTGTTTTACATAAAACTTTTATAGAGCTTCCAGCCTCCAGGGAACGTGGGTTGTAGTTAAGAGGGCTCGATCCCGGTTCATGATATTTCTTTGTTAGGATTGTATTTTTTTGCGTTATGCAATTTTATATGATTGATCTTGTTCCTTTTTTCGTTATTCCATTTTTATTGAAGTAGTATTTGAATGTTAAATAAATGTTTTTTATGTAGATATTTATTTATACATTATTATATCATTTAATATGGTGTACAAAATATGCTTGTCGGATTTGTTTAGATACGTGTCACGAACGCGAACGCTCAAACGGTCAAGTAAATAATCGTAATACACTACGGCCGCTGTATCTTGACGGGTCTGAACATAGGCTCTGCGAACTTTAGCGCATGTACAACTCGTGAAGAAAACTGTTATTGTATTATTTTTATATACCTATGTACTAATAAAATTTCCTTAATACAGTTGACCAATTAGTACAAATAAAATAAATACGAAAACACTTAAAATCAGTTGTTGCGCAACCTTCTGCGCGAAGTTCAGACTCGCCAAGATACATCGGCCATATTGTACATGCGTATCTGAACTCTGGGAAAACGTTTAGATACGTGTCACACTGTCACCTGCGTGGCATTATAACCTGAGCCTGTAGCCAAGTTGCCATCGCTAATCACAACTACGAAGTTCGAAAACAAAAATGTGACGATTCACGGTAGTGATGTTTATGACAAATCGCATACAATTTTGTTTTCTAACTTCGACGTCGTAACTAGCGATGACAACTTGGCTAAAGGCTCTGACAGTCCTTACATCTTATATAATGTAAAGTTCTCGTGTAATAGTGTCTGTTATAGAACTCCTCCGAAACGGCTTGACCGAGTTTTATGACATTTTGCACGTGTATTCGGTAGGTATTACTTATGAGTTAATAATAATATAATATGTTTTAACCTAACCTGGTAGGTTTTAAACTATTTTTTATACCCCTAAGTGATAAAACTGGCATTTTTATTGTTTTTATTTTATTATTTTATGATTAGGCATTACAAAATTTGTTGTAACACCAACCCCATTGTTTAATAACGATATTAGTACTTAAAGAATCTTCAGCCCTCAGTGGTTGATAACTCTTTCACCAGTAGGTCGTAGGGTTAGGTAGTAGGTGAAGGTTGTAGGTGTAGGTAGTAGGTATAGATTGGTGTATATAGTATTCAAATCCGCGACCTCCGGCTTGAGCACCGATAACCGATGCGCTCAACCACTGATCCACGGAGGTCGTTGACTCGAGTCGCGGACCATACCCTTCCCAGTCCTCATATAAACGCTACCCGAGTCCCAGCTGTGAGCATGTTAGTGGTTGGTGATGATATATACTTAATATTAAGATTACAATATACTACCTAGTAGTAGTATATAGTAGTATCAATGAATTAATGAAATAATAAATGTCTAGCTGTTGCCCGCGGCTCCGCCCGCGTAAATACAGTATCCCTCGGGAACACTGTTACATTTTTTCGGGATAAAAAGTAGCGTATGTTTTAATCCCGAGCCTAATCTACTAAGATACCAAATTTGATACTGAACGCATTTTGATGCGTTCAGTAGTTTTTCCGTGAAAGAGTAACAAACATCCATCCATACATCCATCCTCATAAACATCCTCACAAACTTTCACATTTATAATATTAGTAGGAGTAGGATTACCTGTGAGAATATGACGAAGGTGCCTGTCATGCCGCGGATGCTGTCCTCGCTGATCTCCTTGACGTACAGCGGGCAGACCACGAACCCGCCGCCCGAGCCGAACCCGATCAGCGCCCGGGCTCCGATCAGTGCTATGGGGTGGGCGCAGATCAGTTTGACTGCCCAGCCTAACTGGAAATTAAAGTGTACACTTGACTTAATTCGACTGTTAAGCTATTTTTTTCCTTACAGAGGTGTATCATCTACTCAAGCCTAACTTTAATGCTTTAAACGAGAGTTAAAGATACATTGCACCATAAAGGTAGTCTTCCGTTGCACGCGACTCGAGACCGAAATAGTTGTGATGGTCGACTCGAGTAACTAACTCGAGTTAACTCGAATTGGGCTTAACTCGAACCAACTTGAGTTGAATTCTCTCCGAATCAAGTTCGAAAAATACAACAATAATTCCCGTTTTTACTTTAGTTAGTATAACTCTCCCAAAACATTATAAATAAATAATATAAAAAATAAACGAACTGGAACAGATACACATATTATTTGTCTCTTCCAATTTTTGTAACCACTAATGCGAAGCGAAGGAAATAAATTGGTAAACATTTTTAAAAAATCATTCACTTTTTCATCAAGATACGTAACTCGAGTTCATCCCGAGTTACATGAATTTTAACTCGGGTTAAATCGAGTTTTGTTTTTTCCATGTTGGTACATCACTACGAAATAGGGTCGCGGAGCCACTTAGTATGAAATGGTATGAATTATGTTATATATATATGGAGCTCTAAATACATAGGCGACCGTTAAGGGAGGCCAGAGAACCCGATTCATTGGTTTGCTGATCGCGGTCGCGCCTCGCGGTCACATACATCGGAAGGCTATCTAGGTATCTGTAACCATCATGATTCATGATACTTGAAACATAACTATCAATACTATAATATTATAAATGCGAAAGTCTGTTGAAATGTGTTACCTCTTCACGCTTTAACAGCTGAACCGATTTTTATGAAATTTGGTATAAACATACTTTGAGTCTCGGAAAAGGACATAGGATATTATTTTTTATCCAGAAAAAGTACAGTGTCCTCGCGGGATAGTGTATTTATGCGGGCGGAGCTGCGGGCAAAAGCTAGTATATTATAAACATGCGTATTTGTTTCAAATTAATGTTTAAAAAGCTTTATTTCAGTAAAATTGAATACATGCTTTGAATACTTTTTATAGGATTATTTATACCCTTACAAATTCACTTGACGTTATAATTTATAACACAAATGTTTTATTTGTGGTTTTCTATAATACTAAAAGATAAGAAAAATTGTCTGCACATATTGGAACCGTAACAACGATGGAGAGGATCATATAATATACGATCCATATAATATTTCTATCCAGTATCCTAATGACATGCCATAGATCATAAAAATAGATGGAGCTGCAATTGAAGGGAGTGTCAATCTCTCATAGGTGCTACTATATGTCTTCTATCTATATGTGCTTACTGAACATTATATCATATCGATTGAAGTATTTGTCAATATATTTTCTTTGCGTGAATATCAGCTCGGTGCAAATATAGCGAAGTGACTTGGTGTAAAAGCGTCTGTCATTCGTAAAAAATATTTTCCGATCAAGATTCAGAGATCCTTGAAATGTAATATATGCCAACGTACGGTTGCTACTTAGTTTTTAGATGTGGAAACATGTAAATAGTGTTATGACTTTATATAGCATTTAATTATGTAATAAATCACTGTATGTTTTCCTAATAAAATAAAATAAAATAAGTAACCTCATTGTCGAGCCCTTGGTCCTATCATGACCAAATTTATTTTGACCTATGATGTAAGCAATTGCTTATATTAGAATTTTACAGCGTTCTGTGACTGATTAAAAAATAAAAGAATTACCGAAATAGGCAAGGATGCGCAGAGTAGAGCGTTTTTCCGTCCAAACTTGTCAGCCGCCACTCCAAAGACAAACACTGCTATTGGCGCGAATATAAACATGATGGAAGCCATCCAGGACACATCTTCTTCGGAGAGAGGAGTGTCTGAGGGAGAAGAGTTCCCCATGAGCAGAGCTTTGTTTGGAGAAATCCACCCCATTGCCGTCCCGTAGGCGAGTATCGGCATGCATACTGAAATAAAAAAAAAACTTTACTAATAGAAAATTTGGGTAAGTATAAGTACTCAAGTACAGTGAATACGTTTTATTTGTATTATTTTGAAGAAAGAAAGGAGAAAAATGATTATTTTATAAAAGCTTCGACGAAGCGAGACAACTACGATCCGAGAGACGGTACATCTCAAAACGACATAATGTCGACATCAAGAAAGTTTTAAAAAGCTTTCTTAAGGTTTATCTACTTCCCCCTTACTATGGCGTTTAAGTATGTAGACGTTGGAGTGACACCGATATTTTGCAGTGGATATAAAATGGTGACCGCTTTGTTCTTTGTGGATTTCAGACCCGCAGGGATATTTTCAGAAGCCACAAATGTATATATGCCACCATATGGTTCCTATTCCTATCGGCTTCACTTACCACTTACATTTAGAAGACCCCCATCTAAATCTATATATTATACAGTATAGCCCACTACGAAAGAACCAGCCTACGCAACAACCATACCTTATTTAAATAATATAAAAATAATCATACGTTATAAGATAGCAAAATATTATGTTGACAATTTTCAGAAATCTAAAACTAAATGAATCGTTGAAGCAAATAGATCAATAAAATTTATAGGTCAAGAACTATGAATTATATTGAACTGCCACCTTGAGGAGGTGAAGTCGTAAATATTTTCAATTTACCTAATGACAAGGAAGATACTATTGTTGCTCGAAGGTTAATTATATTCGATCACTTGACACAAGTTTACAGTCAGGGCTTTTGTGAAAAAAAAAGTACACTAATCGTCGAAATTAACCCAAATTAGAACGTTGAAAATAATAGATTGACTTTTAGCAATATATACGTATATACGTTAGTAATATATATATTCTTTGCTTTTAGTGTATGTAATAACATGACGTAGTGTGTTTTATTGTTATTTTTATTAATTATTTATTATACGCTACCTAGTTGAGATTTCTGGGACATGATTGAGCTCGTAGAAAACTATCTTGTCATCACACTTAATGTAACCTATCAGTAATTATAACACGCTGTTGGTTACACGACCATGTCCACTATTTATGGCACGTGGATGACCGAGCATTAATTGCTCTCATTTCTTGTCTGATCCGAAGAAACGAGAAATGTTAACAAATGTCTCTGATATATTAACATGTTATCGAACTCCAAAACATTTTTGTACTTTTTTACACCAGGCATTCTTACAGTAGCTTTTTTACAATAAACAGTTTTTTACACCAGATATTTTTACGGACCAAAAATATATAAACATATGTTTGGTGTCTGTAAAATGTTATCTATTACTAGATGTTGCCAACGACTTCGAGCACGCAAAAGTTCATCTTGTAATACGCAATAAAAAAGAGCCTATATCCATCCCCGTAGTCTGCTCTATATCTCTGTCAAATTTGATCAAAATCGCTTCAGTAGCTTTGGAGTCTATTCAATGCAAACAAACAAATTTTTCCTTTTTATAATATTAATATACCTACTTGGCTACTTAAAAGAATAGATAATCATGGTATTTTCATACGCCAAAAATAAAATATGTATAGGTATAAATTGACATCACAGAAAAACTAATAGTTTACACAATTTTACAACGGATGATCATAGCTGGACTCTTTGGAGGGTACAGAAACACAAGGTTTAAATAATTTTGTTTAGAATATTTTGGTTTATACATCACCTGCTACGTGTATAAGAGAATTGAGAGAATAGGCTAGACTACTGAATTTTTTTATTGCATAAATGAATATAGTAGGGAGACCGAGGGGTGTTGACACAATTTTTACATTTTGTCTCATATACCAACACTATTGCCAGAAATGGTATGATGTTAGTACCAAACGTTAGGTCATTCTTTACACTTGCAAATGACTAACATAAAGAAATTGTAAGTGTTAAATATTGTGATAAAAATCGACTTAAATGCAACAAGTCATCTTGTTTCAATTCCCCTCATACTAAGGTAAAATGAAACAGGGGTCGAGGAGAGTTAAAACATACTATTATTTCTGTAAAATATTAAGGGCTGTAAAATAAAAGTTGTCATATAATTTAAATGCATGTATTAAAATTTATCTTTTCAAGCACATACTTTGTTGTTTTACGTATCTATTTATATTTTGTACTGATATATCGCATAAGTAGATAACTACAGTTCTGATACACAATATGATCAACTCCTAAAGTAGTTAAAAGTATCATAACGTCATTATTGGTAATATTAATTAAAATAACAGTCAGATAAATAAAGTATTTTACATTCATTGAAAATCTTTAAAATAAAAGTAAGTAATGCCTCAATATTTCTGTGTATTAATAATGAAACTAAATATTTTAGATGTAGTCGTCTACCTAATTAGACTGGGTGCGTAGGGCGTAGGATGTCCTAGTTCTAATTGATGTGACTTGTGTAAACAGTGGAGATAATAATATAAAAGATATTATTAGGTTGGGACTATATTATGCTCCAGAATCTGGAATGCCGGTGTAAGTTCAGAGCACTGAAAGTTGAACTCTTCGCCAATACAATAGAGTTGAAAATAAAAGTCTCGAGTGTCAAGCTATTATATTATATATGACATTTGACTCGACTATGTGTTCGATTTTCAAGTCTATTGTATTAGTGCAGAATTCTACTTTCAATGCTCTGAATTTTCACCGGTGTTCCGGATTTCGGAGCATATAGTCCGTATCGTGGTTTAAATTCGGTAGACATAGCCAGTAATCAGCATCCGAGTAAGTACGACCGGCAGGCTGATTCTGTATCTTGCAACAGCAATGCGACAGGCGTAAATTGTACAATATCGCTGTCAAACATATTTTTTGTATTACGTATTAGCAATAGCGACGCGACAGCGAACAATCGATGGTATCGCCATCTAGCGAACAATTAGGGAACTAAAAATGCAATCGATTCTCCTTGTAACAACAAAATCGGTATTACGTATGACATTTGACAGCAACGCGATAGCAGACGGCGAGCAATTTCAATTGTCAAAGAGCGACAACCCATTTAGGTTGTTTTTAAAAGATTGCTGATATTATAAATCGATGTAGGCAGTGTTTTCGTCGTTAAAGTAAAGTGAATTATATGTTGTAGTGTATCCGTATGTTCTATAATATGCTAGATTCAAGAAATGATAAATATCGTGCGTTTCTGTGATTGTTCGGTTAAGTATACTCATAGGTATACTTCGATTTTTGCAGTAGTGTAAGGCTGAGTGAGTCAATTAGTGCTCAGTGCTAATTATATAGGCATACAATAGATTATTACGATGAAATGTCAGTATGGTGTGCTATTCTACATCCACATAAAGTACTTTCTATCTAAACTTCGTCCCATTTTTGTTTATAAACGGCAAAGAATCCATTATGTAAACAAAACACTTGATACTTCATAACAGATATAGTTCCACATGTCGCTACGTGATTGCTAGTGGCGCTGTTTATACCGCTAAAAATGCATATAAAAGTTGTCGAACAACAGCAGAGCAACAGTCGTACGTAATACGATTTTTTTCAGCGATTAGCAACCGATCGCGCGATAACTACGCGACCGGTTGCCGTCTGCAAACTATCTGCTAAAGATACATAATCAGCCGGCCGACCGCCACAGTTCATATTATTATTATATTCTTCTTACTCATAATTTTGCTTCAAAAATGATTTGAGTATTATTAAAATTATATTATAATATCTTAAAATTGACTTCACACAATGTAATTTATTTATATTCTCTTTTCAATACTAGTAGATTTTAAAACTTTATGAAAACTTTTAGTAAACTACCTTTGTACCTACATAAAGTACCTTTGTATAAATAATATGGGGTGCTACCAGTACTACCTTATTATACATACGATTAAATTATTTCACACCTATTCATACTTGAAATGGCAACTTAAGAACAAAACAATTTTCAACCATCGACATAAGTAATTACGTGCAATCCACATGCTATTTAATTAAAACTTGAATAATTTTCACTCACCGACAATAGACATTAAGACTTGATTGTGTTTGCTACCACGTTGTTCTGAACTAACTTTGTATACTTTATTCACCATTTTGTCACTTTTTTAACTTTCTCTTTATAATTAAAACACCCTTTTTTATAACGAACTGATCTACTGGTTATAATTTATTTTTTAGAATTTTTTTACATTATGCGTCCAGCCGCACTTATAACTAGCTAAACTGCGTACGAGCATTAAGAAAACACGCGATAGTGTGGCCGGCCTTATATAACTACACTTGTTCGCTATTATTATAATATAATATAACAACAGTTTGGAAGATTCCCCGACGGCTACGGTGCTACGCCGTAGCTCGTAGCACGCCTAGTCTTAGAATAGTGTCATTGTTACCCGACTGTTTTTAGAATACTGTGGTTTATAAAGGCAAAGAGCGCTGCTAATAAAACGAATAAATTTAGTTATTAAATTATAATTAAAAAATAAATAATAATAATTTGTTTCTGAACCATAACAAAATATATCCGATACAACATTTATTTTACATAATAAGTGACTATATACAGATATTTACAATTAGTAAAATTTTGTTTTTATACAAAGAAATTATAAACCTTTTGGTGGGTATTACTTTTCTTAATTAAAAAAGAAGTAAAATAACTATTATCTAATAATTGAGATATCTACACTAATATTATAAAGAGGAAAACTTTGTTTGTATGTTTGTTTGTTTGTTTGTTTGTTTGTTTGTTTGTTTGTTTGTTTGTTTGTTTGTAATGAATAGGCTCAAAAAGTACTGGACCGATTTCAAAAATTCTTTCACTATTCGAAAGCTACATTATCCACGAGTAACATAGGCTAAATTTTATTTTGGAAAAAAATAGGGTTCCGTAAGATATTTGGGTTTTTCGGACACAAGGTGTAAAAAATCAACCAGAAAAGTTACTTATTTTGCGTACGCTGCCTAAACTATAAAAGATAGAACCATAAAATGTTCTAATTAATTGTAGATCTTATAAATATCTACAAAAAAGTCTGCGACACACTATACCTCTTTATGTCGAGTGAGGCACAACAACCATTTTTTTATTTAGAAATCTTGAATTTTTTTTGGACTACATTTAAACGCGTTTATTTTACTCAGGCTATTAATCCTTATCAAAATAAATTATTTCATCACTAAGTACAGTTTATGTAGATAATATTTGGTCTTTGAATGATTAAAATTAGACGTTTGGTTTTGAAGTTATGGCGAAATTAAAATATTACGATTTCAGCTGCACGGCCCGTTGCGAAGTGGGCGTCACCAAGGCGTGCGAGTTTAGATCTATGAGTAAATTTTTTGTTTTGTGTTCGTTGTAACTATGATGGATAGATACTTGAATACCTATTTATTTAGTGTTTGTTGTATTGTTAGTCCTGAAGAGTATAGGTATTTCATACGATAAAAGTATACCCACCTACTTATTTCATTAAATTTTAGTAGGTACCTACATTAATTTGTTTTTGTTTGTTTTGACTAAATTTCGCCCGTTTTGTTAGAGGTTTCAAGACATTCTGTAGTATGAGTATCAGTATTATACCCGTGCGAAGCCGGGGCGGGTCGCTAGTGTATAATATTGTAGTTAAAAAACATATTCACAAATCAAGTCATCTTGAAAACATTTTTGTATTCGCGTGATATTCGCAGATCACAGATGTTCAGCGAGGCTCGCGGGGTAAGCCCCGTTTATATGAGATTCTGTCAATCAACGTCATACTCAGGATCTAAATTATTTTGACGATTCATATTAAGTGTAGCGATATTTGAGGCATGTTGTATATTGACAGCGAGTATACTTTTCAACTGACTTCTAAAACACAGGAGGAGGTTCTCAATAGGCAAGCGGACTGATTTTTTTTATTGCATGATTGAATAGTACTCTTAAATATGAGTAACTTCTCAGAAGAACCGTATATCAAAAGTCATTATTTTCAAAGGTACAACGATTTGTATATAATATTTCGCAAGTCTAGTAAAAACGCTCCATACTAAAATCGACATACAAATGACGTCACTATTTGGATTAAAGTGTATTAAGTAGGTATAAAGTAAACGGCCGCAGGAACATATTTGTAAATATCTCCGATATTTGTGCGTTTAAGTTCATACTTATAATAATGAATGTTTTTGTATATGATGTAAGTAAACTAATGATGTAGGTTTTGTTTACCAATTACGCAAAAAAAAGTACTTTTTAAATGTATTTAATTAGTAAACTACACATAAAATAATATATTTTTTAAATTTACCAGCTAGTAATGCCTCAATATTTCTGAATATATTAACGAAACTAAATATTTCAGATGTTGTCCGATCCCCTATTTAATAATTAAGAATCGAATGTTTTTATGTAGGTGTTAATGCGCATCTGACGCAAGACAGTTTAGCGTCTGTACCAGTTTGTATGAAAAAATAGATTAGTTTTTTATCAAAAAACTTTATTTATGCTAGTATTTATTTATTGTTGGCTAAAAAACAAAATTGTGGCTCATTAAAAACTTATAAATTTTGTAAATTGTAATTTTTACTCTTCCGACTCAAAAAGTTGCCAACCACTGGACTAGACGACTGTTTTTAACCCCCGAAGCAAAAAGAGGGGGTGTTATAAGTTTGACGTGTCTGTCTATCTGTCTCTGTGTGTGTCTGTCTGTCTGTCTGTCTGTGGCATCATAGCTCCGGAACGGATGAAGTGATTACAATTTAATTTTTTTTGTATTAAAGGTGACTTATGTGCGAGTGTTCTTAGACATGTTTGATGAAAAATATAAACTATTTCTCTACTCAATCTTCTTAATATTGAAGTCGGTACCAGCAAATTTGAACGTGAGTTCTATAAAATATTGTTTGGGCTGGTATCGACTTCAAAATTGAGAAGACTGAGTAGAGAAATAGTTTAAATTTTTGCCGAATTTAAAAGTGGACTTATTTAGAAAATAAGTTTTATTTCATACTTTTTTGTGTATTTTTATTTTGGAAGTCGGTTTAATTTTTTATTTAAAAATAATAATTTAAACCCCTTAATGATAAAAATAATTAAACAACGTTTGCCAGATCTTTGTTATTGTTATAAGCTAGTATTAAATATGTATATAAATTTTAGTAAAGTAAAAAAAAAACAGAACCTGTACAGTGTAGATACACCTAAATTTACAAAAAGACGTCAGGTATAGAATCATTTTTCCGCTCATGTAGTTTATTCTGGTTTTTTAAAAATAAAAAAGATAGCGGATATTTTGTTTACAAAATAGTATTTTTTTGGATAACAATAATAAAAATATATTTTGTATCGTCATTATATTTTGTACTTGGAAGAAATAGAAATAGTATAGTGAGTAATGAAGTAAGACATAATTTAAACTTCACAACAGAAGTATGTCAAACTGCTTAGTATGTTTTAATGTCTTCGATTGTATATTGTTATGACGGCTAGCGGCAGCGGGGAATCACTCGGTAACATAATCCGACACGTTCTACAGTAATACTAATATCTTAATAATAAAATTATAAATGTGAAATTTTGTGAGGATGGGTGGATAGATGGACGGATGGATGTTTGTGACTGTTTTACAAAAAACTACTGAACGGATTTTGATGAAATTTGGTATGGTAGTAGTTTAGGCTGAAAACAATACAAAAGCTTGAATTTATTCCGAAAAAGTACAGTGTTCTCGTAGGATACTGTTATTACGCGGGCGGAGTTGCGAGCAAAAGTTAGTAAAAATAATCATCTGATGAATTCAAGCTGACACGCGATTTTATTAGGTACCTACTAGACGTTGCCCGCGACTTCGTGCGCGCAAAAGTTAATTTCGCAGAAACCGTACACTTTTCCGCGATAAAAAGTAGCCTCTGTCCTTCCCCGTGGTCTACTCTATATCTGTGCCAAATTTAATCAAAATCGGTCCAGTAGTTTCGGAGCCTTTTCGATGCAAACAAACAAACAAACAAAAAACTTTTCTTCTTTATTATATTAGTATATATATATTTATAATACTACTAGCTGTTGCTTGTGGCTCAGCCCGCGTAAATATAATATAAGTAGGATGTTATAATTTTTTTGTAGAATTAGGTGAAAAAACGTATGTACTTAACACATACATATTTTAATAATAAAAAGGTACCTCGTACGTACCTACGGTAAGTCGTATTTTGGATTAGTATTATAAAAATAGAAACAATCTAAAAATATTGGGATACAATCTATTTTAAGTAGGTATAAGTGCGGTCCAATACGAAATGTAAATAATTTTATCGGCAAGTGTGTTTATTTAGTGACGATTGTAAGGTCGAGCTGTGCAAGATATGAGGAAAAAGGTAAGGTACCGCGGGGAAGGGTATTTACCTTAGTGTTACTCAGTATACTTACTGCGTAATCTTTAAACAATCGATCGTTCGTCACTGCTAGGGCTCAGAGCGTCTCTCCTCAACAAGGTCTCTCCACAAGTGAGGAGAATAAGGATTACCACGTTTGGTAGACTTAGAGGGAGCTAAGTTAATTTGGTATCGAAATAAATAAATATCATGTCAACTAGCTGGGTATAGGTAAGGACCAACATGGAACCACTTAAATGGAAGCATAATAAAAGCTGGTCCAAAATAAGGTTAGTGTAGTTCAATGACTTCGAAACTAAGGATGATTTTCCATAAATTTTCTTTGTATAACTAAAATCAGATTCGCGGATTCGCGGGCAGTAGTTGACACGTTAGTCGTTACGAATGTCCTATTGGGGTATGTACCTACTGACATTAATTTTAAAGAAATATAATAAATATAGTTTAAAAAAACTAAAAAAACACGCTTTTTAATATCGAACTAAAAAGTTGAAAATAATTTTAAAAATACTAGTATAATTGAGGGAAAAGCGTGGGGCGCTTTGTGCTTTCGTTTATCGAGCGATCCACGCTTTTCCCTCAATTATACTAGTATTTTTAAAATTATTTTTAATAAAGCGTGTTTTTTTAGTTTTTTTAAACTATATTTATTTTCAACTTTTTAGTTCGATATTCTTGATGTTGACGGTCGCCAAGCAACCGTCAACATCAAACGGTTGCTTGGCGACCGCATTGTATTGATAGTTACATACAAGCAAACAAGCTTACATATAGGTGAAGTTAATAATATAGCGTGTTAATCATAGATATATAATATTAAAAAGAGGTAGATATGTTATAAACGCGTAAAAATGAAGACTCGAATTGACAACTGAGCGGTGCCGCTGCGGCACCGCACTGCTTGCACCCCTCCCCGCCTTATCTGCCTCGCGCCGCTGTCCGGTGCGCCTGCGGTGCGGCGCCGGAGCGGCGCCGGACGCGCCGTGTGGCATACCATACATTTTTATATGTAAAAGACCGTTGCGATACCGTTTAGGCGCCGCGCCGCAGCCGTACCGCACCGTGTGGCCTGGCCCTAATAGCGTGTTACTATGCGACGTTGACACATTGACACGCGTCCCATGTCAATGTGTGTCGTGGCTAGGCTAAGATTAAGAACCTCTAGATCCGCAGCTCTTGTAACCACTAGAGTGCATCTCGCTCACCCACTAGGTGTTGCCATGTACAAACATAGCCTTTAATTGTGGTATTTTTGTCTTGATCTTAGGATGCACATGTAAGTTTTCTCGTCGTAGTCAGTAATAAACAAGAACCGTAAAACGAGTTTTCCCTTACACCACTCATTATTAAAATAAGTACAATATTTTAATACTGGCGATTAAATTGTTCTAGTTATTTTTTATGAGTCAGAGGTTTTAAGAAAACATGCGATTAAAGTACAATCGTACCTGGATTTTCAGTCTCGATTAGAAGTCTTTGGTCTCGATCGACACCTATTATTAAGTAAAATCTAGGACGAGACCGAAAGTAATAGATATATTAAAAAAATATTATGAACGTGGTAAAAATATTTTTAACTCATGAATGGCTGAACCGATTTGGCTGAAAATTGGTGAGGTATCTTGAAACTAGGAGAAGGACATAGGATACTTTATAACCCGTTCACAAGGGACTCAAAACTCGAGAACGGCTGGATCGATTTGGCACATTTTATATTGTTTTGAATCTCATTCAAACTCTTTGTAAATTAAAAAAATAATACTCGAACTATTTTAATAGTACATATGTCAAGATCTATGCATCATAAAATTAAAAGGATATAAAAGCCATTGTATTTTCCATTCTCATTGCTTTATTCACCATCACTCTGATACTGGCAACTCACCGAAACTGCTCAATTGAGCACCATAGCAGCATTCAGGGCGGGAACAGGGGTCAGGAACTACAAAAAATTTCCTTTCCCATAGGTCTCTCAAGCATCAGTGAGTGTTGACGAGCTGAAATACACTTGTAATTGCGGAAGTTTAGGGTAGGCTTGAACAGTGAGAAATAATGAAAAAGGTTGTAGGTGTAGGACTAGGACGTAGGATGCATTATAAGTGTAGTAATTTATTCATTTCAGTTCATGTTTAAGACAGAACAACGTGTGTCGAGACAGCTAGTTATATATTATTATTAGGGGTTATAATAAAAAGAAAATGATAAAAAGGCCTTTACCATAGTTACTGAGCCTCTCATACAATTTGTATGGTTTAATGGCTTCAAATACCTAGTAATTTTGTTAAAATTAACGATTATTCCGCTGTCTGTGGATCAATTTTCGTTTTTTTTTATGTAAAGGGTTCCTATGGGTGTAAAAAGTGGTAACCTGATGATGGGATCTATGAGGAATCGAGGGAACTCGTCGAAACTTATATGGTGATTTTGACTTTTTCTGAAGTAGTCCAAGCATAAACCACCAAAAAGTCTTACTATTAATACTGTTAGGTAGGGTAGGTATTTCTCTTAATATAAAAATTAAACAATAAAATGAAATAATATTAAAAATTAAACAATATCAAAAAAGTAAATAGTTTTTTATTTAAGTAGATGTTTCAAACATTCTTCATTCACTTCAACACATTTAAAAAATTAAACAGTTAAAATACATATAAAAGAAACCAGCCCGTCGAGAAGAACCAGCGTAAGAAACTCGCACGGGGCCACTTTTTAGCAAAAATATGGAAAAGTTGTTATTTTCAAAAAATATTTTTACAATGTAGTAACTTAATCTATATGTCACCGTAAAATTGTAAAAACCTTTAGATTGTAATAAAACTAGTGAAATTGTAAAATGCTGATTGACTACCGACGCGAATACGCTGTCTATAATTTAACACATTGTTTTTCGTTAGATTATAAATAGGTATATAGTTTTTAATCTTTCGACATATTTTTACCATCTAGTTAGTTATTTTATAATCTAACGGTTTTTACAATTTTACGGTGACATATAATATAGCAAAAGTCAAGATAACTTAATTACATGGAAGCAGCTTTGCAAGGGTCTATATTATTCCTAAGGTGTGCAATCGTTAATAAAATCATTTATGAAATAACTTTTTTAAATTTGTGGCACACCTAGTCCTATTTTGGTCCCAGTAGACCTTGTAGAATTTACTTCTACTCTCTGCGTTCTTATTTTAAGATAAGAACTTAAAAGTTGAAGTGCCGTGTCCCTTTATAATTTTCTGACCAACGTAGCGTGCTGCGTGCTCGACACAGTCGAAAGCCTTGGATAGATCACAAAAGACACCAAGTGCATCATGTGATCCCTCTCAGGCCCCAAATATACTGCATAGAAGACTAATACCTGCGTCTGTTGTGGACCGACCTAAAAGTAAAACCGAATTGATTACTATATTATAATAGATTATTTAAGTTAAAGTGAACGAGCAATTAATTTAAGATTATTTTCTATTTGAATTGATTATGTATCCAAAATTTATTTTTAGTGAGGTTTGTGGAGGTAAGGGTTAGCTGTCACCTTATTACTCCCAACTAAAAACTTCAACCACTAATATCTCAGTAACTGTGGGTTTCCTGATGGGGAGAGTGGGGCTTCAACCTTCCCCCTCCCCTCCCCTCTTATCCCCCTCCTCCATAAATCGTGGGATCGTGGGATATTATACTAAATTTTTACCGAAAGAACTTTAGTCAGTATATTTTGGTACTAAATTAAATAGCAACACTAAGACAAATATATTTTTAGAATAAGTTACGAATTATGTTAAAAATACAGATTTCATCTCACTTTCTATGGAAAATATGATTGTATTTACGTCCATATATCATCATTATTAAGTAATATGCAATCACAAACTAAAAAAACACGAGCTATAGCTACTTACGAGTGAAAATTTACGGCAGCACATTTTCCTTCGCTGCGACTTTTGCGCCTCAAAATACTGCATCCACCCATTGTTAAAATACTTAAAAATACACGGAGTCTCTATCTCAAAAGCGTATATAACATAAAACACACCAAAAAACAAAAGATTTCAAATAATACGAAACCTCACTCTTCACAGCTGTTATTTGTTTGGCACAAGAATGTCAAATTTGACAGCCTTGTGCCAAAAACCCGGTTACAGCGAAAGGGACAAAACATAACATTTTTGTCTCGTTTCTTCACAAGTATTGACCAATTTACGTTCTCTCTCTAACAAGCTGTGACGTCAGGAGCTATCCTGCCCTGTGTCGTGGCACAGAAATATTGTCAGTTTTGTAAGGATATAACGTATCTATGTAATAATTAATCAAAGGTGTTAATAAATAAAACACGTTTTACCGGAACGTAAAAATTGCAACGCATTGAATACGAAGTATTGATTTTCATGATTCATATTAATTACTATAAAGTTCCCCACATCGATGTCGGTGATGGTGGCCGGTTTTATTGAAAGCAGACCAGCTACGCAGGAGTTATTTTATAGTGCCCAAATGTGTGCGCAATACACAAGAGCATTCCCTTTTACATTTACAGTTTACTCTCGAAACCTAGTGGGACGGACAACCGACACGACTGGTGCTGGCGAGAGATAAGTTGCAGGTTCTACTTTATAGATGCCCGTTCGACGCATGTACCATATTTCTTTTTAGACAATCCGGTGATCGGCCGGCATTTCCCTAACCAAACTTGGACATGACATTTTTCAAAAGCTAGTTTTTTATAACTTATTAGATGATGCCCGCGGATATGCACGAAAAAGAGGTCGCGCGGAAACCGTACATCTTGCTTACCTATGTCCTTCTTCGTGGTCTACTTTATATATGACTATATTTTAATCCAGAGCCTAAACGTTACGTGGTAGAGCCATGCTTCGGCACGAATGGGCCGGCTCGACCGGAGAAATACCACGGGCTCACAGAAAACCGGCGTGAAACAGCGTTTGCGCTGTGTTTCGCCGAGTGAGTGAGTTTACCGGAGGCCCAATCCCCTACCCTATTCCCTTCCCTACCCTCCCCTATTACCCTATTCCCTCTTAAAAGGCCGGCAACGCACTTGCAGCTCTTCTGATGCTGCGAGTGTCCATGGGCGACGGAAGTTGCTTTCCATCAGGTGACCCGTTTGCTCGTTTGCCCCCTTATTTCATAAAAAAAAAAAAAAACTACAACTACTCAAGATTTCATCAAAATCCGTTCAGTAGTTTTTGCGTGAAAGAGTAACAAACATGCATCCATCCATCCATTCATCCTCACAAACTTTCACATTTATAATAGTAGTAGGATAGGATTATAAAGAGTCCCGCTTACTTACACGTGACTGCGTATTAGAGTAGGTATTATATCTCTCTAGGAGCGTAAACGCTCTTCTGTACTGCAGCCAAGCGTTATAATTAATGTGAATTGATGTAATTTCGTACAGTTACAAACAAAGTATATTTTTTTTTCTGGCATTATAGCTAGCTAGCTTTTGCCCGCGGCTCCACCCGCGTATATACTGTGTCCCACGGGAACTCTGCACTTTTTCGGGATACAAAGTAGCCCATATTTAAATCCAGAGCTCAAGCTACTAAGCTATTACCGTACCAAATTTCATCAAAATCCGTTCAGTGCTTTTTACGTGAAAGAATAACAAACATAAATCCATCTATCCATCTTCAAAAACATTCACATTTATTATATTTAAAGTAGAATAATAAATAAAATAATAATAATAATAAAATTTTGTACGCTTATCAAGAATCGGTGACAATACAATAATTTCATAAGTGTTCTCATTTAAGTTTAAAATAAAAACACGCTTTTATAGCACATCAAACCAACATCAAACTAAAAGGAAAAAAAAACTGAAAAACACGCTAAAGCACATCGAATTATATTTTGTATTTTCATTCATTATTGTTTTAAGCAAATTTTTAAAATTATTATACACTTTTTAGTTCCATGTGCTTTAAAAGCGTGTTTTTTAGTTTTTTTTTTTATCTTTACTAATATAATACGGATACTAATATAATAAAAGAAAAAAATTGTTTGTTTGCTATTCAATGCAATAGGCTCCGAAACTACTAGACCGATTTTGACTAAATTTGGCACAGATGTATAATAGGTTGGGGAAAAAGTTTTTTCGCATTATAGTATGTATGAACTTGTCATAAAATATCTTGGGCTATACCAATTGTATCTGGCTGATTTTGGTATCATTAAAAAGTTTTAATTTTACAGAAGACGATTCCAAATTCAAATTAGGTAAATTTGAGATTTTCATTTGTTTTTCTTATTGTTAAAATGAGTGATTCTTATGAAGAATTTCGATACATTTTAAAATTTTATTACAAAAAAGGTAAAAATGCAACACAAGCCGCGAAAAAAATTTGTGATGTTTATGGACCTAATGCAGTATCTGTGAGAGTAGCGCAAATTTGGTTTAAGCGTTTTCAATCCGGAAATTTTGATATCAAAGATGCACGTCGCTCTGGTCGCCCTGTTACGGACAAAACTGTTGCCATTTTTGAAAAAGTGGAGCAAGATCGGCATATTAGTAGTTACGATGTAGCTGAAGAACTGGGGATTGACCACAAAACGGTTTTGGCGCATTTGAAAAAAGCTGGGTACACAAAAAAGCTCGATATTTGGGTGCCTCATGAGCTCACTGAAAGAAACCTAATGAACCGTGTACTCATTTGTGATTCTTTATTACGACGTAATGAAACCGAACCATTTTTGAAGAAGCTGATAACTGGTGATGAAAAGTGGATCACGTACGACAAGAACGTGCGAAAAAGATCGTGGTCAAAGGCCGGTCAGGCTTCACAGACTGTGGTGAAACCCGGGTTAACTCGCAACAAGGTGATGCTGTGTGTGTGGTGGGATTGGAAGGGCATTATTCATTATGAGCTGTTATCGCCAGGCAGGACCATCAATTCTGAACTGTACTGCGAACAACTGATGAGATTAAAGCAAGAAGTTGAGAGAAAGCGGCCGGAATTAATCAACAGAAGGGGTGTGGTTTTTCACCATGATAACGCTAGACCTCACACATCTTTAGCCACTCAGAAAAAATTACGGGAGTTTGGCTGGGAGGTGTTAATGCATCCGCCGTATAGTCCTGACCTTGCACCTTCAGATTTCCACCTGTTTCGGTCGCTGCAGAATTCCTTAGGCAGTCAGGTTGACATCACAAGAGGACTGCCAAAACCACTTGTCTCAGTTTTTTCATCAGAAGCCCCAAAAATTTTATAGCAATGGGATCATGTACCTACCAACAAGATGGCAAAAAGTTATCGAACGAAATGGCACCTATATACTTTAGTCACTTGTAAATAAACTTTATAAAAAAACCTTTTGAATTTTTATATAAAATGCGAAGAAACTTTTACCCCAACCTAATAGTAGACTTCGGGAAATGACATAAGATACTTTTTATCGCGGAAAAATGTACAGTTTATGGGAAATTAACTTTTGCGCACACGGGCAATATCTAGTTTTAAATAAAGGCGAAGTTACGTACATGATTTTTCATATTCATCCATTTTCGGCTTCAGGGGAGTTAGTTACACGTGTAACTAACTCCTCTGGTGTTGCGAGTGTCCATGGGCGATGGTAATCGCTTACCATAAGGCGATCCGCCTACTCGTTTCCTGGACTATTCCATTAAAAAAAAATATATAACAATAATATTATACATGGATTTTTGTGTAATTGTGTTATACTTTTATGATAATAAATTATAATATTGATATAATCATAATAAATATACAAAGTAAAAGTAAATAGATACTAGATATCATATTATATCCAATGTAAATGCTTCTATTTATAAACCTTGCACCTTATTATTTTCAACAAAAGGTGATAGCCCTGTAGTAATGTAGTAAATACGTAGAGCTGCGGTAGAGTATTAACTCCTCATGTTCAGGGTTATCAGATGATATGTTTCCTCGATTGCACTTTAAATGCACAAGTTGGCGAAACCACGCGACGATTGACAAACCTGCTGTCTCGTGTCTTATGATAGCATGGACATTGTTTACAAATCGATAAAAACGGGGAACACCGTTAATTTTAACTATTATGTGATAGTTAGGGTTGCTTCCCTATATCAAATAATAATTAATGTCTACTGTCTAAACTGACCCAGATTTACGACTTAACAAATTGGGTCAGTCTGGACCTAAAATTGAGATTTATTATATTCACTAGCTTTTCCCCGCGACTTCGTCCGCGTGGAATAGTTACTTTGGGACATCGCTAAAATTTACCCGCGACTTCATTTACGTAGAAGAAGCGCTTCCACCTCACGACTGCTCGCCCGCGCCGCGCGCCGTACTATAGCGCGCATGATTATTTTATTACTGCGATATCTTCTAAAATACTCATTGAAATCAAATGATGTAAACAGCAAATTTCTTCTAGATTAAATGCTTGTAATGAATAACGTATTTACTTGGATAAGGATTAATATAATCTTTATGAAAACACCTTCACAAATAATGCTTACTTTTAGAACAAATTTGGTAAGTATAAAAAGGTTATAGTGAGCCAACCTTAAAAGATAGACATATACTGTCGCGGACTTTTTTTTAGAACTTTTAAAGGGGAACAATTCTGCCATACATTATTTTAGCGAAACTTTAACCGTTTCCGCAGCGTACGTAGCGAAAGCTCTCAAAAAGAAAAAAAGACCCCCGATTTTGTAACATTCTTGATTGGTGCTCCGCTCGTATTGAGTTTAGCATGATGCTATATAGCCTAAAGCCTTCCTCGATAAGTGGACTATCCAACACAAAAATAATTTTTCAATTCGTACCAGTAGTTCCTGAGATTAGCGCGTTCAAACAAACAAACAAACAAACAAACAAACAAACAAACAAACAAACTCTTCAGCTTTATAATATTAGTATAGATAGGGAAGCCCTAGCCTGTGTATTAGGTAGGGATTTGGATGAGGTTAATTAAAAGATAAGTGGTAAGTGAAGCCGATGGGAATTGAGTTATAGGAACCACTGTAGGAGGTATGTTTGTTCCACCGTAGCATCTTAACTACTGATCCGATTTTAATGAATGAGGATTTAGATGTCAATAAATTCGTAATAGGTACAGTGGCACGGGTTTTTTCTGTTACACGGGTTTTTTCTGTTAGAGTAGGTAAGTATATTCATTTTGTGTAAATTCTGAAAATATAATTTATACCTATTTTGAACATTTATTAGGTCATGCCATTGTAAGTAGCCACTCTGTATCAAATCTGCACTCACGTGCATGCGATACTTAAATCCACCTTACTTTAATACATATTAGTACCTACCACATTTGAAGGGTTTTTAAATTCAGAGAGGACATGCATTTTTAGTGTGATATATCATATACATATTGTGAAGTGTGATATTATATATTTGTGAGTGTGGATGGATGCATGTTTATCATTTTTTTACGCGGAAACCACCGAACGGATTTTGATGAAACTTAAGGCGCTCTTACCCTAGAAATACGCTTCTTTCAAAAATTTTTTGAGACGAATGGATACATTTTAGTGCAGCAAAAAAATATATGTTAATTTTGATCATATTTGCTAGGGGACCTTCATTTTCAAAACACGTTATCTGAAAAATTTCTCGATAAAAAAAAATCATAAAGTAACCATTAAAATAGAAATTCTTGGAGTTGTAACTGTATTATTTGTGAACAGAAATGAGAAAATTATTTGCAGTTTCGTAAAACATAATAAAAGGAAGGGAATTGTTGTTTTGATTTTTCGTATAGAATGTGATATTTGTTAGTATTAATTTATTTCAATGATTAATAATTCGTACGAGTCGAATGAAATATCGCGAAATGGCGACCTGTCATTCCTTCTCTTTCATATCTATTGAATAAGACAGTACCGGCTTAGGCCTCTTGCTAATGAGACGTATGTCAAATTTTTCCCCTCTTTGCTGCTCAAAAATTATCCGAATTTATTGTAGAAAGTCCGTTCAAATTTATTTTACCCCCGAATGGACCTTTATGTCGTCTGCATAAAGGTCAAGTCGGGGGTAAATATTAGTTTTTCTTTCGTCGTGTAATACTTATGATATATACGTAATTTCGCTATCTGACGTAAGACGCTTGGTAGCCCTTTGGCTTTTTGCGTTGTTGCGACCAATTGGTCTCGGGTTCGAATCCCGGTCAGACGATTTTTTTTTCTTTTTTTTTGTCGCACTATAAAACTCCGAGCGATGCTTGTTTTCCCAGTAATAGAAGTATATGGTTAATTATGTACTTATTTATTATTAGTTACTTTAAGTTGTTGTTAATATTAGTGTAGATTATATTATATAAAATATGAAAAGATTGTATTCGATGAATGTCCAAATTTTTTATTCAAAGTTTTAAGATGGAGGTACAAAAACTCTTTATAAGTAGGTACTAGGGAGACCGAGCTTTGGTCGTAGTTTTAGTACAACGATAAAAATTAATAAAAAATAAATAAAAAAATATTAAAGAATCACAAAAATAATATTTATCTTACCGGGATTTTAACTCACCACCAAAAATCAAACGGTACGCAAACCGAGCTGCCAGTCAGACTGACGTAAAACAACCGAAATTATTGATATAATTTATTACACGACGAAAGAAAAAACATAGGTATTTGATTCATAATTGACAACATTGATTGACAACAGAATAAGTAAATATAATATATATACCTAAATATTATTATTCTGTTGGTTTGTAAAGTTTATACATATAATTATATCAATTATTATAATCAATTCTAATTCTAATCACCATGAGCAGATATTAGGAACATGTACTTATTCAGTAATCTACGTTTATTTTTTACTAGCTTTTGCCCGCGACTTCGTCCGCGTAAAGTTCGGTTTCCATACAAAATTTTAACCCCTTTGTTACACCCGTAGGGGGCGAATTTTCAAAAATCCTTTCTTAGCGGATGCCTACGTCATTACAACTATCTGTATGCCAAATTATAGCAACATCTGTTCAGTAGTTTCGGTTGTGCTTTGATAGATGAGTCAGTCAGTCAGGTTTGCCTTTTATATATTTAGACTAGGTGTTGCCCGCGACTTCATGCGCGCATAAGGAAATATCGATGGAACCGTACATTTTTCGGCAATAAAAAGTATGCCTATGTGCTTCCCCGTTGTCTATTCTATATCTGTCCTAAATTTCATCAAAATCATTCCAGTAGTTTCGGAGCCTATTCAATGCAAACAAACAATCATACAAACAAATAAACCTTCTCTCTGTATTATATTAGTAATAGATTAAATAAAACAATATTTACAATTAATATGATGAAGCCGAAGAGACTATTTGGTTAAACCACAAATGTCAGAAACTAGGTATTTGACATTGTATTTTTTTTTGCTGTCAGTGCAAGTTTCATGTACCTATGTAGAAGGGGAATATTTGATATTGAATTTTATTGTGTATTTATGTATTGTATAAAATCAGTCGACAAAATTTAGCTTTGTGCTACGCGAACATAGTTGCGGGCAAAAGCAAGTTTAGATTTTGTAACCGCTGAAAAATGCGAATTAAATAAAATTTTGAAATGTCGTTCTAGGAAGAAACGTCAATGTGTGTAATGTCATAATGTGTATCCCACCAAAAACATTCTGTAAAAAACTAGCCAAGTCTCGATGGAGCTGCTTGTTTATCTCTAAAAAGTAATGAAATCTAGACAAAGTCGTGCCAAGTCTAAGGTTCCTTACTGCGATTTCTTTATTATTATAGTTAATACTAGCTGTTGCCCGCGACTTCGTCCACGTCAACTGATGGCGCAATAATGCATTAATTTCGACCAAATTTGATTACCATAAAAAAGTTATAGTCAGTCAATCTTAAAATATTTTTTTACATCATTTAAAGAGGAATAATTCTTTCATACATATTTTTTGGGTAACTTGAGCTGTTTACGTAGCGCACGCAACGGAAGCCTTCAAATAAAGCTCAAATATGAATAATTTTCCCCGTTTTTGCAACATTTTCACTGATGCTTCGCTCCTATTAGTCGCAGCGTAATGTTAAATAGCTTAAAGCCTTCCTCAACAAATGGACTATCCAATACAAAAACAATATTATAATTCGATTTAGCAGTTCCTGAGATCAGCGCGTTCAAACAAACAACGTAAGCCCTCAAAGATGAATAATTTTTACCGTTCTTTCCAAATTTTCTACTAAATCTTCACTCCTATTGGTCGCAGCCTGATGCTATATAGTCTAAATCCTTCCTCTATAAATGGACTATCCAACACAAAAAGAATTCTTCAATTCGAACCAGTAGTTCCTGAGATAAGCGCGTTCAGCTTTATAATATTAGCATAGTAATTAGTATAGATAGCTGATGCCCGCGGCTCCGCCCGCGTAAGAACCGTATATGTCCGCGATAAAAAGTAGCCTATGTTCTTCCTCGTGGTCTACTTTATATCTGTGCCAAATTTCATGATGATAGGTTTAGTAGTTTTTACGTGAAAGTGTAAATAAAGTTTCCTACGGGAACCGTATATTTCTCCGCGATAAAAAGTAGCCTATGTCCTTCCTCGTGGTCTACTTTATATCTGTGACAAATTTCATGATAATCAGTTTAGTAGTTTTTACATGAAACTGTAAATAAAGTATCCCACAGGAACCGTACATTTCCCTACGAAAAAAAGTAGCCTTTATCCTTTCTCAGGCTATACTCTCTGTATCTGTGTATCAAATTTCGTTTCAATCGGTTTAGTATGGCGTGGAAGACGGACAAACAGACACACACTTTCCCATTTATAATATTAGTATAGATGTATTTTGAATATAATATTAAATGCAGCATTCGCAAATATTTAAGTACTTTTTCATTTTCATCAAATTTAACTTTCGAATTCTTGTCAGATTTATTTTTTCAATATGATGACAATATATTATGTCAAAATAAAACTAAAGCTCCCCACTCACGGGCTATCGATTGCTTCGATCAAATTGGAAATTAATTCGTATTTGAAAGTAAATTGATAACGATAAAATATTATATAAAATAATTAGTGTAAGACCTACCAGCTAGTTTTTGCGGTAGGTGCCAAAAGTAGGAACAAAATTTAGGCGTTATAATATACGAGTTTCATATTTAAAAAAGTGTAGTAAGGTGGACCAATGATCTCAGGCTATATTCAATTTTTATCTAAACCGCATTTATCTAAACTTGCAACTACCAATCCAGTAAATGTTAAATTATTGTAAAGACTAAATCGATCAATCGCCTGTGAGTGGGAGCTTTAAGTCAAAAGCACTAAGGAGTATTTATATCAACTTTCAAGCAAATCGCCCCCAAACAACTTTCTTTCCCATTTTATTCCCGTTAGGGGACGAATTTCAATAAACTATGATACACGAATTCCATCAATTCTGTTACATAATGTTTGTGCAAAATATGAAGTAGATTGGACCAAGGAATCACGTTATCCCATACAAACTGTTTTCCCCTTTTTCACCCCCTTAGGAGTCGAATTTCGAAAAATCCCTTCTTATCGGATCCCTACGCATTACAAAGAGCAAGCCCTGCAAGTTTCAGGTCTCTACGATCAGCGGCTTAGGCTGTGCGTTGATCCGTCAGTCATTCAGGACAAAGGATTTTATATGTATAGATTGTGTGACTTGGCCGTTGAACATTATTTATACGTTAGTGGGTACAAGTCAATTTTGTTTACACGTTATATCTGTTACTAGCTTTTCCCCGCGACTTCGTCCGCGTGGAATAGTTACTTTGGGATATCGCTAAAATTTACCCGCGACTTCATTTACGTAGAAGAAGCGCTTCCACCTCACGACTGCCCGCCCGCTCCGCGCGCCTTACTATAGCGCGCATGATTATTTTATTACTGCGATATCTTCTAAAATACTCATTGAAATCAAATGATGTAAACGGCAAATTTCTTCTAGATTAAATGCTTGTAATGAATAACGTATTTACTTGGATAAGGATTAATATAATCTTTATGAAAACACCTTCACAAATAATGCTTACTTTTAGAACAAATTTGGTAAGTATAAAAAGGTTATAGTGAGCCAACCTTAAAAGATAGACATATACTGTCGCGGACTTTTTTTTAGAACTTTTAAAGGGGAACAATTCTGCCATACATCATTTTAGCGAAACTTTAACCGTTTCCGCAGCGTACGTAGCGAAAGCTCTCAAAAGGAAAAAAAGACCCCCGATTTTGTAACATTCTTGATTGGTACTCCGCTCGTATTGAGTTTAGCATGATGCTATATAGCTTAAAGCCTTCCTCGATAAGTGGACTATCCAACACAAAAAGAATTTTTCAATTCGTACCAGTAGTTCCTGAGATTAGCGCGTTCAAACAAACAAACAAACAAACAAACTCTTCAGCTTTATAATATTAGTATAGATAACTATTGTAACTACCTATGTTTGTTATGCGAGATAATAGCCCATACTGGTATTGGTAATTGGACGCTAGTGTCTCGTTTTAGGCTGTTGTTGATTGTACAATACATGTATTGGAGCAATGGTGTCATGGAGCCCCTTTTGTACCCTTCAACGGCCAAGTCACACAACATTAACTATAATAATAAAGCGACCTATGCGTAGAACAAAGTCTGATGTGATCATAGAGCAAAAGTGCGTTTTTTGGATAAATGAAATAAGGAATCAAAGCTCTACAGACTGACATTTTAATTTTTTTTTTATCTGGCTTATTTTCGGAAATACAGAATCGTACAACGTCTTATTTGATGTAAGCTCCATGATAAACTGCACGTAGTGTTCATAGGACGGAGAAATTGAGGCGCGCACGCCGCGGGCGCCTCGCACGATCTTCACTTCAGGCGTTGTCGAACGGAAAGAAGGGTTTTTTGCGTCATGTGTGTGATTTTTTTTCGGTTTGACGAAAATTATAATTTTACTAATTATTGCGTACTAAAAGTATTTCTGAGATGTCATGCTTACGGATAATGCTGGATATGCTTTAAGAAGAGAAGAAAAAGAGCCTGAACGTAGTCCTTATTTTTCAAATAAGCAATATATTTTTATGAAGAACGGTGTATATCCGGGTAAGCTGATTTTTTTACTTAAATTATTCTTCAAATTTAGTATTATTATGCTTTGAAATTATAGTTTTTTACTATTCCGCTTTTTAAGCTCATAAATAGAAACGGGAAATCTATATTCATATAAGACATTTTTTGACGGAAAGTTAGTGCTGTGAATCTAATGTGGCTATTACTTAATATTTATTAACACTAAAAGACTCACGGTGGTTAAAACCATATATTTTAACTATTTTAACTATTTTTACATTCGTATGGATATAATATTCATACTAAAGTCTATGTGACAAGTATGTCACATAGAAAAATAATACATTTTTAAACTTATCGAAACTTTTTATAAAACGTGTGGACAAATCCACCACATCCTCCCCGCCTTGCGACGTGCCTTAAGTTGCAAAAGGAACACAAAACAAATTTAAATACATTACACATAGAAAATACAACAAGGCATACAAAAAATTCAAAAAATTGCAAGGCAGAGTAAAGACAAGAAACAACGCAACAGAAATAAAAATAAATCAATCAAAAGTATTGTCTGCTGTGCATGTCAGAAGTATAATAGGAGGTAGAACATTTTCTTGACAGCCAACAATTCCCGAAATCCTCCCCACCATGGCGCTGATGGGACTATAAAGCGCCATAAAATCCTTTGTTTTAAGCTGCTTTTCTCTAGTTCAAATAGGCTAACGAGCCGTGAAATCGGACTCCTCGATGTCACCAATTTATTCAACCCTGGCACCCATTTAGTTACTCTGGCGCAAAACTCCTTCTGAATTGATAGGTCATAGTTTTTATTTAAAATCCAAATCTTGTTATAACTGTTCCCTTTAAACATAAAGGGTATCTCAACCTCCACCTCCTCTTTTCTACTCATTGTATTGAGGTCCTTACAGCCTTTGATGCTCCATCGCACCTTGCTTGATAAGTTCACCGCAGAGCTATTTTGATTAATATCTGCAGTCATGAAGCGTGATACCGAGGGTGCAGCAGTTGGATCAGCAGAAAACGTTTTTGCTATACATCCTTGGTTACTGGCCATTACTTCACGATCATTCTCTTTGCTCAGCTCATCTTTTGCTAAACGTTTGGATTTCTCTACTCTTTCCTTATAATTGCTACCATACGGCGGAAAAGTATCTACTAGTTCTTTAACTTCTAACTCTATCATGTAGAACTTTACACTATATTCTATATCCGCCTCCAACTCTAAGTCTTCCATACCTTCGTCGTCGTCGTCGGTAAATATATTATTATTAACCGCCCACAGATTTGAAACATTTTCTTGTGCGACACATAACTCTTCGTAATATTCACGTACCAGGTTAAGGTCTTCTTTTATAGCAAGCACATTAATTACGGGATCTTTTGATTGTTCAAATATTCTGTTGACTACCAAAGTGAATTTGTGTCGGCAATGTCTTCTTTCGGACTTCGCTATATCCATTTTAACTATCACGGCCGCTTGGTTGTGAATATAATGTGGCTATTACTTAATATTATATTTTCCACAAAATTCGACAATAGCTTGAAACGTGTAGTTTTAATATTATTATTTATCACGGTCGCCAGATGTTGTGAATCTAATGTGGCTATTACTTAATATTTATTAACACTAAAAGACTCACGGTGGTTAGAACCATATATTTTAACTATTTTAACTATTTTTACATTCGTATGGATATAATATTCATACTAAAGTCTATGTGACAAGTATGTCACATAGAAAAATAATACATTTTTAAACTTATCGAAACTTTTTATAAAACGTGTGGACAAATCCACCACAGTTAGAAAAATACACTTTAGTTCGAAAAGTATGATTAGTTTCATGTTTATTTATTAGGTAAATATTTGTCGTGTTATCAATAAAAGTTGACGTACCAAATAGTTGAGATTATAAGTAATATTAGAACTATGTAAGACTAATACTTTAGAATTTCTAAAAGTTTCATGTAACTATAGGACGTTTTTTTACGGAATCACAGAATAGTTACAATACAATTTGTCAGTTCGATATGCAGATGGGACGTTATAGCCTGAATAATGACATCAGTTAGGACGTTGTTCTTTTAAAAATATCGTTAAATATAAATATAGTTCATATTAAATAAATAAAAATAGTTTAAAGCTGCGTTACCTTACAATATATACACATTTGTACCCTACAAATTCGGCGAATCATATAACAATATGATCGACAGTTTTTAGTTCTGTACTGCGATGTTCATTAAACCTTGTATATTCAAACTTTTTCTAATAGCGACGCACCTCCTAATCAATGGATTCTCTCATTAGTAGATGAATAATGAGAGAATTTATGGCCTTCGACCATCAATACTTTCTTTAAAAGCTACTCTTAGTTTCGAAAAATCACCTTTAATACAACTTAAAGACTTAGAAAATTCTGACCATAGGTTCTGATCATCAGTTGATCAAGAAATGTCGGTACTAACTCCTATGCAGTCTCCTGCTGATAGTCATTCCACCTATGACAGCGTTTTCAGGTCCAATTAAGTAGATAGTAGTATACAATTTAATTAATATTATATCTAGCAATATCTCGAAAGTATAATCTAGAAAAATATCCAAAACCTGCAAGCAAATGTGTGAGTTTTCCTTTTTACCATGCATAATGCAAGTCTATTGTTGCTCTTTTATTTAATTATTTCTAATAATTATTCCAGCACGCTCGGTCAAAAGCCTTTGACCACTATCTAAAAGGTGTTTTGCAAAATGTGATCATATGTAACTCTGAAACGGGGTACAAAGTTTGACTCAAACTGGACGTAACTTTGAGAATCGGTACAAAGTTTGACTCAAACTGGACGTAAATTTAAGAATCGGTACAAAGAATACATCGCGTCTTATAAAAATGGTTATCGTGATAAATCACATACTGCTAAACACCTTTTAGATATGTTAAATCACTATAGTGTAAGTACCTGAGGCGAATGGCCTATAAGGTGTTACAGAAAATATGATAATGTATACATAGATATACACTACCACATTCAGGATAATCGATTTTATAGACACTTGATTGATACTTTAAATCAATCCGAACCTTATTATGACAAAATTGATTTTGTATGTATTATTTCTCCTGAATGCGACATGCTTATTATAACGGGATTATGACCATTACAATATTATGGTTATTTTTCATTATTTTGGATAAACGTGCAGATACCTCCCCCCCATGTAGGTTAAACTGAACTTGTACCTATCTAATTACATTATACAACATAGCTAGAAAGCTTAGATACAGTACCAAAGCAGTTTAATTTATAACTACGTTTTAGAAAGGGTTAGGTGTTAACATATCGAGCGAGGTCAGTTCCGATATCATCTGGAGGGCAAGGCCAAGTTAGCCTCCAAGAAGCTTGGTGTTCTGAACAGGTCAAAGCAGTATTTCAGTCCGGTCCAACGCCAACTCTATAAGGCGCAGGTTCGGCCTCACATGGAATACTGTTCTCATCTTTGGGCAGGGGCGCCAAAGTACCAGCTTCTCCCTCTAGATCGTATCCAACGTAGAGCCGCTCGAATTGTCGACTGCCATAGTATTTCAAACAGACTTGACTATGTAGCATCACTCTGCATCCTCTATCGGTTATATTACGGGGAGTGCTCCAAGGAATTGTTCGGACTTATACCTGCTGCAACTTTTCGCCACCGTTCCAAGCGACAAAATATTTATCATCTTCATCACCTTGATGATTGATCACCCGAAGCTTTCTGCCGCGCACTGTAAAACTCTGGAATGAACTATCGCCAGCAGTATCCGGACCATTACGACCTGCAAACCTTCAAGAAGGGAGCATATTCCCTCCTAAAAGACCGGCAACGCACTTGCAACTTCTCTGATGTTATCACTTATGGTAACGGTACGGTACCGTAAGCACTACGGTAATCGCTTTTCATCAGGTGATCCGTTTACTAATTTGCCCCCTAGTTTAATAAAAAAAAAAGTTTTAACTGTTTATAAGTTTAAATTTTGTTTTGGGCTTGATGTATTTTTTCAAACAATATTTATTTTTATGGGCATATCTTAGAGATTTTAATTTTTTTGTAGGTTTTAGACTATGGTAACTAGTATTTTAATTTAATTTTAAGTAAGTCCCTAGTACTGACTATGGATTAATTATAGTTCAAAACACCACCTTTTTGAGATTTTTTAATGTAAATAAACGATTTTTAAAAATAATTATGTATTATAATTCATTTATACGTAGTGTGGATAGTGCTATATCAAAATAATAGATTATGATTATTCACATAGGACTTAAAAATGTCGGATAACTCCAACAAAAAACGAATCATATGAATATAGAACCGCGTTTCATTCAAATGTCTCCGTAAAACAACGTAATATGATCACTACGAACTCTCGCTTCTCCGCTGTAAAACGTCCTAGCTTGATATAGAACTCGTTATCTGAGTAAATATAATAATTAGTAATAAACAGTATAAAGTGGTTAACTAGACTAGGATGTCATAATAACATACCAAAATTTCAAAAATAAAAGTCTCACCGTTTATAAGTTATTCAAGTTTTTCAATTCGCAAAACTTGTTTTGCCTCTACTGAAAAGTAGCAATTTTTCAAATCGGACTTTGTTCTACGCATAGGTCGAAAGAAATCGCAGTAAGGAACCTTAGACTTGCCACGACTTTGTCTAGATTTCATTACTTTTTAGAGATAAACAAGCAGCTCCATCGAGACTTGGCTAGTTTTTTACAGAATGTTTTTGGTGGGATTTCACTTCTTTTTGTAGAAACGTGGGCTTATTGATTTATGTTACTAGATTTTAGTGTAATTTGCTTATTTAATGTTCGAGTAGAATAAAGTTAATCGTTCGACTATTTCTTCTTGTAAACTTGTATAAGTATAAAAGACAGTCTAGCCTTATCCAGAGTTTTCCTTTAATTTTATTTATATGCGTATTAAAAGCAGAAGGGGAGGCATTCGCCCAGTAGTGGGGCGCTACGGGCTAGATTAAATTAGAAGATGTGTCCCACTTCGCTGGATTTTTGCAATGACAGTTGATTTTTTATGTACCAATAGTAGAAGGGGGGAATTACCATAATAACTCTAAATCAGTTGAGACCAGCTGAGGGTTCTTCATCAGATACTTCTGACCTTCGATTTTTGACATCAAATGAAGCGGCCCACCAAGTTGAATATTTTTTGTAAAGGCGGTATGTCGATCTCTAATAGTTTGGTTGGGATCTTGTGTTTTCTAATCAAGGTCACCAGGTACTCTAGATCTTCGATTATCCTAGTTTTTATAGCTTTCCCTTAATGTGGCCATTAAACCCTAACTCTGTACCAAATTTCAGCTCTCTGAGTTTATGGGAAGTACTAGTTCTATTCTGATGATCATGAGTGAGTGACTGAGTGAGTGAGTGTCATAAATGCGAAACTTTGCTTTCGCTTAACTTTGGAGCTAAATTTTGGATTTTAAGTATGTGATTATAGTTTACTGGATGACGAAAATTTTTGCGTTCTGGTCTTATCCAGAGGTTCTCAAATAGAGGCCTGAAAATGCGGCGAAATGGTTCCAGTAAAGAATGGTACGGCAGTGTTTGCTTCGCGCTCGACTTGGCGGGGGCACTGCCGTGCCCCCAGATCGACGTTCTGGTCTTATCCAGAGGTTCTCAAATAGGGGCCTGAAAATGCGGCGAAATGGTTCCAGTAAAAAATGGTACGGCAGTGTTTGCTTCGCGCTCGACTTGGCGGGGGCACTGCCATGCCCCCAGATCGATTATCCTAGTTTTTATAGTTTTCCCTTTATGTGACCATTTAACCCTAACTCTGTACCAAATTTCAGGTCTCTGAGTCTATGGGAAGTACTAGTTCTATTTTGATGATCATGAGTGAGTGAGTGAGTGAGTGAGTTTCATAAATGCGAAAATTTTCTTCCGCTTAACTTCGGAACTAAATGACCTACAGACTTGAAATTTTGGATTTTAAGTATGTGATTATAGCTTACTGGATGACGAAAATTTCTGCGTTCTGGTCTTATCCAGAGGTTCTCAAATAGGGGCCTGAAAATGCGGCGAAATGGTTCCAGTAAAGGATGGTACGGCAGTGTTTGCTTCGCGCTCGACTTGGCGGGGGCACTGCCGTGCCCTCAGATTGTGTAATGTGTTACATGTTGTAGTGCGTATTCCGCAGTACTTCGACCGCATATTATAATAGTACTAGCTATCCCGGGAAACTTCGTAGTCTTCGTACCGCCTTAGAATTAAATTTGTTGACGTAGTGACTACTGACAGCAGCGCCACCTACCAGGTCCAATTGCAAATTTAAACCATTCTCGAATCAACCTGAAGACACATAATTTTTTTTATTAAAATCGGTCCAGCCGTTTAGGAGTTCAGTGACTAAATTGAGCTTTTTTTTAGATTTTTTTTACCCTTTAACTACTTACTAAAAAGCTTAACTTTCTTAAATCGCAATGGCTAAATTTGGCACAAAATTAGGAATTAGACTTATTATAATTGACCTAGACAGAAAATAGACATTTGTAATGAGATTTGAACCTAGACGCTACGCTTTGCTTTAGGCGGGCAAAATACCGCTAGGCTATGAAGCACATTACGGTTTTATCGAAATTACGCTTTTGTACATTATAGACACATCACTTTGACGTAAATCGCATGAAGCCCCCCGCAGTAACGGGGGCGGCACGTCCCCCACTCATCTCCTTCACCCCCTCGAATACTTCATAGTTGACTACTCACAGCGCCTTAACAGCAAAATAGCTTAAATAATCAGAATAAATAGAGGCTATAAATTGTGAAGATATTGTATGAAACTCAATTTTGACACAAACGATGCCGTGGGGAAAAGATAGTTTTGCATAAATACAAAACTGTCATTTTGTGTGTTATATTAAATACCTTTATTTTGAATACCAATCGCCATCTGTTCATTTTCTCCCGTATCCTGCTAGAACTGCGAGTAAATCTCTGTCTCCCAGGTATTATATTTTATTAATTGTCCCGTAAAGACGTCGCAATCACAAACCTGAAACAAGACAACAATTCAAGACGAAGATTTAAATTCTACGTCCAATGAACAACGGGATGAACAAGATTATTCAATTGTTCAGTATAGTAAAAACCCTTCCAGTAGATATCTCTTAAGTACCGCAGGGTCAACGGTGTCAATATGCAAGGGGAGCGAATATTGAAGTAAGTTCATGACCTTTCAATGAAAGGGTTACTGAACGACACCAGCTAGACCTAATTTTTTCGTCTAAATGATAGACCCACGAAAATAATATTCTACCGCGATGTAAGGCAATTGAGTCCAATGAATCGGTTTTGTTGCTTCTTACTTATAAAATATAGCCGATAGTGAATGATGTTCTCTGTATTTATTAGGCTGGGGCTATTGTCCGGAATCCGGTAGGCTGGGAAAAATCAGAGCATTGAAAATAGAACTCTTTACTAACACAATAGAGTCGAAAATCGAACACAGGAGTGTCAAGTTAAATGTCAATGCCATATAATATGACAATTTGACACTCAACACTTTGATAATTTATACTCTATTAAATTATATATTAGTTTCTATAATATTATGTATAGTCACAAAAGTTATAAATTATTTAAAAGTGTAAGAAGGCCTAAGGGCCTTATTTTACTAAGGTAAAAAGTAGTTGTGAAAACGGAAAAAAGCCAAATGATAGTCGCTTTTCACTACTTGTCAGGAAGTTAAGTATGTCCTGAAAACGGAATAAGCCCAATCAATATAGGTACTTCCAGCTTAACAAACGAAATGTCTCATACGAATTTCATGCTTAGGGGCTGCTCAATCATTCGAGATGCCGTCAATATTTAAATCACGTGTTCTTTATTCGGAATTCGGCACTGAGAGAGAAAATGTGGCAGAAATAAAATAAGGGTTGCAAATAAAATATTTTTGAAAAGGCGAGTTGATTGACTGATGTATTATTAGCACGGGCCAAATTCTGGCTAAAAAGGAGATGTTTGAATCTGGACCAGCTCTATGTAGGGGAGACCGAGGGGTTTTGACACAAAGGTGATTTGAAACAGTACCGATTTCAAGGAACTTAAAACTGTAGTTTGCAACGTTGCATTTCAACCACTCCCCTCCATCCGCTAAATTGTCAATACGCGTCGGTGGCATGCCGCATGAGTCGCGCGATTATGAAGTTCTGCGTGCCATGTGACAAAAAGTAAGTTATTTACGTTTTTTACCATGCCTATATTTTAATAAGGGTATTTTATTTAAGTTTCATTTTTATTGGTTTCAAAAGCTCATTATGAATGAAATATTCTTTATTGTGCACACAACATAAAAATATAACAGAAAAATAAGAAAAGAAAAACAATATACACAGGTAACACAATGGCGGCCTTATTACTAAGTAGCAATCTCTTCCAGGCAACCACGGATAGAGTAAATAACAGAACAGAAATTGGCGTGCATGTGCAGAAAAAAAGAACACAATTATTTAATAAAATACAATACAATATATATATATATATATATATATATATATATATATATATATATATATATATATATATATATATATATATATATATATATATATATAATAATTATTATTTATTTGGCTGATTACAGATACTCAAATAGTGCAGTTAAAAGCTCATTATCTAGAGATTTATTGTATATATTTGGTACAATCGATTTCTGTGTATTTGATTCTTGATTGCAGGTTAAATTAATATTGAGAGGTTTTTTCTTACTGAAGAGACTTGAAACAGGTTGTTTCAAATCTCCTCGTTTTCAATATTTAGGCATTAAAAAGCATTAACGTTGTGTCAATTAAATAAATGCTTTTTAATTTATTTATTTTGTTTCAGCATGCCTACTGATCATAAAATAAAGACTGACAGAGGTATGGCAAGTCGCAAAGTATATGATTTTGCAGCAGAAGATATAGTATTAAGTAACTTTGCCACATTTTTGCCAGATTGACGTTTTTTTATTTTCTATTTACATTTTTGACATTTGTAAGATTATTGTTACATAAATATTTGAAGAAATAATTATCAAAACTGATTATAATTCTTAAGAAACGACTGAAAGTTAATTATTTATTGAAAACCAATATTTTATTGCAAAGATTTTCAATGAATTTAAAACATTTTGTTTATCTGACTGTTATTTTAATTAATATTACGAATAATGACGTTATTATACTTTTAACTACTTTAGGAGTTGATCATATTGTGTATCAGAACTGTAGTTATTTATGCGATATATCAGTACAAAATGTGAATAGATACGTAAAATAACAAAGTATGTGCTTGAAAAGATAATTTTTAATACATGCCTTTAAATTATATTACAACTTTTATTTTACAGCCCTTAATATTTAACAGAAATCATATGTTTTAACTCTTCTCGACCCCTGTTTTATTTAACCTCGGTATGAGGGGAATTGAAACAAGATGACTTGTTGCGGTTAAGTCGATTTTTACCACAATATTTAACAAGTTAGTCATTTGCAAGTTTAAAGAATGACCTAACGTTTGGTACTAATATCATACCATTTCTGGCAATAGTATTTGGTATATGAGACAAAATGTAAAAATTGTGTCAACACCCCTCGGTCTTCTCTACACCACATAGGTAAATAGGAAAAAATATGAGAATTTCATTATAAATACAAAAAAAATATTTGAAGAAGGGTACATTGCGTACAAAAATGATTATTTGAAAAGTTTTTTTTAATGCGAGAACCCTTTTTTTAGAACGGTCATGACAGTTGTTTTGACAGGACTTTTGAGGTAGTTGACAGATTTAGGAAGAGACGTCTTCTTGAATTTTATACATCTTTTTTTGCCAAAAGTCATGTCGTTGTCAAAATGACATTCTTTGGATATAAATTCTGATCTGATCCGCCATGTTTTATTTTACGTTGTGTTGCTCTCCTTGATGAAGTTAATTTAAATGTATATTGAAAAGAAGTGAAATTAAATAAAGTAAAGAATAGGAAACGGTTACTATATTATGTACCTAGCTAATAAATCAAGGATGTAGCAATATTTAGATATTATAGTATACTTACATATATGCTGCCCCACACCTCATACATTTTTAGAACATCTCCTTTGAAATTTTGCACACGTATTTCTCATAATATGACGTACGGAAGGATTTTTCAAAATTAAATCCCCAAAGGGGTTAAATAGGTGATAAAAATTGGTAAGAAACTTTTTATTCCTTGATTATACATGCATGATATTTCATATGGATTGAGTATAGAAAAAATAATGAGTTATGTACATAGAATATATGTAACTATATACTGGTTATGTATTTCAGCCTTTTCTAAAATTCACCCCCTAGGTGAGTAAATTAAGCGATAAAAGTTTAAAACCCAATTTTACGCGGACGAAGCTGCGGATAATAAAAAAAAAATACATTAGGTACCTTACTTATTCACTTAACATCGTAAAATATTAACTTAATTTTAATAAAAAATCCATCCATAGAAGCGCTGCGCATCTGCGCTGATGCCTAATTTAATAAAAATGTTAATTTTGATACATGTTGATTAATTCGTAAAGAAATTTATCAACTCGCAAACAATCTAAATTCCTAAACTTTTAAAAATGTTTTCTCAAAGTTTGAAGGTAGGCGAAGGTATATTCTGTAATCTTACATCTTATACTACGAATAAAAATATATATTATTCGTAGCTTTTTTGTCTGTCCTTATGTATGCTTAAATCTTTAATCCTACGCAACGGATTTTGATGCAGTTTTTTTTAACAGATAGAGTGATTCAACGGAAAGGTTTTAGGTATATTACATGCATAACATAATTGAGGTATACAGGAAATTTTTAAGGTTATTAATGTCCTAAATAAACACATTTTTTGCACTTACATTGCAAATGCCAAAATTACTGATTTAAAATGCAAAGACATAATGTTGCGGCGCGGTGCGGGCGCTCGTAGTATATGAATATTATGATATAAGGGGCGCTCGCGTTTCTATATACATCGCGCTATCGAAAACGCGGGACGTATATTATGTAGATGCTCACGAATATTTCTCTTTGGAGGTAGTTGATCAGTATTGTTGGAATGTCAAATAACATTGTAATGGTTTTGACGGTTAATTAGACTTTATTTACGTACATAATATATTAAAATCCCGCCACATTCATAACATTCTTCTTTTGATGTTTCCCACAACTTCGTGCGCGCTAAAGGAAGGCAAAATGTGCCTTTTATCTTTATAATATTAGTATAAGTATATCATAATATACTCATCTTTTTAATATAATAATATATCAAGCGATCTCGCACGTCGCGTGACACGTTGATATGATAGGGTCCTGTTTTTACCCATTGGGTACGAAACTCTAAAAATATTTTCATTATTGTATACAGAAGTATATATTATAGCAGTGACTAAAGTTATTTGCTAAAAAAGTTTTTTCTTCAAAAGCACTACTTCACGCGGGCAAAAGCTAGTAGGTAATATAGCTATTTTTTACTAATACAAAAAATACCTTTTAAATGTAGTTGTAAGTGGGTATTATTTATTTGTTTGTTTGTTTGTTCGTTAGTTCGTTCGTTCATTCGTTGGTTTTTTTATTTATGATTTCATGCCAATTTACACAAACTATAAAATAAAAACCTACAAAACTTCAATTTGTCTGTAGGATCAATTTTACAAACTTAATATAGACAAAGTAATAAAAACTAAAATTATTATAAGGAGATATACCTAACATTAATAAAACCAAAATTACAATAATAAAACCAACATTAATTAATATCGTATTAACAAATAAAGTGAAATAAAACGAGTCATGATTTAATAAATATTTTTACTTAGTTGGTGAGTGGTGGTAAATTGGTAAGTGTTTTTACCTCTTTCTTCTAAATTATTTCATTGCAGGTCATAAGAAAACAACAACTACTACAAGTACCTATACATAGAAGATACGGTACTGAAATGTGTGGTGGTCTTATTGTAGTAATACCTATATCTTATATTATTTAAAATCTAGACGCCTGAAAAATATTAACATTCAACATTTGTGCAAAATTGCTTTTATAATATACAAAATAGGTATGCCTTACATAAAAAGTATGTCTTTTGTTTTGGGCACAGTTACACCCAATTAGAACCTTGAGGATATTGGCATTTAGCCATCTGGTAAAAAAACAAGTTCAAGGTACGTCCTACTACTGTAACTTCTCAGAAGAAACCGTATATCAAAAGTCAATATTATTTTCAAAGGTACAGCGATTTGTATACAAAATTTCGCAAGTCTCATAAAAACGCTCCATACTAAACTTAATATTACTCTCCGATATTTGTGCGTTTAAGTTCATATTTACCACAATGAATGTTTTTGTACACGATGTAAGTAAACTAATGATGTAGGTTTTTTTACCAATTTCGCAAAAAAAATATATTTTTTGGTACTTTTTAGATGTATTTAATTAGTAAACTACACATAAAATAATATATTTTTTTACATTTACCAAGTAGTAATGCCTCAATATTTCTGACGCTTGCGCCATTTGCTTATTTGCGGCCGGACGCTCGAGAGGATATATTAATGAAACTGAATATTTCAGATGTAGTCCGACCCCCTAATAAATATAATTTGAACAAATCTATTTAGTATTTTCTTACGAATTGTTTAATTTATACTCCCATCGTTTTAAATTTGAATTTATTATGAAATAAATTATGATATTGCATTATGTTAATGTTGCTATTGGTAAGTACTTAATACTTTATGATAATAATATTAATAATACAGTGTTGAAATAGTAAATAGTAATTGATATTGTGGTGTTGGCAGATGTAGCTCATGATACTGTGGATATTAGGAGGCACATAATTAAATGCCGTCATCATATTATGACGTCACGACGGTAATTTGTCAATGTTCAATTGAGGTATTTATTTAAGGGGCGGTCTCCAGCTCGTAATTTATTAGCAGAGTATATTATCTGTACCTACCTAAGCTCAAATTTAATAAAAAAAAAAATTATCAGTTTTGTAGACAATCTTCTTTAATTAAAATCCAGTCAGGATGCCAAACGTATGTACAGGATAAAAAGTTTTAATTAACTGTATTTCTTAATTATTTTATCTATCTGAATACTTATTACCTTTTTGTTCACACTTATTATCACAAAATTTAAAAAAAATACTTCAACAAAAGTAAGCCAGTATTTAAGAAATAATTAAATTTAAATAAATATAAGTTACAACATTCTTAGTAATTTTTTTTTATATTTTATCACTAGAATATAGGCCATATAAAATTTATATTCTTACGACCCACTCTTTTTTATTCCAAAGAGCTATAATTATGCCGCCTAAATATGGTCTTAAAAAACGAGCTGTCAATAATATTTCGTCTGCGTTAAATAAATTTTTATCACAAAATCAAAATCTTGATTTAAATCACAGAGGAACGGAAACATGTACCTTTAGCTGCGTCAATAAAACTTTTTGGTTGAATAGAAAGCCCTCAGAGCCATCTCCGATTCGGATATTTTTTTTTGTTTGTTTCTTTATATTACCTATTTAAAATCAGAAATCATTCAGAGGGGGGAGATAATTATTTTATAGTTTAAACTATACATTATTTATATATAACAAATTGAGTTTTGAGACCACTTCAGGGGTCAAATTTCAAAAAACTATAAAATACGTACCTCATTTTTGTTTATTAGCTCGGATATTAAATTACATGATCGGAGCATATTTTTAATATTTTTCATACAAATTTCCAACTCTTATTTTAAACCCTCAGAAGGTGAATTCTAATAAACTCTGAAAGAGGTATTTATGATAATTAAATGTATTTAAGACCTCTTTTTAATATTATATATCTATGATTTAAGACCATGAATCTCAATTTTCATCGAAATCGGTGCAGATTTAAAGATTTTTAATGCAAAGTTTCAACCCCTATTTCACCCCTTTAAAGATAGAATTTTTCAAAAGTGCGCGTCTACATTGTAAATTAAAGCTATTGTACAAATTTCACGATATACCATTAGCGTTTACTGTCAAGTCAGTCAGTCAGTGGGGACCAATGGCGAGGGGTACCTATAACTCCATTCCTATCGGCTTCCCTTACCGCTTACCTTTTGAAGATCCTCATCCAAATCCCTACCTTTTATGCAGGCTCCGGCTTCCCTATGAAGGAGAACCAGCTTTCGCCACTGGTGGGGACATCTCCTTTTATTTATATAGATAGAAGATAAAATTACTGCTTACCCATTGCAGCGCGGCGTCAGACAGGGAGACGTCATCTCTCCGAAACTGTTTTCCGCTGCATTGGAGGATGCGTTCAAACTCCTGGACTGGCAAGGACTTGGGATCAATATAAATGGCGACTACATTACTCACCTTCGATTTGCCGATGACATCGTGATTATGGCAGAAACTCTGGAAGACCTTAACACTATGCTAGAAGACCTCTGTAGAGTTTCACAACAGGTAGGACTTAGTATGAACATGGATAAGACAAAAATTATGTTTAATGCCCATGTTGTACCCACCCAAGTGACCGTTGGAAATTCTACGCTCGAAGTTGTTGACGACTATATATACCTGGGGCACAAAGTCCAGTTAGGTAGGTCCAACTTCGAACGTGGAGGGATCGCAGGGGGAGAGGCGTGGTGGTGCTGTCCCACTCTCCCTACCCCCCTGCGAGCTGGCGGGGCCGTTCCGTACGGTTAACGGCATTGGTGGGGCTGCAGAGGAAGAGGCAAGTTGGTATTACGGTGCGCCGCTTGCCCTATCCTCTGCGACCGAAGTGTGGTCGGTGGCAGAACCATAGCTCAGATCTGCCACCGGGTACCGGTTATGGTGGCTGGTATCCGTGGCCTCCTAGTGGCAGACTCGGGGGGAGTCTGCTACAGTACTGGTGGAGGCCGAGGAGGGAGGCGCACCCTACCATCTGGTGCGCCTGGGGCCTTCGGGCCTAGGATGGAGCCGCTTGTTGGCTGTCGCCGGCGGGGTCGCGGATGTGTTTATCGTTCCCGTGGCCCCGTCACAGGGCGGCGTGGAGGAAGGTGGGGGGTGGTTTTTAGTGGGTATACCGTAGGTCTCATTAGCCTATACGGGAGTCCCACATCACCACTCGGGTGCCCCCTGCGCCTGGGTGGTATGCGTAATGCATTTTCCCCTCCGGAAACAAAATCAACCGTCGAATCCAGCTCGGCTGGGCAGCGTTCGGGAAACTCAGAAACATCTTCTCGTCAAAAATCCCTCAGTGCCTGAAGACAAAAGTTTTCGAGCAGTGTGTGTTATCGGTGATGACATATGGAGCCGAAACGTGTTCATTCACAACGGGACTTATTCAAAAGCTTCGTGTCGCTCAAAGAGCTATGGAGAGGGCTATGCTCGGAGTCTCTCTACGTGATAGAATCAGAAATGAGGAAATCCGTAGCAGAACTAATGTTACCGACATAGCCCAGCGCATTAGCAAGTTAAAGTGGCAATGGGCTGGACATAATTATAGCCCGTAGAACCGATGCCCGCTGGGGCCGAAAGGTTCTTGAGTGGAGACCACGAACTGGACGCCGAAGCGTAGGACGGCCTTCCACCAGGTGGACAGACGACCTGAGAAAAGTCGCAGGGAGTCGGTGGATACAGGCCGCGAGCAACCGGTCGCACTGGAAATTTATGGGGGAGGCCTATGTCCTGCAGTGGACGTCACCAGGCTGAAACGGATCGGACTGACATAACATAATCGAAATTATTTATATACTGTAGCACGACGAAAGAAAAAACATATATGTAGCTTAAAATGCTAATGATATACTTAATCGAATTTATTTATATATTGTAGCACGACGAAAAAAAAAACATATGTAGCTTAAAATGCTCAGTTTCACAGGAATAAGACTTAGCTAGATAGATTATTTTAAATTTCATGGTAATACTTGCAGCCGTTTTCGAGTTATGATTTACGATTATATATATACAAGATTGTCTCGTTTAAAGTATAAGATTAGAAAGCTAAAAAATCATTTCCCTATATAGATAATGTACATATTGTTTAAAGTTTAAACAATAAAAATAATAATTTCCCCCTCTGAAATATTTCTAATTTTTATTAGGTAAAGAAACAAAATAAATAAAAAAATGATCCAAATCGGAGTTGTTTCTGAGAAATTTTTAAAATTGTCTGTTTTACGGCTTCATTGACGCGACTAGTAAGTAATTTCTAGCTCATGTAACAAGGGCCAAAGTTAACTTGTAAAACGGAACGCCGCGCGAGTTGCGTTCCGTTTTACAAGTTGACAGGTTTCAGTTCGTTTTATTGTCAAACGCAAACGAACTACTTGGATATTCGAGTAAGGCGAGTGGACCATGGAAGGCCATTCTAACGAATAAACGCTTTTTATTCGTTACGTGATACATGAAGGAAATAAATGATTAACTACTACTTTGTTTTATTGTGTATCATATAAAAACTTCGCTTGTTCGTCCCACAAGTTTCGTCCCAATAGGACGAAAAGGCAATTTACAATTTTTATTACTTTTTGCATTCGTTACTTTGTCCCATGTAATTATTTTTTATGACTTTTAAATTTTTGTGAGTACGGTCTGCTCATTACTGGTAGTTTTCAAATTAAAAGAAAATAGGTAGGTTTATTGATAATATTTTTTATTAAAAAACATCCATGATGAAATACGTATGTTTAACGTTTGGTTTGGTTTATTAGGTATGACATATTACTTTGTACACAGTTTACTTATTACTTCTTCGTTCGTTCTTCGTTCTACACGAACCAAACAAAAATAGATTAGTATTTAATTATTATCAGAATAATATTTTTAGGTAGTTAGCTTGATTTTCTTAAAATAATATAACAATTTCAAAAACTATTTTGTTTTCTTATGACTTACAATTCTAGGCAAAGATCTAGTATTTCGCCCAACTATATTAAATTTGTCGATTTTTTTTGTTGATAATAAATCTTCATATCACAGTTTTTATCACATAATCAACATCTTAACACAGAATTACAGAAAAAACCTGTAATTCTGTGCATCTTAAATGTAAGGCTCATAAAAATTTATAAGCAAAATTGTTTCGACGGATTTCGATGAAATGTAGTTTGGTAGTAAGTAGTTTAAGCTCTGGATTAAAACATAGGATACTTTAATCTTGAAATAGTGTTCCCGTGGGATACTCTATTTACGATGGCGGAGACGTGAGCAACAGCGTTTTTTAAAATTTATAAGTTTCTTTAGTATTATTATTTGTCAATATGGCAAAATCAGAGTTTTTATCACAAACTTAAGTTCTTAAATCTCACTGAGTAATATTAAAAATAATTTGACATTCTTCTATAGCATATTTTAAACTTTTCCATATTTGGTTATAAAAAAAATATTAAATCTTATCTATACTAATATTATAAAGCTGAAGCGTTTGTTTGTTTGTTTAAACGCGCTACTCTTAAGAACTACTGGTTCGAATTGAAAAATTAATTTTGTGTTGGATGGTCCATTTATCAAGGAAGGCTTAAGCCATGTATAACATCACGCTGCGACCAAAAGGAGCGAAGCATCACTGAAAAATGTTGCAAAAAACGGGAAAAATTATTCATATTTGAGGGCTTCCGTCGCGTGCGCTGGGTAAACGGTTAAAGTTATCCAAAAAATATGTATAAAAGAATTATGCCTCTTTGAATGATTTACAAAATATCTGCGACAGTGTATATCTTTTAAGATTTATTTTATTTTATTTGGAAAACTTACAGCATATAAGATTTAACAATAAGAACACATATTAAAAAGCGAAATGCCAATAATAAGTTTTCACTAGTGTAAAATAAACTTAAGTTAATATAAGATTGACTCACTATAACCTAAGGTAATCAAATTTGGTCGAAATTAATGCATTACGAGGGCGGCACTGAACATTTTGGGAATCAAGGAAGTGACACAACATTACTATTTAACAATGTATTTATTGCTTTTCGAAGTATTCTCCGCGAAATTTGACACATTTTTCCATACGATGGAACCAATCATTGAAGCAACCATTCCATTCGGAAGTTGGGGGTCTCCAAAATGGCCGTTTTGTAGGCGTCCATTTTGTAGGCGTCCACAGCTTGTTCAGGTGATGAAAATCTCTGACCACGCAATTTATTCTTTATTTTAGGGAAAGTCTATACTTGCCTAAGCCCTAATGATTTATGATTTCTATAAATCATTAGGGCTTAGGTCGGGGCTGTACGGTGGATGGTCTAATAATTCTATGATTTCTTGCTCTAAAAACTCTTTTGTTCTGTGCGCGGTGTGAGAACTCGCATTGTCGTGATGGAGGATGATACGGCGGTTGCAGTTCTCTTTACGGAGTTCAGAAACGACCTGTGGCAAACAAATGTTAGCATACCATTCTGCATTAACCATTCTTTGTCCCTCAAGAGGAATAGTCGCAACATGGCCGGTTTTGGAGACAAACGTGGCCACCATTTTTTTTGCAACACTCCGTGAACGAACAATTTTTGTTGGCTTTAACTCATTTTCTAACACCCAAACTCATGACTGGTTTTTTGTTTCGGGTTCGTACGCGTATATCCAGGATTCGTCACCTGTTACGATGTTGCATACAACATTTGAGGATCCTGCGTGGTATCTTTCGAGAGTTCTGACGCACCAAGTAACGTGAGCCGCTTTTTGCTCTTCACAGAGCAAATGCGGTATCCATCGGGAAAACAACTTTTTTACACCTAATTGTTCATGCAAGATTATTTCTATTTGACTCATGCCAATGTCTAAAGTCGCCTGAATTTCGTGGTATGTCACATGTCGATCTTCCTCGATCAGCTTACGCACAGCATCAACGTTTTCTTGGGTGACTGCAGTTTTTGGACGACCTTGACGGGGATCACCACTGAGCTTGACACGTCCACGTTGAAATTCAGCAAAGCAGCGATAAATTGTGGTTTTGGATGGGGCTTCATCATCAAATGCAGAAATCATCCGGTCAACACACTGTTTTTGTGTTAAACCACTTAGAAAGTCATAATAAATCATCGCTCTAGAATTTTCTCGAGTCAATTCCATTTTCTCAACGACTAAACAAGTTTGACAAGACCTTGTGACAAGACTGAGAATCTTTTTTTTAATAAATAAACGGTATTCGATTTTTAAAACCGAGGAGTTTTAAATTAAAAAGATTTTAATATGACAGGAACAGTGGAAATATTCCATTCCCGATACTTTTAGGGCATCCTATGTATTGCCAATTATTTGCCAAAGAGTTGTATCAACATAATAATATTAATCCTTATCGAAATAAATGTGTTGTTGTTTAAGAGTATTCAATTATGGACAAAATTGTCCTTAACATCACTTAATGTCAATTAACATCTAAGAAGATACTACAAATTTAAAATAACTCCACAACAAAATTCACGCGCGCTTAGCTGACTGACGGGCAAAGGGGGAGGGTGCTATCTTTTGCCGTAACAATTAATAAATCACAGGGGCAAACATTTAAACACGAACAAATCAATTTCCGTCAAGACTGCTTTTCACACGGCCAACTATATGTAGCGTTGTAATCGGGTAAATATCGGGTTGCGGAGAAAATTAGTATGTTCTTCTGCCACAAGAAAATAAAACTAAAAATATCATTTACGCAGAAGTAGTTACTTTAATATATATTCTTTTAAAAACTTATTAATCGCGATTATAATAACAGAAATTGACGCGGACGAAGTCGCGGGCAACAGCCAGTTATATATAAAAATGGATTGCGATTCAAATGTTTCACTAAAACTCGAGAAGGGCTGGAGCGATTTGGCTAATAGCTATTGATATTTAAATATTTGTAAAATTTCAGGGAAGATTTTAACGGTGAGTTGTTAAGACAGACCAACGTCTGTAGGGATAACTGACTAGTTTTAATAAAACATTTTTGAAGTAAATACTTCTTTACCTGCACTATGCACTTTTCTTGGGGTGTGTAATAAAGCAGTGTCTTACGTCACGGGCAGCATATTGGACCCTGAGCGTAACAAGCGACTCTAGAGTTAACTCCCGAGCGTAGCGAGGGAGTTAAAACTTAACTTTCGAGCGAAGCGAGGGAGTTATGTAGAGTCCTGAGTGTTAAAACACGGCACTGTTAAAATAACGTAGTAGGTACCTATTTTACTTTCTTAAAATAGCACCAAACACTGGCTTTTGTTTTGAATTTTTTTAATCGCGTTTTTCTTTTATTATAGGTGGCCAGTTCGATTTTCGAATAAACTCTCTTTGCAATGCCATATTCGACATTGCAAAGAGAGTTTTTCGAATCGGACATTGTCGAGCAGGTGGTATGAAAAAACTGTTTTCATACCAACTGCTCGACAATGTCCAATTATATATCACGCAATCTCAACGTAAAGCAAGTCATTGACTCCCAAGGGAGATAATGTTGTATGAAACTCCCAAGGGATTAAAGTGATTTGAATTTGGAACCTTAAAATTCGTATGAAATCTCCTAATAGATACGTATCTATCATAGAGTTTTTCAATAATAATATGGTATTGCTGAGAGTTTATTCGAAAATCGAACTGGCCACCTATAATTTTAACATTCTGAGGTGTCAAAATCGTCAGTCACAACTTCCTGAATCTTTAAATACTGCTCAAATAAACTCCACCACAACTTCCATAAATGTTCCTAATAAAAATATTACTCTGTCCCTCCATAACTGGACAAATGTGTCCAATATCAATATTAATTTTTAACAAAATAAATGTTTTATTTTTGTAGCCCTGGGTTTTTATTGCCTCGCAGTAGGTATGAAAAGTAGAGTATGCACCTCTGGGATAAAGCCTATCTTCGTCTTGGGCGGCTTGAACCCCTCGCTTCACTCAGGACTCTACATAACTCCCTCGCTTCACTCGGGAGTTAAGTTTTAACTCTAGAGTCCCTCGTTACGCTCAGGGTCAAATATGCTGCCCGTGACGTAAGACACTGCTTTATCCCCTAGGTGCATAATCTACTTAAACTCGCGGCAGGTCACGTGTCTTGACCGAAGATGCGTAAGATGAAACTTGTATTTGTTTGCGTGAGCATGAAACTATTTACTACTAATGTAATAAACTTATGTTTACTACTAATCGCTTAGCGTAGGTATATTAGTGTTCCTTAAATGTGAGCGAATGCAAGTATTCTATGGTTGCGCGCGCAGCCAGCACAACTAATATTGTGTTTTTTCCGTACATCAAGATTGTCTTCCTTTTGTAGAATAGTTAGTAAGTAAGTGAACTCAATGTATATTGTCTACACAACTCTAATAAGGGTTAGAGGCAGTAAATACCAGATTGTAATACAGATTTATATAAATAAATAATAAATAAATAAATTTAAGTTCGTATTGACTTTTGACCCCAACCTACCCAACACATTGACCTTTGACCTTAGCCTTTAACTTTGATCTTGAACCTAACCATTTCCATCACATTGACCTTTGACCTTTATATTGACCTTTACCTCCAATCTTCCCCACACGAAACCCTCCCCCTTCCCTCCAAGCAAAATCCCCTCGAGCTATAACTCAGCATTCTTGACCCCTAGACCCCTTGAGTGAGGTATTATTGGAATCGAAAAAACAAGCCCTACATTTTGGCTAAATCAGATACCAAATTCCTGATATACCCCAAAAACCTGAAGTGTTAAATTTTTAATGTAATAATAATTGTCATGTTTGTGTAAGATACCGCAATAAATGAATATTGTATTATTGACTAACCAAATAAATTATAGTACTTTTATACTGACAATTAAAGCAATTCGTGCAAAATTATTCCCTAACCATTTCAAAATATCAAAAACGCACAACGTTAATATTCAACTTTTTACTTCTACCGGCACTCCTGGAGTACAACCCGTCTCTTTTTAAGGCCGCGCGGTCCCAATTTTACATGACTTTGAATCGATAATAAACAAACAAATAGTAACTTTAAAAAGCCAAAAAAAAAAACACATTGTTGTTTACTTAATGTTCTTTTACAATTTGTGGTTCGAAACATAATATTGAAAACTTCACTCGATCAAAAATAATTCCGAAGAGGAGGCTAAATTTGAATATTTTTCTTTTTGTTCATGAAGTTCATGATAGTTTTACTTTCAAAAATCATATCTACGAAAAGCTAATAACTTAAAAAAGAATAATTTCTGGTTACATTTTGCATGTTGGTTTAATTATTTTAACAATAAATTAATATTGAAATGCAGCGTGCGTAAGCCGCTAGAGTCGCCCCACAGTCGCCCGCTAGGCGTTGACGAGGACAGACCTATGTCAGTTTTGCTAGCGCACGCCTTACCCGCGTATTTATCGAACAATTCTTTCGTTTCTAACGCAGTGTAGGAAAGTCAGTTTGTTTTGTTTATTTTTATTTTTGAACATATCATACACAATAACATGTTATATTTTATCGTCGCCGCGTCATTGCTTTTGCCAGATGAGACGACCTCTGTGGTTCAGTGATTGAGCGTGTTGGTGCTCAAGCCGGGGGTCGCGGGTTTGAATCCCGCCGAAGGAACAAAAAGTTTCCTGTGTTCCCGGGTCATGGATATGTATAATACAATAAAAATCTAAAGGAAAGTCAGTTTCTTTGTATTTTTTTATGTTTCTTTTTATTTTTGAACTAAATCTATACATCTATACATCTATACAGATAAATATAATTGAAGTGTCTGTTTGTAATGTCAAATTAACAGCTTATCACTTGATGCATATGAAAGTATATTCGATACTAACAATAAAATATCAATTTTTAAAAATTTTGTCTGTCCGTCTGTCTGTCTGTCTGTCTGTTTGTTCCGGCTAATCTCTGAAACGGCTGGACCTATTTTCACGGGACTTTCACTGGCAGATAGCTGATGTTATAAGGTCTAACATAGGCTACTTTTATTTTAGGGTTCCGTATAAAAAATAGGGATCCGTTTTCGTTAGTTGCGGGTAACGAAGTTATGCAAACGAAGTTGCGGGCATCAGCTAGTTATACATATAACCATACACAATAACATGTTACATTTTATTGTCGCCGCGTCGTTGCTTTTGCCAGATGAGACGACCTCTGTGGCTCAGTGATTGAGCATGTTAGTGCTCAAGCCGGGGGTCGCGGGTTTGAATCCCGCCGAAGGAACAAAAAGTTTCCTGTGTTCCCGGGTCTTGGACATATCTATACAAATAAATAAAATTGAAGTGTCTGTTTGTAACTTCAAACTAACAGCTTTTCACTTAATGCATCTTAAAGTATATTCGGTACTTACAATAAAATACCAATTTTTTAAATTTTTGTCTGTCCGTCTGTCTGTCTGTCGGTCTGTCTGTCTGTTTGTTCCGGCTAATCTCTGAAACGGCTGGACCGATTTTCACAGGACTTTCACTAGCAGATAGCTGATGTTATAAGGTCTAACATAGGCTACTTTTATTTTAGGGTTCCGATTAAAAAAATAGGGTTCCGCTTCCATTACTTCTGCGCAAACGAAGTTGCGGGCATCAGCTAGTAATACAATAAAAATCTATAGGAAAGTTTGTTTTGTATTTTTTTATGCTTCTTTTTATTTTTGAACTAAATTTATACAGATAAATAAAAATGAAGTGTCTGTTTGTAACTTCAAATTAACAGCTTTTCACATAATGCATCTGAAAGTATATTCGGTACTTACAATAAAATACCAATTTTTTAAAATGTCTGTCCGTCTGTCTGTCTGTCTGTCGGTCTGTCTGTCTGTTTGTTCCGGCTAATCTCTGAAACGGCTGGACCGATTTTCGCGGGACTTTCACTGGCAGATAGCTGATGTCATAAGGTCTAACATAGGCTACTTTTATTTTAGGGTTTCGTATAAAAAATAGGGTTCCGCTTCCGTCAGTTAGGCGCAAACGAAGTTGCGGGCATCGGCTAGTTGTACATATTATAACCATACACAATAACATTATCGTCGCCACGTCGTTGCTTTTGCCAAATGAGACGACCTCTGTGGCTCAGTGGTTGAGTGTGTTGGTGCTCAAGCCGGGGGTCGCGGGTTTGAATGCTGAAGGAACAAACATTTTTTCTGTGTTCCTGGGTCATGAATGTGTATTAAATATACTAAATATACTAAACATCTTAAATATGTGTATAATATAAAAATTATTAAATATATTTCTGTTGTCTGGTACCCGTAACACAAGTTCTTCGAGAACTTACCACGGGACCAGATTGACTTGGTGTGAAGCGTCCATACATATATTATTGTGTTGTGTATTATGAGAAAAAAGTAGCTGATGCGTGGAGTAGCCTTAGTACATTATTGAATAAGCCAGTAAACGGTTTTTATGAATTTGTAACATCTACCATCTTCTTTGCCGTACTTTTCGTTTCTTTTTATTTCGATTTCTGTTTTTACAATAATAATAATAAATAACTCCCCACACGACATCCGAGTCGAGAGCCAAGCTCTAACCACTAGACCACGGAGGCTGTTCTATTTACAATAAAATATAAGGATACGAGCTCAACATCTGTCATGCTTGCCTTTGCAGAACACACCAAGTCACTCGCAAGTAGGGGTTGCAATCCGGATACTTCGAAATTCGAAAAATTCGAAAAATCCGGATTTTTCGATTTTTTCAATCTTGGTTACTACTATGAAAATTACACATTTTAATTGTAATTAGTATGTACTCTAGACGTACAATATTTGAATAAGGGATATAATTAATCGAGTGAACAAAAAATAAGTTGGTGACTGCACGTGAGCATACTGTATTGCTGAATTTGGCAGCGAATTAATATGTTGGCGACTAAATTACTTCAATCAATCTTGGTTACTACTATGAAAATTACATATTTTAATTGTAATTAGTATATACTCTAGACGTACAATATTTGAATATAATTAATCGAGTGAACAAAAAATAAGTTGGTGACTGCACGTGAGCATACTGTATTGCTGAATTTGGCAGCGAATTAATATGTTGGCGACTAAATTACCAAACTGGTGAAATCACTCAAGAGACAAAAAATTCAATTTGCAAGCTACGGAAAATCCCAGTTTTGGATACTATTGGAGGTTTTTTTTTCTTTGGTATGGGTATCGTTTTCAAGGTTTTTGGGGGTGCAGAATAATATGAAAATAAAATCCGTTTTAAAATTCCAAAATGGCGTATATATTTTTTTTTTTATTAAAAATGGATGTCTTTTTCCATGTTTCATATGCTGATTATAAAATTGTCTTCCAATTTAATTGTACAAAATGGAGACTATCCAATCTTCGTAAAATTAACATGTAGTTTGTAGAGGTACCAGCTATGTAAGGTATAGAAACTTTTCGAAATTCAGGATTTTATAATTTCTTTTTTTGGCATTAATGAAAAAAATATGCGATTTTCGGGGGAAATATTCGAAATAGGGGGAGGAAATTTTTATTATTTTTCCAGTAATAGTATTATTTTTCCGTTTCTAAAATAGAAGCGATTTTAGAAAAAAAATATGGCAATGTTCTACTTTGACACGAACAGTGTATAAAGCTATAGAAATTTTGGAAAATTCAGGATTTTCAAATTTCTTTTTCTTCCATCGTGAAGAAACTATGGTGTTGCGAGGTTCTTAAGGGGAGGAAATTTTCATTATTTTTTCAATAGGATGCACCGTTTCCGAGATAGAATTAATTTTATAAAAAAAAATTAAATGCTCTACATTGAGATACGAGGGATATATAAAGCTATAGAAATGTTGGAAAATTCAGGATTTTCGAATTTCTTTTTCTCTCATCTTGAAGAAAATATATGGTTACGGAGTTATTAAGGGAGAGGTAATTTTCATTATTTTTCAAGTAGGATGCACCGTTTCTGAGATAGAAGCCATTATAGAAAAAAAAATTACGATAATGCTCTACTTTGAGACACGAACGGTGTAAAACGCTATAGAAAATTTGGAAAATTTAGGATTTTCAGATTTTTTTTCTTCCATCATGAAGAAAATATGATGTTGCGGAGTTTCTAAGGGGGAGGAAATTTTCATTATTTTTCATTAGGATGCACCGTTTCCGAGATAGAATCTATTTTATTAAAAAAATATAAATGCTCTACATTGAGATACCGGGGCCGGGATGCATAAAGCTATAGAAATGTTGGAATATTCAGGATTTTCGAATTTCTTTTTCTCCCATCATGAAGAAAATTTGAGGTTGCGGGGTTACTAAGGAAATTTAAAATGGATGACTTTTTTGTAATCAGCACCCCCAGAAACCAACAAAGGGACAACCATATTATTTTTATAAAATTAAGTATGTCCGCCATATTGGAATTTCAAAATGAATGTCATTTTCGTATCCAGCACCCCCAAAAACTTGGTAACGACACCTATGTTAATTTTGCGAAAAATGAATAACCGTTATTTTTAAATTTCAAAATGAATCTACCCAATATCTACACCAAGTTGAGGAAAATTAAAAATTGGGAATTTTGTACGCTCCTTTGTTTTTTTTATGTGCGCTGGTTTTGCTGCTTGTATGTTTTTTGAGTTACCTACATTACGGAAAATATATGTACCTATTCTTAAATTAAATGTGTACTCACAAATTGTCGCCAAGATGGTTATTTGTTCGCTAATATAATATCAGTCTGCCAGTTTGGAATATTCAGTGGTATTATTTAGTCACCAGATTTGTAATTTTTTATTCCTTACATTCTTTAGCCAACATGGTAATTTAGTATTCAATATTCGGTATTTTCACATCCAAAATTTAATTGTTTTGTCGTGATTGTTTTAAACACTTACGGATTTTGTCACGGTTTACGTTTTACGGTTACGTTTACGTAACGCGACAAAATCCGTAAGTGTTTAAAACAATGAACAATATTCGCGTAAACATAAGAAATAAATATGTTTTGTCGTGAGTTTAAATACATGCCTTTGGATAATTTGATATTATTTGTTGTCCTGTTGAAATTGTTGACACATTTTTCCATTTATTCAAGTTATTTGGTAGAACATAGTCAATCCATTAAATGGAGATGCGAGGGATGAAGATCTGTTAAAATATTATGGCCGCTATATATGTATATGTATGGACTGTTTCTAAGATACTTACAATTTTATATTTTTTCAGTAGTAGTACAGTTCATTAATAGGTGATCCAATTTATAAAAACACTGAATATGGTTTCAGTTTCAATTGCACAAGTAGTAAGAAGTATAATAAGCAAATCCAAACCCAATTAAAGCTTTGTATTTTTATATTTATTGAATTCTTACTAACGAAAGTCGAAACATATTATTGCAATTTTAATTTCTACAATCATAGAATGCCAAATTAATATGATAGCTTAAAAAGAAATGTAGTGGTTTAACTATATTTAATTATCTTCTAAATGATGAATATCTAAGTCCAAATACCTAAATATTATCTCTATGATATCAGGAAGAAGTTTTGGAGTCGATAATACCTGACTGGTTGGTTTAAGATTAGAGAGAATTTTGCCGAACGAGTCAGTAGCAAAACTAAATGAAAATCAACGCTCCTGTTTTTGCGTAGAAATAATTATTTTTAGATAATATTTTAAAGATAAGATATAGGCGTCAAAAATAGCACCAACGATTTGTGTAAACCACTGTTATTTTTTTAAGTAATGTAGTTTTCATCTTATAGCGGAAACTTCAAAGTGCAATGAAGAGTAAGATGTTACTGTTTATTTGTAAGTAAAATGTTAAAATAAAGATCTTACAACAGTTATAGGTTTTAAATTGTGCTTAGAATTGCTTATTGTACTTCTGTTAGTTACCGAGGGAATTAAAAACACCATTTACGTGTTCAATTATTACCTAAACAGGTGGGTGATTTTTACTTTCAATAACTCAAAAGTGGTCCAATTTCGTCCATACAAAATTATTTGTTCAGCCCCATGCTTCAAATGATTTGTCTTCACTCCCCGGATCTCGATTTAAAGGATTTTCAGTTTCCTACGTTTTATTAAACTGTATTAATTTTCCTACGTTAGTACTTTTCACATAGAAATGGAACTTTACGAAAACGGTAGTGGTGAATATGTAAAAAAAGCGTTAAGAAGATCACAGGCTATTCCAATTTTTTATAATTCTTTCTGCTGGAACATTTAGTAAATAACAATATATACATACCTTATTTAAAATAAAATACTAACTATAAAACTGAACATTGTAGGATTTGAAACGTAATCAAAAATATTTCTAAAAATAAAAAAAAAATATAATTAAGTATATAATTTTGATATAATCTCATTATGTTTTTATTTATTCAGATTGTAATTCTAATACTTACAAGTTACAACTTAAAATCAGAATTTATTTAAATTAAATTATAAAAAAGTAACTCTTTTTTTTACTAATGAGTGTAAGTTTTGCTACAACATAGTAGTAAAATAAACATTAAAGTTTTATAAAATATGCAACAAATTTAAAAAAAATGAAAAAATCTGAATTATCCGGATAATCCGGATTTTTGGGAGAAAAAATTCGGAAATCTGGATTTTCAAAAAGTCAAACGTTTGTGGAGGTTTGGATTTTGCAGCAAGTGGCAAACGTGCGGACTCGGCAGTAGGAATACATTTTTTGCAAGTGTCTGCCTAAGTAGTTACCATCAAATCGTCAGCACCTACCTGATACAGTATTATTATCTCACGAAACGACACGTACTTTAGTGACCACACGAGCTAACGATAGGTACTCGTCTCCATGCACACATCGAACACAGCGTGTTTTTATACTTGTAACAGAACACACTGCATAGAAACTGTCAAAATAATTGAATATAATTTAAGCATTTTTTACTTAGGTAGGTACCTACCTATAATGTCTATTCAAATTATGTGTGCTATGTGTTGCATTAAAACAGTTATCTATGGATTTTATTATCTTTTTCAATACAAATAATAAAATAAGATGACCTACTGCCGACACGTCTACACTGTAACACTTTGGGTTCATGTAAGTTCACGCCGGCGACGTAGGCGCGCGGCTCGCTTTGCGGCAATTGCGGGCAACTCTTGGAAGCGTTAAATGCCTATTTCGCTTGGTCTACGTGGCCTTAAACAAAAACGGTACGTATTATAACTAAAAACTAAGTGTTTATATGTTCATGATTTTTAGATATTCCTTATAAGGCTTATGTAAGTACCTTAGCAAGGCCAACCGTTAAATTTTTGATTGGCCTTCTAAGGAACATCGGCTTTCCGAAGGAATAATAGCAATATTTTAAGCTTAATCGAGGAAAAAATAGTATTTTTTTATGGATGGATGGATGGATGTAGGAGAAGGAATATGTCCTTACATGTCAATAACTACGACTTTTTAATGGCTGGCATTCAAAGGAGCGTGGCCTTCCATCCACCCACCATAATAGGTATTGAAAATAGTATTTTTTTATGGATGAATGGATGTAGGAGAAGGAATATGTCCTTACATGTCAATAACTACGACTTTTTAATGGCCCACCTTAATAGGTATAGGTATAATGCTATGAATCAATTCAATACGTCATAATAACTATTACATCTTGAATCTCAATTTAATAAATTCACAATAACAATAATCGATAGAGGAAAGATAAAGCAGTCAAACAGTATGCACAAGCATTTGACCTGACCTTGACTTCATCACTCAAGTTGTGTGTTATTGGATTAATTGTTTGTTTTAGATTTTCACGCCCAATAATATTAATCACAAAGGATCTTACACAAGTCATTGTAATTGTCAGCCCTAGCCACTGCTCTTGCTATTTAGCGATATAAAGTACCTACTCCAAAGAAATTGCCTGATGGAATGCCTTTATCCTCGTTGATTTTTCCTTAGTAACATCTGAGTAGGTTACAATTACAACATAAAAGTCTGTTGCTGCCTCATTATTTTTCATAATATCCGTCACTAATCGATACTATATATCGATACCATAATAAGGCTTTTCAATTCTGTATTTCGGATTACATATTATTATCTATTCATCAACTTCTATTAACGCTAACTCATTACTGATATTAAATTATATTGGTATCAAAGGACGTATACATTAGGGAATGTAATCTCTCGCCAGATCTCGTGTTATATTTCGGGATCAATCCCGAAGCATAATATGACGAGATCCCGTTCGAGATTGACGGGATTGGGCGGTAAAGGTAACGAGACTTTCCAATTGCCAAACAAATATCTCATAAGGAAAGAAATTAAAAATATAATCTCACAATTACGTAAGTTACCAAACCAAGCAGAGAATTAATACGACAGTATAAACAAAGTAAACGAAGACTCCTTTTTCTATGATTGAAGAGGATTTGAATTTACGTGCTATTTGCTTCACAAACTAATACATGACTTCAATAGGAATTAGAAGAAACTGTCATCGTGTAGTGTTCTATTTCACTCAAAAAATTTCCCTATGCTGTTTATCGCATAAATCGATGAAGAAATGCATTTTAAATGCAAGAGTAAAACACCCACGTGTCTATTTCAAAAACTTTTTTTTATAAAAAATAATTTATGTTTCGTGACCTCGACATAAAAAAAGACTTAATAAATTCTGTAAGTAATATGGTTTGATGAAGGACCTTTAGGCGCATAATTTTCATGTTTTATTTTTTGAAGATCACTTCTGGTTACCGAGTTATTAATTTTTATTCAGTTTTTTGTTTTTATTTTTTTTCTCCCAAAAAACTCAAAAGTGCTACTTGTGACTGAAACTGAAAGATTCATCTTAAATGTGTCTATCACTGATAAAAATATCAAGTTGCACTATGGAAGCGTTTGGGATTTAGAATAAAGGTCAAATAGTACATTTTAGGGTTATCACTACAGGTCAAACAATAGGCGATCGGACTTTTTTTTTATTGTATAAACGTATAGTACTCTTAAATATGAGTAATTTCTCAGAAGAAATAGTATATCAAAAGTCAATATTTTCAAAGGTACAGCGATTTGTATATTATGTCACCGTAAAATTGTAAAATAACTCACGAGGTTGTAAAAAATATGTCGAAAGATTTATTACTATAATTATAATTGTAAATCATATACAATTTTGTAGTAAAAGAAAAAATTTCATTAATTTGAGCAAAAATGAAAGGTCAAGTTGAATGACAATATTTTGAAATTCGATTACTCGTAAACGCTTCCATAGTGCAACTTGATTTTTTTATCAATGATAGACGCATATTAAATGTCAATCTTTCAGTGCCAGTCACAAGTCGCACTTTTGAGTTTTTTAGGAAAAAAAAAAAAAAAAAAAAACAAAAAACTGAATAAAAATTAATAACTCGGTAACCAGAAGTGATCTTCAAAAAATAAAACATGGAAAATATGCGCCTAAAGGTCCTTCATCAAACCATATTAATCAAAAAAATATATTATATTGATCAGACACGCTTACATAATTTATTAAGTCTTTTTTTTACGTCGAGGTCACGAAACATAAATTATTTTTTATAAAAAAAGTATTTGAAATAGACACGTGGGTGTTTTACTCTTGCATCTGAAATGCATTTCTTCATCGATTTATGCGATAAACAGCATAGGGATTTTTTTTGAGTGAAATAGAACACTGTGCATCGTCTAAAAGTCCTTTTACACGTGTATTTACGAGCTAGAAATTATAAATATAAATTAGAGTCAGTCATAAAAAAATAAATGGATTTATTTGAGTGTGGAGGAACAAGGGGGAGATTTTTGCAGTTTGCATATAATTGTTGAGTCGGAGAGGGCATTCTCAACAGCTGGGTAGATTGCAACGGACATTAGATGCCGTTAAGCAGATAGCACTCTTAATACACTTTGTTTTTTAAGGAGCTTCTTTCAAAATCACCCGTACTTTCTAATCTCATTGAGTTATATATTTTTTTTATTTTTATTGTAGCACAAATTCCAAAAAAATCAAAAATATATTTCGTTAGTAATGATAAAAATAATTTTTATATGTGCATATAGCCAGGTATATAAAAATGTATTGGGAGTGAAATCAGATTAAAACACGTTAGTTTTATTTTATTTACACGTAAGTGACGCTAAGCACATAACCTTTCTTTTTATTGATAACGTGCAGTAATACCAACTCTCAAATATCTTATTCGAACGCTTTCAGTTTGCCCCCAGAGCCACCAGGTCAATTTCTTGACGCGCCCTGCAAAGGACATCCTTATAAGTTGTTCCTTGCTCTTCCGCATCGTGCTGCAGCGTGATTACCACAGCAGCAGTTACGGGAGCGGTTTTCCTCTTTCCCCTATTCCTCCTTTTAGGTTTTGGCTTTTCCGAGGTTCTGAGAGCCTCCTTGGGCTGAGCCTTAATCGCATCCGGGTTCGACCTGTATATTGTTCTACTCGTTTGCTTCTTTCCTTTCTTGCGAACCACCATATTCCAGCTTTCTTCAATTGAAGACGGGCCAGAAATGGCAGCTGCCGATGGGGTTGGCTGTCGTTCATCCGATTTCGTCTTGTCCTGTTTCTTAACTTTCGCTTTTTCCTCTCCTCTTCTTTCTTCTAGACCTCTTGTTTTCTTCTGGAGGTGCAGATACAGACATTGGTGTTTCTGCTGAAGATGTTGCTGCTGGAGTCTTCGGTCTTCTGGAAAGCTCCGCCTGTAGAAGAGCGGGCCAGTCCTTGCAGAGATCTATTGGGCCGACAGCGTCATCCCTCCGTTTGTCTGCTACAAGTAGCGGTCGGAACCACTTAGCAGGGAGCAGACGATCTTCCATGCTCTCAATCCTTGCGTTGACCATGTTTGAGGTCCTCTCCATGATAGTACGAAATAATTTTAATAAAAAAATTTGCGAAAGTGCCCTTAAGATTTCTGCTTTTGGCGCGAACCATCTTAATGAGTTCCAGGCCCTGCTCACCAACTGTTTTGAATTTTGTAGCAGCCGGGAGCTTGACAAGTGCCGCACGCTTAGCTTGTTTAGCTGCTGCATCTACTACCAGACACTGCGCTATTTCAATCGCCGCAATGACCTCCTTCTCGGCCTGGAGCTTACGGTCTTCTTGCTCACTAGAGCAAGAAGACCGTAGTTTGGTACTAACCAACAACTATCTCTCCGCATCTGCTAAGCCAGGACTATTCTCTGTTGTTGAGGGACGTCTTCGACTTCTTTTCATAGGGGTAACTCCTATTGTTGGGGGACGTCCTCGCCCTTTTTTTCGGGGGCGGACTTCTTGCGCCGGGCCTCCTGTGAGCCAACAGAACGCTCTGATCCACCATCATCAGAGGCCGAGCCGGAGTTTCGTCCCAGATAAAAGCAGGTTTTTGCCTCCCTCAGAATACGTGGGAGTGGACGGGCCTGGGTCGCCGAGGGATTCTCCTGTTAAGGTACCCTCCTAAGGTAATTTATTTTTAAAACTTGCCATACCCATATCCTTTCACTCCGACGCCCCTGGTCGAGGTTTCTTTTTTCGGGGGTGAGCTCCCCCATCGAAAGAGATAACAAAAATGATAAAAATAAACAAAATATAGTTGGAGATAAAACACAGGTGATGAGAGATAGAACAAAAAAAAACAAAAAACGAACCAAAAAGAAACAAACATAAATAAATAAAAAGTGAGGAAGATATTTTACCAAAACAAAATTAAAACACTCACAACAATCGTACAACCATTCACTCACGCAACCGGCCTGCAACGCAACCCTGGAAACAGAGAAGATGGCGCATGCAAGTGTTTCCGGGGACACAACGAGGAGGAACCGGTATCGCCCCCTTTGAGGTCGATACCAACTAACTTTAACGTAAGCTCCTTAACATAATTGTTTGTACTTATCCGGATCTAATGTATCAAAAGCAGTGGTCTGAGCTAATGCGCTTACCAGCGCCCTGATATACAATGAATGTTAATTTCATACTGCAAAATATATTAGATTAAAGTGATGAAAGTGAATATTAATAGTTAATGAAATATTATTAAAAACACTTAATAAAGTGTTTTTTGGTTTTGTTCAGTGTTTTTGGGGGACTCAATTTAAAGAATTTACGACTACGTAGGTCTCACTCAAAGTAACCCCCGATTTGTCCATCAGTGAGCAGGCTGATGATAATAATATACATAATAATATCTAATAATATCTATGGACGCACCACGTAAATCTGGCCCCGTGCTAAGTATCCGAAGAACTTGTGTTACAGGTACCAGACAACGGGAAGTATATTTAATAATTTTATACTATACCTACATATATTAAAGATTGTTATCATATCATATACATATTTAATATACATCCATGACCCAAGAACACAGAAAACTTTTTGTTCCTTCGGCAGGATTCGAACCTGCGACCTGCAGCTTGAGCACCAAAGCGCTGAACCACTGAGCTACAGAGGTCGTTGAGTGAGCGAGCGAGAACTCAGTGAGCGAGGGATAGAAAAGTACGTCTGCGGCGCCCCTTTTTATCCGGGCGGCGCCCCGGGCGGTCGCCCAACCGCGCCCCGCCCTAACGCCGCTACTGGTCAAAAGTATTGCTTTAATTAAATGGACCAGGAAACAAGCAGACACATAGATAGGTATATATTATAATTCATTGTAAGAAATATGATGTTTCTATTAAATAAATATTTTTAAAAAAGTAAAAGAGTTGTTTCCGAAAAATCGTCAAAGGCCTGTTAATTTAAATTGAAAACCCCTTTCAGTAATTGAACCATAAAGTAACAACAAAATTAAGTGTCCCCTTAACGATCATAGAATACTTCTAAAATTTCAGAGTGCTGTCCCCGGAAAACGGATGCCTCCCGTTTTAAACGTCTATGTTTACTAATTAAACGTTTACCTAGAGGTATTTACAATTTCCCGCAACTTGACTTGTACCTAAAAATGTACAAACTAACAACGCGACGCCATTGTGCACAATAATACCATAGGGGAGACACTTTACAAATAACAGCTCAAGCACCGGTGAATCCTTATCCTATGGGAAATAGGGTCTTGGAGTCCAAACAACGTTTTTTAGGTTTATCAATGAATATTTATTTATTTCTTATTATTTTCACTAGAAACTAGTCAGTAACTAAGAGAATTTATAAGTGGCCTAAATATTTGGGATGCTCACTATAAAAATAAAACATTCCTTTTAAATAAAGGTACGAACGCACTAGGCGGAACTGCACTTCAGCGAAACTGAGCGACACGTCGCATATTTTTTTTTACTTGAACTGCAGCGGCGCTACAAAAATATATTCAGTAGGTAGCTAGGCAATCTCCGAGCAAGATGGACGTATGGACGATTGAAATTTAAAAGGTTTTAAATAAGTACCTACATACTTACAATCTAAATAATTTACATACGACCTCCGTGGCTCAGTGGTGAGCATGTTAGTGAACTTAGCAGATCATTGTCCAGCAGATCAAAAATAAATGTGAGTTCTTATCGCATGCAGCTAAGTTCTACAGTTCCTGATATTTTTAGAAATAGTTCCGGCGTTTTTACCTTAAAAAAGACAATCGACAAAATGATCTGCCAACTTCCCGCAGCAGATCATTTTATAGCAGATCAGAAATAAACGTGAGTTCTTTTCGCATACGAATGAGATCTATAGTTCCTGATACTTTTCAGGAATAGTTCTGTTCTCACGTCCGAATGCCAGCGGATCATGTCAGAACGTTTGTTAAGTCGAATAATATAATTGTTATTGTTTCGAACGATTCTTAAGAGCTACAACTCTTGGGTTTTCCACAGATCCGTATGAGAACTGCAACCATGGATGGGATTTGGGTCCTGAGCTCGTGTGTGAATGCCCGCAAATCACGTTAGAACGGCAGAAAAGTGAAAAAATACCATTTTCGCCATTTCAAATAATTGTGAGTATGTACGACACTAATACTTTGTAATTATTGTACTTGTTCTCTTATACGTTTGGCAAATATGCTAAAAAAACATATTTAAAAAAAAAAAAATTAGGTATGAGCGTATGGACAATCTAAAGCAATTTATGAAATAAAAAAAAAATGCCATTTTTGACATGACTTTTTGTACGTAGGGACCGTCGAGATATTATATTATATATTATATTATAGTATAAAAAGTATTAAATATATTTCCGTTGTCTGGTACCCGTAACACAAGTTCTTCGGATACTTACCACGGGGCCAGACTGACGTGGTGTGAAGCGTCCATAGATATTATTATTATTATTATTTTCACTATGAAACCAATTAACATTGGAGAGGTCGTCGTTATCCACAGCAAAAAGAAATAAAAAAATTAACTTACCATTTACTCCCATTTCTTGAACTATTTAATAATAATATCTATCTATGGACGCTTTTACACCACGTCAATCTGGTCTTGTGGTAACTTCTCGAAGAACTTGTAATACAGGTACCATAGAACGGAAATATATTTAATACTTTTATACTATACATATATTTAAGATTTTTATTATATAATACACATTTATTGCACATCCATAACCCAGGAACACAAAAAACTTTTTGTCTCCCGGTGGGATTCGAACCCGCGACCTCCAGCTTGAGCGCTAACGCGCTAACCATTGAGCCACAGAGGTCGTTTCACTCCAAAGTTGGTTTTCTTTTTCATAAAAGTGTTCATGTACTTTTTATGCTGGACGTCATAATATTATTATGTCTCCGGAATCCGGATACTGGCTCACGAGTATCTACAATAAATTTTATTAATCTATCGACATTTTTGACGAACGATTATCGCGCTCCCAAGTATCTCGGTTAACTGACTATGAAAATTAAGTTGGCCAAACCGAACTGCAGTTAACTGCAGGTCGCGACAATTTTGGTCAGTTGATCAAGTTTGTCGCGCAGTTCGCTGCAGTGTAGTTCCGTTACCGCTTAGTGCGTGTTATCTCATATAATTTCATATAAAGAATATTTTGACGCGACATGTCGCTCAGTTCCGTTGTAGTGCAGTTCCGCCTAGTGCATTCGTACCTTAAGAATAAATTGAATTGATTGATATTTGCAATGACTAAAGAATTCAAAGGACAGGCCCTACCTATGACAAAATCGTGTCCAATTTATCAGCTGATTATGAGCAAAAAATGGCTGCCGAACTAGAGTTGCAATAATGGGTATCGACAGTATCGATATTTTAAATTTTCATAAGTTTTACAATAACTTACATGTATGCGTAAATAAAAAACGTATTTTACTAATGACATTGTACATTTAACTACTTTTATTAATCGATAATATCTTTTAACGGACATCCAAAAAAGTATTCGATGCTGACGATATATTTAGGTATACATTCTATTTGTTCTAACTGGACCACTTTCAAAAAAGTTTTTGTAATATCTTTATTAATCATGTAAGACTTACCTTTATTTACCATGGGACAGAAGTGCCATTTCTTTATTGAAGTCAACACGCTTAAGTATAATTATTAGTTAAGGATCTTTTAACTCCTAGGTCCTTATAGGTTATAATATTATAACCTCTAAGGACCTAGGAGTTAAAAGATCCTTAAATATTTATTTGTATACGAGCTGAGCCAACTGTATAAATTGGTTTATGACATGAAATTATGCTTTTTTTATTCTTAATTTATGCATACGTAAGTAAAAAAACTTATTTTACTAATGACATTGTACATTTAACTACTTTTATTAATCGATAATATCTTTTAACCGACATCCTGAGTATTCTATGCTGATTGCTGAGGATAGTTTTATTCTATTTGTTCTAACTCAGTGGTCCCCAACCTTTTTTTTACGCGGGCCACAAACCCGTTGTACTCCTGGTGTCGCGGGCCGCAACCAAAATTTTTTAGGGGCAAAAAAATATTATGTTGTTTAAAAGAGATGTTTGATTTTGGGCCAGCTGTATGTACGGCACATAGGTAAATAGGAAAAATATAAGGGAATTTCATAAAAATACAAAAAAAATAATTTGAAGAAGGATACGTACGTACAAAAATGATTATTTGAAGAGTTTTTTAATGCGAGAACCCTATTTTAGGGCGGTATTGACAGTTGTTTTGACTTGACTTTTAAGGTAGTTGATAGTTTTCTTGAGTGTCATACGTCTTTCTTTGTGAAAAGTCATGTCATTGTCAAAATTATATTCTTTGGTTAATTCTGATCTAATCCGCCATGTTTTATTTTACGTTGTGTTGCTCTCCTTGACGAATTTATTTTAAATGTGCATTGAAACGAAGTGAAATAAAATAAAATAAAGGATAGGAAACAGTTACTATATTATGTAGCTATATTTACATATAGTGTACATAGGGCTGGCCCACGCCTCATACATTCTAGAACATCTCTTTTAACGATTTAATAATAGAATAACACAAGGTTGTTAAAAGAGTGAAACTAAACATTTAAGATGAGCTAACGTCACAAACTAAAATAAAATAACAAATATGTATTATAATAATTATGTTCACTCAGTGAGATTTTTGGAATTGTGAACGCTTTTTCACAACTTTATCTAACGGTTACAGATTTCACGCGGGCCGTAGATAAAGGCCCGGCGGGCCGCATGCGGCCCGCGGGCCGCGGGTTGGGGATAGCGGTTCTAACTGGACCATTTAAAAAAAAATGTAATACCTTTATTAATCAAGTAAGACTTAACTTTATTTACCATGGGAAAGAAGTGCCATTTCTTTATTGAAGTCAACACGTTTATCTTTTATTATTTAAGGATACTTTAACTCCTAGGTCCTTAGAGGTTATAATATGGTTAAAGATTTATTTTCATACGAGCTGAGCCAACTGTATAAATTGGTATATGAAATGAAATGGTGCTTTTTTTATTCTTTATTTAGGGACTTTTGATGTACAGCGTAAGTCAGTCCCATCGTAACCTAATCTTATACATAATGACAAGATGCTTTATTTGGTGAAAATATGTTTACAATTAATAGGTGTTACATTTTTACAGCTTGGCAAATAATTAGTCCTTGTGGCATCGACAGATGGAACTAAAAACTTTTTGAACTATCTAAGGTGGAATAGAAATAAAAGACAAAGGAATATATCCACTTATATTAAAATGAATAAGTCTATCCATTTCTAAATAAAATTAAGTTTGTTCAAAAACTGGCTATGCTATTCTCTTGACTGGGTCCGGGGATTAATATTTTCTTCTCCAGCTTTCAACCATAATTTGCTTATTGTATCACTTTTCGGAAACCTATAAAAAACAAGTATTATTAGTTTTATCATTTGTCAAATAATTTTGGTCACAACCATATTATTAAAAGCTATCAAACTTATATTTTTAAAACCACATCGAATTCATTCAGATTGCTTTTTGAGACATAAAACAAATGTAATTATTATGTTTTTATCGATGTAATTATTATTTGTACCTTTATCGATAACTATTACAAACGGTAGGTACAACACTTTTCAATTACGTAAATAAATCTAATGACTTAAAATGCAATTTAAAGGACTGTTCTAATGAAATTTAAATGGATATGAATATAATAAATGAAAAAATCAAATTGCAACGCAATTATTTCATGAAATGTTTATAGTATTGCATAAAACCGGCTACTAACCTGCGTAAATACAATTGTGGTTGATTTATACTCTTTTATGCATTGCACCTTGCAATATAACGTTTAGGCATGTTAATTATCACTTTTACAACATTCAAATAAAATTTTAAAGAATAAGTCCTTATAATCTCTTGGAAATTCTTAATTAAACAAAACATAAACAACCTTTTGACAGGAGATCTACCACAGTTAATTGACAGTTAATGAGCAAAAAATGGCGGATCGTTCCACATTTCGTTAATTGTCAAAGTTTTGTTTCTAAAATGAGCAAAAACAAAAATATTGCTGTTTCTTCTAACATGAAAATTATTGCATTAGATAGAAAGAGACCAAATGATATTTCACCGTCTGTCTCATATTTCCATCATATTTGTATAAGCGCTAGTATGTATAGAACTGTAAGGGCCCCTCCATGTATATACCTCAATGGATATTTGTGCATAAATTCAACACGCCCGTCAAAGCACGAAACGACCAGCGGCAAACCCCGTGAAAGGGTTAAAGGGGAAAAAAGTCACCCCCCCGCTCGCCTCCGCATTCTCCCAGCCAAGCACACACAGCTTCGAGCTGTCATTCATGTAAATTGATGGAATGACGATCCTTTACGTTAATCCTACTAATCTAATACTTCTAAACTAATATAATAAAGAGAAAAAGTTTGTTTGTTTTTTTTGTTTGCATTGAATAGGCTCCGAAACTACTAGACCGATTTTGATGAAATTCGGCACAGCTGGTAGACTACGGGGAAGGACATATTATCGTTGAAATTTTACGGTTTCTGTGAAATTAGCCTTTTGCATGCACGAAGTCGCGGGCAACATCTGTTCTAATATGTAAAATTCTCGTATCATAGTGTCCTCCGAAACGGCTTGATCGATTAATTTTTGCGCAAATTCGGTAGGTCTGAAAATCGGTCGTAATCTATTTTGTCAACCCCAAAATGATAAGGGTGACCCACTACTAAATATTTTTATTATATGGTATTGAAAATACATATACAAACCTTTTTCACCCTTCTGCCACCAACCCTTATTTATTAATAGCGATTTTAATATATTTTCTTTTGAACCACAGTTCAGCAATAGGGTTGATAATAAAAACTACAGTTAAACTTTCTCATAGTAACCGTTGGCTACTGTATAATACATCTATGGTTGGCTACCCAAAGATTTCAAAAACTCAAGATATGGCTATGATGTACAGAACAAATCTTCATACAATAATAAATTTACGCCATCTTGGTTTTCACCATACTTCGAATGTCAAAATGGCCCCAAAAATCTCAACAGTCCATTTAACTGGAGATACTTTTTGTCTCAACAAGCCTCGTACGTAATATAATATATTAAATATATCACGGACAAGGTACGTACGTAATATATTTTAAAATATAAGTACGTCATATATTATAATATATACGTCTATATGGCTACCTATCAAAAATTTCATGTTCATTCTAACGATGGCAAAACAACGTTTGCCTTGCCAGCTTGTCTTTCCTACTAATTTTATAAATGTGAAAGTTTGTGAACATGGACTGATAATTGTATGGATGGATGGATGGATGAATGTTTGTTACTCTTTAAAGCAAAAATTACTGAGCGGATATTGATGAAAAACCCGCAGTTCCACCATCAAGGCGGGCGCGGGTGAAAATCGTGAAAGTAACTCCTGCCTAGCCAGCTACACAAGTGACTATGTGGGGAGCTATTATTAATTTTAGTTTCTGTCATAGATGTATTATATTAATAAAAAGAGTTATTAGTTTCTGTCATAACAATATAGTTACTGAGAACCTGTTGGTTTTGTAGGTGTATGTGTTAGGCCTGTAGGTTGAAACAAACATTTTTAACATAAATTCTATAAAAAATATTTATACAACGGTAAGGCTATTTAATTTTAATTTAAATGCCATCTTTGTCTGATATGTTCAAAAGTCACTTGTCAGACAAAGACAGGCAGCTAATATTTTCAATACAATTTTAACGCACTTTTAAAACGGTAAATTGCCCATGTTCATTTATAGACTACGTCGGTTTATAAAATAAATATGTATATCCAAATATCCAAGGATGATTCGTACAACTTAACAATTTCCTTTTTATAGATGAGATTTCACAAATATTATATTTTGTTCTTGTTTTAGCGAAATAAAATGGAAAAAGATCTCTTTTTCCTTTTTGTTTCGCTAAAACGAGAACTGTCTTCTCAGACAAAAGACTGTTGTGATAAGTTCCGGACAAAGCATTTCAGCTTATCATTTGAATGGAAACTGAGTTTTCCGTCGACGACGCCCGACGTATAGTGAGAGTGTTCGACAGTTGCGTATCTCTCGGCGGTCGGGCGCTCGTGTGGGTGAAGCCGAGTTTATGGCTCGTGCGTGAAGTTCTAATAAACTAATTTTATTCTAAACACTTATTACATTATTAGCTGTTATTGATCATTGGAATAATAAGGAAATAGTTGAAGATTTATTCAGGTAAGTTAATGTGTATTTTTTTTAATTATCAAAAATTATAATAATCATTACATTACATACAATATTATAAACATTTTGTATTTTTAAAGATATAAAATATTATATCCAGTGATAACTATTAATATTATATATATCTATGATTATATCAATAATTATAGATAAATAATAATAAATACATTTTTTTTTTATTATCATTGTCAAAATCAACATTCACCGGACAGCTTTAGGCCCATCAGTCATGATTACAGAATGTCCCTTATTTCTCAAACCCAATGAGAGATACCTAAGGGCGTTTGTGTACTACACAGAATTTTACCGTCCGGCATTTTCTATTTATATCGCTCTTATCTATACTAATATTATAAAGCTGAAGAGTTTGTTTGTTTGAACGCGCTAATCTCAGGAACTACTACTGGTTCGAATTGAAAAATTATTTTTGTGTTGGATAGTCCATTTATTGAGGAAGGCTTTAGGCTATATTATAACATCACGCTGCGACCAAGAATCAATGGAAAATGAGGAAAAATGGGAAAAATTATTCATCTTTGAGGGATTCCATTGTTTGTTTGAACGCGCTGATCTCAGGAACTACTAGATCTAATTGAAAAATTATTTTTGTGTTGGATAGTCCATTTGTCGAGAAAAGCTTTATGCTATATGTACCTATAACAATACACTGCGACCAATAGGAGCGAAGCATCAGTGAAAAGTGTTGCAAAAACGGGGAAAATTATTCATATTGGACAGATTTTGTGTGTGTTCAAGTGGATTCGAGAATGGTTTAGATTTGCAGTTGGCGCCACCTGGCGCTGCTGTCAATACGTCAACAAATTTAATTCTAAGGCAGTACGAAGTTCGCCGGGACAGCTAGTTATTAATACGCATAGGGCCTTTTAAGGCCACGAAGACCAAGCGAAATAGGCATTTAACGCTTCCAAGAGTTGCCCGCAATTGCCGCAAAGCGAGCCGCGCGCCTACGTCGCCGGCGTGAACTTACATGAACCCAAAGTGTTACAGTGTAGACGTGTCGGCAGTAGGTCATCTTATTTTATTATTTGTATTGAAAAAGATAATAAAATCCATAGATAACTGTTTTAATGCAACACATAGCACACATAATTTGAATAGATATTATAGGTAGGTACCTACCTAAGTAAAAAATGATTAAATTATATTCAATTATTTTGACAGTTTCTATGCAGTGTGTTCTGTTACAAGTATAAAAACACGCTGTGTTCGATGAGTGCATGGAGACGAGTACCTATCGTTAGCTCGTGTGGTCACTAAAGTACGTGTCGTTTCGTGAGATAATAATACTGTATCAGGTAGGCGCTGACGATTTGATGGTAACTACTTAGGCAGGCACTTGCAAAAAATGTATTCCTACTGCCGAGTCCGCACGTTTGCCACTTGCCGCAAAATCCAAACCTCCACAAACGTTTGACTTTTTGAAAATCCAGATTTCCGAATTTTTTCTCCCAAAAATTCGGATTATCCGGATAATTCAGATTTTTTCATTTTTTTTAATTTGTTGCATATTTTATAAAACTTTAATGTTTATTTTACTACTATGTTGTAACAAAACTTACACTCATTAGTAAAAAAAAGAGTTACTTTTTTATAATTTAATTTAAATAAATTCTGATTTTAAGTTGTAAGTATTAGAATTACAATCTGAATAAATAAAAACATAATGAGATTATATCAAAATTATATACTTAATTATATTATTTTTTTTTATTTTTAGAAATATTTTTGATTACGTTTCAAATCCTACAATGTTCAGTTTTATAGTTAGTATTTTATTTTAAATAAGGTATGTATATATTGTTATTTACTAAATGTTCCAGCAGAAAGAATTATAAAAAATTGGAATAGCCTGTGATCTTTTTAACGCTTTTTTTACATATTCACCACTACCGTTTTCGTAAAGTTCCATTTCTATGTGAAAGTACTAACGTAGGAAAATTAATACAGTTTAATAAAACGTAGGAAACTGAAAATCCTTTAAATCGAGATCCGGGGAGTGAAGACAAATCATTTGAAGCATGGGGCTGAACAAATAATTTTGTATGGACGAAATTGGACCACTTTTGAGTTATTGAAAGTAAAAATCACCCACCTGTTTGGGTAATAATTAAACACGTAAATGGTGCTTTTAATTCCCTCGGTAACTAACAGAAGTACAATAAGCAATTCTAAGCACAATTTAAAACCTATAACTGTTGTAAGATCTTTATTTTAACATTTTACTTACAAATAAACAGTAACATCTTACTCTTCATTGCACTTTGAAGTTTCCGCTATAAGATGAAAACTACATTACTTAAAAAAATAACAGTGGGTTACACAAATCGTTGGTGCTATTTTTGACACCTATATCTTATCTTTAAAATATTATCTAAAAATAATTATTTCTACGCAAAAACAGGAGCGTTGATTTTCATTTAGTTTTGCTACTGACTCGTTCGGCAAAACTCTCTCTAATCTTAAACCAACCAGTCAGGTATTATCGACTCCAAAACTTCTTCCTGATATCATAGAGATAATATTTAGGTATTTGGACTTAGATATTCATTATTTAGAAGATAATTAAATATAGTTAAACCACTACATTTCTTTTTAAGCTGTCATATTAATTTGGCATTCTATGATTGTAGAAATTAAAATTGCAATAATATGTTTCGACTTTCGTTAGTAAGAATTCAATAAATATAAAAATACAAAGCTTTAATTGGGTTTGGATTTGCTTATTATACTTCTTACTACTTGTGCAATTGAAACTGAAACCATATTCAGTGTTTTTATAAATTGGATCACCTATTAATGAACTGTACTACTACTGAAAAAATATAAAATTGTAAGTATCTTAGAAACAGTCCATACATCTATACTAATATTATAAAGAGGAAAACTTTGTATGTTTGTTTGTTTGTAATGAATAGGCTCAAAAAGTACTGGACCGATTTCAAAAATTCTTTCACCATTCGAAAGCTACATTATCCACGAGTAACATAGGCTAAATTTTATTTTGGAAAAAAATAGGGTTCCGTAAGATATTTGGGTTTTTCGGACACAAGGTGTAAAAAATCAACCAGAAAAGTTACTTATTTTGCGTACGCTGCCTAAACTATAAAAGATAGAACCATAAAATGTTCTAATTAATTGTAGATCTTATAAGTATCTACAAAAAAGTCCGCGACACACTATACCTATCTATGTCGAGTGAGGCACAACAACCATTTTTTTATTTAGAAATCTTGAATTTTTTTTGGACTACATTTAAACGCGTTTATTTTACTCATGCTATTAATCCTTATCAAAATAAATTATTTCATCACTAAGTACAGTTTATGTAGATAATATTTGGTCTTTTAATGATTAAAATTGGATGTTTGGTTTTGAAGTTATGGCGAAATTAAAATATTACGATTTCTGCTGCACGGCCCGTTGCGAAGTGGGCGTCGCGTCGTCGCCAAGGCGTGCGAGTTTAGATCTATGAGTAAATTTTTTGTTTTGTGTTCGTTGTAACTATGATGGATAGATACTTGAGTAACTATTTATTTAGTGATTGTTGTATTGTTAGTTCTGAAAAGTGTAGGTATTTCATACGATAAAAGTATACCCACTTACTTATTTCATTAAGTATTAGCATAGTAGGTACCTATATTAATTTGTTTCTGTTTGTTTTGACTAAATTTCACCCGTTTTGTTAGAGGTTTAAAGACATTCTGTTATCTGTAGTATTAGTATCAGTATTGTACCCGTGCGAAGCCGGGGCGGGTCGCTAGTATACATATATAGCGGCCATAATATTTTAACAGATCTTCATCCCTCGCATTTCCATTTAATGGATTGACTATGTTCTACCAAATAACTTGAATAAATGGAAAAATGTGTCAACAATTTCAACAGGACAACAAATAATATCAAATTATCCAAAGGCATGTATTTAAACTCACGACAAAACATATTTATTTCTTATGTTTACGCGAATATTGTTCATTGTTTTAAACACTTACGGATTTTGTCGCGTTACGTAAACGTAACCGTAAAACGTAAACCGTGACAAAATCCGTAAGTGTTTAAAACAATCACGACAAAACAATTAAATTTTGGATGTGAAAATACCGAATATTGAATACTAAATTACCATGTTGGCTAAAGAATGTAAGGAATAAAAAATTACAAATCTGGTGACTAAATAATACCACTGAATATTCCAAACTGGCAGACTGATATTATATTAGCGAACAAATAACCATCTTGGCGACAATTTGTGAGTACACATTTAATTTAAGAATAGGTACATATATTTTCCGTAATGTAGGTAACTCAAAAAACATACAAGCAGCAAAACCAGCGCACATAAAAAAAAACAAAGGAGCGTACAAAATTCCCAATTTTTAATTTTCCTCGACTTGGTGTAGATATTGGGTAGATTCATTTTGAAATTTAAAAATAACGGTTATTCATTTTTCGCAAAATTAACATAGATGTCGTTACCAAGTTTTTGGGGGTGCTGGATACGAAAATGACATTCATTTTGAAATTCCAATATGGCGGACATACTTAATTTTATAAAAATAATATGGTTGTCCCTTTGTTGGTTTCTGGGGGTGCTGATTACAAAAAAGTCATCCATTTTAAATTTCCTTAGTAACCCCGCAACCTCAAATTTTCTTCATGATGGGAGAAAAAGAAATTCGAAAATCCTGAATATTCCAACATTTCTATAGCTTTATGCATCCCGGCCCCGGTTTTTCAATGTAGAGCATTTATATTTTTTTAATAAAATAGATTCTATCTCGGAAACGGTGCATCTTAATGAAAAATAATGAAAATTTCCTCCCCCTTAGAAACTCCGCAACATCATATTTTCTTCATGATGGAAGAAAAAAAATCTGAAAATCCTAAATTTTCCAAATTTTCTATAGCGTTTTACACCGTTCGTGTCTCAAAGTAGAGCATTATCGTATTTTTTTTTCTATAATGGCTTCTATCTCAGAAACGGTGCATCCTACTTGAAAAATAATGAAAATTACCTCTCCCTTAATAACTCCGTAACCATATATTTTCTTCAAGATGAGAGAAAAAGAAATTCGAAAATCCTGAATTTTCCAACATTTCTATAGCTTTATATATCCCTCGTATCTCAATGTAGAGCATTTAATTTTTTTTTATAAAATTGATTCTATCTCGGAAACGGTGCATCCTATTGAAAAAATAATGAAAATTTCCTCCCCTTAAGAACCCCGCAACACCATAGTTTCTTCACGATGGAAGAAAAAGAAATTTGAAAATCCTGAATTTTCCAAAATTTCTATAGCTTTATACACTGTTCGTGTCAAAGTAGAACATTGCCATATTTTTTTTCTAAAATCGCTTCTATTTTAGAAACGGAAAAATAATACTATTACTGGAAAAATAATAAAAATTTCCTCCCCCTTAACTCGGAAATCGCATATTTTTTTCATGAATGCCAAAAAAAGAAATTTGAAAATCCTGAATTTCGAAAAGTTTCTATACCTTACATAGCTGGTACCTCTACAAACTACATGTTAATTTTACGAAGATTGGATAGTCTCCATTTTGGAAAATGAAATTGGAAGACAATTTTATAATCAGCATATGAAACATGGAAAAAGACATCCATTTTTAATAAAAAAAAAAAAAATATACGCCATTTTGGAATTTTAAAACGGATTTTATTTTCATATCATTCTGCACCCCCAAAAACCTTGAAAACGATACCCATACCAAAGAAAAAAAAACCTCCAATAGTATCCAAAACTGGGATTTTCCGTAGCTTGCAAATTGAATTTTTAGCAGCTATTAATTTATCAATCAAATCTTTATAAGCTACTTACATGGTATAATGGTCACCAACTTATCGGTGCTAATTGGATTAAATTTCGCTACTTTTTATCTGCCGATTTTTGTATTTTTTGTCACTTGAGTGATTTCACCAGTTTGGTAATTTAGTCGCCAACATATTAATTCGCTGCCAAATTCAGCAATACAGTATGCTCACGTGCAGTCACCAACTTATTTTTTGTTCACTCGATTAATTATATCCCTTATTCAAATATTGTACGTCTAGAGTACATACTAATTACAATTAAAATATGTAATTTTCATAGTAGTAACCAAGATTGATTGAAGTAATTTAGTTGCCAGCATATTAATTCGCTGCCAAATTCAGCAATACAGTATGCTCACGTGCAGTCACCAACTTATTTTTTGTTCACTCAATTAATTATATCCCTTATTCAAATATTGTACGTCTAGAGTACATACTAATTACAATTAAAATATGTAATTTTCATAGTAGTAACCAAGATTGAAAAAATCGAAAAATCCGGATTTTTCGAATTTTTCGAATTTCGAAGTATCCGGATTGCAACCCCTACTTGCGAGTGACTTGGTGTGTTCTGCAAAGGCAAGCATGACAGATGTTGAGCTCGTATCCTTATATTTTATTGTAAATAGAACAGCCTCCGTGGTCTAGTGGTTAGAGCTTGGCTCTCGACTCGGATGTCGCGTGGGGAGTTATTTATTATTATTATTGTAAAAACAGAAATCGAAATAAAAAGAAACGAAAAGTACGGCAAAGAAGATGGTAGATGTTACAAATTCATAAAAACCGTTTACTGGCTTATTCAATAATGTACTAAGGCTACTCCACGCATCAGCTACTTTTTTCTCATAATACACAACACAATAATATATGTATGGACGCTTCACACCAAGTCAATCTGGTCCCGTGGTAAGTTCTCGAAGAACTTGTGTTACGGGTACCAGACAACAGAAATATATTTAATAATTTTTATATTATACACATATTTAAGATTTTTAGTATATTTAATACACATTCATGACCCAGGAACACAGAAAAAATGTTTGTTCCTTCAGCATTCAAACCCGCGACCCCCGGCTTGAGCACCAACACACTCAACCACTGAGCCACAGAGGTCGTCTCATCTGGCAAAAGCAACGACGTGGCGACGATAATGTTATTGTGTATGGTTATAATATGTATAACTAGCCGATGCCCGCAACTTCGTTTGCGCCTAACTGACGGAAGCGGAACCCTATTTTTAAACGGAACCCTAAAATAAAAGTAGCCTATGTTAGACCTTATGACATCAGCTATCTGCCAGTGAAAGTCCCGCGAAAATCGGTCCAGCCGTTTCAGAGATTAGCCGGAACAAACAGACAGACAGACCGACAGACAGACAGACAGACAGACGGACAGACATTTTAAAAAATTGGTATTTTATTGTAAGTACCGAATATACTTTCAGATGCATTATGTGAAAAGCTGTTAATTTGAGGTTACAAACAGACACTTCATTTTTATTTATCTGTACCTATAGATTTAGTTCAAAAATAAAAAGAAGCATAAAAAAATACAAAACAAACTTTCCAATAGATTTTTATTGTATTATATGTCCAAGACCCGGGAACACAGGAAACTTTTTGTTCCTTCGGCGGGATTCAAACCCGCGACCCCCGGCTTGAGCACTAACATGCTCAATCACTGAGCCACAGAGGTCGTCTCATCTGGCAAAAGCAACGACGCGGCGACAATAAAATGTAACATGTTATTGTGTATGGTTATATGTATAACTAGCTGATGCCCGCAACTTCGTTTGCATAACTTCGTTACCCGCAACTAACGAAAACGGATCCCTATTTTTTATACGGAACCCTAAAATAAAAGTAGCCTATGTTAGACCTTATAACATCAGCTATCTGCCAGTGAAAGTCCCGTGAAAATCGGTCCAGCCGTTTCAGAGATTAGCCGGAACAAACAGACAGACAGACAGACGGACAGACAAAAATTTTAAAAATTGATATTTTATTGTTAGTATCGAATATACTTTCATATGCATCGAGTGATAAGCTGTTAATTTGACATTACAAACAGACACTTCAATTATATTTATCTGTATAGATGTATAGATTTAGTTCAAAAATAAAAAGAAACATAAAAAAATACAAAGAAACTGACTTTCCTTTAGATTTTTATTGTATTATACATATCCATGACCCGGGAACACAGGAAACTTTTTTTCCTTCGGCGGGATTCAAACCCGCGACTCCCGGCTTGAGCACCGACACGCTCAATCACTGAGCCACAGAGGTCGTCTCATCTGGCAAAAGCAATGACGCGGCGACGATAAAATATAACATGTTATTGTGTATGATATGTTCAAAAATAAAAAGAAACAAAACAAACTGACTTTCGTACACTGCGCGTGCGTTAGAAACGAAAGAATTGTTCGATAAATACGCGGGTAAGGCGTGCGCTAGCAAAACTGACATAGGTCTGTCCTCGTCAACGCCTAGCGGGCGACTGTGGGGCGACTCTAGCGGCTTACGCACGCTGCATTTCAATATTAATTTATTGTTAAAATAATTAAACCAACATGCAAAATGTAACCAGAAATTATTCTTTTTTAAGTTATTAGCTTTTCGTAGATATGATTTTTGAAAGTAAAACTATCATGAACTTCATGAACAAAAAGAAAAATATTCAAATTTAGCCTCCTCTTCGGAATTATTTTTGATCGAGTGAAGTTTTCAATATTATGTTTCGAACCACAAATTGTTAAAGAACATTAAGTAAACAACAATGTGTTTTTTTTTTGGCTTTTTAAAGTTACTATTTGTTTGTTTATTATCGATTCAAAGTCATGTAAAATTGGGTCCACGTGGCCTTAAGCAATCATCCACAGAGCATTAGAGATGGTGGAAATTCATTATTTATTTGTGACAGGTACCTTGTTCCTGTTCCGCTAAATGAATAAATCTATTATCATCGCTATTTTCGTCGTCGGTAAAGACTGAAATAAATTAAAATAAGTTTGACAGTTAGCGAAAGAATATTATAGAGTTACGTGCGGCGTAGCTTTCTAGTACGGCTGTCTGTAATTATTACATACGTGTAATATTACGAATACAGAGTACCTTAGTTCGTGTATTGTAAAATTGCCTTTATTTGATTTGGAGAAATCCTTTACGAGACGAAGATTGCACCCAGGGTTACTGTACTAAAACCCCAAGGTGCATACGCATAGTCCTCCATTAGGTGCTGGGCCGCTGAACCAGTCGAGGCTATATCAGCAGCGGCCCAGTAAGCGATATCTACTTTCAGAGAACCATTGCAGCAGCCTGTCGACGACAGAGGTAAAGTGGCCATACCTATGTAACTCGCTATAATATTTATAATATATAATAATATATACACTATTATACATTACCTAGATGATACTATAAGTAATATAATAATATGCCTATAATAGATAAAAATACTATATGTATATATAATAATTAATAACGGTATTTAAATGGATAGAGATTCGAGGTGGTGCTCTTTCAATTAACGTCTTTTAAAAATAGTGATGGTGGGACTGTCACGAACGGTATATAACATAGAAGTGCCCTTAATTGTAAAAATATTTGCACCACGGATACGCTAATCCATGTTGCTGTTTTGCCTGACGAGTGCTTTTTCCAACGTATCAGACAAAGCAGCTAGGCTTAACTTCAAAGTAATAGAATATTTATATAGTGTCTTGGGTTACCCCAAGACACTGGAAAATGGGAAAATTCCGAAATTAATTAAAATCTTCTAAAACAAACAAAATTTCTTAAAATGGGAACATTAGTTTAGCGGCCAATTTGTTTGTCTTGGCTGCATCAATTGCCGCCCGGTAAAATCAGCGACAAGGCGTACCTTATGTAAATTTTTCTTCGATTTGTGTTTTTTGCATTATTTTTGTTGATTCGCAATAACTCCAACATGTAAAGATTGTATATTTCGAAATTATGGTAAGTAAATTAAATATGAGTTTTTATATATTAGGTTGGGGAAAAAGTTTCTTCGCATTTTATATAAAAATTCAAAAGGTTTTTTTATAAAGTTTATTTACAAGTGACTAAAGTATATAGGTGCCATTTTGTTCGATAACTTTTTGCTATCTTGTTGGTAGGTACATGATCCCATTGCTATAAAATTTTTGGGGCTTCTGATGAAAAAACTGCGACAAGTGGTTTTGGCAGTCCTCTTGTGATGTCAACCTGACACTGCCTAAGGAATTCTGAAGCGACCGAAACAGGTGGAAATCTGAAGGTGCCAGGTCAGGACTATACGGCGGATGCATTAACACCTCCCAGCCAAACTCCCGTAATTTTTTCTGAGTGGCTAAAGATGTGTGAGGTCTAGCGTTATCATGGTGAAAAACCACACCCCTTCTGTTGATTAATTCCGGCCGCTTTCTCTCAACTTCTTGCTTTAATCTCATCAGTTATTCGCAGTACAGTTCAGAATTGATGGTCCTGCCTGGCGGTAACAGCTCATAATGAATAATGCCCTTCCAATCCCACCACACACACAGCATCACCTTGTTGCGAGTTAACCCGGGTTTCGCCACAGTCTGTGAAGCCTGACCGGCCTTTGACTATGATCTTTTTCGCACGTTCTTGTCGTACGTGATCCACTTTTCATCACCAGTTATCAGCTTCTTCATAAATGGTTCGGTTTCATTACGTCGTAATAAAGAATCACAAATGAGTACACGGATCATTAGGTTTCTTTCAGTGAGCTCATGAGGCACCCAAATATCGAGCTTTTTTGTGTACCCAGCTTTTTTCAAATACGCCAAAACCATTTTGTGGTCAATCCCCAGTTCTTCAGCTACATCGTAACTACTAATATGCCGATCTTGCTCCACTTTTTCAAAAATGGCAACAGTTTTGTCCGTAATAGGGCGACCAGAGCGACGTGCATCTTTGATATCAAAATTTCCGGATTGAAAACGCTTAAACCAAATTTGCGCTACTCTCACAGATACTGCATTAGGTCCATAAACATCACAAATTTTTTTCGCGGCTTGTGTTGCATTTTTACCTTTTTTGTAATAAAATTTTAAAATGTATCGAAATTCTTCATAAGAATCACTCATTTTAACAATAAGAAAAACAAATGAAAATCTCAAATTTACCTAATTTGAATTTGGAATTGTCTTCTGTAAAATTAAAACTTTTTAATGATACCAAAATCAGCCAGATACAATTGGTATAGCCCAAGATATTTTATGACAAGTTCATACATACTATAATGCGAAAAGACTTTTTCCCCAACCTATTATTATAGCTAATCGTTTTTTATTGATATTATATGCAATGTATACCTAATGCACAGGTTCTGTAGAGTCGAGATTTCTATAATTACGGAATTCCCCCACATTATGTCGTAATTTCCCCCATATCATTAAATCATGACAATGTTACAAAACCTTACATTTAAATAATAAATATACCATTTATAATTTCAATATTTATGACAAATTAGCCATCAAATAATGATATAACTCAATAAATACATGCATTTATTCAAATATTGATTATTTTTAAATGACAGACCAAAAACTTAAACCTAAAGTCAACTCGATAGAAAACCTGTCGGAATTACCCCATAGTCCATTGAAATGTTAAATTTTTTAGGCCTTGCCTTGCGTTTTTTAGAGGACGCAATTTTATTTTTTTGATGTGTAGGGGGGGTCAGTGTAAAGCTAAAAACAAGTTTGTGGGGTCGCAACCATTATCCCACGGCTGCCATCTTGAAAATAGGGGTTGAAATGGTTTTTAGGTATATCTCTTAAACTATTTATTTGATAAAAAAAAAATTGTTAACATTTTTTGTTGCAAATTAAATTCTCTACAACTTTGGTCCTGTAACTTTTTGTCGTAGAACTATAAATAAAAAAGTTATAAGCGAAAATCTTCAGAAATTCGAGAAAAAAATTTATATTTTTCGATGTAACTTTTTTTTATCATTTCACGAAAAAATGATATCTGACCATTTTTGTAGATCGTATTTTGAGGAACAACTTTTATTTGCATCATTTTTTCATTAAGTCAATAGCTAAGGTTTTACAGCGCTCCGAAGTGAGTACTATTTTTCAGTACTCTTAACTATACCAATATTATACGTGTGTACTAATAATATGTCATCAGTTATTGTTTTTTTTTAATTTTTTTTTAATTTTTTTTACTTTGTTATTATACTTTTTTTAATTACAAATTTTGCAATATTATGAAAAATTAATTATTGACTCTTTTTCACTCCATATTTCATTTAAATTCTGAACAATTATTGATTTTTAAAATAATTTTAAATCTGATAGCCGTTACCGAAAATACTGTTCAGGTAGAAAACACCCAAGTGAGCATGAGGGAATAAAAGAACAGCTGCCTGCTATTGTTATTATAATTATAATGATCCTGAAGACTGGGGCTGGAAAAAATGTGGAAAATTATTGATGCCAGTGCAGAACTCTTAACCTCCAGCACCCCCTGAGCTTCTAAAATTGATCTTCTGCAAATGCAAAGGAAACTGTGGAGCGATGTGTGGATGTCGAAAAGCAGGACTGAAATGTTCTGCAGTGTGCTTCCATTGTTCTGGAGAGACTTGCAGCAACGTAATGGAACTCTCAGAATTAATAAATGAAAATGACTTTGATGATGAACCGCCAACATTAACACCCCTTCCTTCGCCAGTTCTTCCACTGGTATTTAATTCAGAAAGCCGATCAGATGCTGAGCCGCAGCCTGGTCCATCGAAACGACTGAGGACGGAGTAGTTCTTAATTAGAAAATCACCGTGGATTATGCCTATTGGGGATACCACGTAAAAAAAAAAACGCGCCTCTAGACTCTACCTCGTGGGTGGTGGGGAAAAGAGTCAATAATTAATTATTAATAATATTGCAAAATTTGTAATTAAAAAAGTTATAATAACAAAAAAAAAAAAATAAAAAAAAATAACCGATGACATATTATTAGTACACACGTATAATATAGGTATAGTTAAGAGTACTAAAAAATAGTACTCACTTCGGAGTACTGTAAAACCTTAGCTATTGACTTAATGAAAAAATGATGCAAATAAGAGTTGTTCCTCAAAAAACGATCTACAAAAATGGTCAGATATCATTTTTTCGTGAAATGATAAAAAAAAAGTAACATCGAAAAATATAAAATTTTTTCTCGAATTTCTGAAGACTTTCGCTTATAACTTTTTTATTTATAGTTTACGACAAAAAGTTACTGGACCAAAGTTGTAGAGAATTTAATTTGCAATAAAAAATGTTAACAATTTTTTTTATCAAATAAATAGTTTAAGAGATATACCGTAAAAACCATTTCAACCCCTATTTTCAATGCGAATGCGAATTCGAATCGATGGCGGCCGTGGGACAAGGGTGGCGACCCCACAAACTTGGTTTTAGCTTTACACTGACCCCCCCTACACATCAAAAATATAAAATTGCGTCCTCTAAAAAACGCAACCCCAAATGTAACATTTCAATGGACTACCAAGGCACCTTATTATAATCCATATTGGCTTCATAAATGTCAACTTTTTGGTCAAGTTCAGAAAAAAGTAAAATCTTGTAAGTGAAATACGGCATCATACGGCAAGCGGCATGTATGGAAGTGGTATGGAATCGTAACGAAAAGGCCGGTATTGATACTTCGAGCTTTGAGCCAGCTCAAATAAATATTTATTCTCCCCTAAAATATTTTTGTACGTTTGCATGGAAGTAAAGATCCTTCTAGATTACGAAATCCTCTTTTTAAAAGCTTCTATTTAACTTGTTATGTATGTCATTGGTTTTTGACATATTATATAAAAGAAACGTAATAAGTTAATGACTCCGAGCTATTTGTAAAAATACAATTTTTACAAGAATAACAGTTTTAATATTATATATCTATGAACATTCTATGAAGAATAAAAAATATTTTGCTCTCGAATAAAACGAATTTATTTTTTGTGATTGAAAAGTTACGTGCGCATCACCTTGTTGCGACGCAACGCGGCGGTACCAATGAAAGGATCAAACGGTTCCTTTTATTTCTTAAATTTTTTTAAAAAGGAATCGTGAACAGAAAATCGAAAAAAAAGAACACGGAATGAATTTTAACAAAATGTTTTTTGGTAAAAGGTAATATTGCTTTTTAATACATCAATAATATCTTTACACAGACAAAAATACTAGGCTTAAGGCGCTCCAATGTGACGTTACATATTCGAGTATTACATCAGTGTAGGAGGATAACTGAGCATTACAATGCGCACCTTGTTATGATAAATTAATATGTAATATCTTGATACAACTTGTAACATATCGATGTTACAAGTTGTATCAAAATCGAATTTGAGCGCGAAGCGGACGGGAGATCCATCGGGATTTCCCGTCCGCTTGGCGCTTAAATTCGAATCTAAAATGTTACATTACACGCGAATGCTTCAGGTGAGGGAGCAAGATGAGGAGCACCTTTATAGCATTTAAACCCTGTATTTTACCGTTCAATAGATAACGTCCCGGAACCCTCAAAGTTTCGTCATAACCGTCCATCGCGTATGTCCTCCGCTTACCTTCCAAACGGTTAGGGCTATAAAGATGAAACTTTAGATATTTGTATTTGCCACGTCGACAAAGTGCTAAAATAAAGTCACGAAAAATATTTTTACACGTAAAATGGGGATAGAATTCAATGGGTAAAACGAGACCCTATTACAAAGACTCCGTTGTCTGTCAGTCTGTCAGCAGGATGTATATGACACTACGCGCTGTAACGGATTACCATTCAATTCAGATCCTACAAAAACGTGCTATCAAAATAGACACACATTTTCAGAATACAACTTTAGAAACTGTAGATACATTCAACTTGCTCGGAATTAATAATGATACACACTTGAACTTCAAAACCCATATCGGTAGCTTCTCAGTATGTTCTATAAAATGTATTATAGTATGTTACACAAAGTTTGCCTATTCAAAAAAAAAAAAAAAAAGTGACAACCACAATAGAAATACTCGAAATAAGCATAATCTTGATTCTTGATGCACCAGTGACTAGATTTAGTAAAGTTAAGAATTCATAAGGCTAACGTATATATATGCCTATACATTAAACAATAGGAACCCAGAAAACGTTCAAAATTTTTCAATCACGAACGTTCTTTGACTACTTTTTTATATTTATATAAAAGTTACATAAAAGTTTATATAAAATTATATATAAATGTGTAAGTTTATAACGTTCGTTATAAACTTACAGATTTCATGAATTATAATTATGTATACCAAATAAGGTCCGGTAAAATAAATTACAGATATTTTGGGCATATGATCTACTACTTATTTAGAGACGTTTAGGCAAAAAAAGCAGTAGATCATAATAGGTTGGGGAAAAAGTCTTTTCGCATTATAGTATGTATGAACTTGTCATAAAATATCTTGGGCTATACCAATTGTATCTGGCTAATTTTGGTATCATTAAAAAGTTTTAATTTTACAGAAGACAATTCCAAATTCAAATTAGGTAAATTTGAGATTTTCATTTGTTTTTCTTATTGTTAAAATGAGTGATTCTTATGAAGAATTTCGATACATTTTAAAATTTTATTACAAAAAAGGTAAAAATGCAACACAAGCCGCGAAAAAAATTTTGATGTTTATGGACCTAATGCAGTATCTGTGAGAGTAGCGCAAATTTGGTTTAAGCGGGGCATTCACTAGACGGACATGCCCGCGGGCAAGCCTGTAGGTATGCCCGACAGGCTTCGCTACTATTAGGTCTGTGTAGTGTATTACCGTCGCGGGCCGTCCGGCAGACTGCCCGATGAAGTCCGCGAGATCTCATTTTGTCTGCGCGGGCACGGGCATGTCCGAATGTGAATGCTCACCGCGGGCTGCCTGTGCACAGACGTTGAATGACAGCAAGCCGAGCAGACGTCCGTTTATTTAATATTTGTTTAACTTGCGGAGCATATTTACTTTCTAATGAGTTTTAATGATAATAAAATATTCAATTTATTATTTACAATTGTATGCAAGTAATCTTTCTCTTGGAGTCACTAACAGCCTCATCTTGGTCTTTTGTTTTGTAACTTTAGGCGCGATAATTTGTAGTAAAAATTCAAATGACTATATTATAGAGTCATTTGAATTTTTACTACAACTTATCGCGCCTAAAATCTGTACAATAGGGAATATGCACGTAATTTTTTCATTTTTTTATATAGGTCTATCTTGTTTGATAAACCGCATGGTAAAATCAGTTTTTTGATATCATTAAAAATAACGAAGATATGAACGTTTAAAAATAGTCTATTAGACAGAGAGATCGGACGTGTATCGTGACGTCACATAACACGACCTTCATAGAAAGTTCATATTAAATTTCGTTTTGCTAGAAAGAGATAGATTACAAACTTTGACCGCTCATATCTTGCTCATTTATCAACAGATATCGAAATTTTTCTCGCCATTTCCTTTAATTTTCAGTCTAGTATCTTATTATCATGTTTTAAGCTATTTTTATATTTTCTGAATATTCCCTATTACTTCAGTATGGAATATTATATCCATATTCCATACGCCTGGTTCTTCAATTTTTAATTCTTAAGGCAAATTGGCATGTCTATACTCGTTTCTGTTCTGATTCCATTTTTATGCACCAAATTCTCTTTAATCTAAAGCAATTTTTCGCCTTTGCGTTGCCATATTGTACACAACTAATCGCGAAGCCGTTACAAAGCAAACTGATCGGCCTGTGTAGTGTATTGCCGCGACAGACTTGCCCGGACAGACTGCCTGCGGGCATGTCCGTGTAGTGAATTCCCCGCTTTAAGCGTTGTCAATCCGGAAATTTTGATATCAAAGATGCACGTCGCTTTGGTCGCCCTGTTACGCCCTGTTAATCAACATTCAACATTTACGGAACCCTCCTTAGACATGTCCTGACATGCTCTTGGTTAGGTTATTTTAAATTCGGCTAAAAATAATTATTAACGGTCTATTTCTATTACAATAGTGCAGAATTGATAGGAATTGTAAACTTTCAATTGGTAGATATAGGGAGTAATTTTATTTAATATAAATAGTTATAAATAAAACGTTTTCTCATAATGTTTATTTTATAATTAAAATACGTAATTGACTGAATAATGTGAAAGAATTAATATACTATTTATTTTATACATTTTACTCGACTTTGGCTATTGTGTATCGGCTATTAGCATTCTTTACCGATATCGTGTCGGATAATGGGAAAACGCTTTTATGATAAAAAGTAGATGTTGCCCGCGCCTTCGTGCGCGCCAAAAGAAATGCCGTGCCGCAAAAAAGTAGGACACTTTTGTCTTCTCTATATATGTGCAAATTTTCATCAAAATCGGTCAAGTACTTTCGGAGCCCATTCGATGCAAACAAACAAACTTTTCGATGCAAACAAAAAAAGGACACGAAGGACATAGACCACACCGCCAACAGTCTAGTTCGTGTTATCTGCGAGGTGGGTTGTAAGTACTTTCGTCCAAAGAGCCATGGACGCAAGTCTATGCTCTCCAGCGAAACTCTGGAGTTGATGAGGAAGAGACGAGAACAAATAAATGCCACACAATTTGAGCGTCAAGTTCTCAATCGGGAGATTAAAAAGCAAATTAGACGCGACACCCGCCGGGCGAATACCCAAGCCATCGAGCAAGCCATAGTGCGAAATAAGGGCTCGAAGGTATTCGCTAAGCCCAATAACTCCCGTTGTCACTTGACGAAACTCAATACTCCACAAGGCACTACCGTCACCTCGAAGCCGGAGATCCTCGCTGAAGTCGAAAGGTTCTATGGGGAATTATACACCCAAAAAACAAGCCCACCCCAAACCCATCATGCAGATGACCCACGGGCCAGACTCACGCGCCACCTTACAGATGAGCTTCCTGATGTCGACATGGGTGAGATTAGAATAGCTCTCAGTCAGCTTAATAATAACAAAGCACCGGGAGATGACGGAATAACCACAGAGCTGCTCAAGGCAGGAGGAACACCCGTCTTGACTGAGCTTGTCAAGCTCTTCAATTCCGTCATCCACACTGGCACTACCCCGGAAGCATGGAGCAGGAGCATAGCGGTTTTGTTTTTCAAAAAAGGCGATAACACGCGACTAGAAAACTACCGCCCCATTTCACTCCTGAGCCACGTGTATTTTAAGCTGTTCTCGAGGGTTATATCGAATCGTCTTGCCCAGAAGTTTGACGACTTTCAGTCACCGGAACAGGCCGGGTTTCGCAAAGGCTACAGCACTGTGGACCACATACACACACTAAGGCAAATTATACAGAAGACCGAGGAGTATAATCAGCCTCTCTGCCTAGCGTATGTGGACTATGAAAAAGCCTTCGATACCGTCGAGACCTGGGCTGTGCTGGAATCCATGCAGAGATGTCTCGTCGACTGCCGATATGTCGAGGTGTTGAGATATCTGTACAAGGCCGCAACAATGACCGTCCAAGTACAAGAACAGAGTACAAAACCAATCCAACTGCGTCGAGGAGTAAGACAGGGAGATGTTATCTCTCCAAAACTGTTTAATAACGCGTTGGAGGACGTTTTCAAGACGCTCGATTGGAACGGACGGGGACTGAACATAAACGGCCAGTACATCTCACACCTGAGATTCGCAGATGACATAGTCATTATGTCAGACTCTCTGCAGGACCTGGAAGAGATGCTGAACAGCCTAAGCGATTCTTCAAGACGGGTGGGTCTCGGTATGAACCTGAACAAAACTAAAATCATGTATAATGAACACGTTCTCCCGAGACCAGTCGTCGTAAATGGCGCTAGTCTCGAAGTTGTGCAAGAATACGTATATCTTGGCAAAACCATTCAACTCGGGCGGCACAACTTTGAGAAGGAGGTGAGTAGAAGAATACGCTTGGGCTGGGCTGCATTCGGGAAGCTCCGGGACATCTTTGAATCGTCGATCCCACAATCCCTTAAGACCAGGGTCTTTGATCAATGCGTTCTACCGGTAATGACATACGGAGCCGAAACGTGGACACTCACCGTAGGCTTGGTTCATAAGTTTAAGGTTGCTCAGCGTGCGATGGAAAGAGCAATGTTAAGGGTATCTCTGGTGGATAAAATACGTAACGACGTTATTCGCCAGAGAACTAAAGTCACTGACATTGCTCAACGAATTAGCACGCTGAAGTGGAAGTGGGCCGGCCATGTCTGCAGACGGACAGACAATCGATGGAGCAGACAAGTATTAGAGTGGAGACCACGCTTAGGCAAACGTAGTGTAGGACGTCCTGCGGCACGATGGACCGACGATTTGAAGAAGGTGGCTGGCAGCGGATGGATGAGGGCTGCCCAAGATCGGGATGGTTGAGCTCTCGTTCTCAGGTTCAACACTCGAAGTTGACAAAAGTGTCAAAGACATCAGAACTTCTTCACCGGGAAATTGTAAATTTCCACCTTTATAATTACTTTGCTAATTACCCGCTTTTAAAGATTTATTTATGTGTGCACTGTGTACCTACACGCATCATACGTACACTCGCACACAAGTCCCGTGTATTGCACGGTTGCCAACAGATTCGGTGTACCATATTTTGATATTGTTAATAGATACAAATTATTATTACTTATAACCGTAGGGTAATAAAGTCCAAAATTGGTAAACCCGATACAGATGGGGTTTACCGACAGCGGCGATCGTATGTAGGTATGATAATTATGATGACCAAAGGATTCGGTGTGCAATATTTCGATCTTATTACTATACTAGCCTTTGACGACCTCTGTGGCTCAGTGGTTATCGCGTTGGTGCACAAGCCAAGGTGTGGTTTGAATCCCACTGAAGTAGATAATAAAAAAATGTTGCGCGTACGAAGTCAACGGCTTCACCAATTTGAATGGGATTTTCACTAATGCGTTTTGGTCTGCTCTACTTAAAATTTCGTATTTACTTCATTTCAATTGCGTTTTAAATAAAAAAGTAATATCAGTCTAACGAATAACATAGTTCTATAGAATAACCGTTCAGGTGAATTGGCTGAAACTTCACTTATGACCTTATCATTGAATTGAACTATTTATTTCTTCTAATAACTCGATATCTATCGTCAAAAAGTTCAGATGACGAAACAGAATCTGTAAGCCAAGTTTCAATAAAACAGATTATATCGTAATCACAAGTACAGAATTATATATGTCTAGACCATAGATGTAATTATTAATAAAAATAGGTAGATATGGCCAGTGGCGTAGCGTGGGTGTCTGCCGCCCGGGGCGGAAATCAATTTTGCCGCCCCCTTACTTAGGTTTTGCCGCCCCCTTAAAAGTGGCGCCCGGGGCGGGCCGCCCCCCCGCCCCTACTACGCTACGCCACTGGATATGGCATAATACAGCGAGCAAGTGAGAAGCTCGATGGCTTTGTGGTCGTAGCACTTACTCGTGTTAAGCAATCCCGGTCGTAGGTCCAACTAGGTCTTAAGGTATTTTTTTTAGGTAGGTATTTTAATGTTAAAGTCGATACGCCTAATGCACACTTACGTGAGTAATTCAGGGCTCTAACGACATCAATTTTACAGACGAGTCATAATAAAGAAATAGGGTAGTATTAACGATATAGCTGATACTAAATATGAAAGTTTATGACCGAAGGTAAGGTCATTTATGACAATGTGTTATGTGGGGAACGTAAATAGTAGCCAAATATCATACATAGTGTGTATTACTTACACATATTATCTTATACCTACTTTAAACGAGACAATATTGTTCATAATATTTTATGTAATCGGTTTATCGCAAACGGCTGCAGCCTGCAAGTATTACCATGAAATTAAGTATTCAGGGAGTTTTGGGGCAAAAAAATCGATCTAGTTAGATCTTATCTCTGCGAAAATGCATTTTAATAAGCTATATAAATTATGGTTTTGCTTTCGCAATAACTTCAACTCTATTACGTCCGATTGGCAGTTTGTTATGCATAGAATATATTACCTACCTGGGTAACCAAGATTTTCTTGGAGCTATAGTAGATTAAAAAAAAAAAAATTAACCAAACTACTAATAAGACTGACATTGAAGTCATAACTATTGATATATAAATTTTATGTAAATACTTGCAGCCGTTGCCGAGTTTACGATTATATATAAAATATTGTCTCGTTTAAAGTATAAATTAATTTTTGCTTCGTCAAAAATTCAGAATGTGGTAGGTTCGAATCGGGGTCAGATAAATATTTTTGTGTTTCTTTTTTATTAATTTATTTTAAAAATAATAATTTTACCCTTTTAGTGATATTTGTTAAATTATTATGAATACATAACGTCTACAATAAACGATCGAATGTTAAATTGAATAGGGGAGGGGTGGCTTGAAAGGGACATTTTTGAATTTGAGGTTCTAGAAAGTGATTGAGAAAATATTTGGTACAAGTTGGAGTCGAATAGGAAACGTTTATTATTAAATAATTGAAATAAAATGAAATAATTGTCATTCATCAATCCTTAATTATTTATTTACGCATTTTAAAAAAATGTGTATTTTGTCCCTTTCATAAATGGGCTGTATTGAAAGGGACGCAGTAATTTATGAAAGGGACAGTACCTTATATAGAGGAAATATGTGTACAATAATTACTTAGATATGTAATTAATCAAATTTAAAAGTGTCTGGAACTATATTTATTATTTAATTTTACCATATTCGTCTTTAATACTAATATAATAAACACTTTTATGTAACTTAAATAGAAATCAACAATATTAAAATGTTTCTCTCTGATAAAATGAACTCAAAAATTATAAATTGCTTTTCTTAAGACGCTTATAATCAGTTTCCTTATAAGTCATAAGAAATTTAACACTTATATAAAATTAAAGAATATCTTTTGTAATAGTATGTTTTCTTAATCTTGGAGTGAGTTTTTCATATTCAGAAATATCATTTGACGACGCATCGCTGCTGCTACTAGTGCTTGCGATTTTTCATGCAACCATCTTCTACTTCTGACTGTCTTCTTTTTATCCTTCTCGTTGCTTTTGGTTTTGTTTGATTCTTAGTTCTTACATACATACATAATCACGCCTCTTTCCCGTAGGTGTAGACAGATACCACTTCTTTCCACTCGCTACGATCCTTACATACTTGTTTCGCTTCGACCACTTTCATTATTTCCTTCATACATGCTCTTCGGTTTAGGGTAGGTACTCTTGACCTGGCCTTTTTTCAAGACGTCCCTGATTTGGTCTCGAAACGTCCGCCTAGGTCTACCCCTTTCAACACTTCCAGTCACACTCGCCTTATACACTTTTTTCGTCAATCGTTCTTCATTCACTCTCTCGACATGGCCAAACCATCTTAGCATACCTTTCTCAATTTTGTCACTACATCTTCTTTCAGACCACAACATTTCCTTATCTCACTATTTCTTATCCTGTCACTCAGTTTAACTCCTATCATACTTTTTGACGCTCTCATTTTAACTGCATTTATTCTGCTTTCATTCTTCATTTCTTCTGCCATACCCAACTTTCACTTCCGTACATGAGTCTCGGAATCAACACTCCCTCATACACAGCCAAACGAGCCTTGTTAGACACTCGCTACTCTTCCCTGTCTAACACCTTTTTCGATATTGAACCATTAAGTGTACGCCCCGTTTATCCTTATACAAGCACTAGAATCCCTATAAAGAGATTGTAATGCTCGTATGAGGGTACCTACTGCTCATACAGTTCACGGACAATGCTGACCACAATTCATTCCTCACCACTCTATCATATGCCTTTTCTAGATCCACGAACGCGCAATAGATTTGATTCTTGATCTTTCTAATTACTTTTAAAATTTTGTGTCACATATTTTAAGTATTGTTTCTCAGTCTCGGGTGATTTTGTATTTAAATTGTTTTTACATATATGTCATATTTTCTAAAAGCAATCTATCTTTTTCAAGGGTTTCATTTATAATCGTAGTTTTACTTATAAGTAGATGGCCCAGCTTGGAACTGACTTCAAATGGAAGGTGAAACAGTTCGTCAATTTGTAGACAGTTCCTCTTCATCTGAGGAAGATTCTGAACTAGATACTCCAATGGTTCATAATCTTCCTCAAATGAAGAACAACTGTGAAGAAGAAAAATCTTAAGAAATTGTGGTCGGTCTGTCACAAAAGTAGGTAACAACTCTACTAATAAGTACTTCATTAACTGCCTCTTCAAAATTGTGTGCATCGACACGCGCTCTCTTTTTAGGTGGCATTTTTAATCTGAAATATGTAAAAAAAAAAAATTACAAACCTAGTGCAAAATAGCAGGCTTGAAAGGGACAGTTATGAAGGGGACGTCCCATTCATGACCATTTGTTGTGTCCCTTTCATAAATATCATACAAAAATTTAAAACATAACCACAAAATCTTCAATATTCAATTAAAGTTAACTGACCTTGTGTTCTTGCGTCTGTGGATGTCCAGCCTATTTTAAACAGTGATTAACACATAAATAATTAACTCGCAGCACTCGATAAAACGTTTCACAATTATAACAGAAAAAATACTATTCAATTCCAATAACAACACCCGCACGTATCCGCCATGTTTGAAATGACAGGAGTATGAAGTTAGCTGCGAACGAACTTGCATTAAGTTTACCATACGACAAAAATAGTGTTGGCTCGAAATCGTTTTTAATCTACACTAATATTATAAAGAGGAAAACTTTGTTTGTATGTTTGTTTGTTTGTTTGTTTGTAATGAATAGGCTCAAAAAGTACTGGACCGATTTCAAAAATTCTTTCACCATTCGAAAGCTACATTATCCACGAGTAACATAGGCTATATTTTATATTGGAAAAAAATAGGGTTCCGTAAAATATTTGGGTTTTTCGAACACATGGTGTAAAAAATCAACCAGAAAAGTTACTTATTTTGCGTACGCTGCCTAAACTATAAAAGATAGAACCATAAAATGTTCTAATTAATTGTAGATCTTATAAATATCTACAAAAAAGTCCGCGACACACTATACCTATCTATGTCGAGTGAGGCACAACAACAATTTTTTTATTTAGAAATCTTGAATTTTTTTTGGACTACATTTAAACGCGTTTATTTTACTCATGCTATTAATCCTTATCAAAATAAATTATTTCATCACTAAGTACAGTTTATGTAGATAATATTTGGTCTTTGAATGATTGAAATTGGACGTGTGGTTTTGAAGTTATGGCGAAATTAAAATATTACGATTTCTGCTGCACGGCCCGTTGCGAAGTGGGCGTCACCAAGGCAGGGGTGCGCGTACGGTAGTTTAGATCTATGGTATTTCATACGATAAAAGTATACCCACCTACTTATTTCATTGAGTTTTAGTAGGTGCCTATATTAATTTGTTTCTGTTTGTTTTGACTAGATTTCGCCCATTTTGTTAGAGGTTTAAAGACATTCTGTAGTATTAGTATCAGTATTGTACCCGTGCGAAGCTGGGGCGGGTCGCTAGTTACTGATAATTTGATTTTGTCCCTTTCAATACGTGTCCCTTTCATGCCACCTCTCCCCTACGCGCCAAGCTTCCATTAGGTATTGTTAATCCCCAAACGTGCTTCTATAATGAGTCAGGAGTTCTGTTCTGTAATTTTGGATCTAGGGTATGTATACCATGGTGCAAAATCTTACTTTTTGGTAGCATATGCTTAAAGTAATTCATAAAATGTTGAAATTACCATACATATGCGCCCATATAAAGTTCCCTCGATTCCTCATGGATCCCATCATCAAGTCACCACTTTATTGAAAACGAGACCAATTTACATACAATAATATATAGGTACAGCCGAACACATAACCGCCTTCTTTTTGGAAGTCATTTAAAAAATGGTACATCAGTAATTATACGCAACATAAAAAACTACTCTAATTAAATGTGTAATTAAGCTTAGGTTTATTTATTATGCTTCGATTACTGTTTTATTTCATTGAGCCAATCGTAAACTTCGCTTTGACTTTTATTTCGACTGTTAATAGAGTATATAACTGCCGTCTACTTACATCACTAACTCTATTTATTCAATTTTAATACTCATTTGATCATAACAGTGCGCTGTTTTGGAATAGCACCTAGATCCTAGTGTTTCTAAGTTTCGACTCCTCTTTCCTCATCTTGATTCCTGATTGTCGTTCTGTCCATCCGTCTATCTGTCTTTCCGTCCTTTTCTGATTCATGTAATTATAAATATAGGTAAATGGAATTTGGTATAATTATAAAATGCATTTAAAGTTTTTACTTTTGGCGTTACCAAATAATAATATTTTTTAATGGTTTTATTTAGCTTGCTATTTGTTTATTATATAAAAATAGACTACTAAAAATCATAACTTGAATCGGTTAAGCCGTTTCGGAGGAGTGTGTCCACGAAGATACGCGATAATTTGTGTAATATATACCTAAGACATAATTTGGGTTCCGTAATACTTAAGGAACCCTTATAGTTTCGCTCTGTCCGTCTGTCTGTCTGTCTGTCTGTCCGCGCCTCTAGCTCCTGTAATTATGAATATAAATTGATGAAATTTGGTGCAGTTATAGATTGTGTATAGATCACGGTTTCGGGATCATAAAAAAAATAAAATATATTTTAGGGGTGGCTCTCCATACATGTGAAGTGGAGATGAAAAATATTTTTTCACTCTACTCCATCGTGTGGGATATCGTAGAATAGGTCTTTTAAAATAAAGGCAAGGTTTCATACGTTACTTTTTTATCAAGTTGACTATTTTCGAGTAATCGGCCTCCAAAGTAGTTTGTAAGTTGGTCCCCCCCCTAGCATTTTTAAACTATAGGAGATAGAAACTTGCAAATTTCCATGCTGATAGATCATGCTAAAAACTCTTTAGGAAAATTATTGTGAATCAAATCGGACAGTAACTTTTGGAGTAATTAAAAAAAAAGCATATTACGCGTTTATAGTTACGGAACCCTTCTTAGACATGTCCTGACATGCTCTTGGTTAGGTTATTTTTAAGATTGAAGTTTGAACTTGGTTTTTTTGCCTGTTAGATTAATAAAAATCTTTAGTTCTGAAATCTTTGCTGACTACCTATAGTCTGAACTACTAACTATACATAATCTAACAGTTTTACTTATTGTAGTAGACCGCGAAGATACAGTTATTCCTCGGGAACACTGTACTTTTTCGGGATTATATGTAGCCTATGTTTGATTATGTTTATTGTTGATTATGTATTGTTTGATTGTTGTATGATAAAAAATCAAGAGCCTGAACTACTACCATACCAAATTTCATCAAAATCCATTCCGTAGTTTTTCCATGAAAGAGTTACGCTATCTACAGACACACGAATTTGGTACGGAGCGTACAGCAAACCATATCCGGAGACCGAATTTGGTGTCGCTATAGCTCTACCAGAATCTGATGGCATTTTAAAAAAAATAAAAAATGTGATTTTCATATGGCAATGTCAAGTATGACCCGTCAAATCAAAGTACGTGATCTGTCAACCGCTGCTAAAATTTTGTGATTATGTTCTTGGAATTTGTTGTTTTTGTGAAAATATCCAAAAAGGCAATTCGATCTCAAGCGAGAAATATTGTTTTCTATGTCTATAGTAAAATACAGAAAGAAGAAGGTGTAAATCGAACTCAATCTTATAATTTAAAGTTCGTGGTAGAGTTGACCGGTAAGTTAGAGTGAGTTGTTTTGATACTTTTAGTTTTTTTATATTTTCTTAGGTAATTATTGTGACTTCTTTAAATGTGTTTCCAGTACTACTATAAGGTGAATCGTAGCTGATGGCACATCGAATGATGGTTTGTTTTCCATGCCTGGTAAAAGGAGGAGAGGAGGAAAAAAGAAAATCAACATAAGACAGTTTCGATTTATAGTTGATTAGGAATAAAGTAAACGAGTTCTATACAGTTCGGAAGGAAATTCCAACATTAAATAAACTGTTGCCAATTTAATTGTATGTTATTCGTAATAAATCTATACTAATATTATCTATACTAATATTATAAAGAGGAAAACTTTGTTTGTATGTTTGTTTGTTTGTTTGTTTGTTTGTAATGAATAGGCTCAAAAAGTACTGGACCGATTTCAAAAATTCTTTCACCATTCGAAAGCTACATTATCCACGAGTAACATAGGCTAAATTTTATTTTGGAAAAAAATAGGGTTCCGTAAGATATTTGGGTTTTTCGGACACAAGGTGTAAAAAATCAACCAGAAAAGTTACTTATTTTGCGTACGCTGCCTAAACTATAAAAGATAGAACCATAAAATGTTCTAATTAATTGTAGATCTTATAAATATCTACAAAAAAGTCCGCGACACACTATACCTATCTATGTCGAGTGAGGCACATCAACCATTTTTTTATTTAGAAATCTTGAATTTTTTTTGGACTACATTTAAACGCGTTTATTTTACTCATGCTATTAATCCTTATCAAAATAAATTATTTCATCACTAAGTACAGTTTATGTAGATAATATTTGGTCTTTTAATGATTAAAATTGGATGTTTGGTTTTGACGTTATGGCGAAATTAAAATATTACGATTTCTGCTGCACGGCCCGTTGCGAAGTGGGCGTCGCGTCGTCGCCAAGGCGTGCGAGTTTAGATCTATGAGTAAATTTTTTGTTTTGTGTTCGTTGTAACTATGATGGATAGATACTTGAGTAACTATTTATTTAGTGATTGTTGTATTGTTAGTTCTGAAAAGTGTAGGTATTTCATACGATAAAAGTATACCCACTTACTTATTTCATTAAGTATTAGTAGGTACCTATATTAATTTGTTTCTGTTTGTTTTGACTAAATTTCACCCGTTTTGTTAGAGGTTTAAAGACATTCTGTTATCTGTAGTATTAGTATCAGTATTGTACCCGTGCGAAGCCGGGGCGGGTCACTAGTAAGTATATAAAGTAATTCACGATTGATTTATTTTTCATGAAATATCATTATATTACATAGTATAAAACAAAGTCCCTTTTTTGTCTGTCCCTATGTATGCTTAAATCTTTAAAACTACGCAACGGATTTTGATGCGAGTTTTTAAAATAATAGTCTTTAAGTATTTAATAGTCTTTAAGATATTATAAGATTATGGTAAAATTTATATTCAAGTACTTATTATGTAAGTATATTATCAAGTGGTCGCGCATGTCGTATCGAGGTGATAGGGTCCCATTTTTAACAATTTGCATTGGGCAAACCTAAAAACATGTTCAATATTGTATCAGTAGTATATTGCTGTAAGTAGGTAGAGAATTATTCGCCGAAGTAGTTTTTTCTCCAAGAACACTATTCCACGCGGGCGAAGCCGCGGGCAAAAGCTAGTTTTCTATATTATACACCGAACATTCTTCATACAGTCTTATTATAATTCATGTTCAATAATACTAAAGACATAATTAAATATTAACCAGTATCAAGATCGTTTAATCCAATTTCCCCAGTATTGCACACTACAAATTTTTTTTTCCCTATTTGCCATGAGATTCTGGTACACCTATACACACGCACGGATTTGGTACGGTGCAGTGGACCGTGAAGCTCGTGTATTCGATTTTATGCTCTATTACATTAGCACAGAGTTCTATTGCTGTTTTTAAACGACGACGATGATTCCCGCAATTCATTGATAACGGGTAGTGATACCAACAATTTAAAAAATATTTCTCCCCAAATTTTACCCCTGATTAGTTATACCATTGACAGGTCTAAGAGATAATAAGCTAGAAAGAAAGGTTATGTGTTTAACATAAAGACTTACGCGTGAATAACATAAAACTAACTTGTCTTAATCTGATTTCACTCCTAATACATTTTCATATCCCTTGCTATATACACAGATTAAAATATGTTTTATTATTACATACAAATTGATTCATAAGTAGTAAACTCTAAACATCCTGTCCCCTAGTTAACCCCTGTAGATATTTTCCCTAATTTTGGGGGGTACATCCCTAAGTTGGCAACACTGATACGGTTGTTGTACGGCCAAACCGCCGGACTGCTCTACACACGCACGAATTTGGTACGGAGCGGACCAGTAACAGCCTCCGTGGTCTAGTGGTTCGAGCATTGGCTCTCGACTCGGAGGTCGTGGGTTCGATTCCCGCATTGGAACAACAAAAAATGTTGTTTCCAAGTTTGGTTAGGACAATGCAGGCTGATCACCTGATTGTCTGACAAGAAAGATGATCCATGCGTCGGATGGGCATGTTAAAAGTCGGACCTGCGCCTGATCTCTCGTCAGTCGTGTCGGTTATCCGTCCCACTGGATTACGAGAGTAAAAGGAAGAGAGAGTGCTCTTGTGTACTGCGCACACACTTGGGCACTATAAAATTACTCCTGCGTAACTGGCCTGGTTTCAATGAAACCGGCTACCGTCACCGAGATCGGTGTGGGGGTTATTATTATATACGCTCGGATCTGGTACGGAGCGTACAGCGGATCTGGTACGTGTTCGTTGTCTTTTTCGTGTGTCTGTAGACATCATAACAAGCATCCATGCAGCCGTTTATCAATTCTCACATTTATAATAGTTTGTAGTTACGTAAGACTGTCAGTTATCTGTTATATTAGACCCGATGCGATTGGTCAAGTTAATTAAGTATTACGAATTGGGTTGCTCTGAGGGGAGCCATCGTCTGACAGGCGTGGGGGCGAATATTCACAGTTTATTGAGCTGTTTTATTATTATTTTCTCCACGAAAGCATCGATGCCACCTGTAACGCAAATATTCGTGTCTATTGCTGAAAATGTTAATTTATTTGGACTTGTCAGCTTTTCCATAATTCTACACACAATCATCTAACCTAACCTATACTATACAGTATACCTAACTTGTATTAATATTTGTTTACCGATTGTGTGTCTCTCATAATCAATATTAAAATAACAATAATTGTAGTTGTAAATACTATTTACTGAACATATTTTTTTATCGTTTTATGTTCTAACTAGCATTACTTAATTGCCCACGGCTTCGCACGCATGAAATTAGGTTTTATATTTTCATCCCTTATTTTGCCCCCTTAGGGGGCGATTTTTCAAAAATCTTCTTTTAGCGGATGCCTACGTCATTATAACTATCTGTATGCCAAATATAAGCGAAATCCATTCAGTAGTTTCGGCTGTGCGTTGATAGATAGTCAGTAAGTTTGCCTTTTATATATTTAGATGAAAATATATTTTATTTGTTTGTTTGCCTTTACTAGACTCCAAAACTACGATTTTGATGAAATTTGGCACGAATTTAGAGTGGACCACAGGGAAAAATATAGGTACTTTTTATCCTGGGAAAGTGTACGATTCCTGTGGGATTAACTTTTGGGTGCAGGAAGTCGCTGGAAACATCTAATATAATTCTTACTTGGGTCAATAGATTATAGATGTTGCCCTCAAAGCTACTCTCACTCAATTGTTTCATAATATTCGACTTTAGCATGAACGTGATAACTTCGTGTACCAATAGAAAATTACCTATTTTATAAAATCGATTACGATTTACACCAAACAAAGTAGTTTCAACGAATTTCTGCAAAAAATAATTTTAAAATAACCTAACCAACATAAAAAATATACCTAATATAATATTTTTTATTCCCTTACAATAAAATTATTGTCATTTTAAGATGCTGAAACCGATATCTATACACAGTACATAACTATACCAAATTTATCAATTTATATTCATAACTACAGAAGCTAGAAGAGCGGGCAGACAGACAGACGGACGGACGGACAGAGCGAAACTGAGGTTGAGTACGTACGGGAACCTTAAAATGATTTTCATTCACGGTAATTTGTTGACTGTAAATACGGAAAACTAATAAAAAAGGTTGGCTTGTGTCAAATGACTTTCATCCCGATTCTATTTACAAGTGAAAAAAGTTATTACGAAATTTTCCAAATACCGATATCCGAAAAGTTTATTAATTTCTTGTATTATTATTATTGTTTATTTATTTCCTTGTATAATATGAAACTGGCGTTTTGTCGTACTGGCTACTTTGATCTCAATTATATTATCTTCTTTGGTTAGGAATTCTAATTTCAAATTTATACCGCTATTTACTCATGTATCTGTGTTTCGAAAACCGTAATTAATTGTTTTTTCCATGTTTTTTCCTCTTTGCATCACTCTGTTTACAAAATGAAAAACTTGAAATATCGTTTTATTTTCGAGTACGAGTTCTACCGTGACACCAGTGCTGCAGAAACTGCTCGAAGGATTAATGATGTTTATGGCGGCGGTGTATCAAGAAAACACAGCGCGTTTTTTGTTCCAACGCTTTCGTTCTGGAAATTTCGACCCGCAGAACAAGCCCCGTGGACGGACGGAGACTAAAGTTGATAATGAAGAATTGAAGGCTATTGTGGAAGCGGATCCATCGCAAACCACGTCCGAGTTAGCTGAAAGCTGCGGTGTTAGTGATAAAACGGTTTTAATCCACTTGAAGCAAATTGGGAAGGTGAAAAAGCTTGAAACCTCATGAATTGAGTGCAGCAAACCGACAAACGCGCAACGACTGCTGATTTACATTACTCAACCGGTACAATAATGAAAGGATTTAAATCGAATCATTACCTGTGATGAAAAGTGGATCCTGTACGATAATCGGAAACACTCATCGCAATAGCTGAACCCTAGCGAACCAGCCAAAGCCTGCCCCAAGCGAAAATTGACTCGAAAAATTTACTTGTGAGCTTTTGGTGGATTAGTGCCGGTGTCGTTCACTACAGCTGCCAGACGATTACGGCAGATGTCTATTGCCAGCAACTGTAAATCATGATGGAAAAACTAGCTGCTAAACAACCGAGGTTGGTCATTCGCTCTAGGCCACTGCTGCTTCAGGACAACGCTAGACAACACATTGCATAATAGATGGCTACCAAATTAGAGGAGCTTCAATTGGAAAGTCTAAGACATCCACCGTACTCCCCGGACCCTGCTCCAACGGATTACCATTTTATTTGACATTTGGATAACTTCTTGCAAGGGAAAAAATTCAACTCCGATGGAGCCGATTCAAGTCCAAAGCGCCTTTGAAGGCTTTTGAATTTCTTTGAAGATTTTATTGATTCCTGTCCGAATAGTTTTTTAGTAAAGGAATAAATAAGCTACCTTTGAGATGGCAAATGTGCATAGATAGATAGCAATGGCATATAGGTACTTTGATTAAATAAATATATTATCACAGTAATAAGTAATAACACACAATACTTCTTGCACTATTTCCACTTTAATAATTGTTAGTGCCAGAAGTATTGTGTATTATTACTGTGAAACATAAATTTCCACCAAGAACCTACAGTGCAATCATTAACATAATTATCTTATTATTATATTATGTTAAAAAAAATACTTTTTGTTCCTCCTTTACAGAACGCCAATTTCAAATGTAGGTTACCTAATGACCTAATATTTCAGAATGAAATTTCATTCAAATTGTGAAATATTAATGAAAACAAAAGAACAGAGGATATTATAATAAATTAAATTAAACAGATATTACCAACGGAGATGAAACACCGGAATAGTCGCTTACCGTCGCGTCGGCATGAATAATGAAGCTTTTGATCAGTTCACACCTCGACGATACGACGATACGCTTCGCTGCGTGGCGACGATAATATATACAAAATAGATTTTATTGACCGCAAAAAAAATGAAAATATACACGTTTTATATGGACTAAGATCCCAGTCCTGATAGACTCCCCATATATTGATACTGATAAAATATATGACATATTGTAGTATTAGTTGTGAGTAGGTACGGTGAACGTTTGTACTATGTATACCAGATTGTGCGGTGGGCCAATAAAAAAAATGTACTAACTTTTCTTATGGTAACCTTTGAAATGATTCTAATGTATACGTATAATTATTTTAGTAGATTAATGATAACATTTGAATATTATAGACTTATAGAGTGAACTTTACACGGATTGCTTATTTCTACGTAGTTTTCACAAAATAAAATGGAAAATCATCCACGTAGAAATAAAAATCATTAAACATTTAACCTTTATATCTCTGTTCATACTAAGTTTAGAGAAAAATTACTTCAATAAGTTTTGTTCCTTATGTTATTTTGGATCCATATAATAAGATTGATTCCTTATCAGAATCTAAGTGAGCCATTTTTTTTCCAACTTTAGCGCTTTATACCTAATAATTGGCCTATACGGCACAATCTTGCGTATGCATACGTTCATTGTACAATGTAATAATAATACAATACTATAACAATAACATGAAATATATTTTAGTAAGGTTATAAGGGGAGTCTGGTGGGGCTGGGATCTTAGTCCAATATGACATCGGTCGTACACTGAACACGGCGCGCTGTGTATAGTGGTGCAACTTGACATTCGAACACTTTGAATAAAACGTGTATCTTCTTGTGAAATGTATAATGCAGCGTCCGCGCCAGGGGGGTGAAACTCTCATACATGCACAAATTAACAGAGAACAGAGACATCTAAAAATGAATATCCGGTACTAACAGTTTGAAAGTTTTCGGATAGACATAACAGATGTCACTAAGTGACTTCTACATCACGCTATCGATAACACCAGGCGTATGTATAAGGGCTCGCGAATATTTTACTATGCAGTAACCATATCTTACTATTCAAAGCAAGACTTGGTCATTGTTTATGTGTCTACGACTTTTGATAAAACTTAATTTCTGTCCATGATTTAGTTAAATAAAAATTATCAGGCGGTACTACTTCCATCTAGCGGGTTTGATAGTAACTAAAACGGTACAACGCCATATAAAAACGACATTCCGAAACTTTTGCAAGACTCAGTTTCAATTTTAGAGTTTCGCATCTATACTAGTATATATCTGTATAATCTATGGTCCGCGCCATGTCGCGTATCGTTTCGTCACGGTGTGAATTGACCTTTATAGTGATTCTTAAAATTAAAATTTTCTTAAGATGTTTCATTTTTACGGCTTTATTAATGCAAAATCTTTTTAAGGGGAATTTTCTTTAAGACTTTTATGAAAAACCTGTACCTGGACTTATAGTTTAAGCATAATTTCCTTATTGAATTACCCAATTAGATATAATTATAAACTGTAATCACTCGATGACAGTGACCAATATGGTGTCGGTCTAAATGTTGAGATTCGTCTCGAAATTAGAATAACTCTACGAATTAAAGCTTTTAAGCATCATAAATAATAATGTACGACTGTAGAAAACGAAAGAAAACTTTATTGAGCATTGTCTCTGAAATGTCATTGTGTATAAGAATGAGCGCGCGAAATATTTCAGTATTTAGCTTTTTAAATTTTGAAGTTGATTTTTGTCATTGGAAAAGTTTTATTGGCTGTGTTCCGCCGAAAAAAGCGCTAGCTAAAGAAGAAAAAAAAAACAAAAAACTTTATAACCGCTAACATAATCCGCCATTTTCCTTATTTTGCTTAATTTTTTTTTGTTACAGCTATTTAACAGCCATTATATCAGAAAATCGTACTGAGCATTGGGTTTTTTGTTTTTAAATATTTTCAAAAGTAACTGTAGGTATCATTTTTTTCTGAATGAAAAGTCCTTGGACATATTTGGATGATATTTCGTATAAATTGAGTACGGAAAAATAGTGAGTTGGGCATTTAAGCGTTTTCTAAAATTCAGCCCCTGGGGCAATTAATTTTAGTGTTAGATACGTGTAACGCAGTTATAACGCGTTTCAAATGAGAATAGGAACGTCAATGACCTTTATCTGTCAAATATCACTTGAGAAGTGCGACTTTCAGAAAAACTTATGTGCATATAAATAATAATAGTCTTGCATCGAATGTAAATAATAACGTTAAATAGTTATCAATTATCTAAACATAAATTTAACTATCTTAACAGTCTAAATTCGAAACAATATGGCGCCGACTCGATTATATTCTCATTTGAACCGCACTATAAATGGGCATTTGGCTTTTTGAGTCGTTGACCAATTGGTCTCAAGTTCAAATCCCGGTCAGACGATTTTATTATTTTTTTTATTAGTAATTTTTATTTTTGTCGCAATGATAATTTTGTGTGTTCCAGGTAAGTATCTACTAAGAAATATTATTGACAGCATACCTAATTCTTTTGTTATTATTAGTTTCTCTACGTTGTTAAGTTAATAAGTGTAGATTATAAATAACCTAACCATTAGCATGTCAGGACATTTCTAAGGTGGATTCCGTAACTAACAATGCGTAGGTAATATGTTTTCTTAATTTCTTTAAAAATTAGGTACCTACTACAAAAGCTGTCGCCGAGATCACTCGAAATAATTTTCTTAAATCTCTAGGGAACGCAACACACACATTCTTATTTACTTTTTTGGGGGTTACTATTGGAAACGCCTCCGTGGCACAGTGTTTTATAAACCCAAAAAAAGTGACATCGTTTTTTTATTGCAGTTCTTTAAAGATTAGATCAAAAGAAATGCGAGAATAGAATTCCCGATTTTCTAGTGTACCTAAATCCAGAGATAGAAGCCTTCGAAAATGCGAAAATTTTCACCCGGATTTACAGATAAAAATTAATTAAAAATAATTGGTGCATATTAGCATCAAGTGGATTTATTTCATCGATGAAGACATTAAAGACACACATAATTCAGTTACAAAATTTATTTTAAGTTTATTAGAAAATATTTTACAATCATTTTTAACATTTTACATTTTATTTAATAACTCGAATACTCCGCAAAATCGACACTTCTTTCTAATTTATAAATATAGGTATTAACTTGGTCTACACACATAAAAAAAATCAAAGGTCGATCTCGTGAACTAACAGAGTTAAAAGCATTCAAATATTTTTCGTAGGGTTGTCACTTAAACCCGGATTTGAAAATATTATGAATTGTAATTTTTTAAACAAAATTTTAAAATTTTATGCATGAGCCAATATTATCATAACGCTTGTATGCTATATTAACCAACAAAAAAAAAAAGATTATCAATTTGATATTATAGGGATTGCGTAATTTTCATATAATATGGTGATCTATAATGTCTTTCGAATATTTACGCATAATTTAACACAATTTATGCATAATTCGAGTAAATTAAAAAAAATAAAAAAAAAAAAATTTTTTTTAAATTTTTTTTGTTTACTCACATATCTTTTGTTGGTAAGTTGTAACTATTTAATATAAACGTCTGTCATAGGCAGACTTGTTTTTATTTTACTTATTATACTTATTTGTTTGCATTTCGACCACTTTTTTGCAACAGATGTCCCACGCGTTGATGAAACTGTAATTTATAAACCCAAAAAAGTGACATCTTTTTTTCTACGGTTTAACCATTCTTTAAATATTAGATTTCGTCTCATTTTATTTACTAGCTTTTGCCCGCGGCTTCGCCCGCGTGGAATAGCGTTCTTGGAGAAAAAACTTCTTCAGCAAATAACTTCAGACACTGCTGTATACTTCTGTATACAATATTGAAAATGTTATTACGGTTTCGTACCCGATGGGTAAAAACAGGACCATATCATATCAATGCGATAACGATGCGACGTGTGAGACCGCTTGTGCGACCGATATATTATTATATTAAAAGGATGAGTATATCTATACTAATAAGTAATATTATAAAGAGGAAAGGAATGTTTGTTTGCATCGAATATGCTCCGAAACTACTGGATCGATTTAGATGATATAAATTAGACCACGAGGATGGACATATTAGGCAATTTTTTGTAGCGGCAAAATGTCCTGTCCTCACGGGAACCGTACATTTTGCCGCTTTCCTTTAGTGCACACAAAGTGGCGGGAAACAAGAAGAATGCAATGAATATGGCGGGAAATTTAATTTAAATAAAGTTTATTTATTCATCTTAAGTTAACAATATTTTCTGATCATATCTCGTCAATAAATCCCAACATATATTCATTGGCTTTCAGTAAAGCTAGAGCGGCAGCAGGCAATGGCTGTTTTATTGTTATTTTTTATTGAGAACAGCAATTATTGGATCTGATGACATGAGCTCTATAGAAAATATCGTGCATAAATTTATTTCTATAAAATTTTCGATATAACATCACTTACAAAAAATGTCATATAACATTACTAGCAAAAAATGTTCCTTGCTAGCAACACTTTCAAATGGCACAATAATATAGGACGACATTTTTTTAAAACTTCTTTTGTAACTTTCAATCAATAATATCCCCGTTCATACTGAGTCTAAAGAACAATGGCTTTAGCAAATTTGATTTCTTACATCAGTCTAAAACCAATTACAATGTTTGATTTATGGCCGCCCGAAAACGAAAAGACTACAAAATCGGCATTGCTATTTGACAACCCTAACCTCAATCCGACCTGGTAATACGCCGGGTGTACGTATAATCGTCATAACTCTGTTAGTTCACGAGATCGATCTATGATTTTTTTTATACGTGTAGACCAAGTTAATACCTATATTTATAAATAAGAACGAAGTGTCGATTTTGCGGACTATTCGAGTTATTAAATAAAATCTAAAATGTTAAAAGTGATTGTAAAATATTTTCTAATAAACTTAAAATAAATTTTGTAACTGAATTATGTGCGTCTTTAATGTCTTCATCGATGAAATAAATCCAGTTGATGCTAATATGCACCAGTAATTTTTAATTAATTTTTATCTGTAAATCCGGGTAAAAAATTTTCGAAGGATTCTATCTCCGGATTTAGGCACACTAGAAAATCGGGAATTCTACTCTCGCATTTCTTTTGATCTAATCTTTAAATAACTGCAATAAAAAAACGATGTAACTTTTTTTGGGTTTATAAAACACTGTGCGTGGTCTAGTGGCGGAGAGCCAACTCGACTGCGGAGGTCGTAGGTTCGATCCCAGCGTTGGAATAACAAATAAGTCTGGTTAGGACAATGCAGGCTGATGACCTGATTGTTTGAAGCTGAAATAAAATGATGATTTTATTTTGAACCCGCTTAAAGACGTGGACCATGAAAATATTGTTTTAAGCAAGACTTTATAACTATTTAAAAAAATATACACATAAAAAACATTGCCTCGGTATTTATTTTTTAATAAATATGAAAGTTAACATAATTATACATAAAGTAAAATCGGAAACCAATAAAAGTTTATAGTTATATACATCAAGTTATTATCTAAAAATAGTTCGTTATCCCCGGCGCGCCTCAACGATGTTTGTGTTGAGAGCATCTGTAATAGTAACAACTAACAAACGGCTCTCCACTTGTTTACCCAAAAATAAAATATCTATGGGCCACTTTTACTGTACGATAATTGTTATAGGTTATATTAATATAATATTATTTTTACTTTTTTTATTTTAGGCTATACCTATTAACGCTGTGTGAAATTATATTCAATATAACTAAATCAGGAAAAACATTAAGTTTCCGGTAATAACTGATAATTGCTAATTTTAATTTCGTAACCTCACAAGTATATTTCTTTGTTTTATATGGGTAAATTTTTTAAAGGAGAAAATTTGTTATAAGTTTTTAACATTGAGTAGAGGAGTGAGGATATTATCTAATATTCTAGTATATAATGAATCTCTCAACAAGTAAATAATATATTAAACGAATATTCTGCATTTCAGCAACTGTCTTTGTAGATAGGTTTGTCGATAAACTTATTTATTTTCGGTAACACTAAAGTATTTATATCATTAGTTACTATATTTTATCAAAGCTCCGAGCAAAGCTCAGTTACCGAGGTACTATAATAAGTACCTAATAAGTTAGTAGTTTGTGGCAAAGATTTCCAAACTCAAGATAGGCTATGTCGCACATTTGACAGAAGAAATCTTCATACTGCAAAAAGTTACGCCATCTTGGTTTTCACAATACTTCAAATGTAAGCCATCTTGTTTTCAAATGCCAAAATAGCCCCAAAAATCTCAAAAATCTATTTAACTGGAGACACTTTTTGCCTCAACATGCCTCGTCTTTAATATAATATAATGTCTCCGAAAATCAATTACGGATACATAATCCACTGCTTATGTATGGACGTTTAGGAAAAAAAATATATTTTGTCATACCTACTCAAAGTAAAAAATCATTTCATGTATGGCTGACTCTCCGCTAAACGCAAACTCGACCATATAAAGAAATAATATTATTTTCTAGTATGACAATTATTTTTCTGCTTAAACGTCTTTACTTATGCAATAGATCATAATATGCCCAAAATATCCGTAATTGTCTTTGGTTCGTGGGCTAGGATTATGGCAAATTGTAATATACAGCGTGTCCCGACACCTATATCGGAGCCTTTAGTGGTAAAAATATGGAATTTTTTATCGACAAATTGCCCCTTAAATTTTATTTTTCTCTCACGTTTGTGAAATGGCAGCCATTTTATTTTTTGGTAACCAAGACCAGGGCTCTCGTACTAATTCGACCACCACTACTCATGTAAATGTCCTAGGAACTTAAATAAGGTCTCATTTGATAGCTAAATATGTGGACAATAATTCACAGTTAATTTTTTTTAATTTTCTTTGAACAGAAAAACAAAAAAAGGTAATTAAAAAAAATATAGTTTTTTTTGGTGATTTTTTAAAATTATTTGCTTTTTGTGAAAAATCTTGGCCATTAACCTGCTTGTTTTTTATTCTAAAACGATAGAAGAGGACGTTTGCTAAAATAAAATACAAACTACTTTACTCTCAGTGCAATAGTTTAGAAGTTATAACAATTTGTTGGTATCATCTCAGGCAGGGGGCCAGCCAGTCGTCTTTTTCAAATTGTTATAACTACTAAACTATTGCACTGAGAGTAAAGGAGTTTAGTATTTTATTTTAGCAAACGTCCCCTTCTATCGTTGTAAAACAAATAATAAGTAGTTATAACAATTTGAAAAAGACGACTGGCTGGCTCCCTGTCTTGAGATGATACCAACAAATTGTTATAACTTCTAAACTATTGCACTGAGAGTAAAGGTGTTTGTATTTTATTTTAGCGAACGTCCTTTTCTATCGTTTTAGAACAAAAAACAAGCAGGTTAATGACCTAGATTTTTCACAAAAAGCAAATAATCCTTTTTTGTATTTCTGTTTAAAAAAAAAAATTAAAACATTTTAACTGTGAATTATTGTCCACATATTTAGCTATCAAATGAGACCTTATTTATGTTCCTAGGACATTTAGATGAGTAGTGGTGGTCGAATTAGTAGGAGAGCCCGGGTCTTGGTTACCAAAAAATAAAATGGCTGCCATTTCACAAACGTGAGAGAAAAATAAAATTTAAGGGGCAATTTGTCGATAAAAAATTCCATATTTTTTACCACTAAAGGCTCCGATATAGGTGTCGGGACACGCTGTATATATAAGATCGCTGTGCAACATGACCGTTTAAAAATATAAAATGTTAACTTATAACCTACATATCGCACATGATATATTTTATCTTCCGAAATTTTGTCGTCAAAGCTAAATATTGAAGTTGTTATTTAATTATTTATAAAAATACATAACCCTCTACGATGTAGCGCTCTAAAACTGTCCAAGTAGGTCTCGTGTCGCACCCCCGGAGTTGGGGATGCGGCGGGGTTTCCACTTTTTTATTTTTCAAGAATATATTTATAAATTGTTGCTAAAACCTACGCATATGACATATGTATATCTAAAAACTAGAATAAATTCTCTATATGATTACGTAACTGAAATTTGAAAAATACTGAATGAATACAAAAACCCTTAAACATCGCGCGGCTGTATACGGCACAAGGCATTCGCGTTTGTTTTTTCGATTTTCATTAATGAATCGTTAGTAAAACCTTGGCATGTTATATATTTTTTCAAACTAGAATAAACATTCTACACATTTTATAAAAAAAATTCAAGAAATATAACGTTTAACATGCAAAATATTAAAAATAATTTCACCGAGAATGAATTTTTTGTGGGGATATAATTAATCGAGCGAACAAAAAATAAGTTGGCGGCTGCACGTGAGCATACTGTATTACTGAATTTGGCAGCGAATTAATATGTTGGCGACTAAATTACTAAACTGGCGAAAACACTCGGGTGACAAAAAATTCTAAAGTCGGCAGATAAAAAGAGGCGAAATTTAATCCAAATTAGCACCGACATTTATAAGTTGGTGACTTAATTTCCGAGTTGGTGACCATTATACCATATAAGCAGCTATAAAACCAGATTTGGTTGATAAATTAATGGCTGCTAAAAATTCAATTTGCAGGCTACGGAAAATCCTATTTTTGAATACTGTTGGAGTATGTTTTTCTTTGTCATGGGTGTCATTTTCTAGGTTTCTGGGGGTGCAGAATAATATGAAAATAAAATCTGTTTCGTAATTCCACAATGGCGTAAATTTTTGTTATTAAAATTAACAAGGTTGTCCTTTTCCCGGTTTCTGGGGGTTCTGATTACAAAATTGTCTTCCAATTTCATTTTCCAAAATGGAGAATATTCAATCTTCGGAAAATTAATATGAATACTAAATTAAAAGATCTTTGGGATGCTAATTAGGATTGATGATTATTATTACAGTATGTTATGTAGTTCAAAGTACCAGCTATGTAGGTATAGAAATTTTAAAAAATTCAGGATTCATGAATTTTTCTGCCATTCATGAAGAAAATATGCGATTTCTAGATTAATAAGGGGGAGCAAATTTTCATTACTTTTGCAGTAGGATGCACCGTTTCTGAGATAGAAGCGACTACCTATAGAAAAAAATATAACAATGCTGTACTGAGATACGAGGGGTGTATCAATCTATAGAAATATTGGAAAATTCAAGATTTTCGATTTTTTTTTCTCCCATCATGAAGAAAATATGATGTTGCGTTATTCCCAAGGGGGACGAAATTTTCATTATTTTTTTCAATAGGATGCACCGTTTCCGAGATAGAATCAATTTTATAAAAAAAGAAGTAAATGCTGTACATTGAGATACGACGGATGTATAAATCTATAGAAATGTTGGAAAATTCAGGATTTTCGTATTTTTTTTTCTCCCATCATGAAGAAAATATGATGTTGCGGGGTTCCTAAGGGGGACGAAATTTTTACTTATTTTTTCAATAGGATGCACTGTTTCCGAGATAGAATTAATTCTATTAAAAAAAGAAGTAATGCTGTACATTTAGATACGACGGATGTATAAATCTATGGAAATGTTGGAAAATAAAAGATTTTCGAAAAAAAATTTCACCCATCATGAAGAAAATATGATGTTGCAGGGTTTCTAAGGGGGACGAAATTTTCATTATTTTTTCAATAGGATGCACCGTTTCCGAGATAGAATCAATTTTATAAAAAAGAAGTAAAAGCTGTACATTGAGATACGACGGATGTTTATAGCTATAGAAATGTTGGAAAATTCAGGATTTTCGAAATTTTTTTCTCCCATCATGAAGAAAATATGATGTTGCGGAGTTCCAAAGGGGGCGAAATTTTCATTATTTTTTCAATAGGATGCACCGTTTCCGAGATAGAATCAATTTTATAAAAAAAGAAGTAAAAGCTGTACATTGAGATACGACGGATGTTTATAGCTATAGAAATGTTGGAAAATTCAGGATTTTCGATTTTTTTTTCTCCCATCATGAAGAAAATATGATGTTGCGGGGTTCCAAAGGGGGGGCGAAATATTCATTATTTTTTTCAATAGGATGCACCGAGATAGAATCAACTTTATAAAAACATAGTAAAAGCTGTACATTGAGATACGACGGATGTTTATAGCTATAGAAATGTTGGAAAATTCAGGATTTTCAAATTTCTTTTTCTCCCATCATGAAGAAAATATGAGGTTGTTGGGTTACTAAGGAAATTTAAAATGGATGACTTTTTTGTAATCAGCACCCCCAGAAACCAATAAAAGGACACCCATATTATTTTTATGAATTTAAGTATGTCCGCCATATTGGAATTTCAAAACGAATGTCATTTTCGTATCCAGCACTCCCAAAAACCTGGTAAACGACACCCATATCAATTTTACGAAAAATAAATATCCGCCATTTTTAAATTTCAAAATTAATCTACATAATAATCTACACCTCCCTAAAACCGAGAAAAATAAAAAATTGGGAATTTTGTACGCTCCTTTATGGTTTTTTTGTGCGCGCTCGTTTCGCTGCTTGTATGGTTTTTGAGTTACCTACATCAGGGAAAATATATGTGCCTATTCTTAAATTAAATGTGTACTCACAAATTGTCGCCAAGATGGTTATTTAGTCGCTAAAACATAATCTGTCTGCCAGTTTGGAAAATTCAGTGGTATTATTTAGTCACTAGATTAGTAATTTTTTTGTTCCTTACATTCTTTCGCCAACTTGGTAATTTAGTATTCAATATTGGGTATTTTCACATCCAAAATTTAATTGTTTTGTCACAAGTTTAAATACATGCCTTTTTTGTGTCGGTTTTTGAATCAAAATTATGGTGAAATTTTACAACACACATACCAAAGTTTTTATAGTATAAGTAGTTAAATATATTTGAAATCTGTAAATAACTTTTATCTTAAATATGAAATTATGTGCATGACTGATGAGTGATGACATATTTTGTTATCAGACTAATAAGAAGTCCAATTTCCTTAAGGCTTAGAGTGAGAGGACACCTGAGATCAGAATGCATGCCTTGTCCTCCATTATTCCTTGTCATCAGCAATCTGTCCCTTGGCTCTTGTACTTATAATATTATTGCTAAGTGTTCCATTAGTATAATAATAATTATAATCATTTTCGCGACAGCCAGATGCGGATCACGATTTTGGTAGAAAAACATAAAAAGTGAAGATATATTTTTATAAATATTTGTGTATCGTTAGGTGTATTTGAATTACATAGGTAATAGGTAGGTACATAATATTTTCTATTTTCTTTAGGTATCTACCAATGAAATTATTTAAAATCATACTTATTAGAAATAATTAAACTTTAAAAAAAATCTGCGACTTAACTATAGGTAGGTACTTACTTATTTTTGTATTTGAATAAATTGAATTAATGTAAATTATCTTTATACACTGTTAAAAAAATTCAATCCAACTAAGTAATCACTCAATACCTTTTAAAATATGTTTTGAAAAGGTATTAATTTGTAATATTAAAATTCTGTTGGATCGAATCTGAAAATATTGTCGGATTAATTAAAACTGCGAATACCTATAGATTTTTTATGATTTCGTCGCTAATCAAGAGAAATTACATTTTATATTTTGCATAATTAAAATTTAATTACAAAAGATAATGATTCAAATTGACCCAGAGTCGACAGCAATAAAATGGTTGCCAATGGCTGTGTTCCGCGGAAAATAGCGTTAACAAAAAAACGCAAGGAAAATAGCGACCGCTGGCTAATTAAATAAGCAAAATGGCGGATTATGTTAGCAGTACAAACTTATTGTCCCAGGTACTACAGTAGTTCAAGAGTAGTTACTTCGCTCGGAGAATACTGTATAAATTATCCATTAACAGATGAAAAAGGCCTAAGTTTTTTTTTTATTGAAGTTAGCAAACTTGTCCTGGCCGATAATCTGTTTTTTTTTCTTTAGCGCTAGCAAGCGCTAACAAGCGCCATTTTCCGCGGAATACAGCCACTGTGTTCAGTTTTTGCTGCCACTAAAAGCACAGGGGCGACACTCACTCTACAAATGACAGCTCGAGCAGTGGCGAATGTCAACCATATTAACGTAAGCCTAAAGGCGTGACTCCTGTTCGAAACATTACACAGAAAACATGAAACATTGGGACGTGGCTATACACATTTGTCTAGGAATAGACAATGTTTTTGTTTTCGGAGACGGACGAAAAACATTCCCGCGCGGATAGAGAGGGGAAGAAATGTTTCATTTCTTATCTAGTGTTCACATCGTTCACATGACACCTAGTTACAGGTTTTTTAGGGTTATAGTTTTGCTTGTTGTGTTTTTTGTGTCTGTTTTTGTGATCGCTCATAATATATGGCCTGACTTAATTAAAAAACACAAATTTTGACAGTTTTCAATAGAAATGCATAAAATGGCGCACATATTTATGAGTTGAAAAAAATACTTTTATGAAACACCTAAAGTGGCCTTTTCAGAACCCCTCTTTTCTCCTAGATTCTACACCTACAATCACTAAAACTGTGAGCGCTAATACGTCTTTCTCGTCGGAACTTAGATCGTGTCTGGACAAAATGTTTTGTTTCGACCAAAAACATTTTCTGTAGCTGGAGACAGCTTGTGTATGAAAACAAATGTTTTTGTTTCATGTTTTCTGTGTAATGTTTCGAACAGGAGTCACGCCTTAAGGTTGACACCAAAATGATTTTAAACGTCGTATCGGACAAATCTATCATAAAAATTATGAAATTATATTGTCAATTACATCAAAGCACAAAACGACCAGCGGCCAGTCCAGGCTGGGAAAAAGTTCATCCCCGCCTGCTTCTGTATTCGCCAATAGCCAGACACGCACACACAGCCGCGAGCTGTCATTCGTGTAAATGGGTGGAATGACGATTCTTTACGTTAGTAATTTAAATAATACTTTGATGTCAAAAGGACGGAATTATCTGTTTGATACTTTAGCTGTTTGTGAATAGACAAGTTTGGTAAAATATTGAAGAAGATGATCATTGTTAGTGTTAATAATGATATCATCACAAACTATGTTCAGATAGTTAGGTGAAATAAAATTTTTGTTTGGTTTTTAAAACAAATATTAACTTAAGGATACTGAATAGTCTAAAGAAATATACCTAATTATCCTACTAATATGATAATTGTGAAAATTTGTGAGTATGTATGGATGGATGGATGGATGTATGTTTGTTACCTACTCTTACACGCAAAAACTACTCAACGGATTTCGATGGAATTTGGTATGGTAGTAGTTTAGAGTCTGGATTAAAACATAGGCTACTTTTTATCCCAAAAAAATTCACTGTTCCCATACGCGGGTGGAGCCGCAGCCAACAGCTAGTTATTATTATTTGAGTCCGCCGTTGTTTGTATCGGATTTGGTTCGCTCCGTACCAAATCCGTGCGTGTGTAGAGCAGTCCGGCGTTCGGGCTGGACAACGATCTCACTGTTACCAACTTAGGGATTTTCCCCCCAAAATTAGGGAAAAAAATCTACGGGGGTTTACTAGGGGACAGGATTTTTAGAGTTTACTCCTTTTTTATATCTATACCCGGGATATGAAAATGTATAGGGAGTAAATTCAAATTAAGACACGTTAGTTTTATATTATTTAAGCGTAAGTCTTTATGGTAAAAACATAACCTTTCTTTCTAGCTTATTAGGTATCTCTTAAACCTGTAAATAGTATAACTAATCAGGGTCGAATTAAGGGTTAAGTTTGGGGAGAAATATTTTTGAGAGTTGCTATCACTGCATGTTTTCAATGAATTGTGGGAATCATCGTCGTTGTCAAAAAACAGCATTGTAAATAGACCTCTGTGCTAATACAATAGAGCTGCAAATCGAACATACGAGTGTCGAGTTTTCAATTCGGTCTGCCGTACCAAATCCGTGCGTGTGTAGCGACACCAGATTCGGTTCGCGGATATAGTCCGCGGACCAAGTTCGAGTGTATGTCATTCGCCAGTGCTCGAACTGTCATTTGTAGAGTGTCGCCCCTGGTACGCAAGCTAGTTTTTATTCTGAATAAATCAAACCCGTGAAATAAACATTATACTTTAATGCTATACGAGAGAAATTATTATCGGCAACATAATATTTTTAGTATTATACAAAACATTTTATAAAGGATATGCATACGATTCTGAACATCGGACTACTAAATGTGAGCTTTGTTAAGGCTTTCGGAATCTGTGTTAGCTTTAATTTAAAAATATTTATTAAATACCTTGTCCCTTACTAATAAACGCTGTATAAGCTTTGAATAGTTATACAGTGTTTTGTTCACATCACACAAGTGACATGTTTAATTCGATAGAAGGAGACAAAACACTGTATAACTATTTAAAGCTTATACAGCGTTTATTAGTAAGGGGGCTTATGTACTTTAGTTACAGCAACTGATGATATTATACTTTTATTCCGTGATCTCACAGCCTTTCACAGCACAATACTGACCTGAGCTACATTGTCAAATGCAAAACTCGAGTGCCACAATGGAGCACTCGAAGTATGGACACGTTTTGGCTCGGTATACCCCGTCTCTAATATATATTATGTCTACGGTAAAATTGTAAAAACCGATAGATTGTAATATTACTAGAGGTATTAAAAAAGTCGACAGATTGTCAAATAAACATTTCTCCTTACAATTGTACGCATTATTTTTCGATTTAATTATGATTATGAAAAAGCAAACAATTAAGGTGGCGCGGGGCACTTGCCGTTTAATCAATCGGCACGGTAAATATAACAATATAACGAAAAATAATGCGTACAATTGTAAGGAAAAATGTTTATTTGACAATCTGTCGACTTTTTATAATATCTCTAGTAATATTACAATCTATCGGTTTTTCCAATTTTACGGTTACATAATATATAAGTCGATGTTGTAAGGTAATTTGTATAATGTACGTGATAGGTGAGCTGTGTATTACCATAAGCATACATAATTTTATATTGGATATCTTATCTACGTTGTTAGTGCTATCATAGATGAATGTACCTTTCGGTTTTCCGCCTTTGTGAAATTGATACGTATAATAGTGCGAAATGACTAGGTACGTAAAGCTTAACTGCACCGCCAGTACAAGAGATTTTAGGGCCATTTCACACCGCCATGACGCTACGTGACGCTCTTATTTTAAGATAGCTATTGCAAATTGAACTTTATTCACTAAGCAAAAAGATACACGTTTCATATTGTGCAGTGTTCATACTATTACCTAGTCATACACTGCACAATATTATGTACAGTGCTACGCGTTGCAATGTGACATTCAAACTTTTACAATGTAGCGTAAATTATACGTAATCGATTTTGAAAAACGTAAAGTATTCCACGGAAAGACTGTTCTTATTGGGTTAGAAAGTAGCTTAAGTATTAATGCAGATCTTAAACTACTACCATGTCAAATTTCATCAAACCCATTCAGTAGATATTGTGTGTAAGCGTAACAGATATACATCCATATATACATCCCACAGAACACATATACCCTAAAGCAGTGTTTTTCAACCTGTGGGTCGCGACCCCCTAGGGGGTGGCGAAGCTTCTGTAGGGGGGTCGCCGGAGGTCGAGAGAACTTTAGTAAAAAAACAATAAAGATTAAAAATATTGATTTATTAAGTAAGAGAATTTTAACAAAAGGATAATTATACTCATAAATCGATCATCGATATCATCGATGTATGTAGTTGTAAAATAATATATTTGACGTACTATATTATGTACTTATATCCGAATCATAATTATGGAGACGCATGAAAACGTCGTATGGAATGAATATTTGTAACACTGTAACATACACATACATACATGATTAAGAAGCGAAGGGTCGGGGGGTCGCGAAATATTTTTTTCATACAAAGGGGGTCGCATCATGAAAAAGGTTGAAAAACACTGCCCTAAAGGAATACATCCATCCTCACAAACATTCACAGTTATAATAGCAGTAGGGCACCATCGGTTGAGTTGTGTCGCAGTCTGGGATTTCTTACCGTATATATACATACCCCCTTATTAATAAACGCTGTATAAGCTTTGAATAGTTATAAAGTGTTTTGTTCACATCACACAAGTGACATGTTTAATTCGATAGAAGGAGTCAAAACACTGTGTAACTATTCAAAGCTTATACAGCGTTTATTAGTAAGGGGGTAAGTGTATGACACGCTTTATAAATAATATTTTATCCTTTGTTTAGTAGCGATTCCTTAAAAGCCTGTTTCATCAAAAAATCTATTTTTATATAACCATTGTAAATTCTCCTTTATTTGAAGACTGCAAATTTCGCGAGACTGGATTAGATTGTATCGGCAATTACGGAGTTCTTAGGTTTTAATAATGTCCCCATTGTTATTATTAATGGCTGTTGGAATTTAATGAACGCTAAAAGGTCAAAAATGTCTGCTATAAATAGGACTTTAATTTTTCATTTTTTTAATTTGTTTTTTAATTACCCTGGTTTTCTTGAATAAGTAGGAGTAGTTTACCGAAATATGAGACGGATATGTGTAAGAGAAAGTCAGACGTGCAAGTACTGTAACTGTAATAATAATATCAAATTGTATTTCCCAGGGCCAAGCATCTTTTTAGGGATTTGACCAAAAGACTGGTCGATAAAACCAAAACAAAAACAAACCAACAAAATAAAACAAAACCATCCAACCAACCAAAACAAAACCATAAGGCTGGCACTTATCGGCCAACGTATCAGTGTGGCCATCCAGCGAGGCAATGCTGCCAGCCTCTTAGGTACCTACTCTACCCTAGCTTCCGACCTAGATCCAGTTTTTTACTTATAACCCTTTTTATTTTTATTTAGACAATAACTCTTACATAGTTTAGATAATAATTTAGTTATTTTAATTAGTTTTTAAATCGTTAACTTTATATTGTAATGTGTTTCGTTAAATAAATTGTATTTTAATGGCATGTATTTAAACTTGCGACAAAACAATTAAATTTTGTATGTGAAAATACCCAATATTGAATACTAAATTACCAAGTTGGCGAAAGAATGTAAGGAACAAAAAAATTACTAATCTGGTGACTAAATAATACCACTGAATTTTCCAAACTGGCAGACAGATTATGTTTTAGCGACTAAATAACCATCTTGGCGACAATTTGTGAGTACACATTTAATTTAAGAATAGGCACATAGATTTTCCCTGATGTAGGTAACTCAAAAACCATACAAGCAGCGAAACGAGCGCACACAAAAAAACCATAAAGGAGCGTACAAAATTCCCAATTTTAAATTTTTCGAAAATCCTGAATTTTCCAACATTTATATACCTATAAACATCCGCCGTATCTCAATGTACAGCATTTACTTCTTTTTTTTATAAAATTGATTCTATCTCGGAAACGGTGCATCCTATTGAAAAAATAATGAAAATTTCGCCCCCCTTTAAAACCTCGCAACATCATATTTTCTTCATGATGGGAGAAAAAAAATCGAAAATCCTGAATTTTTCAACATTTCTATAACTATAAACATCCGTCGTATCTCAATGTACAGCATTTACTTCTTTTTTTATAAAATTGATTCTATCTCGGAAACGGTGCATCCTATTAAAAAAATAATGAAAATTTCGCCCCCCTTTGGAACCCCGCAACATCATATTTTCTTCATGATGGGAGAAATTTTTTTTCGAAAATCCTGAATTTTCCAACATTTCTATACCTATAAACATCCGTCGTATCTCAATGTACAGCATTTACTTCTTTTTTTATAAAATTGATTCTATCTCGGAAACGGTGCATCCTATTGAAAAAATAATGAAAATTTCGCCCCCCTTTGGAACCCCGCAACATCGTATTTTCTTCATGATGGGAGAAAAAAAAATCGAAAATCCTGAATTCTTCAACATTTCTATAACTATAAACATCCGTCGTATCTCAATGTACAGCATTTACTTCTTTTTTTATAAAATTGATTCTATCTCGGAAACGGTGCATCCTATTGAAAAAATAATGAAAATTTCGCCCCCCTTTGGAAACTCACAACATCATATTTTCTTCATGATGGGAGAAATTTTTTTTCGAAAATCCTGAATTTTCCAACATTTCTATACCTATAAACATCCGTCGTATCTCAATGTACAGCATTTACTTTTTTTTTTATAAAATTGATTCTATCTCGGAAACGGTGCATCCTATTAAAAAAATAATGAAAATTTCGCCCCCCTTTGGAACCTCGCAACATCATATTTTCTTCATGATGGGAGAAAAATTTTTTCGAAAAAAAAAAGATCTTTTAATTTAGTATTCATATTCATTTTCCGAAGATTGAATATTATTCTCCATTTTGGAAAATGAAATTGGAAGACAATTTTGTAACCCCCAGAAACCGGGAAAAGGACAACCTTGTTAATTTTAATAACAAAAATTTACGCCATTGTGGAATTACGAAACAGATTTTATTTTCATATTATTCTGCACCCCCAGAAACCTAGAAAATGACACCCATGACAAAGAAAAACATACTCCAACAGTATCCAAAAATAGGATTTTCCGTAGCCTGCAAATTGGATTTTTAGCAGCCATTAATTTATCAACCAAATCTGGTTTTATAGCTGCTTATATGGTATAATGGTCACCAACTCGGAAATTAAGTCACCAACTTATAAATGTCGGTGCTAATTTGGATTAAATTTCGCCTCTTTTTATCTGAAGACTTTAGAATTTTTTGTCACCCGAGTGTTTTCGCCAGTTTAGTAATTTAGTTGCCAACATATTAATTCGCTGCCAAATTCAGTAATACAGTATGCTCACGTGCAGCCGCCAACTTATTTTTTGTTCGCTCGATTAATTATATCCCTATTTTAATATGTGACAAGTCCGATGTTACTCATCAATCATCATTCCTGTAAGGCCTGCATTTTTTTTAAACTCACCAAAAGTAACAGAGTACTACGTAAACGGTAAAAATTAAACCGACCAACTGCGGTTGGATTGGATTGATTGGTTGGAGAGAAAACAGCAAAAAAAATATACGTTTATTGTATAGGGTGTATAATATGGAAACTATTTGAGTGAAATATTTATTAAATTCTTTTTTAGTAGTTGTTGTAGCGGCAACAGAAATACATATACACCCGGTGACAGACAGAAGACGGACTGACGGACGAACGGCGGACAGTCAGTGGAGTAATAGAGTCCCATTTTCAAGGTTCCGACTTCCGTAATACTTGAGGAAATTAAATCAAAGCAGATTCCTGTCGAACTTCCATAATATTATGAAGAAATTAAATCAAAGCACATTCCTGTCGAATCTATTCTTTTGGTTTTCCAAAGAAGTATTAATCAATTAAATTATTTTTGAATATCTTAACATAATTTCTGCGATTTTTATACTTTTTATTTAGTTTATTTTAATTATTTTCTTTATTTTTGTTTTTTACAATACAATAACATTTTTCAAATACTCGTTCAATGATATTTCATGTTACTGGAAATTTAGGAGTTACCGACGCGACGTGGTTTACGATGTTTATTGCGGTGCCAACGAAATTCACGTTTACAGACGTACAGACGTACGTAACGACTTGTATTGATGTATCGTTCAACTTATATTATATATTATTTTTTATACTTTACTGGATGAAGCTTGTGACTTCGTAAATTCGTACGCAGAAAAAGATATATAAAGATATAGGTAATTTAAAATACATAACTTGTTTATTACCTACCTTTTAAAATACTTTTTCAATAAAATTTTCGATTGTAACTTTAGATTTCAATTACGTACATTTTTAAGAAGATTTTAGATTCACAACAAGTTTAGATTTAATTTAAGTTTTTATGAGGCTTTTAACAAGCCATTATACCACTTCTATAAAAGTGTCTTGCGTAGATATTATTATAAAAAATAATAATAAATAACTTTTATTTCTGGCTGCATAGGCCCATATTATGTTGTTGTGGCCCATATAATGTTAGCCTGTAAGGTATTTAGTATTTACCTTACAGGCTAACATACACATTATATACTTGAAAACTACACTTTGTCACGTGTTGACGGCGACGTGATGCGCGGTTCGTTCCGGAGTCTCCCCCCGGAACCTCCGGTAAACCACACCCGTCGGCCAGAAATCTTCCACCTCGAAGGTCGATAGTAGATGCGTCAGTACTCACACCACAAAGGAACTGAAGCTGACCTTGTGGCGAGACTCCAGACGCTCGACCCTTAGGGCGAGAGACGTCTTCTTACGGATGTAGTCCACGACGCGACGTCCTCAACCTCCATGGATCAGTGCAGGCGGAAGACGTACAGCGGAGTCGCAGGTACTTCACACTGCAGTCGCAGCTCGGCTACGTAGGGTGCGGTGCCGCGGTGGTTGCGGGCGGCAGGCTTTCTCTTCTTTTTTTTCCAAAAAATGAATTAACCTGTAATAGAATTAACAATTTCTGATTGATTCCGTTTTTGTTTCAAACAAACTGAAAAATTTAAACCTACTCAGTTACAACTCATCTAATTAATAGAACACGATCGCTTGCTCCTTAAATTGTCTGGAAATTGAAGAACAATGTAAACAATGGCACAATAAAGATAGCGATCAGCTTGCAATGTTTCAAAGAACCCTTCGGCGATGTAAAAACACGTCCATTTGAATGATTTGAACCAGGCTTTTCCTTGTCATTTTATATTTAGGTACTTACAATTATTGGTCACTCCGATGACCAACTATCCTACTACTATTATAAATGTTAAAGTTTGTGAGAATAGATGGATGTATGGATGTTTGTTGCTCTTTTGCGCAAAAACTATTGAATGGATTTTGACGAAATTTGGTATGGTAATAGTTTAAGCTCTAGATTACCACACAAGCCCATTCTTATCCCAAAAAAGTACAGCGTTCCATTGGGATACTGTATTTACGCGGGGTGGGATTGTGCGTGGGTAGCATCTCCAAGTACGTCGGAATTTCAAACATACCCATCTGAATCGGTTAATTTCGTAAAAAAAATAAACGTTTCAATTGAAACAGTACCTACGTCACCTACGTGTATTAAGGTGGGTGGTTATTTTCAAAACACAATCATTCAGCGATCGGGCGGCGTACTTATTAGTCAGAAGATTTCGGCTTAAGATCTCATTCGAACTGTGGGAATAGTTGGACACAAGTCACTGCTCAACTACTGCCACATTCAGTGATAACTGGTAATTGTCAGCTTTAGTTTACATATTAACGATAAATATTAGGTATATACTAGCTGCCCCGATAAAATTATTAAAAGAGCAAAGCAAAGAAGACATTGATCTTGTTTATTTTATATAGATTTAGGTATGTGACCGTGAAGAACTTTGTTTATAATAATATATTATCATAAAATAATTGTATTTACATGTATTAATTAAACAATTTAAATCAATTTATTCAGATTTCAAATACACGTAAAAATAGATAGATGCATAACAAATATACATAATTAAATAGTATTTATATCACGTCAATCTGATCCCGTGATAAGTTGAACTTGTCCTGAGCATGATATTAGTAAAAGAATATAAAAAGATCTCAAATACTTCTCATCATTTAAACCTTCCCTGTACTGATGCGATTATTTTAAGACCAAAATTAGCCAAATCGGTCCAGCCGTTTTCGAGTTTTAGCGAGACATCCAAATTGCAATATTTTTTTTTATATAAAACTAGCTGTCCCGGCAAACTTCGTATACCGTCTTAGAATTAAATTTGTTGACGTACTGATAGCAGTGCCACCTACCGGGTCCAATTGTAAATCTAAACCTTCTCATAAAATTCCCTACAACCTAAAATTCTCGAATCCACTTGAACACACACAAAAAAATCATTTAGGAAGAGCCGTTTAGGAAGAGTTCAGTGACATACACACGCACAAAAGAAATATATTATGAAGATTATTTGTGCCCTGCCGCATGTTACATATTTTATCAAAGGATCTTAATTGAACAAATCTCTAATGCCCCAAATAACGCCCAGAAGTGACAAACGCTTTAGGCTTCATTTTTTGTTAGCGAACCGAAAATAATATATCGCCAAGTAGACCGAATCCGGAACAAATAGTGGACATATTGTTTGGACAGTAATACACATTAATTACTAATACAGACCGTTCCTGCTGATAATGGATTCCATTATGAACTACATTTGGAGACAAAGAAATACACGTTTCTTTTTTCTAAAGGACTTTTTTACCCGACTGCGCAACGCAAAGGAGTGGTAATGTGTTTATCAGCCTATGTATGTATGTATGTATGTATGTATGTATGTATGTATGTATGTTCCTTTGAAGCACTATAGAGACCAAACGCCTGGGACGATTTTAATGATTCACACGTCAATCGATTCCTCTTAGTCCGGGGAGTGTCACTAAAGACATGACGTTAGTGAAAATTCAATATGGCGACTACTGGACGCCATATTGTGAAAATGAAAAAAATGAAAGTCAACAAACTATATCAAGTGGGGTATCGTTGAATAGGTATTTAAAAATCATTTTTAGTTTTCTCTCACCATTTTTCGATTTGACTGACCGTTTAGGATCTATATCGATTTAAAGTTGCGTAACAACCATTTTCACATTCCAGTGCAATTGTGATATAGTATTGATGCTGATAGGAAATCCAGCCTGGTAAATAGCTAGCTAGGTACTCCTAACTAAAAAGTATAAAATAAAAAATAATAATTTAAAAAATTTAAAAACCCGACTGCGTAAAAAGTGAAGCAAACTAAGTAGTACATAATGAAAAACTGAAAAGAAAAAAACAAGCACTTAGATGTCCGGTGGTCTAGAATTCTATAGTATATTATTGAATGAATACTATTGAAGAAAATAAAATCTATTATTGGAACATAACAACTACTGACTGTTTAGTTGTTATGTTCCAATAATAGATTATATTTTATTTTCTTCAATAGTATTCATTCAATAATATACTATAGAATTCTAGACCACCGGACATCTAAGTGCTTGTTTTTTTCTTTTCAGTTTTTCATTATGTACTACTTAGTTTGCTTCACTTTATACGCAGTCGGGTTTTTAAATTTTTTAAATTATTATTTTTACCTATTGTTGACACGGTAAATATATCTTAGGCTTAAAGAACTTTATTTCTCAAAAAAGGCCAAAGCCACTTAAATGAGAAAATTACAATATAAATGGTACAATATCGTGTTTATGTCTAGAATACAATAAATATAAAAAAAAAAAATAATATTAAAAAGTAACATGATTATTGGTACAGGATGCTCAATCATGATACAGCACAATAAGGATTATGGTATAGGTAGGTACAATTTTATCCTTAAGTAGTATTCTAGTTTAATATTATCTAGTTTAATAGATTTCTTATGTTTACGTGAATACTACTCATTTTACAAATAGCCCTGCTGATAAACTCTGTATAAAAGTGCATTTAAATTACTCTTGTTTCACATTTGGCACTTCTAATCTTAACAGTCTCCGTGGTCTAGTGGTTCGAACATTAGCTCTCGACTCACCTCCGAGTCGTGGGTTGGATTACCGCATTGGAACAACAAAAATTGTTGTGTCCAAGTTTGGTTAGGACAATGCAGGCTGATCACCTGATTGTCTGACAAAAAAGATGTTCCATGCGTCGGATGAGTTTGTAAAAGTTGGACATGCGCCTTTTTTTTTTCTAGGGGAAATGCGTTCTGCATACCACACGGGCCAGGGGAGGGTCGCAAAAAAAAAGTTGGACTCCCATGCACCGGTTTACCAACTAAAACCCCCCGATGTCCTTCTTCACGCTTTATGGCGGGGCCATGGGAACTATTGTGACTACCACAAACCCCGCTGACGTTTTGCCTCATGCTGCCATCTTCCTTCGCTAAGGGTTCCCCGGACATAAGGGAACCCTACATCTCCTGATCCTTCAGTAGGCGGCAACACCCCAGATGCCGTCTACGGATCAATTTTATGGCGCACTTAGGTGCGCTAAACGCCGCCGACCATGTCGTCTACGACGCATCGGGTGCGATTCTGCCGAAGCCTCACGCTGTCGCTCCGCCGCTTCCTTTTGCACCATGACTACGGTGCAAAAAGTAGCAGCTGCGTCCCAAACTTCCTTGCTCCGTGTCATAACGGCAACTAGAGCAGGGAGCGATAAATCCGCGCCGAATATGGACCTGCGCCTAATCTCTCGTCAGTCGTGTCGGTTACCGTCCCACTGGATTATGAGAGTAAAGGAAGAAAGACTACTCTTGTGTACTGCGCACACACTTGGGTACTATAAAAATTACTCCTACCTATCTGGCCTGGTTTCGATGAAACCGGCCATCGTCACAGAAATTGGTGTAGGGACTTGTATATATCTTATTTGATTTGACAGTCAATTGCGAAAAGTAAATTGCTACCTCCTAAACTAAACTATCAAGTATCAACCAAAGTAAGGTACCTATCAGAATATAAAGTAGCTAGTTCGAAAATAGCATAACGCTTCCATCGATTAAGACCGACTAGACAAACAAGTGCTTCGCTTCATAATGTGCTTCGTAAACTACCTATATTGTTTTACGGGTAATGGCCAATAAATTAAGCCAGCGCCCAATTTCGAATCAATATTCATTTGTTGAATTTTTCGTTATAAATAAGAGCCGACAATTACTCATGGCTAGGCAAACAGTGGTAAAAATGTTCGTGTCAAAACCGCTTGATTTAGAGTCTGACTCAGGTATTGTAACAGTGTTTTATTTTTAACGGTGAAGGGTTGGAATGTTTCAAGCGTCTGGTCAATGTATTGCAATCTGGCAATGGAAGTTAAAGGTTTTGTGAATTCTATCTACATTGTGGCGCTTAATGTGTGGGATTATCTTATTAATTATCGAGAAATTCTTTTAGGGTAGCCTGTTGCACCTTAGCCAGTTTTTAGTTATTCGTTATTTATTCCAATTTGACTTACTACACTAAAAGCTACATTTTTATGTTATGGAAGGTCGGTTATTTGGGTGTACCACACCACAATAAGAGAAATGCATGTGACAATATGCTTACATGGGCTTTAAGACGTTTAAAATAAGTTCTAAAGCTGTTCGCCTTGGCTACATACCTACATCTAGCTACATACCCGATGTATCCTATCCAGTTTTATAAAATTTCGTTGAAAAAAATAAAAATCCTTGAAAATATCTATTAATTATTAAACTTTTTACAGTCTCTACCTTTCTTTTATGTTCTTACTGCTATATTTGATGAATGAAAGAAACGTATACGCATTTCAAAATTAAATGTATGTGTTTATCATAACACTTTTAAAACTATTAAACTTCTATTCATGGTAAACATATATAAAACTTTTGTCACCCAAATAATTCAAATGCTGATTAAATCAAAGTCTGGCGTAACGGTGGTAAACGACTTATTCTTTATAAGATTGTCGGTTGAGACGTAGCAAACTCTAGCCCTTGGAATTCAAAATTACATTTGGTTTTTAGGAACTAAATATATAAAAAAGAAGTTCTGTAAAATTGTTAAAATAATCTAGATACAATAATTGGTATTGCAAACAGAGGCGTAGCTATCGTAGGGCTAGGTGGTGCAGTGCACCAGGGCCCCGGAGCTCAAGGGGCCCACTAGCCTCAGCTTTGAAAAGAGAGGAGCATATAAGAAAAAAGGAAACGAAAATCTTGAGAGCAGGCTCGAGACTCGATTTTTTTTTTCTTTTTTTTATGTTGTTAAATGAACACCAACAATTACAAGACTTCTGATTTAAGATTTTCAACACATGCGTAAGCGTAAGCGTCCTCGATTAGCATGTGCTGTTTGTTATCGTTATTTCAGTTATTTGGTACCTATTTGATAGTTGGGATGAGTACGCCCGTAGCACATTGGATCAGCGATTAGCTCACGTGCTTGACGGTCGTGAGATGAATTCGACAATTCCATACTCCACCCATATTAACTTTTTCGTCAAGTTTTCATTCCCTCTTGCCATGCATCAGTTCTCATTTATGATATTCATTGCGATGTTTTCAACTTTCTGGGGTTTGGATGCACAATAATAGTTGACGCTAGGTCGACTAGGCGTGTCACTGACCGTTGCAATTCGTTTTTCCTACTACCAGCACCAGCCTTATTTCATCTTTCATCAAGTATCGCCACTTATGCAAATGCTACTATTTCTATTCCGCACATTCATCCATCTGGCACCATATTCTGCTAGAACTCATTTTCGCTAAAAAAAATTCCGATGACAAAACATGTATGATATTGAGGGCCTGATTCTTCCCTTATGCACCGGGGCCCTTGTTCGCCTAGCTACGCCACTGATTGCAAAGCTTGGTCTCACAGCATATTTATCAGCATTATTAGGGTATACGTAATTACCTGAACAAACTATGATGACGTAGGTGTTAAAGTCAGTAACTACTTTTTTTTTATGTACGCCGCGTATGTTATACCATTTATTGGTCCATGGTTATACGAATCAAAAATACTGTTGTCCCATCAATAGTAATTTTATTGTAATCAATGGTAATTAATGCCCATACCATTTTGCTCCATTATCCCTATGTAAACGAAACTAAGGCACGGAGGTCAATCCTACCTTTGTAAAAAGGTAAAAGTTTATTTGCATTTAATTCCTCTGTGATTTTGTTTTCCTTTTGGTTGGCTTGTCCGTTATAAATCAAAAATTGAACAATTCAGTAACACGAAAACTGTTCTAATGATAATAAATTTGAAAAGTGATTTTAAAACAGCCTTTACCCAATATTTTCGGAAAGACTCGTTATGAAATATAAGCGGGTACATATTACATTTTCCGGTAGGTACATATTACATTTTCTGCCAGAAGGGTTTATAATTGTATATATAAGTTATAATTATCAAAACTCCAAGTGTACAGGGTTTAGTAAACATAAAATTTTAGAAGCAGGAAACTCGTATATTTTATGATTAATGAAATAAGTTTAATAACATCTTTGATTTTCTACGCGAAACCTTACGAATTTTTGTTCACTCTCGTGAAAAAGTTTAAGGGCCAAAGTTCTGGTATTGATGTCTAAGGTAGAAAATAAAAACACGGCTTGCGTTGTGTTTTGTATAATTGGGTGGGAAGTGTGACGGGCGTAAATAAATCACTTATTCCACTGTTACACTTTTATTTGCCAGACAATGTCCGCCTTATAACAATTTTGAAGAAGTAATAATGGCGGCTACGGAGAGTCCTGCCCTTTATATCACTTGAAGGTCGTTAGAGTTAGTCAAAATAAACACTTTATATTCGGTATTACAATTAAATATAAATGAACTAAATAGATTTCAATTAAATATAATTCTTATTTTACCAGTTACTAATATTAATTAATATGTGTTTAATTATATTTGATTATTTATATTTAATATAAAATGTATGACTAAATTCTGATGTGACGTCATTGGTCATAACTATCATGTTAACAATATTATAATTTATAATAATTGATTAAATATGACACCAAATTGATATTAATAATAAACAGAGTAAATGTAAAATATTATACGGATCCGGATGTAGCATCACTGCCGAGACTGAAGTATGCTAGTGATTGCTAACAGAAGGTAGCCTAAGCCTAAGTGCCATTGCACACGTACCGGTTGCCGGGTAGTCGGTGCCGACTGCCGACTGACCGGTATCAGTCCGGTCCGGCCGGTGCGCATGAAAGCTGTTAACTTGATATTTGAAAATTTTAATCTTGGCTGAATAGACAAAATCCTTTGCCCATAGTTTTACTTATAGAGAGTATAGATGGCCTTTTTTATCTGTCAAATTTTTTTTGTATTCTTACTGTGCAATCGTCTAACACTAAATAAAACAAAATAAGTAGTTTCTCAGTTTTATTCCTTGGAGAGCACTAATTTTAATAGGTTATGGCCCAGGAAGCTCTGAAAACTGAAGAATCAAGGAAACAGTAAAGAAGAAATTGTATTTTGCATCTTCGAATAAACCACGCCGCCGGATAACCTCAAAATGGACCGAACATTGAGTGTGGATAAATTCGACGGAAAGAACTTCAGACAGTGGAAATTCCAAATAAAATGTGCCCTGAAAGCGAAAGGAATCGATATTTCGATAGAGAGAACAGATGCAAATGCGAGTAAATGGCTAAAAGATGACGGCATGGCTATGTATATTATCACGTCGTCGATGGATTTGAATCAAATAACACTGATAGAAAACTGTGAAACCGCCGTGGAAATTATGTCGAAATTGGAATCCATATACGAACAAAAGAGTGAATTGAACAAAATGTTAATTCACGAACGGTTTTACCAGTACAGAATGTCGCCAAGTGACAGTGTGGCACAACATATTGCAAAGGTTGAGAACCTCGCCAAACAGCTCAAGGAAAGTGGTGAAAGCATCAGCGACACTGCTATAATTAAGAAAATCTTGGGAACTCTGCCTCCTAAATATAGATCACTTAGACAAGCTTGGATATCGCTGGATCCTAAACAACAAAGTTTGAATAACTTAACGGCAAGACTACTCGATGAGGAAGCTAATAATACTTGTGAAGAAGAACAAGAAATGGCTCTTTTAATTGCTAATACTAAACTGAAGAAAGAATCAACCAAAAATAAACCTAGTACAAGCAGTATGAGCAAAGAGAAACCTGCGAAGCATCGTTTCGAATGTTACAACTGTGGAAAAAGGGGACACTTCGCAAGGGAATGTCGTGCACCGAAGAAAGTACAGAAGAAACCAGCTCAAGATAAGAACACCATGCTAGCTTTTAATGTTGCTGATGAGTCAAATATATGTGGTACAGAAGAAGACACCTGGATCCTGGATAGCGGCGCTTCGGCCCATATGACATACAGAAAAGAATTTTTTGAAGAATACTCAACTTGCACTCGGAAGTCATTGACATTGGGAAACAAAGAGTCCATAGAAGTATGTGGAATAGGAAAAGTCTTAATAAAAAGATGTGTCAATGGACAGTGGGAGCAAAGTGTTTTACATGAAGTACTGCATGTACCTAAATTAAGAAGAAATTTACTATCTGAAGGTACGATAACAAGAAAAGGTTATTCCATAGTAAAGAAGGACAGTAGTGCTCTCATTTACAATGGTAATAAAGTTGTGATGTCTGCAAAAATGAAGTCCAACAATTTATATGAACTGGACATTGAAACAATTATTGTTCCTGATACATGCAACTTAGTGCAGAAAAATAAAAGTGATATTAAAAAGTGGCACGAGAGATTAGGACACTTAAACTTCAAAGAAATAAAGAAAATGAGTATGAACAATATAGTTGAAGGTTTAAATATTCAAAAAGGTAACTAAACTGACTTAGTGTGTGAAGCATGTGCTTATGGGAAACAATCTCGGTTCCCATTCCAGAAATCAAGTCGGGCAGAACTACAACCTGGTGACCTAGCATATAGTGACGTCTGTGGTCCAATGAGCCATGCGTCCGTTCAAGGTATGAGATATTTTTTATTATTTAAGGATGCAGCAACCAGCTACAGACATGTATACTTCATGAGAAATAAGAGTGATACTCTTGAATACTTCAAAAAGTATAATTCTATTATAAAAAACAAATATATGCATAGTGTAAAAGCCTTGCATACAGATAACGGATGTGAATACGTTAATAAAGCATTTAAAGACTACTTAGGTAAAGAAGGAATTGTTCATGAATGTACGGCCCCATATACCCCAGAACAAAATGGACGTGCAGAAAGGGATATCAGAACAATCGTAGAAAGTGCTCGATCCATGCTGTATGCACGTGACGTTTCATTGGATTTATGGGCAGAAGCCATAAATTGTGCAGTTTATTTGCTTAACAGGACTTCATCCAGCCAAACATCAGATAAAACACCATCAGAGTTGTGGAATGGAGTCAAACCAATTTTGGAGCATATAAGAGTATTTGGTAGTGAGGGGTATGTACATATTCCTGATCAGTTGAGAACTAAATTAGATAAAAAGAGTGAAAAAATGATATTGGTCGGATATGATAATACCAATTACAGAATGTTTAACATGAAGACAAAAAGAATTAAAATATCAAGAAATGTTGTTTTCAATGAGAATAAATTTCCTGAACAAAGACAGAATATAGTAAAGATATTCATGGAAGAAAGCGATGAAAATGTCCAACAGGATAAGTCTGAAGGCACACTTGAAGAGGATCCTGCTCTGAGTGATAACTCGTTAAATGAAACCTCACTTGATGAGAATGAAGAAAGTATGCATGCTCAGTTGCAACAATGATGATCTTGATTATGAACCATCACATATCCTCAATGATTCTCCACATGAATCAATGAACCTGAGACCAAGAAGAAATTTGAATTTAGAAGCCAACTTAGTGGAATATGTGATACCATCATCATATAGTGAAGCAATGAAGAGTCCGCAGAAGAATGAATGGTTGCAAGCCATTACAGAAGAGCTAAACGCTCATGATGAGAATCAGACTTGGACCCCAGTGAAGCGAGCTGGACAGAGAACACTCACAGCTAAGTGGGTATTTTCCATAAAAAGGGGTGACAAAGGAAAAGTAAATCGTTATAAGGCTAGATTATGTGCACGAGGATTCAATCAAGTCCCTGGTATAGATTACCAGCAAATATTTTCCCCTACAACAAGATATGATTCAATTCGAATAATTTTTAGTATTGCAGCTCAGTATAATTGGGAAATCCAACAATTTGATGTGAAAACCGCCTTTTTGAATGGGGACCTTGAAGAAGAAATTTATTTAGAAATCCCTGATGTTGTGCTTGTTGACAAAAGTAATATATTAAAATTGAATAGATCAATCTATGGGTTAAAACAAGCATCAAGGTGTTGGAACAAAAAGTTTACTGAATTTTTAAAATCATATGGTTTTGTTCAGTCACAAGCTGACTATTGTGTATATATTAGAAATATTGAAAATATCAAAGTTATACTGATAATATATGTTGACGATGCTCTTATATTATCATCAAGTAAAAAGATAATTCTAGATATAATTAGTTTCCTGAAACAGGCATTTAAAATTAAGGAATTGAATTTGTCCTATTTTGTAGGCATAGAAGTGTTAAAGTCTGATAACTGTATATGTTTACATCAGCGAGAGTACATAGATCAAATTGTTAAAGCTTTCAATATGAGTGAATGCAATCCTGCATCAACTCCTGCTGATCCAAATGTAATAATAAGTAGAAATCTGGAGGAAACTGCTATGAAATTTCCTTATAGGGAAGCTATTGGTTCACTGTTGTTTCTATGCTCAGTGTCCAGACCTGATATTTCATTTGCAGTAAACATGTTGAGTCGGTATATTAATAATCCTAGTCAACAACATGTTAATGCATTGAAGCGTGTAATTAGATATTTAGTAAATACAAAAAATGTTTGTATTAGGTATGGAGAAAGCACTGATCTTATAGGGTATTCGGATGCAGATTTTGCAGGTGATGTGGATACTCGAAAATCCACCACTGGATATATATTCTTAATGAATGGTGGCCCAATAACATGGCTGAGCCAAAAGCAAAAGACCATTGCTCTCTCTACCACCGAAGCAGAATTTGTTGCAGCCTGCGAGTCTGCAAAGGAAATACTATGGTTACAGCAACTGTTGTTGGACTTGGGTGAAAAATCTGATTGTATTAAACTATATGTTGACAATCAGAGTGCCATTAAATTAATTAATAATCCAGTTTTTCACAAAAGAACTAAACATATAGATGTCAAGTACAATTTTATACGAGAAAAAGTGGAGAATGGTTTAATTAATATATCCTATGTCCCAAGTAAGAATCAGCTTGCTGATATATTAACAAAGCCATTGCCCGCTCAATCTTTTGTTTTTATAAGAGAACAAATAATGAATAAGTTATTATAATGTTGTGTTCAAGCACAAAACATGTTTTTCGCCTAAATGATGTAAAATTTTAGTGGGAGTGTTAACTTGATATTTGAAAATTTTAATCTTGGCTGAATAGACAAAATCCTTTGCCCATAGTTTTACTTATAGAGAGTATAGATGGCCTTTTTTATCTGTCAATTTTTTTTTGTATTCTTACTGTGCAATCGTCTAACACTAAATAAAACAAAATAAGTAGTTTCTCAGTTTTATTCCTTGGAGAGCACTAATTTTAATAAAAGCGTGCTCGATGCTACGTGTTCCTTACATGACTGAGTCCAGCCGCAGGTTTACTGACACCCGGCGATCGGACGCACAGTGGTGGACTCGGCGTCTATCCGGCGAGCACCCGCTGGATTCGCCGAATCGTATGAAAACTATCGTACATAGCTATACATTTCTCGACCGGCTACCCGGCAACGGCTACTCTGCAACCGGGACATGTGCAACGTGGTTGGTCTAAAAGACGTTATTTTACATGAGGGTAACATAGATGTGTCATGGGATACTCTTCCCAACTTACCTGTCCGGTAGTTGTGGTATAGTATACGGTTATGCGACCCCGGCTTCCCTAGCTATTACTGTCTTATTCTTTGCCCTCCTGGACGGTAATATCCTACATTCCCTATTTCCCACTCTAACTTACCAATCTTCCTTTCCACACCACCTATCCTTCCCTTTCCCTATTCCTACCCTCTCCACCAATCCGTGGAAACGCAATGGATAATCAAAAATAATTTAATTATCCAAAATGGCGGCGATGTGGTTCGCCACCCATCACGTCTCGTTTCTCGCGGAGGCGAAAAGCGGACCATGGAGAGACGCTTGGCTACGTTGAATGTAAGAGGAGGAATAGATGGTAAGAATGAAAGTGGACGAAGCGAAAGAAGTATGTAAGGATCGTAGCAAGTGGAAAGAAGTGGTCTCTGCCTACCCCTACGGAAAAGAGGCGGTCCTGCCTACCCCTACGGGATTATAAATGTATATGTATGGTAACATAGATGGAGATAGTTATAAAAATGACATTAAAATCTACAACATAATTAAAACCTATACACAAAAAATTTAACATCGATCATCAAAAATAATACACCATAAATCAACACGCGCATTACGCTGTTTACACGCGAAACCAAACAGAATGTCTTGCGTGTATTAGCGCTTTATAAAATGTAAACATTTTCGTACGAAACATCGTTGACCTCGATCATATTTTGACGATCTCTTCCCTGTTGTAATACTCAGTCTCTAAGAAAAATCTACTTATTTTATTGATAAGATGCAAAAAAAATCGTAAGTAAAGTCAATCACTTTGGTGACTCTGGTGTGACTCTGGGTCAATTTTGGATTACACACAAAATTGGTGGTCCAAAATTGACCTAGAATCTACAGCAATAAAATGGTTGCCAAGTATTCACTTGAAGTCATATTTGTTGTCACCAAAATGTAATTCCTAATAACCTAACCAAGAGCATGTCAGGACATGTCTAAGGAGGGTTCCGTAACTATAAATAATATGCTTTTTTTTTATTATATTTTATCACTCCAAAAGTTACTGTCCGATTTAGTTCACAATAATTTTCCTAAAGAGTTTTTAGCATGATCTATCAGCATAGAAATATGCAGGTTTCTATCTCATAAAGTTTAAAAATGCTAGGGGGAGGGGACCAACTTACAAACTAATTTGGAGGCCGATTACTCGGCCTAGACCTATTCTATGATACCTCGTAGAATAGGTCTTTTAAAATAAAGGCAAGGTTTAATACGTTACTTTTTTATAAAGTTGACCATTTTCGAGTAATCGGCCTCCAAATTAGTTTGTAAGTTGTCCCCTCCCCCTAGCATTTTTAAACTATAGGAGATAGAAACTTGCATATTTTCATGCTGATAGATCATGCTAAAGAGTTTTTAGATCTATCAGCAAATATTTTTCATCCCCTCTTCACATGTATGGAGAGCCACCCCTAAAATATAAAATTATTATTTTTTTATAATCCCGAAACCGTGATCTATACACAATCTATAACTGCACCAAATTTCATCAATTTATATTCATAATTACAGGAGCTAGAGGCGCGGACAGACAGACAGACAGACAGACGGACAGAGCGAAACTATAAGAGTTCCTTAAGTATTACGGAATCCTAAAAACGCCGAGTGTATAAGCTATGAACAAGAATAATATCAGTTTTTATATACGTCTATTCCTGATGGACTTTAAATTTTAGTTAGACAAAAGTTGGTTGGTGTTTACTTGGTATATAAATTGTAGGTATGCTCATATGACTACAATTCAATGTACAGAGGTATGATTTCGGATGTACAATTTCTTGCGGAAGTTTCGCAATTGTGGAGACGAAAACAAAGCTTCGTTTCAACTTTAATCATATTTACACCTTCATCTCCACCTAGGTTACTATGATTTTGGATTTTATTCATGCCCGATAGATTTCGATGACATATTTAAAGTGAACTTATTAGTAAAAAATTCATTGCTGTCAGCTTTCGATTTTTTATGTATGTATGACTTTTTGAAAACTGACTTTTATAGTATATGAAACTGTGAAAAGAAAACCGTAACCATGCCATAGGACAACATTTACAGAAAATAACCCAACTCCTACTGACAATAATTTTTGTTTTCCGAACCTATTTCCGAATTTTTTCGGTTGTCAATCGCAGATAATGTTCTTTGTAATTGGTATATGTGTTCTTACTCGGTATGATCATCAACCGAATACAAATAGATAAAATTAGTGTCTGTTTGTAATTTCAAATTAACAGTTTTACATCAAATGCATATTATGCGATTTGCGATATCTACATCAAAAATCAAATTTTTAAAATTTTCTGCTTGTCTATCTGTTTCTTCCGGATGATTTCTGAAATGGTTGGACCCATTTTGACCGAAATTTCACTGGCAGATAGCTGATGTTATAAGGATAAGCTACGTTTATCTTGGGATTCTGTTTAAAAGAATTGGTTTCTGCTCTCATTATTTCCACGCAAACGAAGTTGTGGGCACCTGCTAGTTAATAATTAAGTGTAAACAATGTATTGTTTATACTTAATTAACTAGCTAAAGGCCGATTCCCGTAATTTATAATCTTCATCAATTCAAATTGAGTAAAACTTCTGACTGATGTAAATTAAATAGGAGAATTGATCTTTTCAGTTTTATTTATCGCTGTTCATGTGATAATAGACTAAATATAAGTTTCCGAGAAGGTATCCCTTCTCGGAAACTTAAATTTAGTCTAACTTCGAGGAGTCGAAGCCATAAACGATTACATTTTTCATGTTTTTATGTTTTTGTTACAGATCAAACATGACACGCACGGAAGATCTACGCGAGGAATAATTTTCTTTCAAGAGAAAACTCTCTAATAAATACAATGGATAAGAATATGAAAATAATTTATGTGAGTTTACTAACTCTATGCGGCTTCGATTATGCAAAGACAGAAGTTGTTGAGAATCTTGGAGAAATGAATAAAAATAGCAACGATTACATTATAACTAATCACAAGCTGGAGCTTAACGAAACTGTCGCATCCACTCGCTCTGAAGAAAACGGTACAGAATGCGTAGGTGCCGTAGAATACTGTAACCTGACAAAGGAAGAGTATGTGGAGATGCTAAATGACTACATTTATCCACAAACCTACGAATGGGTTCTTATAGGCACTCACACAGTGGTATTTCTGGTTGGCTCGGTGGGGAACACGCTAGTGTGCGTTGCTGTATACAGGAACTACTCAATGAGGACAGTGACTAACTACTTTCTGGTGAACCTGGCAGTGGCTGACATTATGGTATTGTTTTTCTGTCTACCGCCAACTGTGCTTTGGGACGTAACCGAAACGTGGTTCCTGGGCGACGCACTCTGCAAAATTATACTTTACTTTCAGGTAAGAATATATTTAAAGTAATTTTAGATAATACTCCCATCCAAGCACTACGGGAAAAAGGCGTGATTATAATATGTATGATATTCCCATTTAACTGCCTAAGAGACCACTTCTTTCCACTTGCTACGATCCTTACATACTTGTTTCGCCTCGCCACCATTTTGGATACTTAAATTATTTTTATGATTATCCATTGCGTTCCCACAGAGAGAGCAAGCAGACTGATTTTTTTATTACATAAATGAATAGTACTCTTAAATATGAGTAACTTCTCAGAAGAAACTGTATATCAAAAGTCAATATTTCACAGCGTTTTTTATACAAAATTTCGCGAGTCTCGTAAAAACGCTCCATACTAAACTTAACCTACAAGTGACGTCACTTGTTGTATGAAGTATATGGCCACAGGAATATATTTGTAAATATCTCCGATATTTACCTTTAAGTTTATACTTACTATAATGAATGTTTTTGTATATGATGTAAATTAACTAATGATGTAGGTTTTGCTTACCAATTTCGCAAAAAAAAAACTTTTTTTGGTACTTTTTAAATGTATTTAATTAGTAAACTACACATAAAAGGCATGTATTTAAACTTGCGACAAAACAATTAAATTTTGGATGTGAAAATAGCCCATATTGAATACTAAATTACCAAGTTGGCGAATGTAAGGAACAAAAAAAAATACTAATCTGGTGACTAAATAATACCACTGAATTTTCCAAACTGGCAGACATATTATGTTTTAGCGACTAAATAACCATCTTGGCGACAATTTGTGAGTACACATTTAATTTAAGAATAGGCACATATATTTTCCCTGATTTAGGTAACTCAAAAAACATACAAGCAGCAAAACGAGCGCACACAAAAAAAACATAAAGGAGCGTACAAAATTCCCGATTTTTAATTTTTCTCGGTTTTTATTAGGGGGGTGTAGATTATTGTGTAGATTAATTTTGAAATTTAAAAATGGCGGATATTATTTTTCGTAAAATTTATATGGGTGTCGTTTACCAGGTTTTTGGGAGTGCTGGATACAAAAATGACATTCGTTTTGAAATTCCAATATGGCGGACATACTTAATTTCATAAAAATAATATGGGTGTCCTTTTATTGGTTTCTGGGGGTGCTGATTACAAAAAAGTTATCTATTTTAAATTTCCTTAGTAACCCAACAACCTCGTATTTTCTTCATGATGGGAGAAAAAGAAATTTGAAAATCCTGAATTTTCCAACATTTCTATAGCTTTATACATTCCTAGTATCTCAATGTAGAGCATTTACTATATTTTTATAAAGTTGATTCTATCTCGGAAACGGTGCATCCTATTGAAAAAATAATGAAAATTTCGTCCCCCTTAGAAACCCTACACCATCATATTTTCTTCATGATGGGAGAAAAAAATTTCGAAAATCCTGAATTTTCTAACATTTCTATACATTTATACATCCGTCGTATCTCAATGTACAGCATTACTTCTTTTTTTATAAAATTGATTCTATCTCGGAAACGGTGCATCCTATTGAAAAAATAAGGAAAATTTCGTCCCCCTTAGGAACCTCGCAACATCATATTTTCTTCATGATGGGAGAAAACAAAATTTGAAAATCCAGAATTTTCCAACATTTCTATAGATTTATACATCCGTCGTATCTCAATGTACAGAATTACTTCTTTTTTTTATAAAATTGATTCTATCTCGGAAACGGTGCATCCTATTGAAAAAATAAGGAAAATTTCGTCCCCCTTAGAAACTCCGCAACATCATATTTTCTTCACGATGGGAGAAAACAAAATTCGAAAATCCAGAATTTTCCAACATTTCTATAGATTTATACATCCGTCGTATCTCAATGTACAGAATTACTTCTTTTTTTTTATAAAATTGATTCTATCTCGGAAACGGTGCATCCTATTGAAAAAATAATGAAAATTCCGCCCCGCTTAGGAACTCCGCAACATCATATTTTCTTCACGATGGGAGAAAAAAAGTTTTCAAAAATCCTGAATTTTCCAACATTTCTATAGATTTATACATCCGTCGTATCTCAATGTACAGTATTTACTTCTTTTTTTTATAAAATTGATTCTATCTCGGAAACGGTGCATCCTTTTGAAAAAATAACAAAAATTCTGCCCCCCTTAGGAACCTATCTTGAATTTTCCAACATTTCTATAGATTGATACACCCCTCGTATCTCAGTACAGCATTGTCATATTTTTTTCTATAGTCGCTTCTATCTCAGAAACGGTGCATCCTACTGCAAAAATAATGTTAATTTGCTCCCCCTTATTAACCTAGAAATTGCATATTTTCTTCATGAATGGCAGAAAAATTCATGAATCCTGAATTTTTAAAAAATTCTATACGTAGCTGGTACCTTGAACTACATAACATACTACATAATAATCATCAATCCTAATTACGATAGCATCCCCAAGATCTTTTAATTTAGTATTCATATTCATTTTCCGAAGATTGAATATTCTCCATTTTGGAAAATGAAATTGGAAGACAATTTTGTAATCAGAACCCCCAGAAACCGGGAAAAGGACAACCTTGTTAATTTTAATAACAAAAATTTACGCCATTGTGGAATTACGAAACAGATTTTATTTTCATATTATTCTGCACCCCCAGAAACCTAGAAAATGACACCCATGACAAAGAAAAACATACTCCAACAATATCCAAAAATAGGATTTTCCGTAGCCTGCAAATTGAATTTTTAGCAGCCATTAATTTATCAACCAAATCTGGTTTTATAGCTGCTTATATGGTATAATGGTCACCAACTCGGAAATTAAGTCACCAACTTATAAATATCGGTGCTAATTTGGATTAAATTTCGCCTCTTTTTATCTGCCGACTTTAGAATTTTTTGTCACCCGAGTGTTTTCGCCAGTTTAGTAATTTAGTCGCCAACATATTAATTCGCGGCCAAATTCAGTAATACAGTATGCTCACGCGCAGCCGCCAACTTATTTTTTGTTCACTCGATTAATTATATCCCCACATAAAATAATATATTTTTTTACATTTACCAAGTAGTAATGCCTCAATATTTCTGAATATGTTGATGAAACTAAATATTTCAAATGTAGTCCGATCCCCTATTATATTTGTTAACTATGTAACCGAAATACCTTGAGAAGCAATTCAGTTTGCATTGAATTTTTTTAGTGGATATACCCACTCCTTTTATGAACTGTATTTCATCAACCACTCACTATACATTTTAAAATAGTAACTGACTGGATTTAAAATTTACATTATACCAAATGCAAAAATAGTACGCCATTTCTATTATCATAAATATGATAATACCATAATCATAATATACTTAATTTAGTCAACTACTATGCACTAATGGCATAATTAAGAACTCTCAACTGTAGTCGTGAGCAAAGAATATGTTATGATATTACCACAGCCTATAGAACTTACCTATATCTATATCTCTTTATTACGCTGTGATATTACTAACGTGTCATAGGTCCATTGGCGCTGCAAGCGCTGTAAAATTCGCAGTGCGCATCGTAGTCCCTCCGCCTCTCATTATCTTCCTAAAAGATGCTGAAGATTTTTCTGTGAAGTCATAGAAACAGCAAACAATGATCTTTGTCCGCTACTTAGACCCTTTTTCTCAGGAACGCGTGGAGGTGGCCGTGAACTCAGAATCTTGAAATTTGGTACGAAGCAACGTCTTATAGCACAGATAAAGGAAAAATTGCGAAAACCGTAAATTTTTTGTTACACCATAATATAAACTTACTAAGTTACTACCCCTTTCCACATGAACGCGTAGAAGTATTAAATTGAAATTCATATCAAATACTCAGGTCTATAATACCTTTAAGCTGTAACAAAATCACTACAGGTTTGTACGGAACCCTCGCTGCGCGAGTTCGACTCCCATTTGGCCGGGTTTTTTTTAGTAGCATATGTGTTACTTCAGGAAAAGTCTAAATCACTATATATCTATACATCCTATACATCCTTTGTCCTGAATGACTGAAGGATCAACGCACAGCCTGAACCGCTGATCGTAGAGACCTGAAACTTGCAGGGCTTGCTCTTTGTAACGCGTAGGGATCCGATTTTTTTTTTTCAAAATTCGACTCCTAAGGAGGTGAAAAGGGGGAAAACAGTTTGTATGGGGCAACGTGATTCCTTGGTCCAATCTACTTCATATTTTGCACAAACATTATGTAACAGAATTGATGGAATTCGTCCCCTAACGGGGTTAAAAAAAAAAGGAAAGAATGTTGTTTGGGAGCGATTTGCTTTAAAGTTGATATAAATACTCCTTAGTGCTTTTGATTTAAAGCTCCCACTCACAAGCGATCGATCGACTTAGTCTTTACAATTTAAACATTTACTGGATTCGTAGTTGCAAGTAAATCGGTTTAGATAAAAATTGAATATAGTCTGAGATCCTAGGACCACCTTACTACACTTTTTATATGAAACTCGTGTATATACGCGTATATTTTTTTGACGCCCACCGCAAAAACTAGCTGGTAGGTCTTACACTAATCATTTTGTGTAAGAGTTTGTCGTTAGTAATTTACTTTCAAATACAAATGAATTTTCAATTTGATCGAAGCAATCGATAGCCCGTGAGTGGGGAGCCTTATTTTTATTTTGACATATTATTGTCATCAACAACAAAATAAATCTGACAAGAATGCGAAATTAAATTTGATGAAAATCAGCCTTTGAAAAACTAGGCACCTATATTATATATCTATGAGGCACCTAAATATTTGCGATTGCTGCATTATTATTCATAATAAGTACTTATTATATTACATACAATTTCAGTAGAATATTTTGAGTGTAGGTATGTATAATTAAATATCTTTGTCTTTTGTTGTTATATATTATATAATATTTAATTTATTTGTGCTTGATTTATCAGTGTTTAATACAAAGGTTTTTAGTTTTTAACCCAAAACATTAACAAAACATGGCTTTTAAGATTTTCTTAAAATATTTTTGATCTGTACGTTTGTGCGCGCTAATCTCAGAAACTACGGAACGGATTTTTATTAAATTTGTTACCGTAGTAGTTTAGCCCTTGGATAAACACATAAGACTCACTTTTTAACGCGGCAAATTGTTGGGTACCTAACTACCTACGGATTCCGCGCGGATAGGAATTAGGATAGCTCTGCTTATAATTTTGTGTAGGTAGGTATTTCAATTCAATCGGTTCAAACCTACAATAAGTTTTATCAATCTAAAAAATGACGTTGTATAAAATACTATAAAATAACCAGATATTTGAATTGGTTAAAACTTTACCTAGGTTAAACCTAATCATTAATGTGTATGATTATTATATGAGGAATAAGTGAGAAGCTAGATGGCTTCGTGGTCGTACTGCTAACTCATCTCTCTCTCAAACTGTCGTGGTCCCAACTAGGATGGGCGATCACAATCCAAATTATTTTTATTAATTTCAAAGTCCACAACGTCTTCCCATTCAAAAGATTTTCGAAATAGTTAAAATACTAATTATCGGCTACAAAGAAATCCTTACTTAATATTATACCTAAACGCGAAAGTTTGTATGTACATAATAATATGTTTAGTTTCTCATGCACTAAAGTAAAGTAAAGAAAACACGTAAAGAATTTTGATGAAATCATGTATGGTAGTAGGTTATGCAGAATTAACACAGAATACTTTTTGCAGCTTATTAAATTGTATTTATGGTAGATACAGTTCCCGGTAGATTTATTGAGTGTACCTTCGAAGTCGCAGGAAACATTCAAATAAAATACAACTGATACGGCTGTGTAGTGCCTACACCATTATGTATTCAATTTTGGTATTGGCATTTTCCCGAACAAGCTTTCCCTCTGACTTAAACCCAATTTCACGCGGGCGAAGCTGCGGGCAAAAGCTAGTGTCCATATAAATTTCGAGGAGTTCCCTCGATTCCTCATGGATCCCATCATCAAGTTTTCACTTTAATGACTAAAAGACCAATTTCGAATTATACCCTTTACAACAGCAAAATAATTTTGCAAATAGAAAAACATAAACGGCAGAGTAATATTTAAGCTGCGCGTCCACTGCACCGGAATCGGAGCGGACGGAGCGGATGGAGCGTCGGCATTTACAAAATGCCGATGGGGTGCGTCCACTGCATCCGGATTCAGCATCGGCAATTTAGTTATTTCTAGTCAGTCAGCCTGAACGTGCATTTGCATTATGGAGGATAGTGACGAGGATATTGTTGTAATTAGCTGTATTTTATCAGAAGAGGAAAAGAGAAACAAGAGGAAACGAAAGATATGGGTTCATAAATCATAATATAAATTCAAAAAGATTAATTTTTGGAGAATTTCATACATTATATTCTGATATATTAGAAGATGAAAATAGATTTTTTGGGTACATTCATATGACTCGAAAAAAGTTTTTTGAACTTCACTATATTCTACAATTTTTATTTATTATTTGCCCAATTTCATCCCAAATATCGTCTCTCCTCAGTTGGTTATGATAATGTTGATGTTTTAGATTGTAAAGTTCATCATATTTTTCCACTAAAGTAATTAAAATATCGTCATTCATCGTGAATAAGTATTTATGTATAGCCGTCGCGTCGTCGCAAACACGTCTGAACTTGAAACGTTCGGTATCCGAATGACGGGTTCACTGCCGGTGACGTCATCGGCAAAAATACCGGTCGCAGGCGCAGAAATGCCGGTCCAGTGGACGCAGTACCATAGAAATCCATACAAAGCAACAAATCCGTCCGCTCCGTCCGCTCCGATTCCGATGCAGTGGACGCGCAGCTTTAAAGATCTTCTTGATGGTGTAAAATACTATGAGAAGTGCCTTTTATATCATCATAATATGATGCTGTATGGTGTGATGGTGGTGATGATGATGATTATCACTCTAAATGACATGGTGGCATATGCTTACAGTTCTTTAAACAAAGCCGAACTTTTGTATAGTGCTTGGACCTACTCTCCAAAAGCTACATGGGATACAGCGTTGAATAGTCATAGCTATTCAATGCTGTATACCAAGTAGCTGTTTTCGATTCAGATCTGGCTGGCCCAATATTTCTTTACTTTTAATTAAAATTTACTATCTCCTTTTAAAGTGTATGTACAACTCATCCCAACAGATATTCCCATAATATGTCATGGGATAGGTACTCATCCCAACTTACCTGTCCGATAGTTGTGGTATAGTATACGGGTACGCGACCCCGGCTTCCCTAGCTATTACTGTCCTATCCCTTGCCCTCCTGGGCGGTAATATCCTGCTTTTCATATTTCCCACTCTAACTTACCAATCTTCCTTTCCACACCACCTATCCTTCCCTTTTCCTATCCTCTCCGCAAATCCGTGGGAACGCAATGGATAATTATAAAAATAATTTAATTATCCAAAATGGCGGCGATGTGGTTCGCCACCCATCACGTCTCGTTCTCGCGGAGGTGAAAAGTGGCCCGCCCATGGAGAGCCGCTTCGCTACGTTGAATGTAAGAAGAGGAATGATGATAAGAATGAAAGTGGATGAAGCGAAACAAGTATGTAAGGATCGTAGCAAGTGGAAAGAAGTGGTCTCTGCCTACCCCTACGGGAAAAAGGCCTGATTATATACATATGTATGTATGTATGTATGTACTCACGATCTTATCTTTTCCTACATTTTCAGTCAGTATCGGTGACGGTGTCTGTGCTGACCCTCACCTTCATCTCAGTGGACCGCTGGTACGCGATCTGCTTCCCCCTTAAGTTCAAGTCGACCATCACGCGCGCCAAAACCGCAATAATTGCTATTTGGACGGTATCACTATTATTTAGTAAGTATATTTATTAGATACTGGACCTCAGCCTACAACATTCAATTTCTGTAAGAAAAGCCCTATAAGAATTTGGTAATGATGATACTTGCTCATAAGCTGCCACTATTTTAAATGTAATATATATTTCCAGATGTAAAAGACCTGTCTGTTAGCCTTTTATCTTGTTTTATCTGCGTCACTTGATAAAGCAGAGCACCCGAAATTTTAAAATTAAAAATGCGATTGAGTTTCGAGCGAGCCATTAGAATTACCAAAAGTACTTCAAGGAGCATTTCTCAACGGCGCATTAGGATTAAATTAATCTGTCCTCTCAACTGTAATTACCTACAATTACGTGTCAGTTTAGGGTCAAATTATACAGAGACCGACGCTTTTGAATCGCTCATTTAAGTGTGCGCCGCCTCGGGCCTTAGTTTCAACTGACGCTTAGTTTGATATATTCATCAATTTAACAATAATATATAATTTATTACATCCGTCCTGTACAAATATTGTTATATCCGTTCCGTAACTAGATGTTGCCCGCGAACCGTATATTTTACCGCAATAAAACGTAGCCTATGTCCTTCCCAGTGGTCTACTCTATATCTGTGTCAAATTTCATCAAAATCGTTCCAGTAGTTTCGAAGCCTATTCAATGTAAACAAACATACAAACAAATAAACTTTTCCTATTTATAATATAAGTATATAAATTAGAAGTATAAATAGTATAGATAACCTAACCAAGAGCATGTCAGGACATGTCTAAGGAGGGTTCCGTAACTATAAACGCGTAATATGCTTTTTTTAAATTACTCCAAAAGTTACTGTCCAATTTGGTTCGCAATAATTTTCCTAAAGAGTTTTTAGCATGATCTATCAGCATGGAAATTTGCAAGTTTCTATCTCTTATAGTTTAAAAATGCAAGGGGGGGGGGGACCAACTTACAAACTACTTTGGAGGCCGATTACTCGAAAATTGTCAAATTTATAAAAAAGTTACGTATGAAACCTTGCCTTTATTTTAAAATACCTATTCTACGATACCCCACACGATGGGGTAGAGTGAAAAAATAATTTTATATGGAGAGCCACCCCTAAAATATAAAATTATTATATTTTTACCCGAAACTGTGATCTATACACAATCTATAACTGCACCAAATTTCATCAATTTATATTCATAATTACAGGAGCTAGAGGCGCGGACAGACAGACAGACAGCCAGACGGACAGAGCGAAACTATAAGGGTTATAAGGGTTTAATGAAAAATATAGGTATCACCTATATTTTTCATTTCATGGCCAACCATACGATTTATTTTACTGATTCGTGTATTTTCATTATTAGTTATATAGCTCAACTGCTCAATGCAAAGCTTTCTCTACTAGTAAATGATAACAATTTCGTGAAGACTTCTCTACACGATTTCAATCTTAATTTGAGTATAAAAATAATTCTAAATCTTTAAAAGTCTAAGAAGTAAGAGTTCCCTAGAGCAGTGTTTTTCAACCTGTGGGTCGCGACCCCCTGGGGGGTCGCGAAGCTTCTGTAGGGGGGTCGCCGGAGGTCGAGAGAACTTTAGTAGAAAAACAATAAAGATTTAAAAGATTGATTTATTAAATAAGAGAATTTTAACAAAAGGATATAAGTACTTATAAATCGATCATCGATATCATCGAAGTATGTAATTGTAAAATAATGTGTTTGAAGTATTTTAATATGTACTTATATCCGAATCTGTAACATACACATACATACATGATAAAAAAGCGAAGGGTTGGGGGGTCGCGAAATATTTTTTATACAAAGGGGGTCGCGTCATGAAAAAGGTTGACAAACACTGCCCTAGAGTAAGAGATTAAGATAATCTAAAAAACACCCTACAACGTTCACAATCTGAAATGATTGAATTAAAAATAAATAAATATAAAAAATATTAATAAAGGCAAAACATAGCCAGCAAAAATGAATTTAAATAATACGGAAAAGGGTCGTTACATCTGGACCATTTCTGAAATATTATGTAACATTTCTGTCACAAAATTGTTTCTGTGTCATGTCCGTCTGTCGTATTTGCATATTCGAATTACGTCTATCGTTAGCTGGTATAGCCACATTCTACAGGGATCCAGGGTAGCAGAACAGTAATCTCAGGGTAGAGACCCGACAATACCCTAAAACACACCCTCGTCAGAAAATAAATTACAATAAGGGCCGATATATTTATAATTATAACCAATTATAATTAGTCGATTAGTGTCTATTATAAAAAATTATAGTCGGGAAATTAAACCTGACTAATAGATTCCTACCTGCAAATCATCATTCACATAGGATTTGTTATTCAGCAAACTATTTTGCACCGTTTACTATAGGAAAATTTTGATTCGTGGTATCTTTTATTTAGTATACAGAACGTAAAGTGTGTTTCTTGTCACAGATTCACCAGAAATAGTAGTACTAACTACAGTCCGGATGGTTCCGCTGCGATTCAATCTGCAATACCTGATACAATGCACGGCGACATGGTCACCCACCAGTGAACTGGTCTGGCATATTGTTAAAGCGATCTTTCTGTACACGTGAGTATTCAAAACATTTTTTTTTTAATTGTCTTTTTTCGGTAAAGGCCATTCTAAATTTATATCATATATTATTATTACCTTTTCAAAAGTTACTTTTCTAATATTTTCCGATAGGAAGTGAATATTGGTTTTCAATATTCACTTCCTATCGAAGGGAATTATTAATAGGTAAGTTTAATTTCCGGTTTCTTTCCTCAACAAATTTCGAGGTCAAATACCTACTAATCAATATGACTTTTTGTGACTCGAAAAATATTGCTTTATACATTGTTATCATAATGATAAATTATTATTGGTGGGAGACATCAGAATTTTAGTCATTGCAATTATAAAAATGTAAAGTGACTGTGACAAGTAGGCAAGTGTTACTACCAACACGTAAGTGAAATTCTAAGGTTTCTAGGAAGTAAATAATGAACAACACCTTCGTCAATTCCTGAAACCTTAAGAAGTTCCCAGAAACACTCGTATGAAAGAAATATAATCAATCTTCAAAAGCGACGCCAAGGACTTTTAGTCCCAGTTGGTAGCGGGCTTACATTGAACTCCTTTTTGTGCTTAAAAACCGACTCAATACCTCCATTACCCTTACAATAATATCACATTAATATTGATGAATTGTTACTATAGCCTTTGTTAACTTGAAGTATAATGTTCAATTTGCATGACAAAAGTTATTGGTACAACAAAACTTAAATAAAAATTAAATACACATTATTTCAAAAATAGAATGAGCTCGACTGCCTCGACACAATATTATCTGTTTTGATGTTTTTATCATAGCTAGAAAATTTGATTTTGATGATTAATTCATCAGTTATTAATTTACTAATGTCCTGTTTCTGAAGTTTTTACAGTAGTTTATTTAATAGTGGTTTTGATTGGTTATCGTGTTTGCGTCATGTTTCGAGTATCCAATTGGATACTCAAAGGCGTCATGCAATCAAAAGCGTTGTGAATAGATAAACTGAATACCAAAAACCTCAAAACCGGACATAAACGGGTGCCGTTTAGCTATTGGAAAAAAAACCGAATATTTACCAACAACAATAAAACTTTTTTCCAGGATACCGCTAGTTCTAATGACAGTAGCGTATCATCAGATAGTGAGGGTTCTATGGAGCGCGGAGAAAATTCCTGGACAAGCCGAAACTATGAAGTTCGCCTCCGCCGAACAATGTAAGTTCTTGTGCATAACATAGTTTCACAGAATCTTGTGTATAATCGACCTCGAGAAGGTTTTGTATTCGGCCATCATTATTTTTACATTTAGCTCATTAACCGCCAAAGTAAAGGCAGCTTTTAAGTAAGTAAAGATATTATATTTTCTTATTTAAAATAATAATAAAACACAACAATAATTAAAAAAATCTAAAAAGATATATTCCTCTCCCCTATAGGGGGGTGTACTCATTTGTGTACAATGGCGCCTTATGGGTGCAAGCAATTTACTGAAAAATTTCTTTTTGTAAAAATATTTTTTATTATCATTTAAATGTCAATAAAGATTGTTTTAAAGAAATAAAACACTGTTCAATTGATTCCAAAGCTTTAAAAAGTAAATTAAGTGTATTTTAAGTAAAACTTGTACTGAAATTAGTTGATCTCATCCATTAAATTTGAAAAGAAAAAAAAAACAAAAACCTTGTTAATATTGTTACCACTTCCATTGACGTGTGCCTCAACTCATGGCACATGAGAGCCAGGCTTTTGGACAAGCTTACTATTATGTATATGTCAAATACCTACCTTCTTTTGCGAAAATGTATTGATTTGTTTAGGACACAATCAAAATTCGGTAGTTGTATTGCCAAACCTATCTAGTATTATTAAATTACATTTTAACAGATTATGTTAGCTTTTTTTTTATTATAGATTACAAAATCATAAAAAAAATAACAAAAACAAAAAAAATAGTGTACGTATTCGGCCGTTGTACTCAATTGGGTACAGCAGAGTATTGCAGACGGATATAAACCTTACAGATATAAGTTTGAAAGGTATCAATTTATGTTTATTTTACAGATTCAGGTGTATTTTCTAAATTTGAAAAGTAAAATTAAAGTATATAGAAAATTAGGCACCGAAAAAATACGACACAGTAACTTTTCACGTGCAAACTCCAAATCTATCAACTTTGTTTCTGGCTAGTGACAATTATTATAAATATATTCCTGTTTTATTGTTAAATTTTAAGTAAAACATTATTTTTTATCAAGCAACTTGTAAATAATCACTCTAATTATAAAAAAAAATTACTCCACACTTAAATTTGTAGGTGTACCCAATTGCGTACGGCGGCAGTAAATGGGTTAGTATAACGTCAAATAGATCTTGTACAGGAACTAAAACACAAAACCTTAGAGGAAAAACTTCTACAGCCTTACAGGATACCGAATATTAACGTTACAGTGTCTACAGAAAAGAAAGGTCAAGTCTGGAAATAAATGAAAAGTAAAATTGTATAATTTAAACGAGCATTTTTTGTAAATAATAAATATATAAATATATTTATTTTGTTAGGCGGCCGTCCCTGTTTGACTTTTTAAAAAAAACTACACTTTACACTAAACTACTTTATTTCAATAAAACACACAAACTACACTATGACTTCCCACACTTTAAGCGAGTGCTTAAAATCGCACTGTTCGCGGCGGCTTCCAGAATCTAACTGAAAATAATTAATAAAATATCGAAGTAAAATGAAAATGCAAGCTAAACGGAAAAATAGTAGCGCGTGGTAAAAATGCTGATAATGGACTATGTCCATAGTAGCTAGGGTTGTAACAGCTCCCCACTTTTGACGGAGCTTTATATTTTTAACCGACTTCCCAAAAAAGGAGGCGGTTATACGTTCGGCTGTATATATATTTTTTATTTTTATTTTTTTTGTATGTTCAACGATTACTCCGCCGCCTGTGGACCGATTTTCAAAATTTTTTCTGTGATGTATAGGGTGTAATCCCAAATTGGTCCTTTTGATATCAAAGTGGTGACCTGATGATGGGATCCATGAGGAATCGAGGGAACTCCTCGAAATTTATATGGACACATATGGTGATTTTGACTTTTTCTGAAGTAGTTCAAATATATGCTACCAAAAAGTAAGATTTTGCTCCAAGGTTTACCCTGGATCCAAAAGTACAGAACAGAACTCCTGGCTCCTTATAGATACATGTTTGGGGATTTCGGCGTTGTTTAAAGAACTGCAAGCATATGCCACCCTGTCAGTTAGAGTAATCATCATCATCATCACCACTATCACACCATACATCGTCAGATTATGATGATATAAAAGGTATTTCTCATAGTATTTTACACTAACACGGATATCTTTGAACATTACTCTGCCGTTTATGGACCTATTTGCAAAATTCTTTTGTTGTTGTAAAGGGTTTAGTTCGAAATTGGTCCTTTAGGAACTAAAGTGGGAACCTGATGATGCGATCCATGAGGAATTGAGGGAACTCCTCGAAATTTATATCCGCACATATAGTGATTTCGACTTTTACTGAAGTAACACAAGCATATGCTACCAAAAAATAAGATGTTGTACCAAGGTATACCCTGAATCCAAAAGCACTGTATAGAACTCCTCAGTATTTAAAGATATGCGTTTGGAAATTTCGGAATTGTTTAATGAACTGCAAGCATATGCCACTTTATAACTTACAGTAATCATCATCATCATCTTAATAGCAATACCTTATGGAAGCTTGGCGCGTATTCAATTATACATTCGATCGTTTAGTTTAGACGTTCTTAAGACGTATTAATAATAACTTAAGAAAATATATCTCTAAAAAGGGTGAAATTATTATTTTTAAACAAAAAATTAAACCGACTTCCAAAGACCAGCAAATATGAACGTAAGTTCTATAAAATATTGTAGAATATTGTTTGAGCTGGTACCGATTTCAAAATTAAGAAGATTGAGTAGAGAAATAGTAAAAATTTTAGCCGAATTTGAAAGGGGAATTATTTAGAGATTAAGTTTTATTTCATACTTTTTTGTGTATTTTTACTTTGGAAGTCGGTTTAATTTTTTGTTTAAAAATAATAATTAAGATAAACGAAGTACTCAATGTGTGAGAAGTCTACAAGATTTAGAAATAAAATAAAACATTGAAAAATAAAATAAAAATCAAGAACTTAGAATTAATATAGAATTAGGAAATATACATAAATGTAGACTTCATTAAAATTAAAACAAAATCCATTTCATTATTTAAAATTGAATTAAGACAAAAGTATTTAGTATCAAAAATTCAAATTTCTATTTGAAGAAAATTGATTTTTGTCGAAAACTTTAGAGTGATGTTGAATTGGCAAAGACTTAACAGATTGCTTATCATCATCTGATGACGAGATCTGAGACATTTCCAAAGAATTTGAAATTTTCGATTTATTTTTTACACACTCTTTGTTATTACATTGATTGAAAATTTGAATGCAACATCCAGAATGAGTTGAATTTCTATTTCTAAAACATCTGAAAATCTTGTACACAAAATACAAAAATAAACACACAATTAAAATATAAGTAAATGTAGTTTTAGGAACCAGAAGAGGATTTAAATAAAAAAATACAAAAGCAGCCGATAAGCGGCTTTTATTTCAAACTAAAAACAATTTAAACAAGTACAAAAATAACGTCTTAACTATTTACAATTTAAAATTATGATTTACAAAATAATTAGAAAACTTAATACAAAACTACAAAGAGCTGATTTAGTAAAACAATCATAAAAATGAGAACACAAATCAAATATAATTAGGTACTGAAGTTAACAAGGAAAGATCTCACCAAGCAGGGTTACACCCCTTCGGTCTCCAGTCCACGAGCGAAATAGGCCCGTAACTATAAACCGACGGGTTTATATACCCAGCGTGGGGAGGTGTTGCCTTACTTTTAAAAAATATTTGACTTATCAACTAATACGGCCTATCTTGACGGTGCAACGTCCCGGTGCCAGTCGTGGAGTCTCCCGAAGGTCCAGCAGCGGTGTCATCTCGTGCATGCAAGTGACGAGTTCCTCTCGAGGTTTCTGCATCCTGCCTCTCATTGCTTGCACTGCATCTGCTGCATCATCATCTGAGCCATCATCTGAAACATTATACACACGCGATTAATTAAACGTTCTCAGGCCATAACAATACTCCTAAACCTTTTCATCCTTCACTCTTTCAAGGCCCTCAAACATTTATCACACTTGTAAACCAGCTATATAAAACAAAACATTCAAATAATTTCATGTATCATTCTTTCGTACAATTCATATCAAGTATCAACATACTCAATAAAATAAAAATAAAAAATAAAAAAATATCAACGTCATCATCATGATCATAAACGTAGCGGCACAAACAACAAACAGTACGCCTCAACTGCGCATGTCTGCGTTACATCGTGAAGCAGGGGCCTCTTTTACCCGTGCCTCTCATCATCATCAACGTAGCGGCACAAACGACAAACAGTACGCCTCAACTGCGCATGTCTGCGTTAAATCGTGAAGCGAGGGCCTCTTGCCCGTGCCATCATCATACAAACCATCGAAAAAGGCTGCGCATCTTTCAGGGCACCATTTCCCTTTCCACAATATCATATGCTGCGCCGCGGCTTGTGTCGACTTCCCATAAGCTCCAGTCAACAGCAACTCATATCGTCCACTCGGTAGCACACCGGCCGGTCCAATTTGCCAGTAGACTGCGCAACTTTGACGACAAAAACCAAGTCATCAAACTGGAACGTGGAAGGGTTACGCCGATGTTGGTTGGCGTACTCGTCCTGGCGCCTCTGGTTTCTCCGCAACAGTTCGGTAGCTCTGTTGCGACATAGCTCGCGCCATGCCTCGCGATTTGCCGCCTGTCCTTCGACAGCCACATCGCGCACGAGCGAGCGTATGAGAGGAGTAGCAGCATTGATACCTGTCAACAGATTTAAGAGCAGATTTTTGCGTTGTTTTTCGTTTAGTCATATTTAGCAACAGTTGCAGATCCCAGAGAGAACTCGACCACTTTGCTTTATTGCCGTTAGTTTCGATGCGTTTCATGTTCAACACCGTGCGGACATAACGTTCAACCTGGCCGTTGGCATGGTGTATCTCCGGGTTGTGTAGCACCTCTGTTGATAACTCCTTTGCCAGGTTGGTGAACTCGGCTGACTCGAACATTCTCCCTCGATCACACACAAGTAATTGTGGTGCACCGAAAAGAGAGACCGCACTAAGAAAACAACGTTTAAGTTCATTAACATCTCAAACAAAACTTTTGAAAAGGCATCGACTTTAACGAGTACAAATTTAAAACCATTTGATTCAGGCAGAGGGCGTAGCACATCAACATGTATAGTGTGAAATGGTAAATCTGGTTTATTACAAGACTAGATGATTTGTAAAAGAGTTCTTAGCACGTTTTTTTTTTTTGCATACTAAACTATAATAATATTTCCTAACAAACTGTCGTAGATGAGGAAACAAGAAGTGCTTTAAAATTAAATCAATTGTTTTCTCGGAAATAATATGACCGTGTTCATCATGAAAAATTCTCAAAAGGCTCAAACGGTGTCCTTTTGGGATAAAACATGGCAATCTAGTTTCCTCGCCTATAGCAGTGTACTTATAGTGTTAGACATCATTTTGGCTTACATAGCGTTGAGCATCTATTTTACGAGGGCTCGGCTTTACCTGACCCCGACCTACAACTCTTCCCAAGTATTCAATTTCCTCAGAAACTGAACACTTGCAAGCACTCGTTAATGTGAATTCACTCAACAATCGTATGTACCATCTTGGACGGAGTCGCTTAAAACCAACATAAACATCAGTACACTATAGGGCAGTGATTTTCAACCTGTGGGTCGCGAAATATTTTTTCACACAAGGGTGGTCGTATCATGAAAAAGGTTAAAAAACACCGCCATAGGGGAATTCATCAGGCCATAGGGCATCTTGAGGTACTTATAATGACCCCCTGGCGTGACGAATCTCGTCATGTGAATAGACGTTTCATGTAAAGAGATCTGATGGAACCCTAAGACCATGTCCAAACTACTGAAGTAGTTACAACTTCCGAGGCGATCAATACATTCATCTATCAAAGGTAGTGGGTACCTTTCTTTGATAGTCACTCATTTAAGGCCCGGAAATTTACACACATGCGATCACTCAGATCCTTCTTTTTAACTTGACTGATTGGACTGGAGTATGTCGATTCCGACTCCCTAATTATACGCTTTTCCAATAAGTCATTTATTATCTCGCGCACTTTTAGTTTTCATGATAAGATAATTTGTAAGGATGATAAACAATAGGCGTTTCATCAGTTAGTCGAATACGCATAGTGCCAGTTTTAACGCTAGTAGTTGCGGTTTCGAAAATAAAGAATTCCTTAAACTCATTTATGACAGCCTCTAAATGATGTAACTGACTCCCAGTTTAAAGGCGTATTAATATCACTATGCGCATTCGTCGTTACTGACGAAATTATTTTATGCAAATGTGTAAGGTACTGATGGTCCCAGGTACGCACGAAAATAATTGCATCTCTGTTTAACACGTCGGTGCCAAGGCGCATTCATAAAAGAAGCCGGGAGAACTAAAAGATCTACCTCAACACTTATATCATAAAATTCAGTAATTAACGTAACATACGACGCTATTATTATTTCCCGCTCACTAACTTCTTTGATACGTAAATAATTCGGCATGTGACAAAAATAAAGGGTAGTCTGATAAAATTAAAAATACGTTCAACGCGTCACTATCTATAAGAACGTACATAGCTTATAGGTACCTTGCATTACCGCAGACGTAACGTTCTGCTCGAGTGCACTAGGCTTTAAGCGAATCAGTATGAGCGAAACATTTATCCTCGGAGTGTCCTAACTTATTGCAGAACGCGCAATATTTTTATCGTTAGGTAACTTCTTATTTTCGGGGCAATCTAAAGCTTTGTGACCACGCTTGTTACATTTAAAACACGTATGACTAACCGGTTCAAACGCGGGCCGCATAATATTGTTTCTGTTTGAGTTATTGAAACTAATTTTTTCAAAACTTATTTGGCGGTTACTATGGATTGACAAAAAGGAAAATATATCCGTTGTTGCAAGGTTCGCGTTTGCAGCCGCGACTCGCACTTGAGGTTCGGTAATGCCCCTTATAATTTGTACTATAAGCTCCTCGCTAAGACCTTTCATTATTCGTAGCCGCAAGAGGGTACGTCGTGCATATTCCGCGTAGGTAAGATATTTATCGGACGTAGTCTGCATAGTATCAAAAAATATAGACGCAAAATCTAACCGCTTGGGACACAAGGATATGAAATCGTTTTTGAAATTCGACCACGACCTGCCGTTCGTTGACCATTCGTTTAACCACGGTCTAGCGTCACCTTTTAGACAACCCGCCACACGAGAAAGGCACTCATTATCGTCCCATCGATTAAATAACATCGCACGATCTACCTCCTCGAACCAGGATTCGGCGTCATGTAAGGCCGGGTCAAAGTTAGATACGTAATAACTTTGTGGTCTCGCAGAATTAACCTTATTGAGAGCATCGACTAAATTATTTGTTGAATTCATTTCGGAAACAGACTTTTGGGATTAACGTTACACTCATTCGAAACGGGGGTAGTAGAAGAAAAGTTTTTATCCTCTAAATTATTTAACCGAGTTAAAATAGCACTAAGGTTTCGTGTAAACCGTTATCTTTACAAGATTCCAATACACGTGGCGAACGAGAACGATTGCGGCGGTCAACATGCACTAGAGGACCCGAACGAGATCGTAATCGTGATTTCGATTGTCTCGAGCTGCGACGCCTTTTGCGAGAACGTTGATATTTTGAGCGATACGATCGTACAATATCACTACGCACCGTAAGGGACCGAGACCGCGATCGTGATCGTCTTGGAGTTCCACTATTCTTAGCGCAATAATCACGTGGCATCGTTACAATATACGATTGCACTAAACCAGCTCTTTAGTTACTTAGTGGTGGGCGATAACTAGTACAGAATGAAGGTTCATATCCCAATTCTGATTTTAGGAACCAGAAGAGGATTTAAATAAAAAAATACAAAAGCAGCCGATAAGCGGCTTTTATTTCAAACTAAAAACAATTTAAACAAGTACAAAAATAACGTCTTAACTATTTACAATTTAAAATTATGATTTACAAAATAATTAGAAAACTTAATACAAAACTACAAAGAGCTGATTTAGTAAAACAATCATAAAAATGAGAACACAAATCAAATATAATTAGGTACTGAAGTTAACAAGGAAAGATCTCACCAAGCAGGGTTACACCCCTTCGGTCTCCAGTCCACGAGCGAAATAGGCCCGTAACTATAAACCGACGGGTTTATATACCCAGCGTGGGGAGGTGTTGCCTTACTTTTAAAAAATATTTGACTTATCAACTAATAGTAGAATAATATTGGCCATATTTAATAAAATGAGATTGCTTTTCTAAATTATTTAATTCATTTTCCAAATTGTCCATTTGATGTGAAGCATACTATAAAGAGTCTAAATTAATTTTACTTAAAGAAATAGGAGACAAATGTGGTAAACTTTTATTAAATATGTCCTTCTTGCAGCAATCATCAGCTGTAATATCAAAACTTATGTCTAAAGGAGACTTAATTATAAAAGAATAAGAATTAGTCGGCAACAATTGAACTGTTTTAGAATAACCAACACAGTCGGATGTTAATTTTACAATTCCAGTACCTTCAATAGAATAATCATTAATATCATCATTACAACGAATAGTTAATTTATTTATTTTGGATTGAACAAAAATCCATTTATTATTTTGCAACTTTTGCCAAATATCTATATCACCAAATAAGAGTTTCGAATTACATTCAGAGGGCAACGAGAGTGTGACCTCGGTTAAGATTTTGGATTCACAATTTGGACTACTAATACAAGAGTAGATATTAAACAATTCACATATAGAATAATTGCTATTAATTAACTTACAATTATTAAGTGAGCTCAGCATAGCATAATGTAGTCTGTCGTCGCTTAAGGCGATGTATGAGTCAGAGGGTTGAATTAAAGCGAAAGTATTATGAGTATCATCATGAGGTGTCGGTAAAGGAATATTTTTATACACCATGAACTTATCAGGTGTGTTAAGAGGAATTTGCAAGACAAATATGACTTTATTATTTAAGTAATAAGAGCTAAGTTTAGAAATATCAATTATAGAATGAATATTTTCTATATTAAGGGCTACAGGAAAATCTAATCTTTTACTTATTTGATTACTATGCTTAACTAATTCATTATAAAGACTTATAGGACTAATTACGCTAGGATGTAGTATATTAACTTTAGAGAATAAGATAGAATTTAAGGTAGTATCTAGTAAATTAGAAATAGTGAGCAAAGAGCCTTCAATTATATTAAGTAAATTATTTAACTTAGAGTTGTTTAACAATAGATTATCTGTATCCGTAATTTTGGAAAGTATATTATTCATATTATTAATTTGGTTATTTAGTTTAATTTCATTTTGATTTAATTTGTAAATAGTAGTATTAAAATTATTAATAGTAGATTTTATAACATGTATATTGTCGCGCATTAAATGAAACATTTCTGATTCGCTCTTTTTGCAAGACTCAATTGCAGCGTCGTATTTTCTAGCATCGTCAGCGTCTAACGTGCCGAAGAAAAACTTTAAAATTACACCACCAAATTCTAATGACCGTTTGACTTTACTTGTCTTATGATCAGAAATATTATGAGATAAAGATTGTAATTTAATATAATTAGATTGAATTAAGACCTCAATAGGGCTGGATATGTCTTTACAAAAATTTACATCTTGCGATTGAATCTTGTTACAAAGATCGAGAGTGTCGTGCAAAAGATTTTGTATTTTATTTAAATAAGGTTCGAGAGAGAATAAATCAATATGTGTAACAACTTTCCAATAGTCATTATAAAAATTCACATAAGTAATAGGTTCAAAATAAATTCCTGGGCTATGTGATATAGGAATGATATTTGATTCCGCGTCGCTGAGGCAAATGCCATGACAGCATAATAGTCTGAAAAGAAAGAGACGAACTAAGTTAGGAATTAGGAAGTGGCAGGTTTAATTTCGTTAACATGATGCTTTACATTTTTGCGACCTATCTGTAGAGTCACATTATTTTTATTATGTACCTTTAGAATTTTATAAGGGCCTTTCCATATAGGCGATAAGGCTTTGCGTAATCTATGATGGTGTTTTAAATACACCATGTCACCTGTTTTATAAGAAACTTCGCGAGAATTAGAATCATAGTATTGTTTAGATTTTTCTTTACTGGTAATAAGATTTTGAATAGCTTTTTCGCGACTAAAGCGCATTCTATACTGTAAAGCACGTATATATTCATTATAAGTAGTATTATTATTACTTCCATATATAGAGCTAGGAATAGAAGGTTTGTAGCCGAATAATAATTCATGTGGCGTAAAATTAGTAGAAGAATGAGGCGTAGTATTATAAGATAAAATTGCAGTAAATAAATAACAATGCCAATCATTTTGATTTTCATTGACGAAAGATTTTAAATATTCTTTTAAAGTTGCATGTGAGCGTTCTAGCGCGCCATTTGTTTGAGGATGGTAAGGAGTAGTAAATAATGCTTTAACTTTTAAAATTTCAGTTAATTGTTTGAATAAATCAGACGTAAAGTGTGTACCTAAGTCTGTTAAAATAGTTTTAGGAAATCCAAAAAGGGACATAAAATGAACAAGATTTCGAGCTATTTCGTCGCTAGTAGACGAAACCATAGGATATGCACTTGTGAATTTTGTAAGATCATCTTGCAACGTTAAGATGAATTTAAAATTTTGGAAACCCGCGTCGGGCAAAGGGCCTACAATGTCGAGGGCTAATCTCTCAAACGGCCTTGTAGATGTAGAAGTGATCTCCATTGGAGCTTTATTAGATTTACGTAAAGGTTTGTTGATTTGGCAAAGTTTACATTTTTTCACATAATGTTCAATGTCAGAGCGCATTCCTTTCCAGTAGTAACTGGCTTTTATTCTTTTATACATGCGTTGTGAACCTGGATGACCCGCAATAGGCGAATCATGATTTTCTTTTAAAATTTTAGGAACTTCTACCGGAGTAGGATAAATTAATTGATTTTTGTAAATATGTATTTTAATATTTGTATTATGGAAAACATAGGAAATTATATTATAGATTTTAGTATAAGCTAATTTAGAAAAAGGATCCGAGAAATCTGAAATAGCAAGATCCGTAATATTTTGGCAATCAATTAAAATATTTCTTAATTTTATTAATAAGTTGAAAACGTCTTTATAATGCGTTTCCTCATAATGATGAACCTTGGTAAAAAGGAAATAGAAATTTTTATGTTTAAAATTGTAGTGTTTAATTGTAAAAGGTTCACGTTCAGAATTTAGCAACTCGTCAGCGTTTTCAAGCTGCGATATTATTTCTTCACAGTGTGGAATTGAATAATCAAAATCTAGGGATACTGGACACGCGATATTGTTTAATTTAGATAATTGTAATGCTTGAGTATATTCTTCGATAATAGTATTAAAAATTGGAAGTTGATTAGTAAATTGTAATTTAAAATATTTTTCATAAGTTAAATTATTTAAATTGTTAATATTAATAGCGTTAACTGGACACCTTGATAACGCGTCGGCATTAGAATTGAGACGACCTTGTTTATAAACAATCTCGTAATCGTACTCCTCGAGTTTTAAGCGCCAGCGAATGAGTCTGCTACCTGGATCTTTTACATTGAAAAGCCACACAAGTGGTCTGTGATCAGTAATTATTTTAAATTTATTTCCATATAAGTATGGTCTAAAAGTTTTAACGGCAAATAAAATCGCTAAAAGCTCTTTCTCCGTCGTAGAATAATTGCCTTCAGGCCTATTTAAAGTACGCGATGCGTATGCTATAGGTTTGTCCTTTCCTATAGGACCCTGAGATAGAATTGCGCCTACAGCATAGTTACTAGCGTCAGTAGTAACATTAAAAGTTTGGGAAAAATCTGGATACTGGAGAAGAGGAGCAGAAATTAATTTTTCTTTTAAAAATTCGAATTCGTGTTGCTGTTCCGCGTTCCACTGGAAGACAGCATCTTTCTTTAAGAGACACGTAAGAGGCTTAGTTAACTTAGCAAAATTCTCAATAAATCGGCGATAATAGCCTATTAAACCTAAAAAGGATTTAATATCTTTAGGATTTTTAGGAACTGGGAAATGTGAAACGGCCTTGACTTTTTCAGGATTTGGAGAGACACCTTTATCGGTGATGATGTGGCCAAGATACGTGACTTCGTGTCTTAAAAATTCGCATTTGTCGGGCTGAAGTTTGAGATTAAATTGACGAAGTTTGTCGAAAACGCGTTTTAATTTAACTATATGATCTAGTAAATTTTGACTATAAATTATGCAATCATCGAGATATATAAAACAATCTAGACCTTGTTATCCTGACAATACGGTATTCATTAACCGTTGAAACGTGGCAGGGGCATTTTTCAACCCAAAAGGCATTCTGGTAAATTCATAATGTCCAGACATGCTTGAATTTGTGCTAATTGTAAACCCTGTTTTAGGGGCGTCCTTGGGACAAGTTTTTATTTGATGAAAGCCACTTGTAAGATCTAGTGTACTAAAATATTTAGAATGACCTAGTTGATCTAGGATGTCTGTGATAAGAGGCAGTGGATAAGTTTCGGAAACAGTGACGTCATTAAGGCGACGATAGTCTATGACTATTCTCCACTTTTGTTTGCCAGAAGCGTCGATCTTTTTCGGGCGCTCCAAGGCGAAGTAGAAGGGCGAATGATATCTTGGTCTAACATTTTTCGGATTTGAGAATCGACCTCTTCTTTGTGACACTCAGGAAAGCGATAGGATTTGACATGGATAGGAGGAGCGTCACCTGTGTTAATAGTGTGCTCGATGGCACTTGTAAAAGTTAAGGGCTCGCCATCTAAATGAACAATATCGGTATATGACGAAACACAGTCTAAGAGAGCTTTCCGCTCTTCATTATTTAAATGAGAACAGCGAATTAAATTTAAAACTTTGTTTATACGATCAGATTTGCTACTAGAAATAGAATTAATACTTATACAATTTTCTGAATTATTTAAACAGTCGCGCTCGAGTGGCGTTAATTTTACGTGATAATCCTTGATTTCGATACGATTTTCAGTAGTATTTAAAATAGAAATATTAACTTTATTGTTAGGTTTAATTTTTACTATGCAATTAGCGACATAAACACCTTCACATAAGGTATGATCTAGTACGAGAGCTTCATTGTTATGATATAAGTCGGGCGAGTAATTTGATACAGTACATTCAATTACGGCTTCAGCACGAGCCGGTATGATATAAGTTGGCTGAGTATAAACAATAGGAATATAATGATTATTTATAGTCATAGATTTAGAAGAATAATCAATGTTAGACTTAAAGAAATTGCAAAAATCGCTACCGATAATTCCGTCATAATTATTTAAATTAATATCATCATTTGTCACATGAAACTTATAGTTGAATTTTTCGTTAGATATAGTAAATTCTAATTGGAAAGTACCCAATGTTTCGACAGGATTTTCGGAACTGTTAATGCCCTTTAATTTAACGATTTCATGTGAAAGATCTGGAATTTGCAATAGACAGGACCCCTTTATGATACTGATAGCTGATCCCGTATCAACTAGAAAACATAGCATTCCCGATCCCGGTGCATGCTTAGAATTTAAGTAAGTATGAGGCAATGACACCTTTTTACTATAATTATTAATTTCGTATATAGATTTAGAATTAGAACTAGAATTTAAGTTAGATTTAAGCAATTTATTATTAATACTAGATTTAGAATTTTGGACACTTTTGTCCTTAGAATTAGTTTGACACAGTTCTTTTGACTGTGGTATCGATTTAGAATAATTTAAGTTAGATTTAGAATTAGTATAAGATTTTTGATTAATACATTGACAATTTATTTTGCCATTAGAATTAGTAAAATTTAGTTTATTTGATTGACACGATTGAGACATAGAATTAGAATTATTAGATTTAGTAGAGTTAGTAAAATTTGGTAGACTCAACATGTTTTGTTGAGGTGGACTCAGCATCCGTGGCTGAGATGAAAATTTAGTAGAGTTAGAATGACTCAACATATTTTTTCGTTGAGATGAACTCAGCATCTGTGGCTGAGATGGACTCAATCTCGTGGATTGAGATGTAAGTTTAGTATAATTAGTAACATTTGTTTGACTCAACTTATTTTGTTGAGGTGGACTCAGCATCTGTGGCTGAGATGAAAATTTAGTAGAACTAGAATAATTTGTATGACTCAACTTATTTTGTTGAGATGGACTCAGCATCTGTGGCTGAGATGAAAATTGACTCGGCATATTTTGTCGAGATGTAAAATTAGAATGACTCAACGTTTTTCGTTGAGGTGGACTCAATTTCGTGGTTTGAGGTGTAGCTTTAGGAGAATTAGTATAAGAGTTAGAATATATCGTGTCCTTATGATTTTGGTTGGATTTTGGCAGACACGGAACCAAAATCCTTCTTAATTTAAATCATCGTGAATAGGTTGAGACTGATGATCATGAGTAATATTATAATTATTAGATTCACATTCACACGAATGTGTTGGAACATTACCGTGGTCACGTTGTGCGGTGCTAGCACTTTCGCGGCGTTTCATATTAAATTGACGCTTGCGACATTCCATAATCGTGTGACCCACGTTTTTACAATAATTACACGATTTAGCATAAGAATTAGAAATAGACTTTGGAATAAAATTATTGTTAGAATAAGAATTATTATTAGAGTTAGTATTAAAATTAGCATTAGAATTTGAATTAAGATTACGTTGAGGATTTACGTGATACGACTTTTGAAAAATAGGTTTTTTTTCTTAAAACATTCAGAAGAGCTATGTACGATTTTATTACAAATAGAGCACTGTCTTTGAGACCTACTGCTATTTTTCGAAAGATTAAATAATTTCTCCTCATCAGTGGCATATTGAATTGCATCACTGAGGGTTGTAGGATTTTTACACCTAACAATAGTTGAGATAGAAGGATTTAAGCCCAATAAAAATGTATTCAAGGCGAGGTCTTCCATAGCGGCTATTCGGCCAGGAAGTTCTTCCTCATTTTTACAACTATAATGAATATCGGATTGAATTCTGGTTAAAATTTGTTCGACTCTGAGGGAGTATTTTATTACGTCTTCACTAGGCAATTGTTTAGAATTTTGTAAATCAGACAATAAATGTGTTGCATGTTTCTTTTCTCCAAAAGTTGAACGCAAAAAGCTTTTTAATTCTTTCCAACTAGAAAAAGTTTTTAGGCTACAAGCAACTTGTGCTTTGCCCTCTAACTGTGAAATTATGAATTTAGATAAAATTAATTGTTGTTCAGGGCTAGCTAAAAGCATTGCATTTTCGCAATTTGTGAGAAACGCAGGGAGTGATTCCCTGTCACCACTATATGGTTTAATAAATTTAGTTAAAAACGTTAGCGTAATTTTTTTGGACATTTTGTTTTCCTCAGACTCTCCTTTGACTGACATTAGCTTTTATGATATGCTGAACTTTTTATTAAAATTTAAATAATTTTGTAAGATACAGTGAAAATTTAGAAATTAAAAATAGAATTAACTAGGATTTAGAATTAATTAAGACTTAAGAGTTTGTAAATTTTGGATTTAGAACTTCACGATTTAGAACACTTTAGGATTTAGCACTTTAAGGATTTTATCACCTTTTGATTTAGCACATATAATTATTTTGAAAATTTTAGGATTTAGAAATTTTGATTTAAGATTTGGGAAAAACACAAAAACACTCACAGTAACACGCCGATAACCTGCATGCCGTGGTGTGGGAACTGGTGTCGCGTTCTGCTGCTACGCTTTTCCCGGAACTGGGGCAGATGATTCGCCCGGTGTGGTGAGTTAGACTCGGAGCTGGTGGAGCGGGCTCAGGCAGCGCCGCTGCTGGGGCTGCTGAGGCTGACCGTCGTCCTGGTGGGGTGTAGCTGGAGCGGGCTCAGGCTGTGGCCTGAGGCTGACCGTCGTCCTGGTGCAAGTAGTCGGAGCGGGCTCAGACAGAAACTCCTGAGGCTGACCGTCGTCCTTTTCTGGAGCAGGCTCACGCAAAGAGCGGAGGCTTACTGTCGTCCAGGTGTAGCTGGAGCGGGCTCGCGCTTTCCAATAGCGGAGTCTTACCGTCGTCCTTTATTAGACAGTGACAGGGGTGCCTGGTTCGGATTCCGGGTCTATTTGACTCTCGTCGTTAGACTTTCTCCGGAATCCCACTTCTGACACCAATTTGTTAGGCGGCCGTCCCTGTTTGACTTTTAAAAAAAAAAACTACACTTTACACTAAACTACTTTATTTCAATAAAACACACAAACTACACTATGACTTCCCACACTTTAAGCGAGTGCTTAAAATCGCACTGTTCGCGGCGGCTTCCAGAATCTAACTAACTGAAAATAATTAATAAAATATCGAAGTAAAATGAAAATGCAAGCTAAACGGAAAAATAGTAGCGCGTGGTAAAAATGCTGATAATGGACTATGTCCATAGTAGCTAGGGTTGTAACAGTTTGTTTAATTATTAATATTGGCACTTGATAGAGAAATAAAAAAATAATAGGTCAGAATAATAACCTTCAAAGGAAAATTAAGTACAGGTACCTACAATATAATGTCCGGTACGCACGCCCTTTTACCGAAAGCTTAATCAGTTAACATTCTCTGAATTACTATTCATAATAAGTAATTCATTAATGACGACCTCCGTGGCTCAGTGGTTAGCGCAGTGGCGCTTTAGCCGGTGATCGCGGGTTCAAATCCCGTCAGGGAACAAAAAGTTTTCTGTGTTCCTGGGTCATGGATGTGTATTCAATATGACGTGTATAATTTAATACAAATCTTATATATAAGAATAGTATAAAAAGTATTAAATATATTTCCGTTGTCTGGTACCCATAACACAAATTTTTCGGATACTTACCACGGGGCGAGACTGACGTGGTGTGAAGCGTCCATAGATATTATTATTTTTAATAATAAATTATAGTAATGTATATTTTACTTAAGATTTAATGTCTGTCTCACACCCGCTTAATATTTCCGGAAGTTGGTAACGCTCTGATTATATCAGAATCTCGTAAATGGCTTCAACAATCTATAAATTTTGTATGCAGTTTTGGAGTTTGATAATAATTGATCTAGTCTAGTCTTATCCCAAATAGTTACCTAGTTATTTCGCTTTCTGTGAAACTGTGTGTTTCGGTACGTTGAACTTTATGTGATCGCTTATTTTTATCGTCTTACTATAGAATCAAAATACATAATATTTTATAGCAGGCATGTCAGTATGTATTTCATTTTTTAGGTTAAGCACCGGCGTTAAAATAATTATTTACATACAGTTATTATGTTACATGTTTTTTTGTTTTTCATGTTGACGAAAAGGGACGAGTTAGATAATATTTTTTAAAGTTAGCAATGAAAAGGAGCTCCATATTTTACTTGTCTGGTTCTTAAGTTCAACAAATTTGTGGTCATTAGTTACGCGAGCACCATAAATCATAATATATTACTGCCTATACCGATCGACGGATGATGTGGGTCTGAATATGGAATAAAGTCAAATAGTTACCCGGGAGACCATTATTTGCTCCGAGTTTTAGTAGGAAGTTAAATAAAAGTAAAATTAAAAAATATAAAATAAAATACCAAGAATAGCAAAAATATTCATTTTACCGGGATTCAAACCCAACACATTCCAAATTTATAAAAATATACTATCGAGTATCCCACGGAAATGCTGTACTTTTCTGGGGGGAAAAGGAGCTTATGTTTTAATCAGGAGCCTAAACAACTACCATACCGAATTTTATCAAAATCCGTTTAGTAGTTTTTGCCTGAAAGTCTATCAAACATCCATCCATCCATCCACTCAGATCCATACTCAAAAACTTACACATATGTAATAGTAGTAGGAAGTAGGATTATTGATAGTAGTTACCAGAGATAAAAATATTAATAATATTAGATAATGATAATATATTAACTAATACGAGATGTTGCCCGCTACTCGCCCTCGTAAGTATAATGTACATTTTAAACGAACTTTCAAAAGGTGGTTATTAAAGTCGGGATATTATTGACGTTATGTATTCTTGTATTTTGTTGTGATGTGACAAGTAATTTCCTTACAATTTAGGTTCTGATTAATTCTGCCGAACCAGATTCGTGGTCGCCAAATAGATTAAAAGGTTTCAAACTAGGCCTGAGCCCAACCCCACACACCCAGTCCCTCTTCCAATAAACCCTTACAAGGCCTTTCCAGAATTAATTAATCTAGGAAATTGTATCGATAACAATTTAGGATTTCGGTAGATGTGATAAATATAACCACATTATTTATCACACCTACCGAAATCCTAAAATAAATAAAATTGATATAAATTATAAAATATATATAAAATAAAATATACATATATAAAATAAATATAAATATAAATTAAAGGTATATTGATAAAATTCCTTCCGCGATGTTAGCAGTAATTTCCATGTTTTTATCTACAAATAGCCTTTAGTTGATCGCATGATTGTCTGAAAAGACAAGACGGATGATTCATGCCTCGGGCATGTAAAAAGTCGGTTATACGTTTGGCTGTATATTAGATATGAGCGCCGCGCCGGCGCGCCGCCGCCGCCGTCGATTTTGCCGCGCCGCCGCCGCCGCGAAAATACACCGGCGCGCCGAGTGAGTGAGAGGGATAATCATAATGTGTAATTTCAGTCAGTGACTATTTGCATATAAGCCATACTTCTTTCATGCTTTAAGAGAGGAGAACATCCTAGATGAATGTTCTCCTTGTTTAAAGCGTGACACCTATATCATCGAAAGAGTTCTGCATAAAAGACAACATGCTTACTAGAAAGGCAGATCTTGGCAAAAACTCAACCTGATCTATTACCCTGATAGCCTGGCTTCAAGATTTATTATAAAGTGGATCAAAGCTACGCTAAACAACAGAGTAGCGTCATCAACTACCTTGGGCTTGACGCTCAGGAGTAGGTTGACCCAAGGATGCCCACAGGGAGGGGCCGGGGTACTGTCGCCGCTGGAGTGGTCCCTGGTAGTGATTGGGCTGCTAAAAGAAATGAACAATAGAAGGTTCTATACTCAAAGATCCTAATAAGAATAATAGCTCCCCATAAAGATTTCGGTGATGGTGGCCGGTTTCATTGAAACCAGGCCAGCAGTTATTATTATAGTGCCCTAGTATGTGCGCAGTACACAAGAGCATTCTCTCTTCCTTTACTCTCGTAATCCAGTGGGACGGATAGCTGACATGTCTGACGAGAGATCAGGCGCTGGTCCGACGTTTTACATACCATTCCGACGCATGGATCATCTTGTCAGACAATCAGGTGATCAGCCTGTCCTAACCAAACTTGAAAACAACTTTTTTTTATGTTTCAATGCGGGATTCGAACCCACGACCTACGAGTCGAGAGCCATGCTCGAATCGGACCTATCGATACTAGTGGTGGGCAAATGCGCATCGGTAGTCGTTGAGCTAATGCAATCAGGTACAAAATTGGTGCAAAAGGGTCAAGCTAACAGTCAATGCTAATAAGACAGTCTTGATACCGAACACCAACAATAATAGGAAGTGCCTCCGTGGTCTAGTGGTTAGAGCATTGGCTCTCGACTCGGAGGTCGTGTGTTCGATTCCCGCATTGGAATAACAAAAAATGTTGTTTCCAAGTTTGATTAGGTTAATGCAGGCTGATCACCTGATTTTCTGACAAGAAAGATGATCCATGCGTTGGATGGGCATGTAAAAAGTCGGACCTGCGCCTGATCTCTCGACAATCGTGTCGGTTATTCGCCCTACTGGATTATGAGAGTAAAGGAAGAGAGTGCTTTGTGTACTGCGCACACACTTGGGCACTATAAAATTACTCCTGCGTAGTGGCTTGGTTTCAATGAAACGGGCCATCGTCACCGATATCGGTGTGGGGAGTTATTATTAAGAGGAAGTTGAAGGGACTAAAAACTTTAAACACGGCTATAGTGAGGTAATTATCACATATGCGTAGTGTTGTGTACGCACTACGCAGAAAAAAAGCTGTACAGGTCAGGAGCATCAAAACATTAAATAGTGTACAGACGCTGGCCTGTCTGATAATCATAGGTGTGCTCTCTTCGGCATCCACCACTCACTTGAAGCCCTGATCCACCTGACTCCACTTCCTCTGCCTGTTCATATTATGGATGCTAAGAAGGTTGTTCTTAGGGCCATGATGGCAGGTAGGATGAAACGGGTCTACTTGGACAACTGCAGCGGTCTTCTTGAGAGACCTGTCATGGCCATGCCATCTGACGCCATGATCAAGGTGCATAGCTTTTAAGAGCTATACCCAGTTTTCATAACGGACAGATCTAGGAAAAACAACCGGGATGGCGCTGGACTACGGGTACGTGCCACCTACAGGCAGATATGCTTGTTTGGGAGATTTTGCACCGTGTTTCAGGCTAAGATCTCCACTATTATTGGTTGTTCACTACAGAGTCTATGCAGTCAGTTATAAAAATGGCTTCAACGTAAGTTCTTGAAAATGTGGGCGTTTATAAAACGTTAATAAAAAAAGATTACAGTGATTACGCTCTTTGGAATCAAAGCACAGTTAACTGCTATTTCCAAAGTAGTTTGAAATTTTGTTATTACGTTGTCTTTTTCATCACTACAAAAAGTGTCATAAATTATATTGCATTGTAATTGTATGAACCCAATAAATAAAAGTATTTTGACAGCTACGAATGAACAACACTTTTTTTTACTACCAAGCGCAAACTTCAGCCCTTTAGAGGTTACGCCGCCGACGCCGCCGCCGCCGACCCTAAATAGTCGGCGCGCCGCCGCCGACCAAACACCCATCGGCGCTCATATCTACTGTATATATATATAATACATTTTTTGTATGTTCAACGATTACTCCGCCGCCTGTGGACCGATTTTCAAATTTTTTTCTGTCATGTATAGGGTGTTATCCCAAATTGGTCCTTTTGATATCAAAGTGGTAACCTGATGATGGGATCCATGAGGAATCGAGGGAACTCCTCGAAATTTATATGGACACATATAGTGGTTTCGTTTTTCTCTGAAGTAGTTCAAGCATATGCTACCAAATACTAAGATTTTGCTTCAAGGTATACCCTGGATCCAAATGCACTGAACAGAACTCCTCAGTCTTTAAAGAAATGCGTTTGGAAATTTTGGCATTGTATAAACAACTGCAAGCATATACCACTATATAACTTACAGTAATCATCATCATCTTATTTACAACACCTAATGGAAGCTTGGCGCGTCTTCAATTAAACATTCATCGTTTATTTTAAACGTTCTTAAGATGTATTAATAAATAACTTAAGATGTATTAATAAATAAATTAACAAATATCACTAAAAAGGGTAAAATTATTATTTTTAAACAAAAAATTAAACCGACTTCCAAAGTAAATATACAAAAAAAAAAGTATGAAATAAAACTTATTCTCTAAATAATTCCCCTTTCAAATTCGGCTAAAATTTTTACTATTCCTCTACTCAATCTTCTTAATTTTTTATGAATTTGAAAGGGGAATTATTTAGAGAATAAGTTTTATTCTATACTTTGTTGTGTATTTTTACTTTGGAAGTCGGTTTAATATTTTATTTAAAAATAATAATGATTGGTTTAGTTATCGACCACTGAAGGTAGAAGATTATCTCAGTAATATTATAGCTATTAAACATTGGGGACTGGTGTTAGCAGGGTGAAAATCTAGGGTTATGTAATATTTTAATGTCAAATCTTAAAATAATAAAAATAAAATAATAAGGACATATATTGGGTTAAGCAACGCTTATCACTTAGGATTATGAAAAATAGCTTACAACCTCCATTTTTCATACCTACTTACAACACCTACAAAATTTCTTAAAAAAAAAACGGTCGAAGAAGTTCTCTAACAAACACTGTAAGTTGTAACACAATAATTTTATACTCAAAATATTATTACAGTTTTAATGGGGAGCTTTTTCTTTGATCTTATGATCGGGATTCATTAACTATCTCTATCGATCCTTTTTCCAACGAATTCATAAATACTAACCTCATTGAATGTTATTATTGGCTTAAACGTTGATTAATTGGTGAATTAAATTTCTTACAATTATATAAACTACGAGCACGTGGTGAGATTTGTCATTAGTAGGTAAGACGATTCCTAACTTAAAAAAATATATAAAATTCAAGAGAACACTATTATAATATACACTAAAATAATCTGTATTATACATTACAATAAACTATATATGACACACTATACAGGATGATTTGAAGAACTTGTATTACAGGTACCAGAAAACGGGAAGTACATAATATATTTAATACTTTTAATACATACATTTAAGATTTTTATTATACCTAGGTAACACTGAAAATGTTTAGAAAATGAAAAACAGCTTAATGTAGAAAGTTGCCAATACTTTTATTGTTTTTCGAAGTATTCTCTGTTCCTCTCTACACATCGTCGCATTCGATGGAACCACTGAGAAAAGCAGTGGGGCCATTCTTCCTTGGGGTCTCTTCTATGGCATTTTCATACGCTTTCACCGCATCTTCAGGGCTCGTAAAGCGAATACCTCGAATTTTATCTTTAGTTCTTGGGAATAAATGAAAGTCGTAGGGCGTCAGGTTAGGACTGTATGGCGGATGACTCATTATCTCGACACCTGACATAGTCAAATATTCAACAGTCCGTTTTGCGGAGTGCGCTAAAGCATTGTCGTGGTGAAGAAGGATCCTGCTTCTAGGGCACTACTGTCGAATTTTGAACATATTTAACCTATTAAATAGAAAAAAAAAAGAATTTGCTCGCTCGCTTCGCTCGCTCGCGTTGATCATAAAGAACATTACCGATGTTCTGTCTGTATCGAATCTTTTTGTTAGTTATTATTTCCTTTCCTTTTTTCTCTTTCTTTTGTGTAAAGCTATAATTTGTCTTAATATTTGTTACATATCTGTAAAAACTTGTAAATGGCTATCTGAATTTTGTTAGGTAAATAAAAAAAATATTCATTCTCATTTACACAGTTTAGATCTAAGTTACTTTGTAGAACCTCTAAGTAACCATAAATTACGCTTTGATCCAATTAATTTAAAAGGTACCTATCATTTAAGTGCTGTTATTAATTAAATTAATTTAGTATCTCAAAATATTTTACCACAAAAATTACGTAGCACTGGTTTTTAGGTTAAGTTAAGCTTCCAATATATATTAACACTTAAAAGACGATATTCACGACCTTCCAAGAGATTCTGTTCCGAATTTTAGGAAAAGTTTTATAAAAAAATCCTACTTCCTGCGATAAAAAAATAGCAAAATCTTAAAAAAATCTTGCCTAAAAACTTGAAATGAACAATAAAAAAACTTAGATTAAATTGTAGAGAAAGTTTCTGCTTTGCTTATATTTATGCCTAAGGGTCAGACCACACTAAGTGGCTGCAGAGCGACGCAACCTAACACGTCCCTACTAATATTACTGCAATGGAGTGCCCCGTCCGTAGTTCCGCTGTCGCGTAGTTACGCCTAGTGGGGTCTCACAGACAAATGTTTTCTTTTTCTGTTTCAGGCCAGCTGCGTTCGCGCCGCAATGCCGCGAAGATGCTAGTGGCCGTCGTCATCATGTTTGCAGTTTGCTTCTTCCCTGTGCACCTTCTGTCTATTTTAAGGTGAGCATTTCATTTGTTCTAGAAAAATATTTGACCTAAATGTAAGAAAAAAAAACCTACTTTTACCAGAGATTAATAATTAGTTACTACGTAAGTTTTACTCAGATTGTGTAAGTACAGTTACAGGTACTGTACGTAATTTGTCATATATTATCTTACTAATAAAAAATATAAGACTAGTCTTAGTATTGATTTTATAATACAGTAAAATGAAAGTACTACCTACCTAGTGAAAAAATTTAATTGAAAGTTACATAAATCACAATATTCAAATATTTTCAAGTTTACCACTAGTTACTAGTTGTACCTACCCAACAGACGTTGTTAATGTCTTAACAGCTGCTATGAACTGGACTAAATAAATATTACCTAAATACACCTACACTCCCTAGTTTCTACACTAACAACTATACTACTACTACCTACACTTACTACCTACATTTACACCTACGCCTACTACTTACCGCTACAACCCACAGGTGTTGTTTGACTTATTGAAAAGTTATCGACCACCGAAGGTTAAGGATAATTACAGTACTAATATCGCTGTTAAATATTGGGCGTTGGGGTAAGAAGGGTAAAATTTGAGAATTAAATGTATTTTTAATACTGTCATAAAATAGTAACAAAAAATTGGGGTTTGGGAATTTCTGATAATTTCAAAGTTCCGGGACACGAGAAAGCCTAAAGTCAAAGTCCCGGGAATTCCGGGACTTCGAGACTTTTAAGATTTCTGTTTTTTAAAGAGGGGTAAGGTTTTTTGTGAAGAATTTTAATTTAGTTAATTTTTGGTGAAACCTATTAAAATAATCTTAAGTTTCAATAATCTGTGATAATATATTAATGAAGAATGTAAGGCTTTTACTGTGTAGGTACATAATAATGTGTGGTATAATCTTGTAACTTTAAACGAGCAATTCTGGTATATTTATATTTTCGTGAACTTGGAAACGGCTCTAACGATTTCGCTGAAATTTGTTATACTCGTATAGGGGTTTTCGGGGGTAAACAATCAATCTAGTATTATATGTCCTATGGATTCGAAATTTGGTACCGTGTTACTTCAATGATATTGAAAGTATATGGTTAGTTAATTACTATTTATATCTTCTTTAAAAAGGACAAAATAAAAGTAAAATTTAAAAATTTAAAAACCCCCCAAAACAAAAAATAAGCTCTAAAAACTAACAAATAATATCTTAAATCTATTATAATAAAACCTATATATTATGTTAGTTCAAATATTTTTATTTTCCAAGCGTCCGTCGTCGAGTCGGGGGACCGCTAAGTGAGAAAAAGCCGCAGATTGCGTGTGTGAGTGAGAAAAAGAATTTACTCCAAAAAGAGATCGCTCGTACCTAAATGTAATTCGTAATAATTAATTAGCTTGGTTGTTAGCTTTGTTGGAAAAATACTTTATAAACTTTAGCGGTCCCCCGACGAGGCGACGCGACGCTTGGAAAATAAAAATATTTGAACTTACATAATATATAGATTTTATTATAATAGGTTTAAGATATTATTTGTTAGTTTTTAGAGTTTATTTTTTGGGGTTTTTTTTTTATTATTTGTTTTTAGACAAGTTTAAAAAAATTTAGTTAATGTTTGAGATCAAACACCTGATCTACACAGAAATCGATTGTAAATAATAATAATATAGTAATAATTGTCAGTTCACATTTTATTTTTTAAGTTTATGTAGATTATCACCTAAACACCATCATTCAATAAATAGCAATAACCGAGCAAAGTTCGTTCGCCCAAGTCGCAATTACGATGATAATAAAATTATAGAAATTTTGGTGTACTGACTTGTTGGTAAGCCTTATAGAACCTTTCAAAAGCACACAAGCGCTTACTATCGTCTCGTCAATAGGTTGAAATCAAAGTAACAGAAAATATAACAATCAGAAAAGTAATGTGGGTGAAATATTCGATTACAAAAATACCAAAATGTATTGGTTAGTGATATAATACTATATCACTCGGGCTACATTAAATATAATATTATTTTGGGCCTGTGGGTGGCGAACAAAGTAATAGTTGAGAGCTACTAGAAGAGCAGGTGCTTGAGGCAAGCTGAAACCTTGTCCTAAACTTCTTCTACTGTACCCCAACACGAGATTCTAGGACTCAGAAGCTGGTCAGAAGTGGGACTAAGTCAATAACAATATAACATTTTGGAAAATATAAATATAAATTTTCAAAAAATATGTTTGAGGCAATTTGAAATTTTGATATGTTGTAGTTTAATATTTAAATAGTTGGGGGAAAAAAAGCCATGCCATTTAGTCACGGCTTTAACCTTGCCACGGCTTAACACGGCTTTAGCTCTTGGGCTAAAACACCTTCAAAGATTGACGCAATCTGAACAACCATTCATTCTCATATTTTTATTTTTCATTATTATCATTTTATCATTATATTTCAGGTACGTGAAGGATTTGGAGCAGAACGACGTGTTGTCGATCATGGGGCTGCTGTCTCACGTGTTCTGCTATGCCAACTCCGCCATCAACCCGCTCATCTATAATTTTATGAGTGGTAAGCTTATTTACTTTGTAGGTCCTACTTAATCCTAGATTACCTAATGTAGGTGTTTTTTTTTATAAATCGCTGTTGGTGTTTATCGTCCAACAACCTTATTTCTATTTATTAAACTAATGGAAAATAGTGTTACATTTCTTTCCTAATCTAGGGTTAAGTAGGAGTTTAATAAAACATAATCTAACCCAGAGCGTGTCAGGACGTCTTAAATTCATTCCGTACATAGCAAATAGGTTTTTCTTAAATTTATTCAAAAGCTCTATCCTATTTCGTTAAAAAAAATCATAAAGGGGATTTAGCATTATCTGTACCTAAGCTCGGAAAATTTCAAGTTCCTAACTCGCATAGTTTATATTATCAGCCATGGGGCAACTTGTAAGACACTTTGGAGGCCGATTACTCGAATATTGTTGACTTTATATACAAAGCCTTTAAATACAAAATTGACATTTCAAAATGGCGTCGTTAGTTCTTCTTTAGGACACTGGGCCAGATAAGTTTGTGGCTCTGTATGTAGGTACAGCTACATCAATAAAGCTTTATGGTCGAAAGTTCTCAGAAACAGCCCCGATTTGGATATATTTTTTTAATTTGTTTCTTTATATAACCTATTTAAAATCAGAATTATTTCAGAGAGGGAAATTATTATTTTTATTGTTTAAACAATAAGTACATTATTTATATGTATAAAAAATTGAGTTTTAAGACAAACCTTCACAAGAACCTTCAGGGGTCAAAATTCAAAAAACTATAAAATACGTACTTAATTTTTATTTATTAGCTCGGATATTAAATTAGATGGAAATGGGAGCAGATTTTAAATAATTTCAAATACAAATTTCCAACCCTAATTTTACACCCTCAGAACGTCAATTCTAATAAACCCTGAAAGAGAAAATATTTAAATTTATTTAAGACCATGAATCTCAATTTTCATCGAAATCGGCGCAGATTTTTCATACAAACTTTCAACCCCTATTTTACCCCTTTAAGGGTGGAATTTTTGAAAATCAAAGGAGAATGCTCATGGATATATGGAATCCCGTACCAAGCTGCATCAAAACCAAACTTGGCTTTTTATAGTCTATGCTTATCATATCAACTCCTATAAAAGTTTCCTTGTAAACAAAACTGGAGTTTCGGAGAAATTTTGTAAAATCGAAAATAACCTCAAAACTATCAAAGTAATATTTTCATACGCGAACGAATATTATTGCGCTAAAAACAGAGTAATCCGCATATATTCGTAAACATTTCGAATTAAAGCGACTTTTTATACTGTTTTGTAAGATTATAGATGGTTCAGTAGGTAAAATATTAGTCAGGAAATAGATAATCATAATAGATATTACGACTTTTATATATTATACTTATTCTAAGAGTTAAATAAGACCTGCTTAGGAGTAGGAGTTATCCACGACTGTAACAAGTTAATCATTGGAGTAGACACTTGTTCTTAGGAATGTGTGCTTTGATTTCTGGGTATCAAAAATGAACAATTGATACATCTGTTTTGCTGAGTGATCCCACCACTCTTTTAGTATCTAACCATATTGGCTCAAGCCACCACTCGACATATTTGCACAACCAAATACACAGAAAAAAGTTCACAAAATATAAACAAGTTCTACTTCTCAACACACAATACGAAAATAATAATAAAATGATTATCATTAATCTAAACAATAAAATACAGACGGACGTATTCGCATGGGCTAGGGCAATTTGGCAACGATAAAAGGTTAGAATAAAATATGTCAGAAATGCGTCAGCTAGGGATGCGGTCGATAAATCGAAATCTTTAGTAAAAAAATCGATTTAATGTCAATTAGCAATATTAAATCGATTTGGTGTAATGTATTTATTTAATTGTTACTGTTATTCAACAAAAAAAAGACAAAAAGACCTTTGTTATATTTTTGCTATCATAATGTTATCATTCGGAAACTGTTTTTGAAGCAAACACTATAGATATTTATTTAAAAAAAGAATCGATTAGAATTACTGTTTAGTCGAGTCATCATATTGTTTCTAATAATGCACTACATCTCTATAACCGGTTGTGTATAAAGGAGTCATTTAACAGTTTTCATACTTTAAATTAAACTCCCTGTTGAAAAATCAGATCCCAGACGTGTAATGTCGTAAAAAAATATAATTAGGTACTGTAAAATTTTAATCTTGAAGCATGAGACTTTTTTGATACCACTTTTGGCCATCTCCTTTTATACAATAGTTATAATTGAAATGTAGACGCGCACTAAGAAAGGATTTTGAAAAGTTCCATCCTTAAAGGGGTAAAATAGGGCTTGAAAGTTTGTATCAAAAATCTTTAGGTAAATCTGCGCCGATTTCGATGAAAATTGAGATTCATGGTCTTAAATAAATTTAAATAAATACCTCTTTCAGGGTTTATTAGAATTCGCCTTCTGAGGGTGTAAAATAAAGGTTTGGAAATTTGTATAAAAAATATTAAAAATCTGCTCCGGTTTCCATGTAAATCAATATCCGAACTAATAAATAAAAATTAAGTACGTATTTTATAGTATTTTGAAATTTGACCCCTGAAGGGATCTTAAAACTCAATTTGTTATATATAAATAATGTACAAATTGTTTAAACAATAAAAATAATAATTTCCCCCCTCTGAAATATTTCTGATTTTAAATAAGTAATATAAAGAAACAAATAAAAAAAATATATCCAAATCGGAGCTGTTTCTGAGAACGTTTTAAGATTGCCTGTTTTACGGCTTTATTGAGGCGACTACTAATGTTTATTTTTTTGATTCTCGAACAACATAGTACGCAAGGCGGTAGTTAAAATTTACTACTAGAATTACTAAACCATAGACGATAACCATTTTGATAAAGGATTTTTAAAATGTTTCATTGGTGATAAATGGATTTTGACTGTTCGATTCTATGTTGGTATTTAAAAAAGCGATAAAATAAAATAAAATAGAATTAAAAATAACAATCGATGTTAATTGGTCTCATTGATTTACCGATTTTATAGTTTAAATTGAAACTTTTATTTTCAGGAAAATATCGCCGCGAATTCCGTCGCGCGTTCTGCTGCGGGGTGAATTTGACGGACGAGACTACATCGACCATGACTCGGCTGACCAACTCCAAGAAGAAGTTTGACCCGGTCAAGAGTCAGAGGGCTCTGATGCACTTCGATAATAGGAAACAGTACAGAACTGTCACTAACACCAGATACTCCACTAGAAATGGCTACTACATGGCCTGACTGTAATATGACTTATGTTATTAAAGGTAATAATTATGTTATTAAAGGTTAATATTGTGAGTCCAATTATTGCGTTCACAACAATTGTATACTCTTTTATTATTATTAGGTCATGAAACAAATTGTTTTTTTTATTTATTGTATATTATTATCTACCTATTATCAATAATAATCAGCTACTAATGGATTTGTAAGGATGGATGGATGGATGGATGTTTGGATGGATGTTTGTTACTCTTTCTGCTGAAAGACGTTTTTTGACGAAATTTGGTATGACATTAGTTTAGGCTCTGGATTGAAACATAGACTTCTTTTCATTCCGGAAAAGTTCAGTGTTCCCGCTAGATACTCGATAGTATTTTTACGCGGGCGGAGCCGCGGGAAACATATAGTTCTCTACAATTTGATTATACTGTTTATTCTAAGACTTTAAAGCAATCGTGGAAAATTTTTAAGAGTTATAGAAAGATCTAGTATGTAGAGAACATTTCTCTTTAAATCAAAATTAAATAAAAAAAAATTTAGGAAGTTTTTTTTACACAGTTAAGTAATTTTATAAACTACTAGTTTTTGCCCGCGGCTTCGCCCGCCTAAATACATTATCCCGCGGGAACACTACTTTTTCGGGATAAATAATATCCTATGTCCTTTCCCGGGACCCAAAGTATGTTTATACCAAATTTCGTAAAATCGGTTCAGCGGTTAAAGCGTGAAGAGGTAATAGACAGACAGCTGTAGACAGACAGGCAGACAGCTGTCTGTATGCCTGTCTTTTACACACTTTCGCAATTTTAAATAATAGTATAGAATTTTAAGCAGACAATTTTTGTAAAATTATAAGATACTGTACAATGAATATTATTAAAACAAATGAATGTAATTTATATATTTTATATTTAAAAAGATTTGAAGCGGAATAATTTAAAATGACAAAAATGTTTTTGACTTGACCACTTCACTTCACTTAGGGCCTGTTTCACAATCGCCTAATAAGTGACAAATAGCTTATCAGGAAGTTTCGTCTATGTCGCTCAGTATAAAGTTACCAACCCTTAAAGAAAGAACGTTTTTAGGGTTAATAAACAAGGAACCTTTGTAGTTTCGCTCTCTCCGTCCGTGTGTCTGCCTGTCTATTTGTCCGCACTTGTAGCTTCTGTAATTATAAATATTAGTGGATGAAATTTGGCATAGTTATAGATTGTGTATCCTGTATAAATCCCAGTGTCAACATTATAAAAAAATATATAATTTTATATTTTATGGGTAGCTCTCCATATATCTGAATTGGGGATGAAAAATATTTTTTTATCTACCCCATTGCGTGGGGTATCCTTGAATAGGTATTTTAAAATATAGTATGGTTTCATACATGATATTTTTACAAATTTGATTATTTTCGTGTAATCGGCCTTCAAAGTTGTTTGTAAGTTGGTCCCCTCTGGAATTTCTAAACAATATGAGGTACAAACTTGTAAGTTTCCATGCTGATAGATCATGCTAAATTCTCTTCAGGAAAATTATTTTGAGCGAAATCGGACAATAACTTTTGAAGTAATGAAGTAATTCAAAGAAAACCTACGCGTTGATAGTCACGGAACCCTCCTTAGACATGTCCTGACATGCTATTAGTTAGGTTTTTAGCCTCTACATACAAGTCCTAGAATAGGTATAATATGTCTATGAAAATAAAATATATAGTCTTATCTAATTTGCTAGTCACTAATATAGTAGAAGTAATTATTATGGTAAAACCATAGATGTATAATATTAAAAAGAAGGGTAAAACGCATTTACGGTACAAAATATATTCTTGATAAGGCAGCTATGATAATAATTATTATTATGATTACCAAATGTTAGATAAATAAAGTTATTGGTAGATAAAGAAAATTATTTACTTAATCCCTAAGATTAAGTAAATAACCGTTATCACCCTTATTAATAAAAATATTTACACCATGGATAAGCAAATCCAAATCGCTCTCTTTGTCTATCAAGTGACTGTTCCAAAGTATCTGACAGAGACAGCCATGTTGGATTAGCTAATCCGTGGTGTAAATAATTTTATTAATAAGACTATATCAGTCTTTATTAATAAGACTATATCCGTGGTGTAAATAATTTTATTAATAAGACTATGAGTGTATGTAAATAAATGTCATAAGTAAATACCGATATTATGATTGTCACATTGTATATTTATGTGTTTTAATAATAAAGTTTTGTAAATATTATATCTTATTCTTATTTAAACCACTTTATCGATAAAATTCAATTTATAAGAGCATACTAGTTACTTTAGGATAAGTATAGGAAAAAAATTGACATCCAGTTTTTATTGCGAGTACGAATACAAGTACGAGTACGAATTCATTGTTGTGAAATTAGATTCTCACAAAGTTCCACAACCACAAGTAATTAAAAATGTGAAAAATATAACAAAAAAATTAACTGTGTGTCATTTAGTAGTAGACTATTCATGTAAACTTGTTTATTTTGTTGGTTCTTACGAGTTTTACAAAAGGTAGCTATGCAGTGACATCTACCCTCATGAAAATTAAACTGCTCCAATTCCATGGGGTTATATTCCCATAAAACCAAGAATGCTACTCCCAAACGTAGGGCAGACACCAACGTTTAGATGGCGCTGCTTAATATAATAATCAGACACCACTCACCTAGAATAGGTGAATTGTAAGTATTAAAAGAGCTGTTTGATTTTTGGTCAGCTCTATGTACACTACATAGGTAAATAGGAAAAAAATAAGGGAATTTCATAAAAATAAAAAATAAAAATAATTTGAAGATGCGTACAAAAATTATAATTTGAAGAGTTTTTTATTGCAAGAACACTATTTTTAGGGCGGCCATGACATAATATGTTTTGGCTTGACTTTTAACGTAGTTGACAATTTTAGGAAGTCTTCTTGAATGTTATACGTCTTTTTTTGCCAAAAGTCATGCCACTGTCTAAATGACATTCTTTGGATAATTCTGAGTCTTTGTTCTGATCTGATCCGCCATGTTTTATTTTACGTTGTGTTGCTCTCCTTGACAAAGTTATTTTAAATGTACATTGAAACGAAGTGAAATTAAATAAAATAAAGAATAGGAAACAGTTACTATATTATGTAGCTATATTTACATATTATAGTGTACCTATGTACACTATAATATGTAAATAGCCCAGGCCTCATACATTTCTAGAACATTTCTTTTTACCCGTCTGCGCGACGCAAAGGAGTGGTAATGTGTTTATCAGCCTATGTATGTATGTATGTATGTATGTATGTTCCTTTGAAGCACTATACAGACCAAACGCCTGGGCCGATTTTTATGATTCACACGTCAATCGATTCCTCTTAGTCCGGCGAGTGTCAGTAAAGACATGACGTTAGTGAAAATTCAATTTGGCGACTACTGGACGCCATATTGTGAAAATGAAAAAAATGAAAGTCAACAAACTATATCAAGTGGGGTATCGTTGAATAGGTATTTAAAAATCATTGTTAGTTTTTTCTCAACATTTTTCGATTCGACTGACCGTTTAGGATCTATATCGATTTAAAGTCGCGTAACAACCATTCTCACATTCCAGTGATGTAGTACTGATGCTGATAGGAAATCCAGTCTGGTAAATAGCTAGCTAGGTACTCATAACTAAAAAGTATAAAATAAAAAATTATAATTTAAAAAATTTAAAATCCCGACTGCGTAAAAAGTGAACCAAACTAAGTAGGTACATAATTAAAACTGAAAAGAAAAAAACAAGCACTTAGATATCTGGTGGTCTAGAATTCTATAATATATTATTGAATTAATACTATTGGACAATAACAACTGAACAGTCGGGATCCATTATTCGACAGCCAATCTAATTTTTCAATGTATCCTGAATCCTGATTGTTTAGTTATTATGTTCCAATAGTATTAATTCAATAATATATTATAGAATTCTAGACCACCGGATATCTAAGTGCTTGTTTTTTTCTTTTCAGTTTTAATTATGTACCTACTTAGTTTGGTTCACTTTTTACGCAGTCGGGTTTTTAAATTTTTTAAATTATAATTATCACTTCTTTGTTACTCTGTTAATCTGCACCTTAATTCTCGTATTTAAAGTACACTTTAATTTATTTTACTTGTTCTACTTGTTATCATGCACTTATTTTGTGTGGTTTGGACCAATCAGAAAGAATTTGATGCCGTTTTAACGTTTACGAGAATACCGGTTTTGGCAGTGTTAGCTGTAGGGACTTGATTGTAATTGTATTGTTGCAGGTTTTATTTAGCAGAATTGCCCCCCTAATAATATTATGATAGTTATTTAATAATTTCGACACTTATCCGGAACAAACCATTTTCTGCATGACGATCAAGTTAAGTAAACATAATTCAACTTCTATGTTGAATTATGTTTACGTTTCAATTGCAAAGCGAAAGATGGTGCTCTAATATATTGTTACGAACACACAATGAGACTAGCGCCATCTAGCGTCAACTAATGAAACCACTTGGTGTGAACAGGGACAGCGTGGGCCCCCTACTCAGTACTAGATGGCGCTACTGTGCGAATCTTCCGGAATAATCCAACCAGTTCACGCGAGTCGCGAACTTTTCTGGAATGGTCTGGGACTCGTGTCGGCTAGTATAAATACGCCTCAGGGTTGGGAACGAGTTGAGGTCACTTTGAGCTTCCTTTGAAGCGAAACGGGCGATAAGTGAAAACTGGTGATCAAGAGTGATACCAGTGAGTGAAACCTACGACTTGGCGTACGACTTAGGACACCGGTAGTGTTTAGTGTTGGACCTAGTGCTTTAGTAGTGTGTGAACATGATTAGTGCTAGTGAATAAAGTCTTCAAAAGAGTCAGCAGGTCTTTCTCTCCAAATCTTTCGAACCCTAACACGTAACAATATTTTATACAAGACTAGCTGTTGCCCGCGGCTCCGCCCGCGTAAAACAGTATCCCTCGGCAACACTGCGACGGCGACCAAAGATAAAACTAGGTTATGTAACCTGTTAGCGTAATTACAACTGTGTTACAATGGCACGGGTCGCATGTCTGCAGCAGGATGTGTGGCTAATGAAAAAATAATGAATAGTAAAAGTTATGGCGGATTATAAGGCTAGATTTACAGTCACAAAATTAGTTTTGTATTATAATTGGTTACTACTTGCTACAATACCCACGGGCAGTAAGCGGGGTTGCTCTAGTGTTCCCTAGTCGCTAACTTACTACCCGTTCGTACTAACCGTAAGCGTGACTGTCTGTCGAACGAGACCCAGTAGCAGCAAGCAGTCCTACAGGAGGTATCAACCTCATAAGAAAACTTAGCTCGAATATAATATCTGGTAGTAACGACATATTTTTGCCAAACTAGTAAAAATATGATGAACGATTTATTGAATATCTAAATTTCCCATCCAATCAGACTATAAAATAATTAGCTGTTGCTCGCGGCTCCGCCCGCGTAAATACAGTATCCCTCGGGAACACTGTATTTTTTCGTGATAAAAAGTAGCCTATGTTTTATAATCCAGAGTCTAAACCACTAAGATACCAAATTTCATAAAAAATCGTTTATTAGTTTTTGCATGAAAGAGTAACAAACATCCATCCATATATCCCCACATACTTTCAGATTTATAATATTTTAGAAGGAAAAAAACCAGAGTTAAGCTAAATATTACTAAAAATATGATTAGCGATTTATTGAATATCTAAATTTCCCATCCCATCAGACTATAACAGAAAAAAAATGAAGTAAGCTAACACCTATTAAACTTAAAGGGTACCCCATCTTGCCCGGTTACCCGTCTTACACGGTTTTCTATTATTTGGTGATTTTCCTTTTTTTATATTTCGTTATGCTACTACTTATTTATTCGAGTTATGTTCCTATTTATTTTCCATTTTATATTTATTCCATAGACAGATAAATTAGAATTATTAATTTTTAGAATACTAAATATTTTTATGGAAATATAAAAATATGTTGAGATATTATGCTGCTAACTCGAATAACCTCATCCTGCCCCGACGTATTAAGTAAGTTATTATTAAGTAAGCTACTCTACCGCGTAGCATTTTCGTAGGCTAAGCTACGAGTCGTAGCATTTTTGATAATACTATTACCTAGTTACTAATAAAAATATTTATACAACGGATAAGTAATATAATGTTTACTCCTCGTCGGTCAACTGACCTTTCCCACGTATCAAACAAGGACAAAACATTGTATTAATTATCCACGTTTAAAATATTTTTATCAGTAAGGGGGTTATACTCGTATACTAATACGAGTAGTATTAAACTAAAAGGTATACAATTTATATAATAGCAATCGAAAATTTTACCTTTCAGCTTTTTAGATAATACCGGTCAACAAAAAAAATATTTTTTTTGCGCATGGGTTTTACTTGATTTATTCTGAATATATAAGCAAATATTTATAAAAAAGTACAATAAGAAATCGAAAATATTTGCTTTTTAAGAAGTTATAGCGATTTGACCATTTATGATTTTTGCTTCCAGTTAAAGTCGGTCTTTTGAGCTCTATTGCTGGCGAAAGAGAGGTATGTTAGGAGGGTTGTCTTTCTTACATCCCTCCTTGTGTACGACGGTATGAGCTCGCATATTATAAAGAAGTAACGTGTTTAATATTTTATTTCGCTGTATTATCTTGTACAAAATGGCTTCAAGAAGTTGAAAAGGAGACGGTGACTCGTTTTGCTATATTTGTGGTGGATTTATTAAAGTGAGAGAGAAAAAGTGTTATTTAACTACAGATTTAAAGATTTGCGAAGCATAACAAGCTTACTTCCACCTACCTGTTACAAATTAAGACCAAAAATGGGCTTATGAAATAAATGTATGAATAAAATAACGAGATGATTAAGATTTTTTTCATCTTCGGCTATAGGATGTCTCTAAAGAGACAAATGTTCCATTCTCGTTTTGATAAGTTTAAAGATAGTATGGGAGCTTATTCGGAAGAATAAGGGGAAGGATTCCATCGAGATATAGTTGGAATTTGAGAGACGTTCCCAAGGCCAGTATTCATACTGAAAGCATGTTGAGGATTGAGGGACTATATTTGGTGGTTAATAAGATAACTTCTACTGAACATGACAGGAAAAGCAAAACTGTTAATTTTTAAACACTTTAACACTATTTTAAAACTTATTTTGTAAGATTATACCATAAAATTGATGCTCAGTATCTTTTAATAAATGACCTTTATGTAAATTTTTCATGTATTTTCATTGATTTGATTTTTTTCATTTTTTACAATTAAAAGCAAATACAGAACAATTTTTTGTTCTAATTATTATTTCTAGGTATAAAAACAATAAAAATAATGTATGTATAACCCGTGCGAAAAAATGCTGTCGACTATTGTAATGTTTAAATACAAGCCAAATATTGTAAATACTCATAAAAAGGTTATTAACACTTTTTCGCATCGCTAACTTCACGCTGCTAGGGTAAAAATGCGCATGAGACGTCTCTATAGACCCGGGCACACTCTGTATATTAGTCTGGCGTCTAGGTAGGTATGTAATTAATACAGTTTATGTTTAGTACTAGCTTTTACCCGCGGCTTAGCCCGCGTTAATACAGTAGGTACTTAGGTACCCACGACACTGTACTTTTTTCGGTATAAAAGGCAGTACTTATAATAAAAATATTTAGTGGAACGAAAACGTGAAAGAGTAACAAACATCTATCCATCTATCCTCACAAACTTTTACATATAGATGTGAATAGTAGGAGGATTTAAATAAGTAGCAAAAACGCCGCATTCGTTGCAAATATTTGCTTTTTACAAGATTTTTATTAAATTTCTTTTTCAATAAATTCTAGAGATTGGAATGATTTTCACGTATTCAATTATATTTTTATATATTTTTCTCGTTGTATTTTTCTTACTGATAGTCGTGAGCACGTATTTTATGTAAAATAAAAGATTTTCATACAACATTTTATATTTTCTGATTTCGATGTTTGTTATTGTTTGCTGCTTGCATACAAAAAATAAAACATTTACCTATTTGTTTGCTACTTGCATACAAAAAAAAAAACACAAAAATTGCAGTGTACAATTCTTTTAAATTGTGACATTTTGAAGATGACAATAAAACTATTCCTGTAAAAAATTTCGACCGTGACAGGACTCGAACCTGCAATCTTCGGATCCGAAGTCCGACGCCTTATCCATTAGGCCACACGGTCTATGCTACGTATGTTGAATTACCGTCTATAGGGTGCGAAGTGACCTATTTTTTATAAGACTCAATACAAACCGATATAACTTAAAGGTACAGTTACACATGCTAGTTAGTAGCATGCTTTTTAGTATGCTCATTAGCATGCTTGTTTCGAGCATGCTCTGCACTTGTCTACATTTGCTAGATATAAGCATGCTAGTGAGCAAATTGTGCACGCGCACCTGCTGCTAACGACTGATCGATACTACCATGCTCAATAAGCAAACCTGTTCACACACGCTATAAGCACGCCCCCTTCCACCCGCGCTGCAGGTAGCATGCTCAATAATCGCACGACCGTCGATTTTTGAGCATGCTCGAAACTAGCATGCTCATTATTAGCAATGTTTCAATACACATGCTACTAATGAGCATTTGCTCAAAAGTAGCATGCTTTCGTGCTACTAACTAGCATGTGTAAAGGTACAGTTACACATGCTAGTTAGTAGCACGAAAGCATGCTACTTTTGAGCAAATGCTCATTAGTAGCATGTGTATTGAAACATTGCTAATAATGAGCATGCTAGTTTCGAGCATGCTCAAAAATCGACGGTCGTGCGATTATTGAGCATGCTACCTGCAGCGCGGGTGGAAGGGGGCGTGCTTATAGCGTGTGTGAACAGGTTTGCTTATTGAGCATGGTAGTATCGATCAGTCGTTAGCAGCAGGTGCGCGTGCACAATTTGCTCACTAGCATGCTTATATCTAGCAAATGTAGACAAGTGCAGAGCATGCTCGAAACAAGCATGCTAATGAGCATACTAAAAAGCATGCTACTAACTAGCATGTGTAACTGTACCTTAACTGTACCTTAACAGTATCTGGGTAACCAAGCTTTAGTAGAGAAAAAAAAAAAAGAATCACAAAATTTTCGATTCGGGGGATCGAGGAATTCGAACCCACCACATTACGAGTTTCTGACCAATACAACGCTATTTGCCAAGTGCGAGTAGGACTCGCTCGCGCACGAAGGGTTCTGTACCATTTTCTATACAACTATCAGTGCATATATTGAGCACTAATCTTAATATCGGAAAGAAAAGATAAGCAATCCAGTTTTTTATACAGGAGGAAGCATACTTTTGTTGCTATATGATTCGTATGACTAACTTCATAAAAATGAGTTTACTAAGAAACTTTACATATTAAATAACTTCGTTCAAAGTTTTCTTTATTTGGTACTTATACTAGATATAAAATAGTTAGATAACAATTAAATTTACAGTAAATAGCAGGGTATTGCAATCTCAAATCAAATCTTTAATCTTTTCCTGTATATTATTATTTCAAAGCAGTTTTCTCGCATATAGAGATCTCTGATCTCTTAACACGAAGGGAAGCTTAATAATATAATCTTGATGATAGATATTATATAATATTAAAAAGAGGGATCTTGATGATATTAATGATGATACGAGGAAACGCTATACATCCCCAGCATTTCCAATTTTATTTATAAATTATCGTATTCTAAGGACTAACACAAACTTTTATTAATTTTCTCTTTGAGGTTGGATTTTTATATAATTGATTAAATTTCGATTACGGCCCTCAAATTCTGATAGCAAAATGGTTTGGCTCTGACTTGGCCCTTATTACTTTACTTTGATTCACTGATTGAAAAATTTCAATTACAGTACGACCACAATCTCAATGACTTTCGGCAATCGTCTCTTTCATACATCGTCTGTCGTTTCCATAATTATTATTTTTAAACAAAAAATTAAACCGACTTCCAAAGTAAAAATACACAAAAAAGTATGAAATAAAACTTAATTTCTAAATAATTCCCCTTTCAAATTCGGCTAAAATTTTTACTATTTCTCTACTCAATCTTCTTAATTTTGAAATCGGTACCAGCCCAAACAATATCATACAGTATTTTATAGAACTAACATTCATATTTGCTGGTACCGACTTCAAAATTAATAAGATTGAGTAGAGAAATAGTAAAAATTTTAGCCGAATTTGAAAGGGGAATTATTTAGAGATTAAGTTTTATTTTATACTTTTTTGTGTATTTTTACTTTGGAAGTCGGTTTAATTTTTTGTTTAAAAATAATAATTTCACCCTTTTTAGTGATATATTTTGTTAAGGAACGTCTAAACTAAACGATCGAATGTATAATTATTGAATACGCGCCAAGCTTCCATTAGGTATTGTTATTAAGATGATGATGATGATTACTGTAAGTTATATGCTTGCAGTTCTTTAAACAACGCCGAAATTTCCAAACGCATATCTTTAAAGACTGAGGAGTTCTATACAGTGCTTTTGGATCCAGGGTATACCTTGGTACAATATCTTATTTTTTTGGTAGCATATGCTTGTGTTACTTCAGTAAAAGTCAAAATCACTATATGTGTGGATATAAATTTCGAGGAGTTCCCTCGATTCCTCATGGATCGCATCATCAGGTTTCCACTTTAGTGACTAAAGGACCAATTTCGAATTAAACCTTTTACAACAACAAAAGAATTCTGCAAATAGGTCCATAAACGGCAGAGTAATGTTCAAAGATCTCCGTGTTAGTGTAAAATACTATGAGAAATACCTTTTATATCATCATAATCTGATGATGTATGGTATGACAGTGGTGGTGATGATGATGATTACTCTAACTGACAGGGTGGCATATGCTTGCAGTTCTTTAAACAACGCCGAAATCCCCAAACATGTATCTATAAGGAGTCAGGAGTTCTGTTCTGTACTTTTGGATCCGGGGTATACCTTGGAGCTAAATCTTACTTTTTGGTAGCATATGCTTGAACTACTTCAGAAAAAGTCGAAATCACCATATGTGTCCATATAAATTTTGAGGAGTTCCCTCGATTCCTCATGGATTCCATCATCAGGTCACCACTTTGATATCAAAAGGACCAATTTGGGATTACACCCTATACATACCAGAAAAAAATTTGAAAATCGGTCCACAGGCGGCGGAGTAATCGTTGAACATACAAAAAAAAAATATACATATATACAGCCGAACGTAATATATAACCGCCTCCTTTTTTGGGAAGTCGGTTAAAAATAAGGATTAACGATTGCCATTAGCAATATTATGGTTTCATTACAACAATCAAACCATTTTCTGATTTTTAGGGTTCCGTCGTACTATCCTTTTATTTCACTCTGTCCATCCGTCCGTTGGTCCGCCCTGAGATTTATTTCACTGTTGACACGTATGGATTATTTTATGCTGTCAAAAGTAAATTCTAGACGCACTCGTCTAGAATTTACTTTTGATAGCATAAAATAATAAAAAAATATATATACTTTATAAGTGGCGCCTCATACACGTGAAGTGAGGTTAATAATAATAATAATAATTATTATGCCATATGGCATATTTTTTACCAACTCGAATGTTGAAAAACAAATAACAATCGAACAGAATTATTGTTATACTAGCTGTTACCCGCGACTTCGTTTGCGTCAACTGATGGCGCAATAATGCATTAATTATGACAAAATTTGATTACTATAAAAAAGGTTATAGTGAGTTAATCTTAAAAGATAGACATATACTGTTGCGGACATTTTTTTAGATCATTTAAAGAGAAATAATTCTTTCATACATATTTTTTGGGTAACTTCAACGGTTTACGCAGTGCACGCAGCGGAAGCCCACAAATATGAATAATTTTCCTCGTTTTTGCTTTAGGTATATATCTTAAAGCCTTCCTCGTCAAATGGAATATCCAACACAAAAATATTTTTACAATTCGATCTAGCAGTTCCTGAGATCAGCGCGTTCAAATATACAACGGAAGCTTTCAAAGATGAAGAATTTTGCCCGTTTTTTCAACATTTTACACTGATTCTTCGCTTCTATTGGTCGCAGCCCGATGCTATATAACCTAAAGCCTTCCTCGATAATAATTTTTCAATTCGAATCAGTACTTTCTGAGATTAGCGCGTTCAAACAAACAAACTCTTCAGCTTTATAATATTAAGTATAGATTATTTTAATTTCCGATGTTGTATGAGTATATTCAGAGATATCGATCGCGTTGGCTTTAATGTTGAAATTGGAATTTGAATATTACTTACCTACGAAAGAGAATATATTTTTTGTTTTACATTAACTTTTGGATATTACTCAAATATTTACAGTTTGTACCTACATGAATTGTTTTGTGTACAACTAAAAATATTTTTTCCCAGAACCCCAATTCTCGTAATTAACTCACACGTTCATTTTACTTTTATGTAATTATAAATGAATCGTCTTGATATAATAACTTGGATTTTTCCAAAATCCAAAATCCAATCCAACAATATTTTAACCAATCAAAACTGGTTTGACGTTGGTTGGAGGTTTATTAGAATAACAGTTTGCAGTTTTAACATAAATCGAGACTGGATCGTAACTATATTTTGCTGGACTTGAATTTAGCAAAATTGACCTTCTGAGGGGCAATTCTGCTAAATAAAACCCGCATTAATACAATTACAATCAAGTCCCGACACGCTTATACTCCCAAACGGTGTTTTTATGAACGTTAAATCAACGTGAAACGCGCTCTGATTGGTCGAAACGTCATAAAATCCGTTCACGGTAACATGTCACTACATTTACAAACTAGTGAAGTAAAATGAAAGTCTACTTTAAATACGAGAATTGAGGTTCTTATATCAAGTCGCCATCAATTAACTTACCTATTTTTTTTGTATTTTTTAAACCCACGACCAAAATAACCTAACTAAGAGCATGTCACGATATGTCTAAGGAGGGTTCCGTAACTATTAACGCGCAATTGGTTTTATTTTTTTCAAAAGTTATTGTCCGATTTCGCTCAAAATAATTTTCGTAAAGAGTTTTTAGCATGGAAACTTACAAGTTTCTATCTCTCATAGTTTAGAAATGCTAGGGGGGGACTAACTTACAAACAAGTTTGGAAGCTGATTACCAACTCAAAAATAGTTGACTTTGTAAAAAAGTTACGTATGAAACATTGCCTTTATTTTATTTATTTTCATTGACCTATTCAACGATACCCATACGATGTTATACTCGTAGAATGTAAAAATATTTTTCATTCCCACTTCACATGTAGGTATGTAGAGGTACCCCTAAAATGTAAAATTATTATTATTTTATGATGGTAAAATTGAGATCTATACACAGTCTTTATCTATACCAAAATTCATCAATTTATATTAATAACTACAGAAGCTAGAAGCGCGGACAGACATATAGAAAGACATACATATGGATGGACAGAGCGAAATTATAAGGTACCTCAAGTATTACGGAACCCTAAAAAATCGGTGTTATATGTTTGACCTGTCTGTACTTACTTACTGTATTTTATTATTATACAAATGTTATGTCTAGACAAATTAAAGCACCTAATTGGTAAATTATACCTACTCACAATTAAATTCCTATTAACTGCTCACTCGTTGTCTGTGTGAGAACCGCATTAGAATTAACAATCATAGTCATTATGTGAGCGAGTAATTAATGTAACATTAATTAGTTATTAGTTACACAAATTGCTTGTTTAGTTATGTCACGTAAACAACATAATATGTGTTCGGAAGCCGAGTAAATAATTATAATAATCAGTACCCAAACACCATTGTTGATTGACTCATGATTCATGTTTATTTAAACAATGTTTGTATAGAAAGCTCCGTAGCCCCCTAGGTAGATCGTTTGATTCGCACTCGAGAGGGTGCAGATTCGATTCACAGGTTTAGGTTTTCAGATCTCTAGTAGATACACAAGCTCTAACGGTGAATGAAAACATGGCGAGGAAACCCGCACATGGTAGGCCCCAGACGTATTGACCAATCATTCCTCTGGACAGGACTGACTGTGTTGTGAGAATGCCGAATGTGCTCGGGCAACCATACGATAATATTTAAATCCGCCTTTCTTTGCTCGTAGAATATCACAAAAGGACGATGTGGTGTGGCTTTTCGATGTTCTGCGCGTATTCCACCTCACTAAATTCAGACTTCCTAAAAAAAGCTAAGTAGAATTTAATCAGTCAAAACTCAAAAGCCACACCTTGGATGATAATTAATTAATGCCCTAACCTAACCTAATTTCATAAATGCTATTTCACTTGACCGAATTAAGTTACTAAATTATTTAGGACATCTGAATTTAGTGAGTAATTACAGTGTATGTGTAGAGATCCGATTTATCAATAAGTCTACTGTGGGATTTGACCACGGAATAAACTACAGCAACAGCTTTCTACCGGTCGCTTAATTGATTAATAATAAAAATAACTTAAAACATAATAATACGATACTATACTGAAAAATAAAGGAAATGGCGAGAAAATGTTCAATATCTGTTGATAAATGAGCAAGATATGAGCGGTCAAAGTTTTTATTCTATTTCTTTCTAGCAAAACGGAATTACTTACGAACTTTCTATGCAAGTAATGTTACGTGACGTCACGTTACACATCCGATCTCTCTGTCTGATAGACTAATTTAAACGTTCATATCTTTGTTATTTTTAATGATATCCAAAAACTGATTTTACCATACGATTTATCAAACTATAGTAGGTATGGGGTCAAAATAAAATACTTTTATCTGCTGTTATTTAAATATTGAAATATTTATTTTATATCCGTTCACTTGGAAGCAATACGCGGTACGCCCGTCTTACAAGATCCCGTGACGCAGTGTGTGTAGAGTCAAATATACAATAGATTAAACAGGTAGAACTAAGAAACATTTTTAGTCATATTAATCTTTGCACTATATAATCCAACACAAACAAGATAGATCTAAATAAAAAAAAATACGTGCATATTCTCTATTGTCATAGATATTTAGTTGCCGCGATAACGTATGCAGACATATACCTATCTCACCAAAAACATTTTCATGTAAAGTGATGCCAAGACGATACCATATAACTGGCACTGTCAAAAAGATATTAGATCTCATGTGAAACCAAGCTTCTGACTCTACCAAACTTCTAACTCTACACGCCTTAACTCTACAAGCCTAACTCCACAAACTCTACACCTTAGTCAAAATATGTGGCCTGGCCATTTCGATACATTCGCTTAGGCGTAAGGTGAAAAATTTACGGACTGTTTTTCTGTTATACTATTCTTGTACGAACAAAATGGCCAAGCCACATAATTTGACTAAAGTATAGAGTTTGTAGAGTTAGGCTTGTAGAGTTAAGGCGTGTAGAGTTAGAAGTTTGGTAGAGTCAGAAGCTTGGTTTCACATGAGATCTAATATCTTTTTGACAGTGCGAGTTATATGGTATCGTCTTGGCATCACTTTACATGAAAATGTTTTTGGTGAGATTTCACTTCTTTTTGAAAGACAATTTTCAGACCTCTAGAGTAAACATTTAGATAGGTAAGTCTCTTACAAATTTTCATCCCCTAGTTTAAGGGGTTGGAGGATAAAAGTTCCAAGTCTGTCAATTTTTATGTTGGTTATGTGCTAAAACTAGCTTGCATACCAAATTTCAGCTTTCTATGACATCGGGAAGTACTCTATAATTTTGTTGATCATCAGTGAGTCAGTGGCGAAATCAGGGGTTTTTGGATATCAATAAAACCTAAACTTTTATAATCAAAACTTTACATGTTTCATTAGTCCGCTACTGGGAACATATCCTGAAAATTTTGTGTATCTGGTATAATCTAATCCCAAGTTATGAGGGTTCAAAATATCGACGAAACGCTTCGAGAAAAAGTAGTCTGGTAGTGCCCTTGCGCTTCGCTTAGCTCGTCTTGGCGGGGCACTACCGTGCTCCCAGATTACACGATTGCGACTTGTATTTATCATGTATGAGAACTGCGAGGAGCTTGTTGCGTCGCGAGCGCGGTCATTGTGGACCGTCTGTGCTTAGCCTTCATGCAGACTTAAGTATAAGAATCTTCTTATATCTATATATATAAAAGAAAGTCGTGTTAGTTACACTATTTATAACTCAAGAACGGCTGAACCGATTTGGCTGAAAATTCGTAGGGAGGTAGCTTAGAACCAGGAAAAGGACATAGGATACTATTTATCGCGGGAAAATGTACGGTTCCTGTGGAATACTGTATTTACGCTTTTACGTAAAAACTACTTAACCGTTCATCATGAAATTTGGCACAGATATAAAGTAGACTACGAGGAAGAACATAGGTTACTCTTTATTGCATAAAAATGTACGGTTCCCGTGGAATACTGCTTTTACGTAACTACTTACCCGATCATCATGAAAGTTGCTATAGATACAAAGTAGACCATGAGGAAGGACATAGGTTACTCTTTATTGCATAAAAGTGTACGGTTCCCGTGGAATACTGTATTTACGCTTTTACGTAAAAACTACTTAACCGATCATCATGAAATTTTGCACAGATATAAAGTAGAGCACGGGAAAGGGCATAGGCTACTTTTCATTGCATAAATGTACGGTTCCCGTGAAATACTGTATTTACGCTTTTACGTAAAAACTACTTATCCGATCATCATGAAATTTGGCACAGATATAAACGTAGACCACTAGGAAGGACATAGGTTACTTTTTATCGCGGGAAATGTACGGTTCCTGTGGACAACTGTATTTACGCTTTTACGTAAAACTACTTAACCGATCATCATGAAATTGGCACAGACATAGAGTAGACTACGAGGAAGAGCATAGGCTACTATTTATCGCAGAAAAATATGTTTGGGTTTTTAGTAAATAGGAGATTTAGGGATTTACAAATAATGTGATTTACGCGACGATACTCAAAGGAAAATTCGAAGGTGAGGAAGTTCTCATTCCGAAGATCCCGATGATCCCTACCAAATAGGTACATTTGAGTTCAAACGACTTTAATTTCCGATTAAGTCACAAGGCCAATCCTTGAATGTTTGTGGTCTGAATCTACAAAATCCATGTTTTTCACCTGGTCAATTATATGTGGCATATTCACGGATCGGAAGACCATCTGCGTTATTTATTCTTGCGCCTGATAATAAAACGAAAAATGTCGTCTATTACAAGATGTTTAACTGAAGATTGCAACCCATGCACCAAAATACATGGCCCATTTTAACAATCATTAAAATAATTGATTTCTTTTTAATTATATCTATTATCCTAATGAAAAATTGCACTTAATGAAATCCAAAATCTGCTCATTTATTGCCTCTAAGGTAGAACAAAGTTTGCCGGGTCAGCTAGTAGGTATATAAAAGAAAGACTATTTATACCGCAAGTACGGCTGAATCGATTTGGCTGAAAATTGTTCGGGAGGTAGCTTAAAACCAGGAGAAGGACATATAAATACTTTTTATCCCGTACCCGAGGGACTCAAAACTCGAGAACAACTGGACTAATTGTGGTCATGAAATAATTGTGGAAGTTCAGGGAAGGTCTAAATGGGGAGAAATATTGGAAAAGGGGTAGGTTGTAGGAGAGAACTAGGCTGTAGGTTGTTGACTACATAGTCATTTATTCATTCCAGCTCATAATATTTAAAACAGAACAACGTGTAACGGGACAGTTAGTACTCAATAGTTGTTATAATATTTTTATGAACTTTGTTGTTGTTATAAATTAATTTAATCTGTTAGTATTCGACTGTTAGCTCCCGCGTTTTGGCTTTACTGGGATTTGTAGTACAATGTAAAGTGTCGGCAAAACCCGTACACAATTCGTTGGCACCGCCGGAGGTACGGCGTATGTGTAAAGACTAAAGGCGCTTAGTATTGATATATATATATATATATTTTTTTGATAATTCAAACCAAAACTATGTATAAGCTTCTAGCTCATTCGTTTCATAATATGTAAGTAGCAAACCGTTTGATTATTCAAGTGTTTCGGATTAACTAATTTGCCCAACTAAACTTTAGATCAAAACACTTATGTATCTACATACTTGATAGGTTAAGTACCTATCAAGTATGATATCAGTAGATATCAAATATGATTATACGTTATTTATTGGTAATATAAACATTTAAAAGGTAGTTTCTTTGAATGTAATACGCACAAAATTATTTAGTTAAAGGATCGTGCTAGTTAGATTAAAGTTTCGCACGAATTACCTATAATATGTCTAGCAATCTAGTTTTTCAAACAATCGTTACGTTTCAAGCAATATTTATAGATTTAGTCAGATTTTGGAAGAAGTTATCAAGGTCGCAACTTGCAAAATAATCACGAAAATAAATTTAAGTAATCTTATGAAAAAAAAAATGACACAAAATTCTTTTAAAATTAAATGTTCTTTGTAAAAAAGGTAATATTCATCAGAGTAAATCTGTAGTAAATCTTGAGACAAAGAATTAATTGCAAGCTTAGTACAGAGTTAATAAACCCTTGTTAAAATGAGTAGATGAAGCGTAAGGAAAACTTATTTGTTATTTTAAAGAGTTACAGGATGTAGAATGGTATGTTTGTAGTGAACTTTAACAATCTTAAAATCAAACATACGGATCACATCATTGTAAGCAAAATTATAGTCTACTTACTTCTAATTTTAGCTTTTCGCTACTAAGCTTCTCCGTAGTTTCGCTCGCGTATCCCTTTTTCGGGGCAAAAGTAACCTCCAGAACCTAAACTACTAAAACACCAAATCTTATCGAAATCCCTCTAGCGACTTGGCGTGTAAAATTAACGAACATCCATACATACATCGATTCATCCATCCTCACATTTATAATGGTACAGTAGGATGGACACACGCAACACTTAGATCCACTTGCGCAGATCTTAACGGTTAAAGTTAACCTAGGGTTAACTTTAACTTCTCTTTCATCTTCTCAGAAGAACGAGAGGGGTAATATGATATTTAACCAAGACTTAACTTTAATCCATATCACGCAATTTAAACGCAAAAAATGTGTTAATTTACATTACAATAAAAGCCTCTAAAATTTGATAATTTGATGTGACACACTGACACTGGTGTGTTTATTTACTATATTATGCGTGTTATATACATGTAAACCTTCCGCTGGGTAGTTGAAAAGATCTAAGCAAAATAGGGACAGACAGAAAAAGCGACTTTGTCTTATAATACTATGTAGTGAAGTATACCGCTAAATCTCGTTCCTTGGGATGAACACGAGCAAAGTTATCCTCGTGGGAGAACTATTTTCGTTAGCTGTGGCTATCAATAAAAAAAATTCTCGTACTCGCTCGAACGCTTCCAATACTTTTATTATCATTTGTATCGATACATATAAAGGCTATAATAAACTTATACAGTTATTATTAACTGCTTTCTTTTTTGTCCAGTGTCAGAAAATTTAACTATCGCCCTTTCTTTAAAATATTTTTCTTTTCAAGCGATAGGTATTAATTTAAAAAAAGGCAATAGATCTGATTTAATAATATTATTATGTTTTTAAAAACATTTCCATTCGGATTTTTATAGTTTTCTATAATCACCTGAAATCTATCAGTAGAGGATAATTACTAACATGTTAAGGTTTTTATTCGTATTTAAGTGCTTTATCGATACTTCCACGATTTCATACAATCCGTTTACAATACCGGACTGACAAAATTCTAAAATATTGAATGGTTTAAGCACCATCTCTATTGACATGTTTCCAGCATTATTAGCAAGAATTTTACCTAATTCAGGAAAAATTTATGAATTCTGAAGGGTCCAATTTATCCGTACCGTGAAAACGCCTCCTTTTGTACCTAAGTCAAGTTGGTTGTTCGCTGGAGTTTGAACGCTCGTACAAAACGCGATCGTTTATCATGAATACATCTCGAAAACCGCAAAAGCCTCAGGTAACATAGATCAGCCGTGTAAGGGCCATCGATAAAGGTACATTTGATGAAAACTAGACAAGTCGTTTTAATGAGCCATATTCTTTAAAATTATTTACCCCACATAGATGTATTATATTAAAAAGAGGTTATCCCACAAAAATATTTTTGATGTGTCAAATGAAAAACAACTGTCAAAAATTTATCAGATCTCATCTAGAGCTAAATAAACTTCTGACTTTTTTATTTTTTTTATGTAATGAACCAGGAAACGAGCAGACGGATCGCCTGATGGTAAGCGATTACCGCCGCCCATGGACACTCGCAGCAACAGAGGAGTTACACTTGTAACTCCTCTGGTGCAGCGACTTGCGTTCCTGATCCTTAAAATCCCCAATCCCCCCCATGGGCCTCTGGTAACCTCACTCACTCGGCGAAACACAACGCAAGCGTTATTTCACGCCGGTTTTCTGTGAGGTCGTGGTATTTACCCGGTCGAGCCGGCCTATTCATGCCGAAGCGTGACTCTACACACTCTAACTATACAAGGCATAACTTAACAAACTCTACACCTTTGTTAAAATATGCAGCTTGGCCATTTCGCTACGGGTCGTGAAAACGTGAATTTAAAAAAATATTTATTTTTACTGTTCACTGAAGTATATCATAAAAAAATCCTGAAGTCTATGTATTACAATGCTATCCCCATAGATGTATAATATTAAAAAGAGGGCTATCCCCTAGTTTAAGAGGTTGGTCGACAAAAGTTCAAAGTGTTAAAACGTTTATGCTGTTTTTGTAGTAGTTTTTGTTTTTATGTTTTATTTTTTAATATAGGTATGTAAATATATATTAATTTTAAGAAATATTGTTTAGTATATAAGAAGTCATCAGTTTCTTTATTGTCATTTGTTACCATCACTTATTTCATATTCATTGTCGCCTATTATATGTATGTCGTATTTCACCTATCATTATGGGCACATTTCATCCATATATTTAAAAATTTAATTGTTTGTAAAACTGTACCTACCAAATGTTGTTTTGTTGGTGAATCAATAAAATAGATGAAAAAAAAAATACCAAATTTCAGCTTTCTAGAATACTGCAAGTACCCTAGGTCTTGATGATCAGTCAGAAACGAAATAAGGAGTTTCGAAATATATATAAAAACTAAAACATAAGAGTTATGCAATTAAAACTTTCTATGCTTAATAGGTCCACTACTGGAACCATATTTAGAAAAATTCGTTCATAATAATTATGGTATAATCCAAACTCAAATTATGAGCGTAAAGCGCTTCGAGAAATGGTGGTTAGATAACGTTGCGCTACGCTCGTCACTGTCGATTGTCATACCCCTAGATATATTTAAGAAAAATGTATGTTTTTCCTTTTAATTTTTATTGCAATTATTAGGTTATTTGAGGCAAAAGTAACATCCTTTTTGTATGGCACTGTCGTTTTTAACACGCTTATATTAACTTCACCTGTATGTAAGCTTGTTTGCTTGCTTGTATGTAACTATCAATGCAATGCGGTCGCCAAGCAACCGTTTGAAGTTATTCCACGCGTTACACCGCACACGTGCTGTGAGTTGTGACTTGTGCTCGTGTTATGCCACACGCCAACTCTCTCCTAATTATATGCTTTATTAAATAGACCTCTATCTTACAAGAGTCTAGTATCTACACCTAAATTGCCTTTTACATCAATGATGAATGTATAAAATAACTAAAAAGTTGAAAATAAAAATAGTTTAAAAAAAACTAAAAAAACACGCTTTTAAAGAATATATTTGTGCCATAATTTTCGTATATCGAGCGACCCACGCTTTTCTCTCAATTATACTAGTATTTTTATATACTACTGTTTTAAGTTTATTTTTAAAATTTTTAAAATTATTTTCAACTTTTTAGTTCGATGTTCTATAAAAGCGTGTTTTTTAGTTTTTTTAAACTAAGTATATTTATTTATGTTTAGTATATCTTGCCCCAACTGACACTTATACGAATTGTGTTTGCTACTGTTTCACATGAAAATATAAACATCTATCTAGCGGCCTGCTAAAGTTTAAGACAAACTTCGTAAACTTCCAAATCAGGCTCCACATTACTCAAACAGCTGTACCTAATCCTATTTAAATATTTGTTTCTACCTTAAACGAATTGGGTACTCACATGACATCATCTTACAGGCAACATTAGGTAGACGTAGTTATATAACTTTTACATGGGAATTACTACACCAGAGACCTATATTGGTGAAGGATAAATAATGGTGTGATTTTTCTAGAGTTTTATATCAACGTTCAGCAGCCATGACAAATCATTCCCTTTGAATACTGTGATCAATAGAGGGATATTGAAAAGCCACGATATAGATTTTCACTGGCTCAAATTTAAAAAACCGGCCAAGTGCGTGTCGAACTCGGAAGGCTACGTACAAACTACAAAATGACAAAAAAAATCACGTTTGTTGTATGGGAGCACTTCAGTAGCGAAGGCTGCTTCTCCTTCGTAGGGAAGCCGGAGCCTGTATAATAGGTAGGGATTTCTATGAAGGTTTGCAAAAGGTAAGCGGTAAGGGAAGCAGATAGGAATGGAGTTATAGGAACTCTACGCCACTGGAGCACTTAAATATTTATTTTATTTTGTTTTTAGTATCTGTTGTTATAGCGGCTACAGAAATACGTCATCTATGAAATTTTTTACAGTTTAGCAATTAAACCACGGTTATGGAGATATAGCTTGATGACTTTTTGCACTTGGCAGACAGACGGACGTACGGACGGAAGAATGGACAGAGCGAATTCTAAGTAACAGGGTAATTAATACCCTAAAATATGCCGAAATATTATTTGCTATATATTTTTAATCTGATGAAAAATAACGTGTTAAATTATAATCAGAATATTCGGGTCTGCAGCCTTTCGACATTTTTCGGTTTTTACAATTTTACGGGTCACCGTAAAATTGTAAAGGGAGTGTATAATATGTCAATATTATACACTCCCAATCAATGTCGTCGATAAGTTTGTTAGCGCCAACAACTTATTCAATTTCCGTTAAAGCTTTGTAGTACGTAAAACACGTGTAGCTACGTCACGTGAACAATACGATTACCCTGATAAAGTACTAAAGTACTACTAACAATATTTACATAATGCCTGAAGTAACGACTCTAGAAAATTGATTCTACTTAATTATTTGTGGGAAATATCAAGTATTTTTGTAACAAACATTACAGTAAAACGCTAGCTGAGCTGAAAATTATTGACATACAATAATTGTAGAGGGTCACGCTTGCATGAGTTTATTGTGTTCTGTGCACACTTGTCACTTGGAGTATTTAAATAACGGTCAGCTCATATCGAAACGAGACGATACACTAAGGATGGATAGATATTTGTTACTGTTTCACGCAAAAACTAAATACTTAACGGATTTTGACAAAATTTTGTACAGCAGCAGTTTAGGATCTGAATTAACCTTGTTTGATGTTCCAGCCAGGATCTCTACGTTGAATATCTTGGGGATTCTTCTTATAAGTTACATGGAGATACAAATGATACAAATCATAGCATCACAATATGTTGATTTATTACTACACGTACAACAGATACATTTAATATATAACTCATATAACAGAGGAGCATACTAATACATGTCTATACTATACATAGCCTTTCGGCTAACTGAATAAACAATCATAGGCATCAAAGTGACAGTACGAAGTTTGGCATTGACATAACATGCTCTTAAATAATTATCATGTTATGTAACACCTCCCTTTTCAAGAAGAATACAACTTAATATTTTGAACTATACAACTAGAAACTTACTACTATACATAACTAATCAAATTTTTCATGCATATACATTTTAGGACGTTTTATATTTCTACCAGATCTGGTTACATAATTGTTATTGGCTGGACTCTCCATAGGAACACAGTTATTATCATTAACACAATTTTGAACAGGACCGTTTCCGAGGTATGCCGAACTCATGGGGTCAACAATATCCATTAGGGGAACCACACTGTTATTTTTGCCAGCGCTCAGCTCACTACCAGAAAAAGAAGGAGAAGGATTCTTGTTTGTTATGTCACTTTTTCTCGGTCTAATGTGTCCTCTATTCCTCCTATAAACAGTACCATTTAAATCTACTACATAATAAGATCTACCGCATTTCAATTTCTCTTTAATAATTCCCGGCGTCCAGCAGGATTTGGGATTTCTTTTAAAAAAAATGTCATCCCCTGGCTGAAAGAAATATGACGTTTGCTTAGCCTTCCTGTCAAAATAAAAAGACATTCTGTCTCTGCTTTGTTTATAACACCTCTCGTATGTTGAAAATTTTACAATTTCAGGTTTTAATCTATTTTCTATAATAGGTAAGTTTATTCTCAAATTTCTCGACATTAATAATTTCGCAGGACTGTGAAAATTTCCTTTAGCCGTGTTGCGATAATGCAACAAGGCCAAATATATATCAGAATTATTTTGTTTGCATTTTCTTAAAATATCTTTTACTATCTTTACAGCGCTCTCAGCTTGCCCATTGGATCTGGACCAGTAAGGACTAGTAGTTATGTGCTCAACATCCCAATCAACCAGGAATGATCTGAATTTACATGAGTTGAACGGTGGACCGTTGTCGGATATCAATGATTTTGGGATTCCATGTCTAGCAAAGAAAGACTTTAGGTGTTTGACAACATTGTCCACAGTGTAATTTTTGTGCAACGAAGCAAGCTCAATATACTTGGAATAATAATCCATACAAACAAGGAAATTTTCACCGTCAAAGTATAATAAATCTACACCGACTTGTTGCCAAGGCAGGTAACTCATCTCATAGCACTGCAACGGTTCATTAGTTGTGTTTGGCTTAAACTTAGCACATACTAAACATTGATCAATTAAATTTTTAATATCTACATTTATATTAGGCCAATAAACTGTTTCTCTAGCAACATTTAGCGTTTTATTTATACCCAAGTGACCACAGTGAATCTTATCTAATATCTGTTTTTGCAAAGATTTAGGAATTATAAGCCTATTTCCCTTAAATAGTAAGTTATTCATTATATGTATTTCATTTTGAAAATTCCAATATGGTTTCACCAAACAGCCTACTTTGTTTTTGCTGGAAGGCCAACCATTTTGAATGTAAGATTTAAGCAAATTTAATGATTCATCTTTATTACTTTCTGTTAATATTAAATTCAAATATGGCTTGCTCACAGATATGTTAGAAAAAATTGAATTTACATGAAATTCTAAATCTTGTTCATATTCAGGTATATAGATATCACTAAGTGATGCTCTTGATAATGTATCAGCTATGTACATATATTTACCAGGTACATGTATCACATCTAAGTTATAGCCTTGCAATGACAGCATCATTCTTTGTAGCCTAGCAGGTACTTCATGAAGAGGTTTTTTAAATAAATAAATAAGCGGTTTATGGTCAGTTTGTACAGTTATTCTACTGCCATAAATATATTGGTGAAATTTATTACATCCAAACTGTATAGCAAACAACTCCTTTTCAATTTGAGAATAATTTTGTTGTGAGCTTGTAAGCGTTCTTGAACTGTACGCAATGGGACGTTTGTTTTGCATAATGACGGCACCGACAGCATTCTTTGATGAATCTACCGACAAAGTCAAAGGTGAGTTACAATCATAATTAGCTAACACGGGCGCTTTGGATATGACCTCTTTTAATGAATTAAAGCATTCCTGACAATTATCATCCCATAGCCATACTACATCTTTTTTAAGCAAATTTCTCAAGATACTAGTTTTATCCGCTAAATTTTCTATAAAGGATCCTAAAAAATTTACCATGCCCAAAAACCTTTGTAAATCTTTTGTATTTTTAGGAATGGGCATGTCTTTTATAGCTTTAACTTTCTCTGGATCAACTTTTATACCTTGTTTACTAAAAATATAACCCAAATATGCTATTTCTTCTAAAAGAAATTTGCATTTTGACTTATTTAACTTCAAGTTCATCTGTCTGGCTCTGTCAAGAAACATTTCTAATCTTTTATTGTGTACTTCAATTGTTTCCCCATATACTAAAATGTCATCACACCAAATTATTATTCCCTCAATGTCTCCGAATAAATCTATCATAGTTTTATAGAAAATTTCTGTTGCCGTGCTTATTCCGAAAGGTAATCTCAAAAATTTATATCTACCAAAGGGAGTTTGAAAAGTACAAAGGTCACTGCTCTCTTTAGTTAATTTTATATTATAAAATCCAGAAAATGCATCTAAATGTGAGAAATATGAGGCTCCGGACAATTTAGACCTTACTTCATCAATATTTTTAATGGGATAATGACATCTCAATAAGTTTTTATTTAAATTTCTAGGATCTAGGCAAACTCTTAATCCTCCATACTTTTTCATGGTGATAACTAAGCTACTCACCCAGAGAGTTGGTTCATGGACTTTCTGGATGATCCCCAATTCCTCCATGAGTTCGAGCTCCTTCCGCAACGGCTCCACCAGAGCAAATGGCACCTTCCTGGGTGGATCTATGCACGGCACAGCATCTTTTCTTAACACTATTCTGTGTTCGTATGGGAGACAGCCTAGACCCTGAAACACATCATTATACTCGATTACAATTTTGTCACAAGTTTTTTGATCTATTTTTAAGTTGAAATTTTTTAATATTAACTTTAGCTTTATACAAGTGGGCAAGCCTATCACAGTAGGGCAATCTAAACTAGTTATCACAAAAGTAATACATTCAGGTTCTGTTTTGTTTTCAAAATTACACCATATGTTTGACACTGACAATATGGGAACTCTATTTCCACCATAAGCATAGACATTATATTTTTTACACTGCTCTTTGCTTTGCTTATCAAATTTAAGATTTAATTCTTTAAAAACTTTATAAGACATCATATTTATGTCTGCCCCAGTGTCAATTATACAATCTACATTCTTATTGTTTATTTTTAAAAAATAATGCCAGGAATTTTCTTTAATCAAATTTGTACTGGTATTTTGAGAATTTATGTTTTTAATATTGAATAACGCCCCAATAGTGAATCTCTCAGTATGAGTATTGTTTTGAGCAACACTCGATTCATCATCGAGACCCATTTTCCCTATTTCAGAAGCTATATTCCTGACACTATTCTTCTTTTTAAAACACAAATTGGTAAAATGTCCATATCTAAAACATGACCTGCATCTGTGCTTCCAAGCTGGACAATTGCGCGGACCATGGGCTGTGTTGCACTTCACACATTTTGCTCTGGATCCAGGTGTGGCTGATCTCGGTTGACCTTGGCGCGACGGAGACCTTGATTTTCTTCTTTTCTGATATGAAGTGGCCCGATGACTTCTGTGTATCTTGTATATTGTGGCTTCCTCTTCTTTCTTGTCTGTTGAATTCATTGATTCCTCGCTTTTTTGTGCCATGGTGAGGGTTCTACACAAAAGTTTGGCTTTTTCAAGGGTCAAATCTTGCTCTAGTAGGAGTTTCTGACGAAATTGTGAGAAGTTTGTGGCCATATTCACAATAAGGATGTCCCTTACTAGAGAATCGCGGAGCGAACCAAACTCACAGGCGTGACTTGCATTTTCCAATTCCATAAGAAAGTTGTCCAGAGACTCGTTCATGCGTTGTTTCAACGTAAAAAATTTGTGTCTTGCTACCGTCAGATTCTTCTTGGGTTCAAAATACTCGACGAATTTTGTCTTGACCTCTTGAAATGTAGCTTTATCTAGGTCCAAATTGAAGGAATTGTAGATATTTAGACCTTTTTCTCCCATGGAATGTAGCATTAACGCTATTTTTCTTCTGTCTTCAGTTTTCTCTGTACCCGATGCCAGTAGATATATTTCGAATGATTGCGCCCATTTCTTGAAATTCTCAGCATTATTGTTGATAATTTCGGTAGATATTTCAAGTTTTTGTACACCGTTTCCAGCCATTGCAAGGTCTTCACTTTTCTTTTTTACCACCGTTTCTTTTCGAAAAACGCCACACCCGCAGAAGTTGTTGTTGAAGTACCCACTCTTCGGTTAATATTTTGTTTTTCTTTTTTATTATATTTTAGCTTCAGGTTCTGATTCTGACACCATGTTTGATGTTCCAGCCAGGATCTCTACGTTGAATATCTTGGGGATTCTTCTTATAAGTTACATGGAGATACAAATGATACAAATCATAGCATCACAATATGTTGATTTATTACTACACGTACAACAGATACATTTAATATATAACTCATATAACAGAGGAGCATACTAATACATGTCTATACTATACATAGCCTTTCGGCTAACTGAATAAACAATCATAGGCATCAAAGTGACAGTACGAAGTTTGGCATTGACATAACATGCTCTTAAATAATTATCATGTTATGTAACAAACCTATGTGAGGTTATGTGATAATTCAGATCCTAAATTATAATAAACTACTTAATTTTATCCGAATATGTAGGTACTGTATTTATGTGCGATTAAGTATGTGACTGAGAGCTCCGTGGCCTAGTGGGTAGACCTACTGTGGTAGACCGTTTGATTCGCACTCGAGCAACCATACGAAATTTAAAAACCGACTGTCCCAGGTACTGCAGTATTTCAAGAGTGGTTACTTCGCTCGGAGAATACTGTAAAGAATTCCCACTTACAATTTTTAAGAAAAGGCTTTACAATTGGTTAGTAAACAAATGTTATTACTCTATAAATGAATTTCTCTGACATAATAATAATGCACAACATTTTAATGTAATTTTTAATTAATATTCCTACTTATTTATTTTAAATGAATTGCTTTACTAGACATACCTACAATTATACTTTTGACATCCAATAATTAATTTTATATTGCTAAATATGTTTAAGTACCTATGTAATGAATTATTTTAATTTACTGAGACTTTAAATATATCCTACATTATGACTTTGACATTAGTAATGATTTATGATTTTGATGACGTAATTAGCATGTACCTAGCTATAATTGTAGCCGTAGTTAGTAGATATATAAAAGCTGTCATATATTTACATATTTATTTTTAATAAGTAACTGGTATTAATATTCAATTGGTATATAATATTATGACTTATCATAATTATTTTAATTGATTGACAATGGATTTTAATGTATTCGTTAGTAATTTTAAATTTTATTTTATATTTGAAACCAATTTACTTATTTTAAATGTAATGGTCTATAGGACTAATATTTGCATGTCAATTGACGAAACATTTTGGAACCAAATTTTTTGTAATAACAACTATATTGTACCATGTTTCATGTGAATAAATGAATTGAATTGAATTGAATTGAATTGAATTGTATAAATCATCCAATAATAATGAAAAGGCCTAAGTGAAGTATGCGACAGTGCAGTGTGCACTATCGCACGCGTGTGGAGTGGAGCGGTGGGGGTAACTAACTTCAAAAGACATGAATCAAATATTTTTGATAAGCTTTTTCCCGCGGCTCGATCCGCGTAAATACAGTATCCCACGGAAACACTGTACTTTTTTGGTATAAAAAGTAACATAAGTATGCATTAATCCAGAAGGCAAACTACTATACCATACCAAATTTCATCGAAATCCGTTCAGTAGTTTTTATGCGAAAGAGTATTAAACATCCATCCTTCAATCCTCACTAACTTTTACTTCTTAATATTAGTACTATTGGAAGTTTGGTACCTTATACAAATGCCGAAGGCGAAAAATCTACATGTAGCAAAAAGCTTCAGCTGTAGATATTCTAAGACAAGCTTCCGCTGTAGTACCGGAAAGGTTTATATTTTATTCATGTGTGAAGTTTTTCTATATTCCCACGCGTAGTGATTTTAGTCATTCACCGCGGAAAATCAAATCTAATAAGTTATTCCAAACAAAAAACAATATTGAAGAGAGATAATATATCTAGAGATGAAAAATTTACTTGATGTAGGTACATTCAATGGCTTAAAAGATTAAAATAAAGTTATATTTGGTTGAAAAAAATCTTCATTCGACAAAAAGTTGTGCTATCTTGATTTCGGAAGTCTTGTCAACAGGTGGACTGAATATAAGCCGCGGTCAGCAAAATATGTCAAAATGTCAAAATGTCAAAGGGTTTTCTTTGTCATTAGTCATCGACTGCCCCAAACAACCTCAAAAGTAGGGTACTTTCAGTGCAGATACAAATGTATCTGTGTAAATGTATCAAACTATAGACGAAGTGTGTCGAGGTAAAATTACCTCGACACACTTCGTCTATAATTTGTAGGTCTATGTGTAGGTACATAATTTAAAAGACGTACCTACAGCGAAAAACGAGTGAAAAATAATTTAAAAAACAACATTTGGATTCAAGTAGGATAATGACGTAATTTTTAGGTTATTCAAATACTTAGGGAGATATCTAGTCTATATAACGATGCGTTGTGTTTGTACTTATGCCTTTTCATTATTGGATAATTTATACAGTGTTCTCCGAGCGAAGTAACTCTTGAAATACTATAGTGCCCGGGACAGTCGGTTTTTAAATGTCGTATCGCACATACGCTATTCTCACAACATAGCCTAGTCCAGATGAATGACTGGTACGTCTGGGGCCAACAACGTGCGGGATTGCTCACGATGTTTTTCTTCACCGTTAGAGCGTCCGTAATGTGTACCTACTTGAGATCTAAAAATATCTCACGTCACAACCTGGGCATCGAACCTGCACTCGCTCGAGTGCGAAACAAACGGTCTACCCACTAGGCCACGGAGCTCTACGAGTACTAAGCACGTATTTTTAAGATTAATTACGAGAAAGTTAACATTATAAATAAAAAAAAAACAATTTATTGATTGCTCTTTGTACTTTTTAGTTTAATATTAAGTTGTTTTTAGTAAAAGCCTAAGTAATTAAAAAGAAGCGCTTTGACTAAGCACCTCTCGAGTCATTTATGTAATTAATAGAAAACAAACACTGTTGTTGGGCACATCCATTATTTCTATTTTCGTACAATGATTAGGAGAAACCTAAGAGTGTGTGAGAACAGAGGAACTATCAATCATTGCTGAATAACTCTCAAGGTAATGTAAGAACCTTAATTTCCTATTATGGAACACACCCTTTTCCCTGTACACGTATAAGAAAAGTTTGCGTGAAATAATTGCCATCGAATGACTTAGTACTATGAACTATGATTACATATAATATTTTCCGTGTTTCACGATACAGAAATAAACAATGATTATCTATTTGTAGTGTATTGTCATTTCTGTATATTATTAGATTTAGTCTAGATGTTTCTCGCGACTTCGGACCAGCAAAAAAAAACCGCAGGCACCGTATATTTTGCCGCAATAAATTTATGTTTTGTTATTCAGAGTATTCAGAGCCTAAACTACTACCATACCAAATCTAATCAGAGTAGTTTCTGAAATTTGAGCGTACAAACATACAGACAAACAGAAATAATTCTAAAAATCATTGTTTTGGGCTCATCAAGTTTCCACTTTAGTGACTAAATTACTATTTTCGAATTATACCCTTTACAACAGCAAAATAATTTTGCAAATATAGGTCCATAAACGGCAGAGTAATGTTCAAAGCTCTACGTGTTGGTGTAAAATACTATGAGAAGTGCCTCTTATATTATCATAATGTGATGATGTATGGTGTGATGATGATGATTAGGTAGATATTCTAATGCTTGCAGTTTTTTAAACAAAGCCGAAATCCCCAAACATATTGTATCTTTAGGGAATCAGGAGTTCTATTAATTACTTTTGGATCCAGGTTATACCTTGGAGCAAAAACTACCTACTTCAGAAAAAGTCAAAATCACCATATTATGTGTCCATATAAAATTTGAGGTGTTCTCTCGATTCCTCATGGAGCCCATTACCAGGTCACCACTTTTTTGAAAACGGGTCCAACTTGGGATTATACCTTTTACATAAAAAAAAGATATTTGAAAATCGGACTACAGACGGCGGAATTATCGTTGAACATATAAAAAAAAAAAACATAAGTACAGCCGAATGTATAACCGCCTCCTTTTTTGGAAGACGGTTAAAAACGTTGTGAAATAAATGAAGTAGGTATAGTTTTTCGGATTATTTTTTTTTTCTATTTCATTACCGCCTTAGAAACCATTTATTGGTTAAGATTTTTTTTTAAAGTTCCCCGTTCTGTCACGACTAAAAAAAGGTGTTCCTAAGACTCTGTCCAGAAAGTGCGTAAGCTTGCGTAAACCTACGCACGTAGAGATTCTTATCTTATCACAACAAAATGTCTGCCGGTCTATCTGTGATGCCAACTTGGGACTTTTTCCCTAAATTTAGGGAGAAAAGGTATCTGAAGGGGTATTAGGGGGTTTTTATACTTGTTTTATTTAAATATGCAATTGTTTTGCTTGACGATAAGTAATATAATATACTATTTAATTACAGCTGACCTATCACTTATTGGTATAAAAAATGTATTGTATAAAAACCAAAATTCTTATTGCAAGCGTCTACCTGTTGCCAACTTGCCATTAAAGAATCACGCCAAAAACGTCAAAAAATTAACGTTTGTTGTGTCTAAGGAGGGTTCCGTTACTATCAACGCGTAATAGGTTTTTCAAATTACTTCAAAAGTCACAGTCCGGTTTGGTTCAAAATAATTTTCTCTTAGTTTTAAGCATTATATATCAGCATGGAAACTTACAAGTTTAACCTAAAATTTAGAAATCTACTCTACAACTACTTGAAAATTTTGAAAAAAAGTCATGTATGAAATCTAGACTCTATTTTAAAACGCTATTCAACGTTATGCAATACAATAGGGTACAATGAAAAAATATTTTTCATCCCCACTTCTCATGTATGGAGAGCCACCCTCAAAATATAAAATTATTATTATTTTACGATGCTAAATCCGAGATAATATAATATACAAAAAACTATACCAAATTTCATCCATTTATATTCATAATTACAGAAGCTAGAGGCGTGGACAGACAGACAGACGGAGGGACAGAGCAAAACTATAAGGGTTCCTTTTTATTACGAAATCGACTATTTTTAGTAAAGGTTATCTAAAAATTTCAAACTGTCTAGCAATCAAGGATCATGATCTCATCCTGCCTGGTGACAGACATACAGTTTTTACCCTCTAGATATCTACGAAATAACTTATAGTCTGTAAGTGTTAAAAAAAGCAGTGAATCATGCCTACAAATGTCAAAATTGACGCATTAGCTGTGATTACATTAACTTACCTATTAAAGTAAGCCATATTGACATATAATATAATATAATATAATATAATATAATATAATATAATATAATATAATATAATATAATATAATATAATATAATATAATATAATATAATATAATATAATATAATATAATATAATATAATATAATATAATATAATATAATATAATATTACTGGAATGGTCGCCAGGAGTATCCGTAGATATTGTGACATACTAGACGCTAAATTAGACATAACAATAATGCAAAAGCAAACAGCCATTCACACTTCGACAATAGTTTCTAAAATTTTGAGGGGACAATATTTTAATAGATAACAATTAATCCGCAGTACCCTCTCCCTGAAGGCTTCAGGGCGGGACTCGGATATATGCCAGCACAAGCTGAGCAAACACAAGTTTCACTCATAATATAATATAATATAATATAATATAATATAATATAATATAATATAATATAATATAATATAATATAATATAATATAATATAATATAATATAATATAATATAATATAATATAATATAATAATCCCGTGGTAAGTTCTCGAAGAACTTGTGTTACGGGTACCAGACAACGGAAATATATTTAATACTTTTATACTATACACATATTTAAGATTTTTATTATATTATACACATATTGAATACACATCCATGACCCAGGAACACAGAAAAACTCCTTCGGCGGGATTTGAACCCGCGACCTCCGGCTTGAGCACCAACATGCTCAACCAACTGAGCCACAGAGGTCGTCAATAGTATGTACGCATGATTCACTGCCTTCATAACGCGAATAGGCTAAAGTATAGACTTTATATAACACGAATAGGACGCGACCGCGTCATTCAATGTGCTGCGTACAGTGCAACTAATTTGTTAATTCTTTCGGCAATCATCGTTTTTTTTTCTACGGAAATGACGGATGTTGGAAAGCATGTGTGCGACTTCCGAAAGATATTAGCAAAGTAGTTTTACTGTATAAAGTATCTTTATAGGTATGTTTTTCTAAATAAATAATACTTACATATTTGGTATGTAACTTTTTTGATTTTTAACGGTACCTATATATTTTATCGTAGTTTCGATGAGGCATAAGTACTTTAATAATTATATTTGAGAGTATTCGCATGCTAGGTAAAATCCACGGGAACCGTACTAATTGTTTTAGGGAGAAATATTTTTTGAAACTTGGCAACACGATCTTACTACGCTTTCATTGCACTCCAAAATACAGGGGAGACACTTTTGACTATTTCAAATCGATATCAATTGTGTGTTGAAAATTTTAATATAAGTTGTCTTCAGAAAAAAATGGTTTTGACAAAACATTGACAGCACAAAATTTCGGAACACTCTGTAAATCAAATTGCCAACAGTGTCAACCGATCTGAATGCTGTGTAACGAATGAACTGAATACTTCTGTCTCACTCTGAATCATACAATCGGAGCGAGAAAAACATTTTTCTTTCACTTCGTGTCTCGCGCGTACTCGAGGTAGCTGCGTATTACAGCGTAATTGCTGCACCTATTTGAGTCAGGAGCGGAGCACCTATACGTGTAGTATGGGCATACCCACAACCCCAACAGCCTTGTGAGTGCATACTTTCAAGGTCTATTAATTTATAATCAAAATAGGTTCAGTGGGTAGTAGTATTGGTATTGTTAACCTTTTGAGTCTTACCTGGTGCTTTTTACCTGCTGGTCATACTTATATTATTGTTAAAATACATGTTTATAGTAGTGGATTTAGTGTTAAGCGGACCTTTTTTTTTTATGAAATATGGGGGCAAACGAGCAAACGGGTCACCTGATGGAAAGCAACTTCCGTCGCCCATGGACACTCGCAGCATCAGAAGAGCTGCAAGTGCGTTGCCGGCCTTTTAAGAGGGAATAGGGTAATAGGGGAGGGTAGGGAAGGAAATAGGGTAGGGGATTGGGCCTCCGGTAAACTCACCCACTCGGCGAAACACAGCGCAAACGCTGTTTCACGCCGGTTTTCTGTGAGCCCGTGGTATTTCTCCGGTCGAGCCGGCCCATTCGTGCCGAAGCATGGCTCTACCACGTCAGGTAGATTGAAGAAAGCGCAAAATTTATCACCTCTCCATAAATTTTCAGCCCTTTTTTATTTACTAACCAACAGATTTAAGAATAAATAATACTTTGATTGAACCGATAGGAATTACTCCTGCCGATGTTATATAATCTATAATTTGTGTATGTTTCTATACAATATATATGCATATATTTTTTATTTAATTTGTTTACCCTAACCTATATTGAAAGCTTATTTTTTTTACCAAACATAAAATAAATTTTTTGTTAAATAAGCGAAAAACTTTCTCGCTCACTCCGTGCGTTAGCTTTTGATTAACATAATATTATAAAGAAATTAATATAATTCTTTTTTTAAATTCTCATTACCATGTTATGAAGGAAATAATAAAATCAAAATTTTCGGGCCACATCTTCTTTTGAGAGCTGGATCCGTGCCTGAATCAACCAAAGCGGTTTAATAGGTCAATTTTGTACGATACGCGCATAGCTAAAATAATACGCACGTAGCTCCTGGACGCAATGTATGGGGCCCTAGTACGTGCGTAAGAATACGCAGTTTCTGGACATGGTCTAACTCTTTTTGTTACTGGTATCATTAGACGCACAAAGACTGATGTGCATATGTCACCGTAAAATTGTAAAAACCGTTAGATTGTAAAAAAACTAACAAGATTGTAAAAATATGTAATTAGGATTAAAAACTATATATTTATAATCTAACTAAAAATATTATGGCAAATTATAGGCAACATATTCGCGTCGGAAGTCTATCAACATTTTACAATTTCACTAGTTTTATTACAATCTAACGGGTTTTACAATTTTACGGTGACACATATACGGACAGTGTTTCTCGAGTGACTTACGCACACAGTATTATGTCTTAAAGGTAGCTTCAATCCATTCGTTCCGTACGTTACATCTGACTAGTATTTATTCTGAGCAATTTAATAAGAATTTAATATATTTTGTTTTCATATACTTACAACTGCTGTGACATCTCTCGTGCATATTTTTTTTCATTTCTCATACTCGGAAAATAGTGTTGTTTTGATCTGATTATTGGGTGGAAAATGCTGCTTTCCTTTCATAGGGAGGGAAAAACTCATACAAATTCATTCCGGCCCGAGGGTCTACAAAACTTCAAAAATAGAACTGCTGTCAGCTGTGCAGAAAATGACATGACTTTCTAAACAGCCAGTGTGAATTTAGCGCAAACTTCTTTGAGCGGAATAAGCCGCGACCGCGAGTGCCGCGACAATTACGCGGCGAGCGGTAAGTTCCATATTTAAAATTTAAAAAATCAACACAAATTGGCGGGATACTAAAATCTGCTATGTATGTATCTGTTATTTTCCACATATTCTAAATGAAAAGTAGAGTGTATGCCACGGGTAAAAGAATGAAATCCTACTCGGTCTAACTACCTCGGGAATTGATTCTTTTCAACCTTAGGCTAACAATCTACTATTTTATATAGAGGGTTTTTAATGCTCTCCAATGATCTCACTTTTGTGATTGTATTTCGTCAACGGTCGATAGTAGATATTATTCCATTGCCAATACAATATTTCCTTATTATGTACTTTTTGAAAAACCAATTTAAAAAATCTATCATCACCATTAGCATTCTCTTTTATGTAGTATACAAGACACACATTCGTAACATAATTTAGGAAAGAGAGTACATAGGCTGCACTAAAAGTATCGGGAATGGAATATTTCCACTGTTCCTGTCATATTAAAATCTTTTTAATTTTAAGCTCCTTGGTTTTAAAAATCGAATACCGTTTATTTATTTAAAAAAAGATTCTCGGTCTTGTCACAAGGTCTTGTCAAACTTGTTTAGTCGTTGAGAAAATGGAATTGACTCAAGAAAATTCTAGAGCGATGATTCATTATGACTTTCGAAGTGGTTAACACAAAAACAGTGTGTTGACCGGATGATTTCTGCATTTGGTGATGAAGCCCCATCCAAAACCACAATTTATCGCTGGTTTGCTGAATTTCAACGTGGACGTGTCAAGCTCAGTGATGATCCCCGTCAAGGTCGTCAAAAAACTGCAGTCACCCAAGAAAACGTTGATGCTGTGCGTAAGCTGATTGAGGAAGATCGACATGTGACATACCGCGAAATTCAGGCAACTTTAGACATTGGCATGAGTCAAATATAAATAATCTTGCATGAACAATTAGGTGTAAAAAAGATGTTTTCCCGATGGATACCGCATTTGGTCTGTGAAGATCTGTGAAGAGCAAAAAGCGGCTCGCGTTACTTGGTGCGTCAGAACTCTCGAAAGATTTCACGCAGGATCCTCAAATGCTGTATACAACATCGTATCAGGTGACGAATCCTGGATATACGCGTACGAACCCGAAACAAAAAACCAGTCACGAGTTCGAAAATGAGTTAAAGCCAACAAAAATTGTTCGTTCACGGAGTGTTGCAAAAAAAATGGTGGCCACGTTTGTCTCCAAAACCGGCCATGTTGCGACTATTCCTCTTGAGGGACAAAGAACGGTTAATGCAGAATGGTATGCTAACATTTGTTTGCCACAGGTCGTTTCTGAACTCCGTAAAGAGAACTGCAACCGCCGCATCATCCTCCATCACGACAATGCGAGTTCTCACACCGCGCATAGAACAAAAGAGTTTTTAGAGCAAGAAATCATATAATTATTAGACCATCCGCCGTACAGCCCCGACCTAAGCCTTAATGATTTCTATACTTTCCCTAAAATAAAGAATAAATTGCGTGGTCAAAGATTTGCATCACCTGAAAAAGCTGTGGACGCCTACAAAACGGCCATTTTGGAGACCCCAACGTCCGAATGCTTCAATGATTGGTTCCATCGTATGGAAAAATGTGTCAAATTTCGCGGAGAATACTTCGAAAAGCAATAAATAAATTTTTAAATAGTAATGTTGTGTCACTTCCTTGATTCCCGAAATTTTCAGTGCCGCCCTCGTATTATGCTTTCGTACTTATTTTTGTATTTATTTATTTATTTGAATAACAGGCTAACAGAATGCTGGATCAACGATCAGTATAATAAACAATTTATTTTCAATTTAAATAACAATCGTATTTTACAATATAATAAGAAGTGAAATACCATCTGTTGTTCGTTTATCTTCAGTTAATGGCGATTCCAGCGATGCCTTCGGGCAGTTCCGGACTTCTGTCGCTTCTTAAGCCTCTCAAAGGAATATTAAATATAGTATAATTTACGTTTTGTAAACAAAAAATACGACAGTTATTTAATCGAAAGTTACTCTTAGTTACTAAAAACCGGCCAATTGCGAGTCGGACTCGCGCACCGAGGGTTCCGTACAAACTTGTAATAAAAAATAATGGTTCATGGTTTATGCATAAGGTTTATGTTTATGAAATTATTATTTTTTATATATATATTTGAGTTGATTGAATAAAGGTAAATTGCGGTTTACGATTTATGACGTATTAAAAAAAACTACTTACTAGATCTCGGTCAAACCAATTTTTGGTGGAAGTTTGCATGGTAATGTACGCATCATGTATTTTTTTTAGTTTTATCATTCTCTTATTTTAGAAGTTACAGGGGGAGGGGCACACATTTTACCACTCTGGAAGTGTCTCTCGCGCAAACTATTCAGTTAAGAAAAAAATGATATTAGCAACCTCAATATCATTTCTGAAGACCTATTCATAGAATCTATGGTTTTTTTTTCATCAAACTAATACGTGTGGGGATCTTTGTGTAAAAATCTTAATGCGGTTCACAGAATACATCTACTTACTAAGTTTCAACAATATAGTTCTTATAGTTTCGGAAAAAAGTGGCTGTGACATACGGACGGACGTCTGTCCCTCCGTATGTCACAATACGGAACCCTAATGGATTCGTTATATCTGTCTGTCTAGACAAATATAACGAATCCATTAGGGTTCCGTTTTTGCCATTTGTCTACGGAACCCTAAAAAAGAACCTTTTATAATGTCAGCTCCTATGTTAAAGCTAATCATCATCATAATCATGAGCCTCGCTGTCACTGTAGGCGTCCCCCAATGAGCGCCAATCATTCCGATCTTGGGCAACCTTCTTCAAATCGTCGGTCCGTCGCGTCGTGCCGCAGGACGTCCTACACTGCGTAAGTAAAAGTTAAAGTAAAAGTTGATAGTACCTTCTTACTAGTAGTAGGTACTTCGCAACTACCTACTTATTAAAACTTATGTGTTAATTTTATCCACATAAAATTAGTTGAACCTTGAAGTCTGCCAATATTTAAATCTAAATATGGAACAGAGTTTTGTTTGCTGTATCAATTTCGTGGCTAGTCTTACCTTTATTCTTTTGTTTTACAAACAAACTCTTATCATTAACTGTTTCTTAAAAGGTAATCGCTATTAATTTTGCCGGATACGTTTTAATTTCACCTTGGCCGCCATGTTTTCATTATACGTTATGAGAATTTTCTCAAATTAATAACACGAGCTCGAATATCATCGTAACAAAGCAACCTTATATTTATTTCTGGAAATACCTTGACCCTTATTATGCCGTTTGTAAATCGTAGTCATTTATCAAATTGCTACAAAATAGTATCATTTTACCCTTTTGGCTCACATCGAAACGCAACACGATGTGGCGCTGAATTTTTAAGATAGCGATTCAAAATGGAATCTTGTAATAAAACGTGTATATTATTGAGTGGTGAATAAAGTTGAATTAATAGCATTGCTAACGCTTATTCGAAAAATCAGATTTTGATTTAAATGCTATCTACAGACACACGAATTTGGTACGGAGCGTACAGCGAACCATATCCGGAGACCAAATTCGCTGTCGCTACACACGCACGGATTTGGTACGGTGCAGTGGAGCGAAACCCTCAACACTCGTGTGTTCGATTTTATGCTCTATTACATTAGCACAGAGTTCTATTTACAGTGCTGTTTTTAAACGACGACGATGATTCCCGCAATTCATTGATAACGGGCAGTGATACCAACACTAAAAAATATTTCTCCCCAAATTTTACCCCTGATTACTTATACCATTGACAGGTCTAAGAGATAATAAGCTAGAAAGAAAGGTTATGTGTTTAACATAAAGACTTATGCGTGAACATAAAACTAACTTGTCTTAATCTGATTTCACTCCCAATACATATTCATATCCCTGGCTATATACACATATTAAAATAATTTTTATTATTACATACAAATTGATTCATAAGGAGTAAACTCTAAACATCCTGTCCCCTAGTAAACCCCCGTAGATATTTTCCCTAATTATGGGGGGTACATCCCTAAGTTGGCAACACTGATATCGTTGTACGGCCTAACCGCCGGACTGCTCTACACACGCACGAATATGGTACGGAGCGGACCAGATCCGATGCGACAACGGTGAATTCTTCGCCTTCTTCTTATGTTCGCCGGACTGCCCTACACACGCTCGGATCTGGTACGGAGCGTACCAGATCCGCTGTACGCTCCGTACCAAATTCGTGTGTCTGTAGACACCATAAAGTCTTAGTTTATTAAATATCAATTTTACTGAAAAATATTTTTTTCAGAAAGACACCTCATAATTTTCATCATTCAAAAAAGGAATACGATATTTAAAATCTAAAGTTGATGACAGCGACTATATTCTAAGCCAAAAATTCTTATCGCTTATTAAAAATGTTTAGGAGCGTAGGTATTATAGTTTTAAAACTAAAGTTAATATTATTAATAACAGTAGGTATATTTGTATTATAAATACCTATATTCGCAGTTTATTAGAATTACATAATTGATAAACGTACGTAAAATGATAAAATATCTATAGGTATCTTGATTATTATACACACAGAAATATTAATTTACTATGAATGAATAAATGAAATGAATGAAAAACTCTTTATTGCACCAAAAACAAATAGGACACACAACAAAAAAACTAAACAAAAATAATAAGGCATAAAAGGCGGTCTTATCGCTACAAGCGATTTCTGCCAGACAACCTTTATAAATAATATTTTCAAATCAAGATTAAGGATTATCTTGACTCGGCGGATCGAGTAAACTCGATTACCGTCCGTCATCGAGCCACAAAGGACTCAATTTCAAATTAAGACTATGCAAAAACTATGCAAATTCGTCAATCAGGACTTTATATTATAAAGCCAGCTCTTATTTAACCTTTTGCATTGCCCAGGGGAAGATAATTAATAATGATTAGAAGTTAGAGTATTTGAATAGATGAACCTACCTACTAGTGTATCTGAAGGCGCGGCCCGCGCCATCGCCAAGTTTAAAGCAGCCGTAACTATCTTTTCTCGAAGCATTTCGCGGCTTTTTCGGGCCCGCATATTTTCATTTATAATAAAGATAGCGGTCATAATTTTTGTTGCGGAGAAGTGGTTAGCGGCACTAGCTAACATTTTGAATTTCATATAAATCGAGTGCATAGTTTAGGAGATATTAAGCGGAAAAAATCGTGATTTTGAAAGATATGGATAGAGAATAAGCAAAATTAAAAGCATGGAAGTATGCTTTTAACTTAAGACGACTTAGAAATTTCAAATTTGCTGTCAGGCTAGGTTATTGGCGTATATTAAGGAAAAATATAAAAAGGTGAAAAATTCTAAAAATAAATATATTATAGTTTTTTTTTTTAATTTTACGGGAAAAACATTTAATTTCACAGGAACAAAATGTATGAACACAAGTTCACTGATAACTTTGTAATCGTTATTTATACAGGATTATTTTTTCACCATAACAATAAATCAACATACTTACGTACAACATCAATATGTCAAAAATAAAAAATACTAGCGATTTTTGTTACTACCCCTTTGGAACAAAAAAACAAAATTATCAATCCCCGAACTTATCCGCTAATCTAATATAAAATGTGGATGCATTACGCATCTATCGATGCTTTGTTGCTAACTCGTGCGCCGCCCGGCCGATCGCTTACCGCACCCCGCCGCCCATTAGATTGGTTAAAGGATAAATTAATTAAAATAAAAAAAAAAAAAAATATATATTGGTGAAATATACTCTATTATCGATACCAATGATGTGGTAAAATTTATTGTACCGATGAAAAAGTATTCCTGTATAACAAATCTCATAAATTGAGAAGTATTAGGTTATTTTAGGTTACAATAGATGCTTCGGGACGAATGGGCCGACACGACCGGATAAATAAAACGGCCTCACAGAAAACCAGAAATAGTACTAGCATTGTGTCTCACTGCATGAGGAAGATAACGGTGTCCCACTTTGCGATACCGGTGCCAAGTCACTATTATTTAGTAATAATAGGTTGGGGAAAAAGTCTTTTCGCATTATAGTATGTATGAACTTGTCATAAAATATCTTGGGCTATACCAATTGTATCTGGCTGATTTTGGTATCATTAAAAAGTTTTAATTTTACAGAAGACAATTCCAAATTCAAATTAGGTAAATTTGAGATTTTCATTTGTTAGGGTTCCGTACCTCAAAAGGAAAAAACGGAACCCTTATAGGATCACTTTGTTGTCCGTCTGTCCGTCCGTCCGTCTGTCAAGACCCTTTTTCTCAGGAACGCGTGGAGGTATGAAGCTGAAATTTATATCAATTACTCAGGTCTACTGTCCCTTGAAGCTGTGAAAAAATCAAACTTCTAAGCCAACGCAATCAAAAGATACAGCCGTTTATGCCGCAAATTTTCGACACTTGCAAGGGAATCAAAACCTACAGGGTGCTTCCCGTGAACTCAGAATCTTGAAATTTGGTACGAAGCAACGTCTTATAGCATAGATAAAGGAAAAATTACGAAAACCATAAATTTTTAGTTACATCACATAATATATTTTTTTTTAATAATTTTAAACTTACTACCCATTTCCTCATAAACGCGTCATTTTGCAATAAAAATACCATAGTTATGACTCGATTGTCGTAATGAACGAACTTTGTAAACCTTGCAGGTTTGTACGGAACCCTCGGTGCGCGAGTCCGACTCGCACTTGGCCGGTTTTTTTTTCTTATTGTTAAAATGAGTGATTCTTATGAAGAATTTCGATACATTTTAAAGTTTTATTACAAAAAAGGTAAAAATGCAACACAAGCCGCGAAAAAAATTTGTGATGTTTATGGACCTAATGCAGTATCTGTGAGAGTAGCGCAAATTTGGTTTAAGCGTTTTCAATCCGGAAATTTTGATATCTAAGATGCACGTCGCTCTGGTCGCCCTGTTACGGACAAAACTGTTGCCATTTTTGAAAAAGTGGAGCAAGATCGGCATATTAGTAGTTACGATGTAGCTGAAGAACTGGGGATTGACCACAAAATAGTTTTGGCGCATTTGAAAAAAGCTGGGTACACAAAAAAGCTCGATATTTGGGTGCCTCATGAGCTCACTGAAAGAAACCTAATGAACCGTGTACTCATTTGTGATTCTTTATTACGACGTAATGAAACCGAACAATTTTTGAAGAAGCTGATAACTGGTGATGAAAAGTGGATCCCACCAAAAACATTTCCATGTAAAAAAATTATGCCAAGACGATACCATATGACTAGCACTGTCAAAAAGTTATGAAATCTCATGTAAAACCAAGCTTCTTACCCTACACGCCTTAACTCTACAAGCGTAACTTCACAAACTCTACACCTTAGTCAATATATGTGGCCTGGCCATTTCGCTTCATTCACTTGGCCGTAAGGAGAAAAATTTATAACCGACTGTTTTTCTATTATACTCTCTTATAATAACGAAATGGCCAAGCCACATAAAATGACTAAGGTGTAGAGTTTGTGAAGTTACGCTTGTAGAGTTAAGGCGTGTAGGGTAAGAAGCTTGGTTTTACATGAGATTTCATAACTTTTTGACAGTGCTAGTCATATGGTATCGTCTTGGCATAATTTTTTTACATGGAAATGTTTTTGGTGGGATTTCACTTCTTTTTGTAAGTTTTTATAACAATATTATCAAATAATTGAAAAGTGAATGGATAAAGAGCTGCTGCAGCCATGAGTTCCGGAATTATCATAAGTGTCCCCATTGTCAGCACAAGTATACAATTATTGTAGTTCATCCCAATGAACTACGACATATTTGCACGATAGCAGTTCTGATTTCGAACGCCACCTCAGAGTAAATTTTTTCAAACATTAAATATGTCAAGGAATGGAAGAAATATTCTTTAGTAATTTAAACGGAAAAACATAAAGGTAACATTAACAAGTACAATAAAATATGTCGATATTAGATTAAAAGTACTTATTGTGTTTTTTATTGTTAATAATGGGTTAGGTACATGGTTATATTATTAAATTTTATTTTTATTATCAAATCCCTAATAATAATAATAACCACAACAATTTTCAGACCTCTAGCTAAATTTATGGACGTGTTATACAATTTTCCTTCCTGTAGTTTAAGGGTTTGAATGATAAAAGTTTATATGAGACTTCATAACCTAATACCTAATTCTTAACAATAAAAATAGAATGTTACCTTTGTATGTTCAATTTTCCGTTGAAATTACTACAGAATATTCGGGAAACAATTATTTTAATATTACGTCAATTAGTTTATAATCCAAGCGATAAATGACGATATATAACTTACATAGTTCATAATAACGCGATAGATGGCGCTAATAATTATTAACAATAAAAATAGAATGTTACCTTTGTATGTTTAATTTTCCGTTGAAATTACTACAGAATATTTGGGAAACAATTATTTCAATATTACGTCAATTAGTTTACAATCCAAGCGATAAATGACGATATATAACTTACATATTTCATAATAACGCGATAGATGGCGCTAATAATTCTTAACATAATAAAATAGAATGTTACCTTTATGTTAAATTTTCCGTTGAAATTACTACAGAATATTTGGGAAACAATTATTTCAATATTACGTCAATTAGTTTATAATCCAAGCGATAAATGACGATATATAACTTACATAGTTCATAATAACGCGATAGATGGCGCTAATAATTCTTAACATAATAAAATAGAATGTTACTTTTATGTTAAATTTTCCGTTGAAATTACTACAGAATATTTGGGAAACAATTATTTCAATATTACGTCAATTAGTTTATAATCCAAGCGATAAATGACGATATATAACTTACATAGTTCATAATAACGCGATAGATGGCGCTAATAATTCTTAACATAATAAAATAGAATGTTACCTTTATGTTAAATTTTCCATTGAAATTACTACAGAATATTTGGGAAACAATTATTTCAATATTACGTCAATTAGTTTATAATCCAAGCAATAAATGACGATATATAACTTACATAGTTCATAATAACGCGATAGATGGCGCTAATAATTCTTAACATAATAAAATAGAATGTTACTTTTATGTTAAATTTTCCGTTGAAATTACTACAGAATATTTGGGAAACAATTATTTCAATATTACGTCAATTAGTTTATAATCCAAGCGATAAATGACGATATATAACTTACATAGTTCATAATAACGCGATAGATGGCGCTAATAATTCTTAACATAATAAAATAGAATGTTACCTTTATGTTAAATTTTCCATTGAAATTACTACAGAATATTTGGGAAACAATTATTTCAATATTACGTCAATTAGTTTATAATCCAAGCAATAAATGACGATATATAACTTACATAGTTCATAATAACGCGATAGATGGCGCTAATAATTCTTAACATAATAAAATAGAATGTTACCTTTATGTTAAATTTTCCGTTGAATTTACTACAGAATATTTGGGAAACAATTATTTCAATATTACGTCAATTAGTTTATAATCCAAGCGATAAATGAAGATATATAACTTATATAGTTCATAATAACGCGATAGATGGCGCTAATAATTCTTAACATAATAAAATAGAATGTTACCTTTATGTTAAATTTGCCGTTGAAATTACTGCAGAATATTTGAGAAACAATTATTTCAATATTACGTCAATTAGTTTACAATCCAAGCGATAAATGACGATATATAACTTACATAGTTCATAATAACGCGATAGATGGCGCTTTCACAAATAATTAACTTTAACTCCCTTGTTTCAGGGGTTGGAAGATGAAAGTTTCAATTTTGAGAATATATATTAACATAAAAATGTTGGTTGTGTACTAATACAATCTTACGTAACAAATTTCAGCTTTCGAGAACATCCGGAAGTACGATATAATTTTGTTGATCATCAGTGAGTCAGTGACGGGATCAGGGGTTTTTAGATATCAATAAAATCTAAAGTATAAGACGTAGGTAATCGAAACTTTACATGTTAAATGAGACCGCTGATGGGAACAAATCCTGAAAGTTTCATTTATCTGGTACAATCCAAACCCAAGTTATGAGGGTTCAAAAAATCGACGAAACGCTTCGAGAAAAGGTGGTTTGGTAGTGCCCTTGCGCTTTGCTTGGCGTCTTGGCATGGGGGCACTACCGTGCCCCCAGATCACGTACGACAAGAACGTGCGAAAAAGATCGTGGTCAAAGGCCGGTCAGGCTTCACAGACTGTGGCGAAACCCGGGTTAACTCGCAACAAGGTGATGCTGTGTGTGTGGTGGGATTGGAAGGGCATTATTCATTATGAGCTGTTACCGCCAGGCAGGACCATCAATTCTGAACTGTACTGCGAACAACTGATGAGATTAAAGCAAGAAGTTGAGAGAAAGCGGCCGGAATTAATCAACAGAAGGGGTGTGGTTTTTCACCATGATAACGCTAGACCTCACACATCTTTAGCCACTCAGAAAAAATTACGGGAGTTTGGCTGGGAGATGTTAATGCATCCGCCGTATAGTCCTGACCTTGCACCTTCAGATTTCCACCTGTTTCGGTCGCTGCAGAATTCCTTAGGCAGTGTCAGGTTGACATCACAAGAGGACTGCCAAAACCACTTGTCGCAGTTTTTTCATCAGAAGCCCCAAAAATTTTATAGCAATGGGATCATGTACCTACCAACAAGATGGCAAAAAGTTATCGAACAAAATGGCACCTATATACTTTAGTCACTTGTAAATAAACTTTATAAAAAAACCTTTTGAATTTTTATATAAAATGCGAAGAAACTTTTTCCCCAACCTAATATAATAAATTATGAAAATAAAATTTTCCACATACGGTTACAAGTTTTTTATGAGTTAATTATATGGACTATCTTGAATTTCACTTGGTCTCTACAACATCTCATAACTTTTTGCACAGGAAAAACTTGGCTTTTTAGGGTTCCGTAATACTTAAGGAACCCTTACAGTTTCGCTCTGTCCGTCCGTCTGTCTGTCTGTCTGTCTGTCTGTCTGTCTGTCCGCGCCTCTAGCTCCTGTAATTATGAATATAAATTTATGAAATTTGGTGCAGTTATAGATTGTGTATAGATCACGGTTTCGGGATCATAAAAAAATAATAATTTTATATTTTAGGAGTAGCTCTCCATACATGTGAAGTGGGGATGAAAAATATTTTTTCACTCTACCCCATCGTGTGGGGTATCGTAGAATAGGTCTTTTAAAATAAAGGCATAGTTTCATACGTTACTTTTTTATAAAGTTGACCATTTTCGAGTAATCGGCCTCCAAAGTAGTTTGTAAGTTGGTCCCCCCCCTAGCATTTTTAAACTATAGGAGATAGAAACTTGCAAATTTCCATGCTGCTAGATCATGCTAAAAACTCTTTAGGAAAACTATTTTGAACGAAATCGCATCATAATTTCTATTTCTAGAGCAATTATAGAAAAACAAATTAACATATTAAGGCAAATCAGAATAATTATACATCATGTGAAATTATCATTTAAAATAATGTTTCAAAACTAGTTGCAAAATTAAAAAAAAACTGAAATTAACAATTAATAAAAATAACTTAAATTAATAATAAATAAAACATGCTGTCGGGTTTGAACCTACATCCAAGGACAAACACTATGATTAACTGAGCTACAGTAATTATAGTAATTATTGCGAATTTACGTTTCTTTACCAGAATTAGAGCTAAGTTTTGAAACACGTAAAATTTTAATTAATAATTAATTTTACGAATATGTGCCTCTTTTACCATTTATTACAATAATTTAATAACACTAAAAACACATGAATATAATTATGTTATCAATTACCATAATATTATTGTTTTTTATTATAATTTAATACCTACCTTTAATATTAAAAGCTTCAATTTGCTAGTAACTTTAGGAAAACTAGGTATATTATCATATATGGCGCTAGTCTCCTGTTTAAATCGTAGATTGTTTTTGAAAAATAATACTAGATGTCGCTGTGTTATTGGATTTAAATTCTGTATCACGCTATCGAAAACCTCGCTGATATGTATAACCTCTCAGGTGTCGCGCTTTAAAATTTTTATGAGTATCTGGTTGTATTCTTCGTACCTACTTTGAGGTCTCGCTAGAGTGCGCTAGAGTAAATATTTTCTTTGATTGTGATAGGCGGTATCGTAATAGACTAAAATAATATGCTCAAATGTTATGTGATTAGCGAAATGCGAATATTAAATAGAAATCGAATAAAAGTTATTCTTAAAGAACATCTGGGCGCCTAGACAAATTACCTTCGTTAAAATTCGGAAAGATCTGTCGTATCGACTTCTCTTTTGAGATCACGACATTTTGTGCCTAGACAAACGCACACTGTTGTTCGAATCGCAACAACGAATTGCTCAAACGTTAGTTGTATATGATTTCAAGAATTTAGCCGTCAGTTGTGAAGTTGTCAAATGTCATATATATTTTTTTTAAATTATTGATGGCGTTACGGCATAAAACTATTTGTCAGTGTCAAGTTAAAAAGGCAGACAACTAGATTTAATGTAGGTACCTATATGATTTCAACACCGTATTATTTTCAAGTCTAATGTCTAGTCAAAGTTCAAAATACAAATAGTCAGTGCAAGTCAGTCGATTCAGTAAAACGGTACCTAGAAGTTTTATTGAAAATTCCTGGAGTGTTTTGTATAAAATGGAATCAAATTTCAAGTGTAGAAATTTACAAAAAGAATAAAGTAGGTACTTATTTAACAAGGCCGATTATTACGGTTGTAAGGCTGGAACATGAAGCATATAGATACCAGGAGTCCGAACGGTATAGGCTTTTTAATAATAATTATGTACACAATAATAGGACCAGATCTTAGTTCTCTTTTCTGCCGCTAGGCGTGCGAGACCGACGAGTACCAAGTGTTGCCAATCCTATTATACCGAGTGTTGCCAATACTATTATTTATTACAATTATTTTTAAATTACCGTTAGGCAATTACCGTGTTCTACGGTATCTTTTTTTCGAGAACAGTTTCTAAGAATTTCCTAAAACTTTTATATAACCTCTTGAGCGTCCCGCGCGGTGTGACCGTTTTGACAGTTATCGCGCAAGTGTCCATGACGGTGTGACCGCACGCGAATTAGGGTGACTTTGTCTGTTGTTTATTTTAAATTCTCTCAAGCATTGCGTGCCGACGGGTGGCAATTTATTTTCTACTGACTTAAGCCCTGGCTTCTGCAGTTTTACTTTTGGGATGTACATTCGAAAAATTGAAAAAAAAAGCTTCTAATCTAGGACTAATTAGTTGTCATTTGCAATCCTCTCAAGGGTCGCATGCCAACTGGCGGGAAGTGATATTTTATATACAGATCTCGAAACTTTTTATATAAATCGTTATTAAAACATATATTTAACTTATTAAATAGTAAATTTGGTGTGTGTGTTAGATTTTCGTCATAATTTTGCTTCAAAACCTCCAAAAATTACATACAAGTATTTTGTGTTCACATCGAGATTGCTTTTATTCCTTCAGTTTCTTTTTAATTCCAGTTACATGATCTTATAGAGAATTTACTCTGGTTTCTAAATATATATAACATGCATAGGTTCTAGCAACAATTTATCAATATAATCCATAAAAAATAAAAGGCGGGCATTTTCACGCGCTCACGCGCGGGGAGACGTGACATACCCCGGACGCTTGCGCCATTTGCTTATTTGCGGCCGGACGCTCGAGAGGATAATAAGATTTCAATCTTTCCAGAGCTGTCAATAGCAACTTTAAACTTCCCGCGTAATTTCAAACGAGTGCATGTCGAACCGTCGCGCGCTCTACCGGCAAAAATCTGTCCCCGTAATTGAGACCATTATTTTAACATTACGTTCGGACTCCTTGTTATCTATACTTCGTGGGCTGGAACTTCAATATGCACCGAAATCCGAAACACCGGGAAAAATTCAGAGGATTATAAATTAGACACACAATTGGATAACTGTTTATCTATTGTATGACTCCAGAGTTCTATTTTGAATAATTATATTATATAATACATTATTTAATTAATTATCTTCTAGTTTTCATTGATAATACAGATTTTATACAGATTTCTTGCCAAATGGTCATAGGACACACATTATAAACAGATTTTAAGAGATTACACTAAAGGCCATACTCACGGTGCGTCCAGCAAATCCAGCACCGGTACTATTATGAATTTTAATATTATCCGGTGTTCAGCATAAAATATGTGTACAGTCTGACAAGGATCTTTTGGCACGTGGACAAAATCAGAACTAACATCGCCGTCTTGTAAAATGTCACTTTTAGTATTATATTGTATTGTTTTGTAGTTGCGACACTTACCTTTTGGCACGTGGATAAAATCAGTAATAACATCGCCGTCTTGTAAAATTTCACTTTTAGTAATAAGTATTGTTCTTATTTGCGACACTCACGCCCCCATCCAAGTGCCAAAAGATCCTTGTCCGACTGTAATGGCGTACTATTCTATTGTCTTGCGAATGATACCATCTAATAAAAAAGAAAGAAAAGGTTTTAATGTAAACTGCATTTTTATTTAGTATTAAATGACTATTACTAACTGTTTTAATTAGAATATGATATAGTTATAAACATTTGTTAAAATAATAATAAAGTACACTCGTTTTATATCTAAGATTTTTCAAGTAACTTTTTAAAAATACCAACATTTTTCTGGTTGGCAACATGCAAGAACGAGACACACGGCCTCCCTTATGGCTATCTCGCTCGGCTCGGATTTGCCTCTATGATACGTGCATTGTGAAATACACTCTATTACCAAAGCAATACAGTTATTTTTAGCAATTACAAAATACGGAGTCTTCTATCCTTAGGACTATATCCATGTCCTGGTAACACTTTAAACTGGCCAGAAGAAGAAGAAGAAGAAGATGAAGTACAATAATTTTTGTTTGTTAACAAAATAACAATTTACCTAACTTAGGCCTTTACATCCGATGATGGATGATTTATACAGTATTCTCCGAGCGAAGTAACCACTCTTGAAATACTGTAGTGCCTGGGACAGTTGGTTTTTAAATATCGTATGATTGCCCAAGCGCATACGGCATTCTCACAACATAGCCACCCTAGTCCAGAGGAATGACTAGTCAATACGTCTGGGGCAAACTATGTGCGGGTTTCCTCACGATGTTTTCCTTCACCGGTAGAGCGTCCGTATAATGTACTTGAGATCTGCTGGCCGATTCTGTATCTGTGCAGTGGCATAGGGTTCCTATAACTCCATTCCTATCGGCTTCCCTTGTCACATACCTTTTGCAAACCTTCATAGAAATCCCTACCTATGATACAGGTTCCGGCTTCCCTTTGAAGGAGAAGCAGCCTTCGCCACTGATAGTGAGAAGTGATATAAATCATAATGTAATTATTAATCAAATCCGCTACCAACCTAAGTTAATTTGTATTCATTCTGTGACAGGCTCTAACTAGTTTGTATAAATAATAATTATTATTAGCTGTGTTGATTTTTAAATTGTATAATGTTATTATTGGTTATGTGACTTCAAGATTATTTAAAGAAATCTGCATTATGTAATTCCTTTGCAAGAAATAAAAATATTTTTACATTTTAAGTTTATTTTCTTACTAAAACCATGTAAAACTTACTTAAAAAAGTAAAATAAAATGTAGATACTCTTGTATTGTTATTATTTAATCAATCCTAATACGGACACTTGATACGGCACAACAACTTTATTAGAGGAATAATTGAAGGGATGGTAGTAGAAAACATGGAAGGCCGAGAAGAACTTTTATGGACAGGTGTAGGCGAATGTGATGGTCGTGTCGTATCAGGAGGTCAAGAGAAGGGCGGAGTGTAGAGAGGAATGGAGAAAGCATCACTGACAAGAGCAAAGCTCTTAAATTAGAATGAATGAATAATTCTAGCAAGACAATGCTTATAACAAATTCAAAGTGCTATGGCCGCATTGTAATATTTTGTCTACAATATGTGGTAAGTGTTAGGTTTACTTATTTATTGCAATAGTACCCTGTACAGTCAAGGTACTTTAATAACACTTCCTTTAACGTTATAGTTCTGTAAAATTGTAAAGACTTTCAATTATTTAGTCACAAATATACTATAGAGATTAAATATTAAGTATTTAATTGGTTAACACTACTTGGCTGTTTATAATAGGTGTAGGTATAATAGCATAGATATATAATATTAAATTTGTAATAATTAATCAAAGTATAATAGCAAATATTTCAAAACTTTTATGAGGTGTTTGTGTCCTTCTAACCCATTTATAAGACGAAGGTGTTGAGCATCGATGACAATAAAATATCATTACATTGCAAAACTTATAAATTTTAACTACTAAATACAAATCTTTATTTCTAAGGAAGTTTCAGAGAAACTTGCTTAATTATGAACTCCATTTGTTACCTACTATAATTTAGGTACCTACTATACACCTAAAGATTGCTTTCAGCTGATATAGTAGCGTGTAAAGATTAAAAACTGCAAGTAAGCTACAAATTAAGAAATTTATATTTTAACAAAGTGTTGAATTATACTTGAATACAATGAATTACATATTAGGTATTGACAATAATTGTGATTTATTGAATACTTTAGATTGAATTCTTTTGACTTTATGCAATATAGACTACTAGCAGAAGGTGTTGTATAGACCCTTTAGGCAACTTTAGGCAAATCATTATTATTTACAAATAACAGCTGATCAATAAAAATCCGCCATATTGTTCGTTGAGGCGATAAAGGTAGCCCCCTGGGTATCTTTATCGTTAGGTCGATAAAGATAAAGATCACGATCTACTAAATGTCACTTACGGCCGCTTGTCTAGGCATTGTATGGAGAAACACGTTAGAGCAATTCGTTATATGAGTGCATCGTTAGCGTATTCGTTCAAAGTGGCTGCTTGGCTACCAATTTTTTTAACGATACGACTGAATATGTCATTTAACGCACGCTTATGTCAATCCCATACATTTTTTATTCACGAAGTTCGCCGTCGATATTATTTAATGCATCTTGTCTAGCCCTCCTGGTTACTATTCACTTATATATATTTTGATTATTAATCAACATTCAACATTTACGGAACCCTCCTTAGACATGCCCTGACATGCTCTTGGTTAGGTTATTTCATTTAGATACTTAATATTTTTGTGGGATAGATAAATTTTTCCGAAGTACAAGAAACTCTTTTAGTTTCGATCTGTCCGCCAATCTATCCTCCATCAATAGACAAAATTAAATATAGATATATTATAGCATATAAAACTTTTGGCATTATTATAATAGGAATTTAATTATAAGTAATTTACATATTTTTTAATTTACATATTTTTTATTAATTTATCTTATTACATCATGTGGGGTACTGTCAATATAAATACAAGGTTTATTACATGACTTAGATGAGCATTTCTCAAATTTTTTGACCATCATTTTAATAATCTTCTTAAAATACAATAAGTATATTTTGGACATATTATGTTAAATACAGCTAGCTAAAACTAGACAGATTCTGAATTTATGGTTGTTTTTTTGTTTTAATAGAGTTTTTATACAAAAAACCTGTAAATTATTAGTTAAGGGCGAAATAAAAGTTCTTATTTTGTTACTTGGAAATTAATGAAAACCATAAAGAAACATGCAGACTGTATTATAAATTTATGTTTTTCTATGTAGATCATAAATTAAACAACATTTGATAAAAGTAAAAATTGTGAAAAAAATTATTTAAATTGTTTTTAGCAGTACTGAGTATTTTTTGTTACCTTTTTTAAACTTTCTAATCAAAATGTTTAGTTTTCCTCTAAAATAGAAAAAGGCATGTTATATTTACTATTTATAATTATAATAATATTTATCATAAAATTGTTTTAAATTATTGATTATAGCACTTGAATTTAAAGAAAAAGAAATATCTACCATTATTATCAGAAAAAATTTGGGACAGTATCAAAACAAGAAACTTGGGTAACAAAATCGGAAATGTAAGGCTAAGCATACACACACTTGACACTCCATTATAAAATGAAAACAAAATAAGTGAAAATGAAAATTATTTAGTTTTATCCTGTGTTATAATCTTCAAATTTAGTAATATATACATAACAAAAGATATATATAACATTATGGGGATTAAACGAATATAGATACCTACCTACCAGTATGGCAATTTTACGAAATGTGTACTTAGCTTTAAAAACTCCTTTTTTGTTACCCCTCGTTCTGGTTATACGTTACCACGCGAAAGTAACAAAAACAGAAGTAACGAAATGACGGGTACAGATTTTGAATAAAATACATATTCTTTAAAACTCAATACTTAAAACAGTATTTTACATCAAATTGTAGCCCATTAAAAGAACTATTTATCAATTTCAACAAGAGTATTAAGTATCTTGAACTTACCTTCACACAGTATAACAAAATCCAGATCGAATTAGTCGCAGTGCAGAGCACTACGTTAAGCCGCGGCTGTTGTCGACACCGAAATGACATCACAACAAAATAGCAATGTGAAATGTCGTCAATAGTGTTGCCAAAGGAAAAAAAATCAATTAACTTTGTAGTTTAAAAAATCTTTCGACACAAAAATCGGTAACAAAATCTGAATTCCGTTTTGGAATTTTTTTATGGGACAATATTATTTTCCTGAAACTGATTAACTTACGACGTATTTCACTATTATACTACATAAAATATGTATTCAAATACTCTAAGTAGTGTTTTAAGACTATAACATATATTCCGTTTCTTAGAATTTAATGAAATAAATGAGTTCAAAATCACCGCGGTCGCAATGGGACAATCTATTTTCCATACTACGAAAATTTTGGTATTTTAGATTATTAATTATTTATTGTAGTGAGAGTGTTTTATTTATAGCTTTGATATTTTCTCTGATAATTAAATAATATCAACGAAGTTACGACAGTCATGTATGTTATTTATGTTATCGTAGTAAAAAAATAATCAAAGACCAAAACATGGGACATCGACGTTGCGGCTATGGTCAAAAAATTTGAGAAATGCTCAGATACGTTAATAATAAAATAACTCCCCACACCAATTTCGGTTTTTTGTTGTCCCAATGCGGAAATCGAACCCATGACCTCCAAGTAGAGAGCCAATGCTCTAATCACTAGACCACGGAGGCTGTTCGACACTTTACATTTACTGTGGTCGTGTCCACCGAAATATCGCTTAGTTTGGCGCTACCGCTAGAACTCGGCTCGAGATTGTAACAGGCCAAAATGGTGGCAATTTATAATAGCCCCAGGCCATGCTTTTCAATACACAACTGTAGGCCACGATCACTTGGTGTTCACATAATAATAATTTTATATTCTAAGATTTCTAAGGGTGGTTCTCCATAAATGTGAAGTGGGATGATTTTTTTTCTTTCTACCCCATCGTGTGAGGTACCGTTGAATAGGTGTTGTAAAATAAAGGCAAGGTTTCATACATTTTTTTTTACAAAGTCAACCATTTTCGAGTAATCGGCCTCCAAAGTCATTTATAAGTTGGCATTTCTAAACTTAGACTTAGAAACTTGCAATTTTCTATGCTGATAGATCATGCTAAAACATCTTCAGGAAAATTACTTTGAACCAAATCGGACAGTAACTTTTGAAGCAATTTGAAAAAAAAAAAAAAAACTTATTACGCGTTTATAGTTACGGAATCCTCCTACGGCCGGGCCACACGGCGCGGCGCCGCACCGCACCGCAATACTCCGCTCCGCACTGGCGGCCACACGAGCAATGCGGCGTCGCAATGTTCTTACGGCGTCGCTGCGGCACCGCAATGTTCTTACGGCACCGCTGCGGCACCGCAACAGGGTTGATTTGGCTAATGGCTTGCCCTGTTGACGACAGTCACAATATTTTTTTATAATAATTGTTAAAATTCTCATGAGACTTGTCCCACAGTATTTCCCGTTCTTGAATTAACGCAATGAGGTAGTCCACGTCTATTGATTCCATACTTGTACTCATTTTTTGTATAGGTAATATAAATATAAATGTAATATAAATATAATAGGTATCACGTAATTAATCGTTGACCCTAACGAGCGTACAATTCCGCTTACGCCGTACATACAACTGAGCGGTGCCGCATATATATCTGTATTATCTATGGGTGCCGCTACGGCACCGCACTGCTTGCACCCCTCCCCGCCTCATCTGCCTCGCGCCGCTGTCCGGTGCGCCTGCGGTGCGGCGCCGGAGCGGCGCCGGACGCGCCGTGTGGCATACCATAAATTTTTATATGTAAAAGACCCGTTGCGATACCGCTCAGGCGCCGCGCCGCAGCCGTACCGCACCGTGTGGCCTGGCCCTTAGACATGTCCTGACATGCTCTCGGTTAGGTTATTTTAAAGACGTTTAGGCAAAAAAATATTGTCATACTCAAAGTAAAAAAAAATCATTCAACACAACACAAACTCGCCCATATAAAGTTCTATTATTTTTTCAAGTATGACAATTATTTTTCTGCCTAATACATGATCCGGTCTGCCTTCAGTTCGGCCTGAACGGATGCAAAATCGTATCGTCTGTGTGCAATTTCGAGATCGCATCAGTCGGCCGTACGGACTGAAGCGATTCGTTCCACGAATGTATTAATTGTATTATTATGATAAGATGTTTTTTTTTTTGTGCTTAACCTAGGCCATTTTGCATATTATGATTACTGTCTGGCTCTTTCCTATTAAAACACTAATATTAACTAAATTTCTACTAAGGAGGGAATAAAATACTCAATTTAGTAAAATAACTAAGTTGGCAACATTAATTCTGGCCTGACCTGGCGGCCTGAATGTGCGGCTTGTCCGGACCGTGTGTGGACAAATCGCTTCAGTCCTTGCCCGAGCCGCGGCCATAGATAATACAGATATATGGCCGCGGCCGTGCAGGTGTGTTTCGTGTACAAGCGTTGTATGAGTTTTCGCGTTGTTTAAATACAAAATTAATAAACACGACTGTAGCGCGCGGCAAACCAGAATGGACTGATGCGATTGTTCCGTGTGTGGGCCCGAATCAGTTCAGGCCGAACTGACGTAAAATGGGTTGGATGCGATTTTTTCCGTGTGTGTCGAATCCGTTCAGGCCGAACTGACGTCAGTTCTAACTGAAACGATCGGCCTCTCGTGTGTGGGGGCCTTAAAAGCGTCTCTAACTTATTAACTTAACGCTTAGGCAGGTAAATACATAATATGATCTACTGCTAATTTAAGCTGCGCGTCCACTGCATCGGAATCGGAGCGGACGGAGCGGACGGATTTGTTGCTTTGTATGGATTTCTATGGTACTGCGTCCACTGGATCGGCATTTCTGCGCCCGCGACCGGTATTTTTGCCGATGACGTCATCGGCAGTGAACCCGTCATTCGGATTCCGAACGTTTCAAGTTCTGACGTGTTTGCGACGACGCGACGGCTGTACATAAATACTTATTCACGACGAATGACGATATTTTAATTACTTTAGTGGAAAAATATGATGAACTTTACAATCTAAAACATCAACATTATCTTAACCAACTGAGGAGAGACGATATATGGGATGAAATTGGGCAAATAATAAATAAAAATTGTAGAATATAGTGAAGTTCAAAAAACTTTTTTCGAGTCATATGAATGTACCCAAAAAATCTATTTTCATCTTCTAATAAATCAGAATATAATGTATGAAATTCTCCAAAAATTATTCTTTTTGAATTTATATTATGATTTATGAACGCATATCTTTCGTTTCCTCTTGTTTCTCTTTTCCTCTTCTGATAAAATAAGCTAATTACAACCTATTCGGTCTGAGATTACAACAATATATCTCGTCACTATCCTCCATAATGCAAGTGCACGGTCAGGCTGACGGATTAAAAATAACTAAATTGCCGATGCTGAATCCGGATGCAGTGGACGCACCCCATCGGCATTTTGTAAATGCCGACGCTCCGTCCGCTCCGTCCGCTCCGATTCCGATGCAGTGGACGCGCAGCTTTAGAGACGCTTAGGCAGAAAAATAATTGTTGTACTCGAAAATCTATCTATAAATGGGCGACTTTGTGTTGAGAAGGTGACTCTCCACCTTGATACATGAGATGATTTTTTTACTTTGAGTATGGCATATTATGCCCAAAATATCCGTAATTAATTTTACCGGACCTTATATACAGCCGAATGTATAACCGCCTCCTTTTTTGGAAGTCGGTTAAATAGTATAACTAAGCGATTCATTCCATGGATGATTTTATTTCTTTGAGCATAATAAAACTGGCTGGACTGATGTTATATTTAAACCATCTCGTCTTAACATGATCATGTAAATATAAACATACATTAACACTTTTATGATTAAGTTATGAATAAATTTTCCAAGATGAGGGCTCAAGCATAGAGTAAATATAATATAACTTACGTACAGAGGAACAGCTTTTATAGAACGCTCCAGATTTTGTCAGGGTTGTCACAGAAGTTGGCGGGTAAATTATACTGTCGTCGTACGGTTATTGAGAAAGTCTCATTGGTACACATAGCAACCCGGCATCGAACTTGGACCATCACGTCGTGTGTGGCTCAAGAGGTCTATTCACTTGGTCATGGACGCTCATAATATATTAAAGCAGACACTAGAAAATTAATACAAAATATTTACTATCCTTAGCATAATATATAAAATAAGAAATATTTATTATTTTATTTTTTATGTCAACACAACTATTTTTGATTTAAAAAAAATGTATATTTCATTTTCTAGTGTTATAAAATGTTAATATTTAATACTCACTATAAAATTTTCTGTTATATTATGTCATCGTGACAACCAAAACTAATTAGTAGAACACAGCACACATGAAATGAAAACTCAAACACAGAATTTAAAAATGTTGACGTTCCTTCGACGGTCCACAAACATTACCACATTTTTCCACAAGTATTGCTGGTATTGCCACGTACCTGTGGGATTTGTGGACACGCTTATATTTAACGTATGCTTGTAGTAATGCAATCAAATTGAGTGCTTACTATGTAGCTATTTATCTGTTCCTCTTTAATCTGTGGCTCAAGTACGTGTACCCTGTAGCTCCGTGTATAATTACCATCGTAGACGATGCATGTCTTTCATCTTAAGATTTTCATTTTAATGAATAATATCATCTATAGCTACCTACTCTTACCGAGAGAAACGTGAAAGTGTACAGTGCTTGTACAGTGTCTTGCCATCTCTTTCTCGCTATTGCGTAGAGACTTCCGTCTGGAATCTGGATGCCTTAGGGGCCCCATACATGGTCCGGTCTACCTTCAGTTCGGCCTGAACGGATGCAAAATCGTATCGTGTGTGTGCAATTTCGAGATCGCATCAGGCGGCCGTACGGACTGAAGCGATTCGTTCCAGTGTTGCCAGCTCTTTTTTTGTGAAACTACTAAACTCGTATCGATTTCTACTAAAACTACTAAAAAACTACTAAAGAGGCTACTTAACTTAGGAATTCCTGAAGCCCCCCAAAAACCACTGCATTTTAGGTTTTATTATATTAATTTTTTTTCATTAATTGAATTTGATTATAAATTTTACCAATAAATTAAAATATACTAGGAAATATTACGTATTTAGTAGCTATTTTGCATATCATTACTGTCTGGCTCTTTCCTACTTAAACACTACTAATAACTAAATTTCTACCAAGGAGGGAATAAAATACTCAATTTAGTAAAATTTTGTAAAATAACTAAGTTGGCAACATTAATTCTGGCCTGACCGATCGGCCTGAACGCGCGGCCTGTCCTGACCGTGTGTGGACAAATCGCATCAGTTCTTGCCCGACCCGCTGCCGTGCGGGCGTGTATCTTGTACAAGCGTTGTATGAGTTTTCGCGTTGTTTAAATACAAAATTGATAAACACGACCGTAGCGCGCGGCAAACCAGAATGGACTGATGCGACTGTTCCGTGTGTGGGCACGAATCAGGGCCCCGATTCTCGTGCTTCGAATATCGGTTCGATTGTCTGTCTGTCCTGCTCGCGCACGCATGATTTTACGCCCGTGTGAATGAGTCAGCGCGAGAATCGAATCGAGATTCGAGGTACGAGAATTGGGGCCCAGGGCCCCGATTCTCGTGCTTCGAATATCGGTTCGATTGTCAGTCTGTCCTGCTCGCGCACGCATGATTTGACGCCTGTGTGAAAGAGTCAGCGCGAGAATCGAATCTCGATTCGACGTACGAGAATTGAGGCCCAGGGCCCCGATTCTCGTGCTTCGAATAGCCTGGGCCCCAATTCTCGTAGCTCGAATCTCGATTCGATTCTCGCGCTGACTCATTCACACAGGCGTCAAATCATGCGTGCGCGAGCAGGACAGACTGATAATCGAACCGATATTCGAAGCACGAGAATCGGGGCCCAGGGCCCCAATTCTCGTACTTCGAATATCGGTTCGATTCTCGCGCTGTCTCATTCACACAGGCGTCAAATCATGCGTGCGCGAGCAGGACAGACTGACAATCAAACCGATATTCGAAGCACGAGAATCGGGGCCCAGATCAGGCCGAACTGACGTAAATTGGATTGGATGCGATTTTTTCCGTGTGTGTGCTCGAATCCGTTCAGGCCGAACTGACGTCAGTTCCAGCTGAAACGATCGGCCTCTCGTCTGTGGGGGCCTTTAGTAACATTATTATCTGATAGTAATTAAATATTACTCCAATTAAAAGATAATAATTGCAGCTATTACGGCATTATTATAGATACTCAATTCGATAATGGTTTATTTAATTATCACTATAATTAAAAACGTTATTAGACAGTTAGTCAATAGAACTTAAGTAGCAAATATTAATAATAATTACTAAAATAATAGTAAAGTGTAACCATAGCCTGTCCAGCAAATTTTAATCGCCACTTTAAATTAATAATAAGTAAAACTAAGGCCTTTACATCCGTTAATGGATGAGTTATACAGTATTCTCCGAGCGAAGTAACCACTCTTGAAATACTGTAGTGCCTGGGACAGTTGGTTTTTAAATGTCGTATGGTTGCCCAAGCATATACGGCATTCTCACAATATAGTCAGCCTAGTCCAGAGGAATGAACTGGTCAATACGTCTGGGGCCAACTATGTGCGGGTTTCCTCACGATGTTTTCCTTTACCGTTAGAGCGTCCGTTTAATGTACTTGAGATCTGAAAATGTCTCATTGGTACACGCCCCAACCAGGGTTCGAACCTATACTCTCTCGAGTGCGAACCAAACGGTTTACCCACTATAAGTAAGTAAACATATTATATAATATTACTTTCTACTCTGTAATAGCAGTTACAAAAGACATGTTTGATTTTGGGCCAGTTCTATGTACACTACATAGGTAAATAGGAAAAAATATGGGAATATCATAAAAATACGAAAATATTAATTTGAAGAAGGGTACCTACATGTGTACAAAAATGATTATTTGAAGAGTTTTTTATTGCGAGAACACTATTTTTTGGGTGGCCATGACAGTTGTTTTGACTTGACTTTTGACGTAGTAGACTGTTTTACGAAGAGACGACGTCTTGAATGCCATACGTCTTTCTTTGTCAAAAGTCATGTCATTGACAAAATGACATTATTTAGTTAATTTTGATCTGATCCGCCATGTTTAATTTTACTTTGTGTTGCTCTCCTTGACGAAGTTAATTTAAATGTACACGGAAACGAAGTGAAATTAAACAAAATAAAGAATAGGAAACGGTTACTATATTATGTAGCTATATTTACATATACTGTACGTAGGGCTGGCCCAGGCCTCATACATTTCTTGAACATCGCTTTTGGGCAAAATTTTCATCAAGTGTAAGTGTCAGCAAGTGTTTCTGTCACTCCTCTTGACTAAATTATAAACAATAATAACCAGGGGCGGCATTAATTACAAAGTTTTGTGGCACACTCAGCTACAACTGGTATTATAGCAAATATCAAAATTCATTAAACCATGACAAAATTAATATCTGGTTGTAATCCATACTAATATTATAAAGACGTAACATTTGTTTGTTTGTGTGTTTGTTTACATTGACTAAGCTACGAAACGAAAATTTTAATGAAATTTGGCATAGACACAGATTAGACCACGGGGAAGGACATAGGCTACTTTTTATCGAGACAACTGTTCCTGTGGCATTTTCTTTATGCACATAAAGTTGCAGAAAATATTTTGATTAACATAAGCAAGTACTTACAATCCATTTACGGTAGGGTCGTGCTCTTTTAAAAATATGCGTACGCCCAGGTAACTTACTACCTTTACTTAAAAAAATTGGTATGTATATATTGATAAATTCTTATCAAAATATGTTATAGGTAGTATAAAGAATCATAAAATATTTCCCTTGCGACCGAAGGAGCTCAATGTTCTTATCTTATCGTTGGTACCTACTGCAACGAACTTTTGGGATTATTGTACCTCAGGGACGCATGGGATTTAAGAAAATTTAATAAATATTTGATACTAAGAAGATGGATGTATTTAAATAGATATTATTTTAAACGCGATATGGTTCTTAACCCTCCGTATACCGGTGGGGTGTGACAAACCCCAGTCACACGGAAATCTTTGAAAACTAAAGCAATATTTATGAAAATACTTAAGCAATATTTATGAAAATACTAAAAGCAATATTTATGAAAGCTACTGAAGCCAAGATACTAAAGTTTCAATTGACACTATTTAACAATAGTGGCTTAGGTCTCACGTCATTATAGACCAGTGCCGATAGGTTTTGAAACAAATAAATTTATAGTTGGATGAAACCCATTGGAAAAGGAAGAGAATATAACAAAAATAAAAGGAAAAATAATTTATGGGTGATTTGAGGACGGGAAGTGAGGGGGTGAGTTTTTAAGGGTAGAAAACGGTTTATCTCGATTTCCGGCAAAACTACAAGTCCTATGGATGAAAGTCAAATAGAAAAGTTGTAGTGTAATAATAAGATCTACAACATTTTTGTTTACACTCTTTTCACATAACCTCAAAATTTATGTGAAAAATTCAAATAACCAAGTTTTTGGTTTTTTATTTTTATCTTGTACAAAAAAAATATATTGTTTTCACGAAATTTGGTGAAAACTTACCTTTTTATGTCCTTAATACACTGTATTTTTGTATTTAAAATATTTATTTTTTTCGCCTTATTTTGTCGATAACCCTTTTCCGATGGGTTTTATCCTACTATAAATTTATTTTATTTTTGACCATTTTCAGAGGTAAAACCACTAGTCTATTATGGGACCGTGCAGATGTCTGCAAAGTTACGTTGGGTGTTACAATTTACAAACGCCACATGGTACAGGACGTTGTGTAAAATACTAGTAGATGTATTTATTTTAAGTAAGTAATCATTTTTAAGGTATTAAATATAAATGTGGCAAACAAAAAATAGCTGCAAGTTTAGTTGCTCAATGAAAAACGCTTAAAAATTCTTCCATATTACCAAGATCTATTTCGCGTATTTAGAATTCGACTGATAGAACAATTACAAAATCAAATACAGTAATTGTTCACAACAGTATTTGATATTATCAACAATTTTTTGTGATTTCTTACATTACAAAAAGTTCTACCTCCCTAGATTTTTTGTAGTCTGCAAATATTACATCCTTAGTCTTAGTCCTATAAATTTAAGAATTTATGGATTGAGATAAATGTCTCATTACTTTCTTTATAATAAAGAATAATCTATAATAATTTTATTCATAATTTGTTGACAATTTCCGTTATAACTTCAGATTATTTAAATAATAGCTATTATTTATAAACCTAATATAATCTGAGGTTATAACATTGATAAAGTATATGCCAAGATAGCTCGATCACTTGGATTTTATAATACTCCTGGTAAATTCATAAGCCTAATTTAAGAACATCGCTGCTAAATTTCGAGTTTATGATATATTTAGTTCATATAATATATTAGTTGTTGAAATGATATTTAAACAATCATATAATTTAAAAAAATAATAATAAACATTTAGGTACCAAATACGCATTATTTGCCCTGTTATCTGTTGGGGTGTGACAAACCCCACATGGTAGAGCATGAAACTTTCATATTTCTGGTACAAGGAGGGTTAAGTTATTGTGTATTTTTAGAGCAAAAACTTTTAGATACCTAAGCGTTTAACTGAAAACCTGCTTGTTTTACGTTTATGCCTGTTAAAGTTTATTTTAGGATGTTACACCTCAAACCAAATAAAAAAGTGAAGACAGAGTTCTCCGAATCACACAGTGAGGCTGGTCTTAACTACTCGCTGTATAATTACACACTGTCACGCACACACATATTGTAACGAAACTACGCCTTTGTAAGGCGAGCTGACGCGGTGTGTGGTTGTTTATAATAATATGTGTAATCACACGTACACTAGGTTTAAAAGCCGTATAGTTGCCTCGGTAGAAAACTTGCCTCGGTTTGGAATTCGCTATGTTAGAAATATTTTTTTCCATAGACATCGATTATGATTGGAATTCCCTTCCCTGAAGACATTAATTCCTTAAAAATCATTGGTGTAGGCGCACCCGTTTTATCTATGTGAACAAAATTTTTTTCACGATGAGACTTGGATGGATGTTATAATTATACTAGCCAATCAATTCTACCTAATATTTTTACTAGCTTCCAGTATTTTTTTGTTATCTTTGTATACATTAGAGGTTAAGTTACTATGATTCTTACTTTCTATAGCAGAGAAGCTTTTATTTATTTTGTAAACAGTAAAGGCAAGTATCCGTATCAAAAAGGACAGTCACCCTTATTTTTTCAGAGGATAGTCGCCCCTAGAGCTGCTCTAGGAGCAACTATTCGCAACTGAATAAACCTATACATTCTAAAACAAGTAAGAACAAATTTATTTTATTATTTGTTTTTCAAACTTTTGCAGTGATCATAACTTTAAAAGAATAGTTTTAATAAAATAAATATTCGATTGTTTAATTTTATAATTACGGGGTAAAATACAAACGAATGGGATACATGACCTACGTTAGGCAACTATCCCCCGATGCATTTATAACGTTAGGCGACTAGACACTATAGGAGGCAACTATCACCATAATTAAAGATCCAGTGAAAACTGGTATTAATTAGGCTGTAAAGAACTACCTTTGGATGATTACGTTGAATTATTCTCAATTGGTATAATTTTACTAACTACAGGGATTTTTTTTAAATGGGGCAACTATCCGGCTTTTAAACATACATAAAAACCAGCCTAAGTTTTTGTTTTATATAGCGCTGTCTTCACTTTTTTATTTGGTCTGAGCGTTACACTTTATGCAGAGTGAGGGCCCGTGTCGGTTTCGGTTTCTACACGGCGCTGCGCCAGTTGTGTATGAAACCGGCTTCGAGTCAAATCGTTGCTAGCGTGTACACGCGTACGCGGAGCCCTTGGTGCTTCATACATAACCACCGGCACAATGGCACCGGTCCGGCGCCGCGCCGTATGGAAACCGGAGCGTCGACACGCGCCCTAATTCATTAATTAGACGATGGAATATTTTTCCGGATAAATAATACAAATAACAATAATAATAATAGCTGAGTAATTTGCAAACTCAAGTGTTTATAAAACGTGTGAATATTATAAGGACGATTATTGTTATTAGTCTGAGTCACAAGATCTATTTCAGTTTTTATTTCTGTCCAAGGGCACCGAAAATGATGATCTAGGGTTCATTCGATTCGGAATGATCTCAAGAAACTTTTTGAAAAATTTCAAGAGGGGCTCGAAAAAACTGCGAATGTTATAAACAATTTAGTAAAAAACTTAAAGAGGGTATAGTTTTTGAAAATATCTCGGAAACCATTAAAGATATCCGAATTTTGAAAAAAAAAATCCTTAAAGTGGAGGAAATTTCCTAAAAAAAGTTCAATTTTTCAAGTTAGTCATAGAGTTCCGGGAGTTGGATTTTTTTTTAGGAAATTTTCTCCTTTTTAAGGATTTTTCTTCAAAATTCAGATATCTTTAATAGTTTCCGAGATATTTTCAAAAACCGATACCCCCGTTTTGTTTTTTACTAAATTGTTTATAACTTTTGCAATTTTTACGAGCTCACCTTGAAATTTTTCCAAAAATTTCTAGAGGTCATTTCGAATCGATTAAGCCCTATCATTTTCGGTGCCCTTGTACAGAATTTTACAGACAGCTAGAGTGATCTTGTGAATTAGACTATATTCCTGATTTAGCAATGTAGTTCGTTATTTGGTACGGCATTGTAATTTGTAACACCTAAATGTAATATTATATTGAGTTCTTGAGGTAGTAATAACTGAATACCTACTGTATTCGATACACATAAAATATTTATTTGCCTATTAAATAAAGTGTAAAGTATCTACTTCTGAAACAAAATGTAAATAATTGTCATATCATATTATCTACCCATGAATCTATCTAAAAGATAACCTTTTTTCGTCCTATCAAAATAAAAGTTAATGAAAATTACAAAAGTAAAATGGTATTACTACGTTTAAAAATAGCTGTGGTAATCGCGAGTAAGGATTAGATCAGTTGAGGAGTAGCTCCGGAACAGCCAGTTAACCTGAATTACCTACCTTGCTCGTCCGTTGATTGTTCTCTTAGGTACGCTCTAGTATTCGAGTCCACTTGATAACTCGTCATGTATAGTTATAAGCAATGTACACGAGCTAAAGGACATGTTCCAAAATCCATATAAAAAAACCCATAGTCAACAGCAATGAAATGTTTGCAAATGGGTTCATATTTTATATCACCAGAGGGGCAACCCTGATATATACGCCGGGTATATAATATGAGAAAGAATAAAATTTGACATCGAATACCTATGATTTAAGGTGAACTCATTGGCTGTGTTCCACGGAAAATAGCGCTAACAAAAAAGTAAGCAAAATGGCGACCACTGGCATTAAATAAACAAAATGTCGGATTATGTTAGCAGTATTGAAGTTAGCAAACGTGTCCTGGCCGATAATCTTTGTTTTTCTTTAGCGCTTGCAAGCGCTAACAAGCGCTATTTTCCGCAGAACACAGCCACTGACAACCATTTCATTGCTGTTGACCTGAGTCAATTATGGAACCAACTATAAATTGGTCGCCTAGTATTCGAAAATGTGGAAATTCGGTTAAATAGGATTTCGAAAAACCGGCCAAGTGCGAGTCGGACTCGCGCACCCAGGGTTCCGTGCAAACATGTAGCTGGTATCTAAGTAAAAGTTCACCCATCACGACAATCGAGTCATAGTCATGGTATTTTTATTGCAAAATAACATCCATAACATTAGTAAGTATAAAATTATTAAAAATATTTTTATTATATGATGTAACAAGAAATTTACGGTTTGCAGTTTTACAGATTTTCCTTTATCTGTGCTGTAAGACGTTGCATCGTACCAAATGTCAAGATTCTGAGTTCACGGGAAGTACCCTGTAGGATTTGATTCCCTTGCGAGTGTCTAAAATTTGCGGAAATTTGCGGCATAAACGGCTGTATCTTTTGATTGCGTTGACTGAGAAGTTTGATTTTTTCACAGCTCCAAGGGACAGTAAACCTTAGTATCATTACATAGTATAAAACTAAGTCGCCTTTTTGTCTGTCCCTATGTATGCTTAGATCTTTAAAATTGCAAAACTGATTTTGATGCGGTTTTTTAATAGATAGAGTGATTAAATAGGAAGGTTTCTTTGTTTATAACATGCATAATATAGTACAGAAACACAAATAATTTTAAAGGTTTTTAATGTCCTAAAATATAAACACATTTTTTACACTTAAATTGCAAACGCTGGCTGAACCCTACGATCAAAATAATGTACTACTGGATTGTACATCTTAAATAGATCTACAAAAAAGTCTGCGATGGCATATTACGTCTATCTCTTAGAAATAACTCACAATAACCATTTTTTATCCTTTAGATTTACGAGAAATAATGGCTTATTTACGAAGCGATTTTAATCAATACAGAATTAATCCTTATCCAATTAAGTACCTTAAATACATTGTGCATTTAATATAGACCGATATGGCACCATACAACATGTAATTTAAATTAATATTTTCGAAGATATTACAGATTTAAAATGCAGAGACACTGTTGCAGCGGCACCGGCCGGACGGCTCGCGCTCTGCATCGCGCTATCGAAAACTCGACGTTTTTATAATATGAGAGGCTGAGGCTCACAAATATTTTGTACTTAAAATTGTCCGTCGGGGTTATTGATCAGTTTTGTTGGAATGTCAAATGACATTTGAATGGCAAATTTTAAATTCAATGATTTTCTCCATACCACGCGGGTGAAGTGCGAACCCGCGGGCGAAGCTAGTTTTTAACCTTCAAACGTTCCTGAGAAAAAGGGTCTTGACAGACAGACAGACGGACGAACGGACGGACAACAAAGTGATCCTATAAGAATTTCCGTTTTTTCCTTTCGAGGTACGGAACCCTAAAAATAGCTTAAAACATATGTTTTAAGCTATTTTTACCAAATACCAAATGCATCTGATAAATTTCATAAAATTGGTTAAGCCGTTTCGGAGTCAACCGTAGATATTCCTGGCTGATAACTGATGTTTTAATGAGTAACTTAGGCTACTACTAGCCTAACTGCCTAAGTTAGGTACTCCTTAGGGTTCAGTTAAAAAAGATAGAATTCCGTTTTCGTTAGTTCTACGCAAACGAAGTTGTGGGCACCAACTAGATTCATATTATACTTTTTATAAGATATTTTTAAGCGTGTTATTATATATTAGGTCCTTACATAGTACATACATATTATGATGAAATTGGTGTTTTATCGTACTGGTCACTTTGACCTCAAATATATCTTCTTTTGTTAGGTTTTTAAATCTGGCCAGACGATTACGGCAGATGTCTATTGCTGCAAATCACGATGGAAAAGTAAGCTGCTAAGCAATCGAGGTTGGCCATTCGCTTTAGGCCACAGCTGCTTCAGGACCTTTAGCTACCAAATTAGAGGAGCTTTCATTGGAATGTCTAAGACATCTTGCTCTAACAGATTACCATATTTTCGAAATTTGGATAACTTCTTGCAAGGGAAAAAATCTCCGATGGGGCAGTCCAAATCGCCTTAAAGAATTTAATGATTCCTGTCTGAATGGTTTTTTTAGTCCGTCAATGAACTACCTATGAGATGGCAAAAGTACATACGAGTAGATAGCAATGGTAGGTATATACTTTGATTAAATAAATATATTGTATTTATGTTCCTCCTATATAAAACGCCAATTTCATAATATATCATCACCTAATTATAGAATTTAAAGGTTGTGAAGACTTACGAGACGAAATGAAATTTGATTTGGCATTTGGGATGTTCGCGTTGGTTTAATAATAATCATCTATCGAATGTTTTAAATTATAAGCTATTGCCAATTACAATTACAATTGCCAGTTACGATCGCAAACGCTTCAGTAGCCTCAGTAAATAATAATAATCATGTATTAAGGTCGCAGTGATTTGAGCCAATCATAATAGTACGCGGTCATCGCCTTCAACGGTATCAAATCTTACAATGGACAAAGCAAAAAGAAGATTAAAGTTATTGCACGAAGGTGCACCAGTAGTCCAGTAGGTAATTAATATAGCTCCCCACACCAATTCCGGTGACGGTGGCCGGTTTAATTGAAACCAGGCCAGCTACGCAGGAGTTATTTTATAGTGCCCAGGTGTGTGCTGGCCTCCCCCCGATGGCCTGCGCAGTACACAAAAGCACTCTCTCTTCCTTAACTCTCGTAATCCAGTGGAACGGATGACCGACACGACTGACGAGAGATCGGGCGCAGGTCCGACTTTTTACATGTCCATCCGACGCATGGATCATCTTTCTTGTCAAACAATAAGGTGATCTGCCTGAATTGTTCTAACTAAACTTGGAAACATCATTTTTGTTGTTCCAGCGCGGGAATCGAACCCACGACCTCCGAGTCGAGAGCCAAGCTCTAAACCTGGACCACGGAGGCTGTTAGGTAAATAATAAAAAAATATATAAAACTAGCTGTCCGCTACAGATGTTGGGTCTGTCTCAACTGGAATAAATAAATAACTGCCACTTACTACATCTACACCTACACTTACTGCCTACACTTATGTACAGCTTACATATTGTGGAAGAGGTTTGAAGATTGTTACAGATAATAATAGTTATTGCTAGCAAATCATGGTGTTAGAAGGGTGTACATTTAGAGTTATATTAATCTTTAATGCCAATCAGTGATAATTATATAATACACTAGCTGATGCCCGCAACTTCGTTTGCATAGAACTAACGTAAACGGAACAGTTTTCTTTTAAACGGAACCTTAAAATAAAAGTAGCCTATGCTAGACCTTATCACATCAGCTATCTGCCAGTGAAAGTCCCATGAAAATCGGTTTAGCCATTTCGGAGATTAGCCGGAACAAACAGACAGAGAGACCGACAGACGGACAGACAAAAATTTTAAAAATTTGTATTTTATTGTAAGTACCGAATATACTTTCATATACATTAAGTGAAAAGCTGTTAATTTTAATCTACAAACAGACGCTTCAATTTTATTTATCTGTATAGATGTATAGATCTTTGATACTAATTCATAAAATAAAAATAGGTCAAATAAAATATATTTTTTTTTTAATCGGTCGACAGACGGCGGAGTAATCGTTGAACATACAAAAAAAAAGTCAGCCGAACGTATAACCACCTCCTTTTTGAAAGTCGTTTAAAAATGGGATGGGTCACCCTTATCACTTTGGGGTATAAAAAAATTGCTTACAAGCTGACAATCTGAATAGATTGTCAGCTTGTAAACAATTTTGAGATTATAAGTTATGAGAATATAACTACCAAATACACCTGCATAATTTCATAATAATCGGTCACGCCGTTTCGGGGGAGGTTTGTAACAAACACCGAGATACGAAAATTTCATTTATGATTTAATAGCGGAGCTAGGTCCTCTGTTAAATTTCAATAAATATTTTAGGAGTCGTATGTCCTCGGTCAACTTTTTGCCGAAAATAGACCCATAGGCCATGATGTGTAAACGAAGCATAACCTCACTCGTAACAAACGACAACGGCCGTTGATATCTCATATCGTGTTGACACACGCTGACAATCAGCTTCTATTTCGACGTCTTATATTTATTTATCATCGCCGTATAATCTCGCTGAATACCACAATAAAACCGGCGCTACATTATCGCGAACGTGAACTCAGTCAGACTCATTTTAAACAAACTCACAAAACCCTTCGTAAATATTTGACCTGCTCCAACTGTTCGAAATTGAACCCTATTGCGTTGGAACTTGGAATTGAGAACGAATTATTTGGTCGTTTCTTTATTAAAATTACTATATAAAGCAGTGTGATGCACACACGTCTCTTTTAGTGGGAATGACTGTGAATCTGGTGTTGTTTGGCTCAAAATGGTGTACACAATAACGGATAAAAACTTGGACGCAGCTGAAGACAAGGGTTGTGTTTGGAAACAATTCGGTTTATGTTTTGCGGGTACGTACTATCGTGTACTACGTATATAAATTAAATTATTTGTTATTTATTGTTTCCGCATGTTAATAATATAAAAGTTATATTTCGAATCGTACAGTATTTTTTATTGGTCTTATTGTTATAATCGGTCGAAATAACAATTACGTATAGTAAATAAATTATGGCAATTTATAAATTGACAATTTATTTATTTAATTCGAAAAGTGGTTTCATTTAATTTCCTTAAAGCGTTGTTCAATTTAAAATAATTTACGAAAATGTTCTTAAATGATGTCTGTATAACGAAGGTACCTACTACGTTCAAAGCAGCGAAAAACCTGTTTCTTTTCATACATATTGATAATAATTTTATTTTTAAAAATGAAATAGGCAATAAAAGTAATATTATATTGGTGTTCCGTAATACTCAAGGAAATATAAGGATAGTTTCTTACGCCGCCGGCCGGTCTTTTGCGAGTATTACCGCCGGTTCTTCTCGGCGGGTTAGGGTTGAACCGGTGGTAGCTTTTTCTGTTGACTTTCCGAAAATAGCTTGTTAAATTTCATTTGGAAATAAAAATTTCATTTTTCATTTTCATTTTCAATTATAGTTTCGCTCTGTGCCTCCGTCTGTCTATCTGTATGTCTCTCTGTCCGCGCTTCTATTTGTAAATGAATGAAATTTAGTATACTTAAAGACCGTGAGACTCCGAAACTACTTGACCGATTTTAATGAAATTTGGCACAGATATAGAATAGACCACGTGAAAGGACATAGACATATTTTTATCGCGAAGAAATGTACGGTTTCCACGAAATTAACTTTTGCGCGGACGAAGTCGCAGGCAACATCTAGTAATTTTATATCTTTGGGGTGGCTCTCCAATCTCCATACATGTAATGTGGATATTCATTTATTTTTTAATTTTTGCCAATAGTGTGGGATGGTTTAATAGGTATTTTAAAATTAAGGGCAGGTTTCATAAATTACTTTTTTTAACAAAGTTATTACAAACCATTTTCGAGTAATCAGCCTCCGAAGTGGTTTACATGTAGATCCCCTTCTGATATATTTTCTAAACTATAGGGGATAGAAACTTATAAGTTTCCATTTCTGATAGATTATGCTAAAAACTCTTTAGGAAATCGGATAATAACTTTTGAAAGCGCGTTGATAGTTACGGAACCCTCCCTAGACATGTCCTGACATGCTCTTGGTTTGGTTTTTCAAATAAAAATTTCCTTCTGTAAAAATAACTTTTCAAGCAATAGCTTGATTGAAAATAAATTGATGATTGATGAAAATGAAAGCTTAAATGGTATTTTCGTATTTATTTACCTACACCAAAAAAAAATGTCTCTGTTTCCGTCTGTCCGTATATCGTTTGTCTGTTTGATCCAGCTAATCTCTGATAGTCTCTAACAACTGGACCGATTTTGAGCGGAGCGGAGCGGAGGATATTCTTTAGTTTTAGGGCACTTGCCCAGTAGGGGAGACCGAGGGGTGTTGACAAATTTTTTACATTTTGTCTCATATACCAAACACTATTGCCAGAAATGGTATGATATTAGTATCAAACGTTAGGTCATTCTTTACACTTGCAAATGACTAACATAAAGAATTGTAAGTATTTAATATTGTGGTAAAAAATCGACTTAACCGCAACAAGTCATCTTGTTTCAATTCCCCTTATACCGAGGGGTCGAGGATAGTTAAAACATATGATTTTTGTGAAATATTAAGGGCTGTAAAATAAAAGTTGTGATATAATTTAAAGGCATGTATTAAAATTTATCTTTTCAAGCACATACTTTGTTGTTTTACGTATCTATTTACATTTTATACTGATATATCGCATAAGTAGATAACTACAGTTCTGATACACAACAATTATGATCAACTCCTAAAGTAGTTAAAAGTATCATAACGTCATTATTCGTAACTTTAAATTAAAATAACAGTCAGATAAACAAAATGTTTACATTAATTGAAAATCTTTGAAATAAAATATTTATTTTCAATAAATAATTAACTTTCAGTCGTTTCTTTAGAATTATAATCAGTTTTGATAATTATTTCTTCAAATATTTATGTAACAATAAATATCAAAAATGTAAATAGAAAACACAAAAAAAAAACGTCGATCTGGTAAAAATGTGTCAAAGTTACTTGATACTATATCTTCTGCTGCAGATCATATATTTTGCGACTTGTCATACATCTGTCAGTCTTCATTTTATGATCAGTAGGCATGCTGAAACAAAATAAATAAATTAAAAAGCATCTATTTAATTGACACAACGTTAATGCTTTTAATGCGTAAATATTCTGATACAATATTGAAAAATAATGAAAAACGTAAGAAAAACCTCTCAATATTAATTTAATCTGCAATCAAGAATCAAATACACAGAAATCAATCGTACCAAATATATACACTAAACCTCTAGATAATGAAGTTTCGAAACCAATATAAATCAAACTAAAATACAATACCCTTATCAAAATATAGGCATGGTAAAAAAACATAAATAACTTACTTTTCACGATTTTTATCACATGGCACGCTTAACGCTTAACTCCATAACCTCGTGACTCATGCCACCGACGCGTATTGACAAGTCAGCGGGTGGAGGGGAGTGGTTGAAATGCAACGTTGCAAACTCACTAACAATTTTAGGTTCCATGAAATCGGTACTGTTTCAAATCACCTTCGTGTCAAAACCCCTCGGTCTCCCCTATTAGGCGCGCTTGCCCAGTTTGCACCATTTCTAATTACAGTACAATCTCACTAATCCGGCACTTCAGTAGGCCGATACGTCCAATAATCCGGCAACCTCCGCCCGCGCCTCCGTCACCCCTACCCCACGCACAGCACACCTTAATCAAGGATTATTTTAAAACTATGTGATCAATTAGTTTTGAGATAATATTATGTTACCTATCATTATTAAAATGCTTAGAACATTAATACATATACATATTATATTCTCTTTGTGAATTGCTTTATTTTTACTACTAGCTGTCCCGGCAAACTTCGAACCGCCTTAGAATAAAATAAAAATGATAGTGGCGCCATCTGTCGGAAATTGTCGTACCAACTCAGAAATCTTCTTTGACTCATGCACAACAACTTTGCTAAATATCATCACATGATCAAATGCATAGATCATTTACGATTATATAAAGGACATACAAACAAACATTTATTTTTATATAAATAGATGATTTTTCTATACAATCTAATAATCCGAACATTCCAATGAACTGGCACCCTCTAGTTTTTAATAGTGCCAGATTAGTGAGATTATACTATACTTGAAATTTAAGAACCTAGCAATTGTAATAATTTTATATCATAACATTTGAACAATGCGTTTAGTAGTAAAGCATAAATTATAGTCTCTCGAGAGTACAGATTCTAGCGTGTTATTATGTCATGAAGGTTGCCTAGAAAAATCTGTGTATTATGCTTATCAGATAAATCGTTATGCAACTCAATTCTTTTGTATCAACTGTAACTAGAACCTATTAAAATGTTGCAATCATTATAATAATTTGTATATATTATGTAAGGGACACTAGGGACATTGGTCCCCCTTTAAGCACAATTATCTACTTATAGGTCCTCGATTTGAAAGAAAGAAGTGGAATTTATCTGGCTACAAGAATCTGTAACTATCAACGACATAGTTAGGAAAAAAGTTGTAATTTACCCACTAAATCTAAAGACAGGGTATTATACGAATAAGGGACGTTACGTGTCACTTGATCACTCGAGAGTCGAGACACACACAATAACTATGCAACTTAAAAAAGTTTTACATAAGTAACATATTGTATGTTAAATATTTCATATCAAGGGAAGGGGGGGTTCTTTTTATACTTTTTTGTGTATTTTTACATTGGAAGTCGGTTTAATTTTTAATGTTTTTGATAGATTTGTCTGACGTGACGTTTACAATTATTTTGGTTTAACTATCGTCAACCTTAGTTATTATACCTTGACCATTTTTAACACGCTTTTATTAACTTCACCTGTATGTAAGCTTGCTTGTTTGCTTGTATGTTACTCTCTCTTGCGCGCCTACTGTGTGCGGTTTTAAAGCTACCAGAGCCGAGGAAGGCTTTGGTAGCTTTAAAACACGCTTTTAAAGAATATCGAACTAAAAAGTTGAAAATAAATATAGTTAAAAAAAACTAAAAAAAAAAACACGCTTTTAAAGAATATCGAACTATAAAGTTGAAAATAATTTTAAAAATTTTAAAAATAAACTTAAAACAGTAGTATATAAAAAATACTAGTATAATTGAGGGAAAAGCGTGGGGCGCTTTGTGCCATAATTTTCGTATATCGAGCGACCCACGCTTTTCCCTCAATTATACTAGTATTTTTATATATACTACTGTTTTAAGTTTATTTTTAAAATTTTTAACATTATTTTCAACTTTTAAAATATTCTTTAAAAGCGTGTTTTTTTAGTTTTTTAAACAATATTTATTTTACCTAAGAATTTCTGGATTTCTATCCGAACTATTTTCTTGTTTCGGCCTTTTCGGGTTATAGTTTTTTTAACTATTTTTTTTTCATACCCCTTTACCCATAGATGTATTATATTAAAAAGAGCAGAGATTGAAATTTTTTTTTAAAATATGGGTAAAGGCATAGATTTATTTTATGGGTAAAGACCCATGGGAATAAAATAAATCGATTCCTTTACCCATATTAAAAAATGTCTTCTAACGTAAACCCAAGGAATTTGTAAGTATTATTACAAATTCCTTGCGTAAACCTCCATTTAATAGCGATATGAGTGGTAATGATCTTCAACTGTCAGTGATCGATAACTCATCGCCTGTAGGTAATAGGGGTAGGTTTTAGTATTTGTGGGTAGTCGGTGTAGGTTAATGTTCTTAGTATGTGTAGGTTGTATGTGTAGAAACTATAGGTGTATGAAAATAGTTATTTATTTATTCCAATTCTTAGTTAATGTCGAAAAACGTCTGTCGTAACATATCTAAACTAATATAATAAAGAGGAGAAGTTTGTTTGTTTGTTTGCATTGAATAGGCTCCGAAACTACCGGACCGATTTTGATGAAATTTGGCACAGATGTAAAGTAGACCACGGGGCCTTCCCCGTAGTTAGGGTTACTAGATGAAAAAATCAAAAGTCCGGAGAAAAGGCCTGATTTCCTAGAAAAGTCCTGAGATTTTCTACAGCTTGAGAATTTTCTCTCAAAAACGTATTATTATCTTGCGCACGCGTTTTACGCGACTTTTTTGATTTTAACTGCAATTGTTACCAAAAGAAGATTATTTTTAGTTTGTTTCACTTTGATAAATAAGTATTGATTTTAACTGCAATTGTTACTAAAAGAAAATTATTTTTAGTAGTTTAATAAGAGAGATCTTTAAAATGTAACCTGTGTTTTATTGAAAATCCTGAGCTATCACTAGATTTGCTAAATCCGGCCGGAATCCTGAGAAGATGCGAAAAATCCTGAAATCTCAGGACAAATCCTGAGATATGGTAACCCTACCCGTAGTACGTAGACTAATTTTTATCGCGAAAAAAAAAACGGTTTCTACGAAATTAACTTTTACGCGCACGAAGTCGCGGGCCACATCTAGTAGTTAAATATAAATATAAATAAGAAATTCTACCTAACGCGGCACATTATTTTGATTCATTTAGTTAACATAATAATATATGTAGGAATACAGCTCTAAAGAATGCTTATTCAAGCGAGGCTTTGGTTCTAGATCGTGCCACAACAATTGAATATTGGTTTATACGTTATTCCTGTATCATGAATAGATATTTGCTGTTTTCAACGGAAAGAAGAACATAAATCTGAAGCTAAATCTGGCTTAAATTACTGCCCGATTTCAATGAAAACATAATTGCTAAGCCAAATAGGAGTTGTGTTATTTTTTCCTTGTATTTAAATAACAGTTTTATGTATTGCTATATATTCTGTTTTTCGTACCTATTTAAAAAGGATAGGTACGATGGAGATAGGGTAAAGATAATTACGGTAATAAAAGGACTTCAAGAACAAAATAGCTGTAACTTGCATATTGTGTCGCTAATCTCTAGGTATATGCCTCGTAATTATGTAACTTTATTACCTAGTAGCAGCTGACACCGGCGATACGCACGTATTCACAACCCAAACGAATCTATAATAGCATCATTCCATCACTTGGAAACGTCCGGTTTTTAAATCAATTAGAATCAAATTCGTATTAGTAATTGATTTGATCCCTAATTGATTAAAACCAATGGCATGGATACTAGAGTAAAGACCTACTTACTGAAAAATCGTCCGTAAGAAGCATTAAATACCCACTATTTAATGCTTCTTACGGACGATTTTTGCCGCTACTGTCACAAAGAGGGTTTCGAATTCGTGACATCTGACAGCTTTTTGACACGACAAGGACCGTCGCGCTACCAAGCGCCGCCTGGTGACAGAAAAAGAATCGAAGGTGGGGAATCACAAGTGGGGCTCCACCTTGAAACGACTGCAATTTTTTTATTATTGCATATTTTCATTATAAAACAGTCTGTTATGCAATATTAAGGTGGCGGAAGACCAAAAAAAAATGTAAAAATATAAATAAATACCGCCCCGAAGACGTTTTTAACGTGATAAAAAAGTTCTAACCTAACTAACCTAACCCAAAACTACATAAACGTTATTTCACGCCAGGTTTTTGTGAGGCCGTGTTACCACTCCGAAGACGTTTTGAACAAGATAAAAAAGTTCTAACCTAACTAACCTAACCCAAAACTACATAAACGTTTATTTCACGCCAGGTTTTTGTGAGGCCGTGTTACCACTCCCAAGACGTTTTGAACAAGATAAAAAAGTTCTAACCTAATTAACGTAACCCAAAACTACACAAACATTATTTTACGCTGGGTATTTTTGAGGTTGACATGTTTTTTATAAATTATTTTTTTTGCCTTTTTTTTATGTCTTCCGCCACTTTAATATTGCACAGACTGTTTGATAATGAAAATATGCAATAAAATAAATTTTGCAGTCGTTTCAAGGTGGAGCCCCACTTGTGAACAATTACCGAATCGAACACTCTTATTGACAGTTTACGATACCACTTACGCCGCCAGATGACGCTTTGTGGGAGTTGGGGATGCCCCCTAACAGCAGAAAAAATATCAAAAACATAGACGTATATTATAGACGAGGCATGTTGAGGCAAAAAGTGGCTCCAGTAAAATGGCCCCAATTTTTAAATTTTGGGGCCATTTTGACAGTTGAGGTTTGGCACTCGTGATCTTACCATTTCTACGTTTGCTTTATCCAGTCCACATATAATTCATAAAATGCCGAGTAGTTGCGTAATTAAAGGCTGTAAAAACTATGACAAACTTGTAAAAAAGATATCTCATCACGGGTAATTATCACAATATTGTTTGTTACAATTAAAATACTTATGGAATTTTAAATAAATATTCAAAAAATGGCGGCCAACTATGAAAGAAACTATGGTTATTGTATGCGCAACAGTGAAAAGGTAACTTTGTAGGGACGTCATTTTTATTATTGATTTATTAGTACAGAAATAAGAGATGAAGTTTTTTTTTATTTCAGTACTTAACCCTTTGACGACCACGGGGAAACATGCTTCCCTAACAAATAATGAGAAAAATATCTAAAGTTATAAGGCCAATGCCTAAATACTTTTCTTTTATTGGTGGTTGAATGTTGCTTTAATTATTTTTTTAGTGTCAAAATAACGTAGGCATTGCAGTATACTTTTTATAGAAATCGGAAAATAACAGTTTGCTTAGCACCTTTTTAGTATTTCTTACAAAAGTTTTTAGTGACGTTAAAGCGCTTTATATTGTTTTTTATTGAGCTAAAATTATTCCCTGGTAAGTAATTTTACATTTGAGATATTCATCAAAACCATTATTTATGATTTATATTGAAATAAATCGTCATAAACCAAAAGGGAAATCAGCTTCCCTATGGTCGGTAAGGGATACTAATTCCTCCATATATTACTCTATTGTATGCACTGAATTTATATGAAATTATTTCTATATTCTTGTATTGAATTGAAATTACGCTGGATATTTTATCGATATTGTAGTGAAATATTATATTCCGTAAAGGATTTGAGATATATAACCTCAAGAATTATGAAATTCTACTGATCTTGGTCGATGGTAGTAGTGAGAAGTGATGAATAAAACGATTTGCAACTCAAAAAAACCGTAGTAATTTTGATGCATGGTAATGATCAAGAGGTTCCTGGTATTGTAATTGAAGTTGACTTCCAATAACACTAAGTTCCTCGTTCATCAACACCATCTACAGCTGTCTGCGCGTCACCCATGAAGCAAATTATAATTGCTCCATGGTGATAACCTGATTCGCTCGGTTATCAAGTAAATAAATAGTTTTTCTATGGAAGTCTCTACTTCTACTTTATAAAGATTTTAGGTTGTTTCATTTTGAGATTTGGTCTACATAACCTTATAGGTATGTATAGAAGTACAATTTATGACCAACATTACGCCATATATTCGATTTGAACAGATACACTAAAATCTACATTTCTTTCGTAGGTAATGCAGAAGTTAGTGATGCAAAAAGAGTTATGACATAGATGATCGTATTCGCTCAATGATAGCTACAGTATCGACTGCACCTGATGGTAAAATTCCCTATGCAAAGTAGAAGACTAAGAGGAATTTTGTTCTATGCAAAGTCTTCTTTGTTATGCTAATGAAATACACTGTTTGGTTAAGTACTATATAATATCTAGTTTTATTTTGTACTTATATATAAATGAATACTTTTCTTACGGTATTAGTAAAGTTGAATAAAAAATACTTCAAATATTGGTAAAATATGGAATACGTAAAGTAGCTGTTGCAAGGCTAATGTGTTACCGTTATGGACCATAGGGAAAATTGCTTCCCAACAATTTCCCAAAAACCTATAAATATTTTTTGGATTTTTATTAAAGATTATGTTTATTATGTGCATAATTAACTATTTTGTACAACTTTCATATTTATATACCCTCCACTTTCCTTATGGTCCTGAAAGGGTTAACCAAACCTAACCTTACCCGTCAGTATTCACATTTTTGATTAATTTAAATAAAATGAAACTAAGGTTTACTATTTATTTGATTTTTACATATATTTAAAAATATTATTTACCATCTGGCCTGACAGACGTTGTTCTGTGAATTATGAAATTGAATAAAAAATAACTTTACTAGAAGGTTGTAAGCGTAGGTTGCTACACCCATAAGTCATACCCTACACCTACAACCTACATCTAGACCTACTACATACCTATAGTTGGTAGGTGGTAGGTTGGTAGGTAAACAGTAGTTACCCCACTAAAAACCTACAAGCTACATCTACTAGATGTAGATCACCTACAACCTGCACCTACTGTCTATATCTACTCCTACAACAACCACCTACAATGTTCAGGGGCCAGCCGATTTAACATTATGCACTTTTGGAGAAAAAAAAAGTAGTATTTCTGAAATATTACTAAATGAAATGTTACACAAAATAGAGTACTTTGGCATACTTAGTTTTAAACAATAATACGACAAACACTAAATAAATAGGTATTCAAGTAACTATCCATCATAGTTACAACGAACACAAAACAAAAAATTTACTCATAGATCTAAACTCCCCTCCCGCACGCGCCTTGGTGACGCCCACTTCGCAACGGGCCGTGCAGCAGAAATCGTAATATTTTAATTTCGCCATAACTTCAAAACCAAACATCCAATTTTAATCATTCAAAGGCCAAATATTATCTACATAAACAGTACTTAGTGATGAAATAATTTATTTTGATAAGGACTAATAGCATAAGTAAAATAAACGCGTTTAAATATAGTTCAAAAAAATTCAAGATTTCTAAATAAAAAAAATGGTTGTTGTGCCTCACTCGACATAGATAGGTATAGTGTGTCACGGACTTTTTTGTTGATATTTATAAGATCTGCAGTTAATTAGAACATTTTATGGTTCTATCTTTTATAGTTTAGGCAGCATACGTAAAATAAGTAACTTTTCTGGTTGATTTTTACACCTTGTGTCCGAAAAACCCAAATATCTTACGGAACCCTATTTTTTCCAAAATAAATTTAGCAGTTACTCGTGGATAATGTAGCTTTCGAAAGGTGAAAGATTTTTTGAAATCGGTCCAGTACTTTTTGAGCCTATTCATTACAAACAAACAAACAAACATACAAACAAAGTTTTCCTCTTTATAATATTAGTGTAGATTATTATTTTCAACTGAATTAGAATATGTATAAGTTTTTATAAATTATAATTCCATTTTTTATGGTACTTAATATATTTAGTTTAATTTTTAATAAGTCTTGTTTTATTTATCTAGGTAATAAAGGAATATTAAGTGCTGTTGCGCTAGGATTTGTATGTAATTTTTGCTACAGCGCTGGCTGTGAAACGTCCGCCCCTTCTGTGGCGCCGCTGGAGCTACGGCTCATGTGTAAAAACAAATTTGTTGTCTGGTCTAGATCCATACGCCGCACAGTGGTCCCGATTTTGACGCTCCATACTCATAGAACTCGATTCTTAAAAATCGTTGTTTTTTTTGCTCAGGAACGTTTCGGGGCATTGTTTGAGTATAAATATTAGGATATAAAACTCTTAGGTTTATCTGTGTGCGTAAAATGAACGTTTCAATTTTTTTTTCTATGGATGAAATCATTCAAATTCATTTTATTCGAAACTGATTGAAACTGACACCTTGGGTTTCACAGGGATTGTTGTCCTACACGAGATGAATCCTATAATCTATAATACATGTACTAGTTTTTGCCCGTTTGGACGTGGAATAAACGGGAAAATTTTCTATGGACGAAATCATTCAAATTCATTTTATTCGAAACTGATTGAAACTGACATCTTGGTTTTCACAGGGATTATTGTCCTACACGAGACGAATCCTACAAGCTATAATACATGTACTCATTTTTGCCCGTTTGAACGTGGAATAAATGGGAAATTTTTCTATGGATGAAATCATTCAAATTCATTTTATTCGATACTGATTGAAACTGACATCTTGGTTTTCACAGCGATTGTTGTCCTACACGAGACGAATCCTACAAGCTACAATACAAGTACCCGTTTTTGCCCGTTTGGACGTGGGAATATAAATCAGTAATTTTTCTATGGACGAAATCATTCAAATTCATTTTATTCGAAACTGATAGAAACTGACACCTTGGTTTTCACAGAGATTGTTGTCCTATACGAGACGAATCCTACAAGTTATAATACATGTACCCGTTTTTGCCCGTTTGGACGTGGGAACATAAAGCGGTAATTTTTTATGGAACAAATCATTCAAATTCATTTTATTCCAAACTGATTGAAACTGACATCTTAGTTTACACAGCGATTATTGTCCTACACGAGAGGAATCCTACAAGCTATAATACATGTACCTGTTTTTGACCGTTTGGACGTGGGAATATAAATCGGTAATTTTTCTATGGACGAAATCATTCAAATTCATTTTATTCGAAACTGATAGAAACTGACATCTTGGTTTTCACAGATATTGTTGTCCTATACGAGACGAATCCTAAAATTTATAATACATGTACCCGTTTTAGCCCGTTTGGAAAATAAAACGACTCAAGTGTGATTTCATCTATAGAAAAATTTTCCATTTATGTTCTCACGTTCAAACGGGCAAAAACAGGTACATGTATTATAACTTGTCGGATTCGTCTCGTATAGGACAACAATCCCTTTGAAAACCAAGATCTCAGTTTGTTTCAGTTTCGAATAAAATGAATTTGAATGATTTCATCTACAGAAAAATTTTCCATTTATGTTCCCACGTCCAAACGGGCAAAAACGGGTACATGTATTATAACCTGTAGGATTCGTCTCGTATAGGACAACAATCCCTGTGAAAACCAAGGTGTCAGTTACATTCAGTTTCGAATAAAATGAATTTGAATGATTTCGTCCATAGAAAAATTACCCATTTATGTTCCCACGTCCAAACGGGCAAAAATAGATACATGTATTATAATTTGTAGGATTCATCTCATATAGGACAACGATCCATGTGAAAACCGAGATGTCAGTTTCTATCAGTTTCGAATAAAATGAATTTGAGTGATTTCATCCATAGAAAAATTAACCATTTATGTTCCCACGTCCAAACGGGCAAGAACTGGTACATGTACTGTAGCTTGTAGGATTCGACTCATGTAGGACAACAATCGCTGTGAAAACCAAGATGTCAGTTTCAATCAGTATCGAATAAAATGAATTTGAATGATTTCGTCCATAGAAATTTTTTCCATTTATTCCACGTTCAAACGGGCAAAAACGAGTACATGTAATAAAGCTTGTAGGATTCATCTCGTGTAGGACAACAATATCTGTGAAAACCAAGACGTCAGTTTCAATCAGTTTCGAATCAAATGTATTTGAATGATTTCGTCCATAGAAAAATTTCACGTTTATTCCAAGTCCAAACGGGCAAAAACTAGTACATGTATTATAGCTTGTAAGATTCGTCTCGTGTAGGACAACAATCCCTGTGAAAACCAAGGTGTCAGTTTCAATCAGTTTCGAATAAAATGAATTTGAATGTTTTCGTCCATAGAAAAAAAAATTGAAACGTTAATTTTACGCACGCAAATTAACCTAAGAGTTTTATATCCTAATATTTATATTTAAACAATGCCCCGAAACGTTCCTGAGCGAAAAAAACAACGATTTTTAAGAATCGACTTCTATGAGTATTGAGTATGGAGCGTCAAAATCGGGACCACTGTGCGCCGTATAGAAGAAAAAAATGGTTTTCTTGTAAAATCCTTTAAAATATCTTGCTTAGGTTAAAATATCTAGTATGCATACAACATTAGCCATTGCACTGATATATTACACCGTTATAATATCTGTATAATATTCTAGTATGTAATTATCGCCATCTATGGGTACTAATCACCAGAGGAGTTAAAAGTGCGTTCCTAATCTTTGGCATACATTTGACAAATAATATATAAGAAAAAGTTACGCCATCTTGATTTCAGAAGATTTTTTCAACTAAATGTGGACTGAAAAATCTGCGGAAAGCAAATGTCGAAATGTCAAGATGACAAAATATGACACCTCGACTGCCCCAAAAAAACCCCAAAAGTGGGGCAGTTTAAGCGTGGACACTTTTTGCCTCAACACGCCTCGTCTATGCTTTATGATAATGAGAGTAATGTAAAAAGAAATATGAAATATTTAAATTACATTACGTATTTGTAAAATTTATATTTGTTTGTAAGCCTTATTAATTTATTGTTGTTAATATTTTAGTAATTCCAGTATTAATGCGAGCTAAACTTATATTACGCCGGACAATTTTATTAAAATTTCTTTAGTCAAGATATGTATTTAAAAAAAAATGTATGCGTTGTACGCCCTTACAAAGTTATATCATACGACTAGCGACTGTTCCATCGGAATGGTAAAATCGTAAAATCAAAGGAACATCGAAGTTCCGTTGATTTTACATAGATGGCGTAATTTTTTCTTGTATGAAAATTTTTTCGGCTAAATGTACGTGATAGCCTATCTTGAGTTGAAATCTTTGATCAAAAACCCTCAGTATGTAAAGCGGTATTTAAAAGGAGAATTAAATCTTAGCATCTTCCTCGGTTATATTTATAGAAATATTTTCGTCTACGCAAGTAATTAGAATTTTCATTATTTTCTAAATTAACCAAAGATTTCAACTCAAGATAGGCTATCACGTACATTTAGCAGAAAAAAATTTCATACAAGAAAAAATTACGCCATCTATGTAAAATCAACGGAACTTCGATGTTCCTTTGATTTTACGATTTTACCATTCCGATGGAACAGTCGCTAGTCGTATGATATAACTTTGTAAGGGCGTACAACGCATACATTTTTTTAAATACATATCTTGACTAAGGAAATGTTAATAAAATTGTCCGGCGTAATATAAGTTTAGCTCGCATTAATACTGGAATTACTAAAATATTAGCAACAATAAATCAATAAGGCTTACGAACAAATATAAATTTTACAGGTACCTACGTAATGTAATTTAAATATTTCATATTTCTTATTATATTACTCTCATTATCATAAAGCATTGACGAGGCGTGTTGAGGCAAAAAGTGTCCACACTTAAACTGCCCCACTTTTGGGTTTTTTGGGGCAGTCGAGGTTTCATATTTTGTCATCTTGACATTTCGACATTTGCTTTCCGCTGATTTTTCAGTCCACATTTATTTGAAAAAATCTTCTGAAATCAAGATGGCGTAACTTTTTCTTATACCTACATTATTTGTCAAATGTATGCCAAAGATCAGGAACGCACTTTTAATTCCTCTGGTGATTAGTACCCATAGATGGCGATAATTACATACTAGAATATTATACAGATATTATAACGGTGTAATAGATTAGGGCAATGGCTAATGGTGTATGCATACTAGATATTTTAACCTAAGCAAGTTATTTTAAAGGATTTTACAAGAAAACCAATTTTACCTACCAACTATAGGTAGGTATGTAGTAGGTCTAGATGTAGGTTGTAGGTGTAGGGTATGACTTATGGATGTAGCAACCTACGCTTACAACCTTCAAGTGTAGTTATTTTTTAGTCAATTTCATAATTTACAGAACAACGTCTGTCAGGCCAGATAGTAAATAATATTTTTAAATATATGTAAAATCAAATAAATAGTAAGCCTTAGTTTCATTTTATTTAAATTAATCAAAAATGTGAATACTGACGGGTAAGGTTAGGTATGGTTAGGTACTGAAATAAAAAAAACTTAATCTCTTATTTCTGTACTAATAAATCAATAATAAAAATGACGTCCCTACAAAGTTACCTTTTCACTGTTGCGCATACAATAACCAGTGTTATTTTTCATAGTTGGCCGCCATTTTTTGAATATTTATTTAAAATTCCATAAGAATTTGAATTGTAACAAACAATATTGTGATAATTACCTGTGATGAGATCTCCCGTCTATCTTTTTTACACGTTTGTCATAGTTTTTACAGCCTTTAATTACGCAACTACTCGGCATTTTATGAATTATATGCGGACTGGATAAAGCAAACGTAGAAATGGTAAGATCACAAGTGCCAAACCTCAACTGTCAAAATGGCCCCAAAATTTAAAAATTGGGGCCATTTTACTGGAGACACTTTTTGCCTCAACATGCCTCGTCTATAATATACGTCTATGAAATTAACTACTATAATCATTTATTAAGGACGCCAAAAAAAAAGTAAACTCAACTCACTCCACTTCAGCTTCATTCCATCTCATAATGTTAACTTCATATTATCATAGCTAGCGCCATTATGGCCAGTTTTGAAACTATGCTTTTCCGCCATAGGGTAGCCTTTCGAAATGAGCGTCAGTGATGCCGATTAGTTGTTGTACTTAGTATGGATCACTGTCGCCGTCCCATATTAGTGCCGCGGCATCACTGACGCTCGCTTCGAAATGCTACCTTAACAGAGATTGTCCTCCTTTACTCTATTCTCCGTGATTAATGGTATAGGACATATTAGGTACCTACCTAATATCTAAATTCAAACATTTTTGTAGTTCATATTACAAAGAACAATAATGTCGCGATTATTTTTGACGACCTCTGTGGCTCAGTTGGTTGAGCGTGTTGGTGCTCAAGCCTGGGGGTCGCGGGTTCAAATCCCGCCGAAGGAACAAAAAGTTTTTCTGTGTTAATAAAAATCTTAAATATGTGTATAGTATAAAAGTATTAAATATATTTCCGTTGTCTGGTACCCGTAACAGAAGTTCTTCGATAACTTACCACGGGATCAGATTGACGTGGTGTGAAGCGTCCATAAATATTATTATTATTATATATTATTATTATTATTATATTATTATTATTATTATTTTATTATTATTATTATCCTTATTTGTCCACAACTGTGTTTACTGCTTACCTACATAATCTTAGATGTAATCTCTATCTTAAAATATTGTCTAATATTATTATAATTAAAAGTATAATGGGTACTAATTCAATTTTACAAACGCGGTTCTTTAAATTTAGTAAGTACGTATGATTTAAATAAGGAAAATATGTATTAAGATTAAACTCCGTCACTGAAACCGATAATCATGATGAGGAATCTTCAAACAAGCGAATTTACATGATTCACTACTGACCGTGAAATGATACTATTATAGTGACTTGTCGTATAATTTGCCAAGATTACACAGATAAAATAAAAAGAAATGTCATATTTTGTACTAGATTAATTATTATCTATTCTATGGTCCACGTTTTAAGTCCTGACTCCGGAATAATGAATAATACTTTATAATGAATTGTAAAATATCATCCATGTAAAAATAAATATTACAGGTACTTTTCTCAATAATTTAACACTATACATTTGATACAATCACCAGGACTAGGCAATGGTGTATTGATTTAATGAGATTTTGCGTAAGTCGAAAAGATAAATAATTATTTATCTAATAATTAATAATAATTTTAATAATTTTTTATTTATTGATTATAATCAATCGAGTAAATACCAAATAATAATCGTTGCCTGCCAAATAGAATATTTAAAATAAAATCATTGTTTAATTCTAATGTGCCGTTAATAAATTCCTTAACTTCGCGGTGAGTAAAAATATTCTTAACTTTTTTTTAGTGAGCTTGCTGTTCTTCACCCATGGCGTCGAGAGTAACAATCTCACGATATCGACTCACTCAGGATATTTTATCTTCTTCAACGACGTGCCATGGACCACCACCGCCCTGATCCTCGCTTCCATCCTTAGTGGTAGCTTGTTCTGTTACTGCATCGACAAACTGGGACGACGATTTGGAATATACGTCATAGTGTTACTCCAAGGGGTAAGTGTTACATTGAATCCAGAAAGTATTGACTGTGTTCCGCGGAAAAAAGCTTTAACAAAAAAGCGTAAGCAAAATGGCGACCGCTAGCGTTAAATAAGCATAATGGCGGATTATGTCAGCGGTATTGAAGTTAGCAAACGTGTCCTGGCCAATAATCTGTTTTTTTTTCTGTAGCGCTAGCAAGCGCCAATAAGCGCTTTTTCCGCGGAACATACATATTCTGTTCTTTTGTGGTGTTTTTATGTCGGTCTTTGTCACTGTGACCCAAGTGAAAATATGTCCATAATTGCGTTCTTAGAATATTAAACATTTACGGGATAATGTCTAAGGAGGGTTGAGTAACTATGAAATATATGGCGCAATAGTGTTTTTACAATTAATTCAAAAGTTATTGACCGATTTCATTCATAATGAATTCCCTAAAGAGTATTTAGCATGATCTATCACTTATCAGCATGGATAGTTACAAGTGTCAACTTCTTATTGCCGTCAATTCGTTTACCGCCTTGGGGTAAACGAATCGACGGTAGACGAATTGAGATTGAGATTTTTCATCCCTATTGTATTTCATTTACATGTATAGGGAGCCACCCCTCTAATATACATTGTTCATTAAAATATTATGCTGCCAAAAATAAAGTCTATACGCAATATAATATACATTTACTCAATTTCATTAATTTATATTCATAATTACAGAAGTTAGTCGGGGCGGACAATCAGACGGACCAACGGACAGACTCAGCGAAATTAAAAGGGATGTAGTATGACTATGGAACCCTAAAACTAATTATATTTGTTACAGGCCTCGTGCGTACCTCTTCTTTTACCGTATTCAGAAATAGGTAACATATTTCTTCACGTGCTCATCGGAATATCCACTGCTGGGCTGTTCACCTGTGTACCGATATACCTGAGGGAGATCAGTACGATCCAAAGCAGAGGATCCATAGTGGGCTTGATGTCCGTCATGACGTCAGGGGGATATTTGGTCAAACTAGGCTTGAGTTCTGAGTCGATGTTGTATCTTACAGTATCACTTGTGATCCTTCAGTTCCTGTTTTTGTTCACATTAATAGAATCCCCTAGCTATCTAATAAAAGTGGGCAAAATTGAGGTGAGTTTAAATTAATTTATTATAACGCGTTTCAAATGAGAATAGGAACGTCAATGACCTTTATCTGTCAAATATCACTTGAAAAGTGCGATTTTCAGAAAAACTTATGTGCACATAAATATTTAATAGTCTTGCATCGAATATAAATACAAACGTTAAATAGTAGGTAATCAATTAACTAAACATAAATTTAACTATCATAACAGTCTAAATTCGAAACAATATGGCGCCCACTCGATCCTATTCTCATTTGAATCGCACTACAGAAGTAATTTATTCTCTATTTTAATTATTGTATACTTATGCCAATCACTTTCATCAGACCTTTGAAATCTTGGGAGAAGGCGTCAAACATACACATAACCTTAATTATCTGTATGGGTCTTAGTTTACCATCTAACAATAATAAATAATTGGTGTACATAGTAATATTATATCAAAAAAGAAATTAGGGAAATAATAAAAACGAAGAAGAATTTCGACCGTGACAGGACTCGAACCTGCAATCTTCGGATCCGAAGTCCGACGCCTTATCCATTAGGCCACACGGTCCTGCTGAGTTCTGGGAAAAAAAGGGTACGGTTACCCTTCAATGGAAGGCCGTTTAAGGATATTGAAATTAAAGAGCTCGATGGTCCAGGTTTTGTTGGGACGGACCACATAATACACGGTTTAAAGTGGTTTTTCAACAAGCATTCACGTTGCAAGTGAACATTTGAACGGTAAAATCCAACGACAATATTGAGCAACCAAAGGCAAAGTGGCGTTATACTGGGACCACACTATGGGATAATATCGTGGATCGAAGCAATAATAGATCAAAATAATTATGGTTATCTGACCATTGTGTAGAACTGGTAGAACGATCGATAAATCGCGCCTACGTCAATGTTCTGCGAACCAAAATGGCCTTGTTAGCATTTGTGATTTCATCATAATCCCAGGAGTCGTTATTTGTTTTAGCTTCCTACGAAAAAATATTTAAATTTGCTACCTTTTATAATATAATATTATCTATTGACGCTTTCACACCACGTCACTCTGGTCCCGTGGTAAGTTCTCGAAGAACGTGTTACCTACGGGTAGGTACCAGACAACGGAAATATATTTAATGCTTTTATACAATATATAAAATTTTTACCCGACTGGGTTATGTTTTTCACGCGTATCTTGTATGTATGTATGTTTGTTTGTAAATTTCTTTATTCCCACGTATCTTCCAAACGGCTGTAAAATTTCGACAATTAAGGTATCGTAAGATTTGTATCAAAAATCCAAGTGCCTTTAGATAGCTAGTTGAAAGAAAAAATACAAAGTGGCGAATTTTGGCGCCAAACTGTAAGTAGTTCTAAAATTCTTTTGAACCACGTACCTACATCGTGTAGTGTAGGCCTGTAGGGTATCAAAATAAAGGAATTAAAAGGAGATTTCAAAAATATACATATTATATTAAATATTTAAATATTATTTTATTAAATAATTAGAATTTTGTAATCAATGCTTCTACTACACTTATTTTTATAGGACATGAATGTTTGTGTCCTATAAAAATAAGTGTAGTAGAAAAGTCATAACGATATCACAGTAATCAAACAAGTCTCAAAACTGAATGTGTTTATTTAAGGTAGCCAGACACAACTTAGCGAAGCTGAAGTGTTTGGACGTGGATGATGTGTACATAGACAACGAGATAAGTCGCCTCCAGGAGGAGAAAGAGAGGGCCGTAGCCAACGGCAAACTGGGCATACTTCAGATAGGTAAATAGTCTCATTCCTAAATATTATTTGGACAAGTTTTTCTTATGATATTTGCTTGGAGCTAAATTCTTTTAGTTCTTAGTGAGGTATTAAAATGCTGTAGACAGTCAAACGTTTAAAAAAATATCGTCATAATTTCTTGCGAGCAAAAAAATAATGTAATGGGAGCGTCTCCTAATGGTGATAGGTGGTTAGATAAATAAGGCACAAAGTTTACGCTTGTCTCGTGAAAAATAATCCCGCCTTTGGGATCGAGTTTCGTCCTCGTGACATGAGGGACACGTGACCTCTTGTGAGGGCTGAGAGGTCACACCGACATGTTTACGTCAACATACGTGCTAAATACAATCTATACTTATATTAATAATTTATTTTGAATAGCGGCAATAAAAATTCCAATGCTGAAATTAAAATGCCAATGTGTCCAAAGTAGACCTAAGTATTATTTTATTAAAAAAGCCTAATACCACAGACATCTATTGACTAGACCACGCATGTGTATGCACTTCGCGTGTAACTTCGCGTGGAGTAAAAATTGAGGGGGAGTAGGGGGAGTAAAAATTACTTCCTTCAGCGCCATTTCCTATAGAATATTCTTGGTGCCAAATTAATGTCAAACGAAAACTTCAAAACTAAAAAACGCGACGGGACGGCGTGCGGCGACGACTTTTGAATCGTTCACTCGGGGACGGGGAGTTATCATCACTAAATCGCTCTTGTGACGTCTCAGCAGGTAGAAAAATAGTGGCACGCTTGATTTCTATACAGACGAAGATACTTGCGTTATCTAGTCAATAGATATCTGTGCCTAACACGGATCTACCTTATTTCGGTTTTAAAAGTTAACTACAAAAATTACAACATCCAACTAATTGATTAACTTCGATAATTTTGTAATTTAATTAAATTAATAAATAATTGTCATTGAAGTGTGAAACGAAACGAATGAAGAGTGAAAATGACAGGCGTACACTCGATCTTAATTTCTCAATACCAGTACACCCCTCTATTATTAATGTTGGCAATTTGTATGAAATATAGCCGAGGAGTTTGATTCCCACATTGTAAATTAATTCCACCAATCTGAGATTCGCGATTTTATTATTGAGATTATCTCAGAACCGATTTGTAAGTACGCTTACAAACACACGCGCCGCAGATCCAGCATGCCGCTGTATTAGGATTTGTGTGTCAGCTTTTTCCGCAGTGCCGGTGCTAAACAGTCTGATTCACAAGTGCCAGTTCATCCATCACCTAACCTGGACCACCCAAAATTATGACTTTGGTCTCGGAAATCGGAATATGCCATTCCGAATCGAATGAGACCAAAACAAACTATCAAAATTACAAAAGGGGCTAAAAAAATACAAAAGTTAAAAACAATAACGTAAAAAAATAAATAATGGTTTGGTTTAATGTTTATTGATAGCATTTATAGCACCCATTTTTTATTCATTAATATTAATATTTAGTCAATTAAAATATTTTTTTTGTTCATGTCAGATCCCGACGATCACGATTGTTAGCAGAACAGAACCAGGTATTTTTAGTTTTTACCCTCATTTTCGCCACTAAATTAAAATTATAAACATTGTTGGTGCAGTTCCGGAAGACAGGATTCTTTTAAGAAAAATTTCTGCTCTTTAAGGATCTTTTTTCAAATTTCGATTATCTCAAACAAAAACCAAACTATTTTTTTTTTACGTTATTGTTTGTAACTTTATCATTTTTTTGTTTCAGCTTCTTTTGTAATTTTGAAAGTTTGTTTTAAATGCCATTCCGAATCGAATGATACTAAAATCATAATTTGCGCGGCGGTGGCGAACTCCATACAACTTTGGACTAGGTCTACTGGAAGAAATTCCAATTTTGGAATAAGTAGCAGAGATTTAAATCTCTGATAAGTAGTACCTTTGTACTAAATTGTTTCATAGTTTTAAGATTTCTTTGTATAAAATGGATAATACAAATTCCGGCCGCTTGAAAACGCGTTAAATTTGCAATACGAAGCAACGTAGGCTTTGAAGTTTGAAAGTATTATTGGAATATAGAGAACAAAATATAAGACAGTAACACGTCTAAGTTAGGATAAATTTCACAGAGATCAGTATTTTTATTGTACAACATAATTAATATAATTATTATATAATAATAATAGCTCCTACACTGATTTCGGTGACGGTGGCCGGTTTTTTAACCGACTTCCCAAAAAAGGAGGCGGTTATACGTTCGGCTGTATATATATTTTTTTTAGTGTCCAAGTGTGTGCGCAGCTGCAGGCTTAGCATGGCGATCGATAGAAATAATTTTAAGGAATAAATATTCTATCCAAAACAGTTCGTTGCAAAATAGTTCTTAATCCATGATAACAAGGCCGTCAATAGAAGTCGACATTTCTAAATAGCAATATTTTTAAAATGGCTGCCGGGAAATGTTCTGTCAAAAATGATCAAATTTTCAAGTATACCTATGACTCAACGTAAAGAAACTATTTGTCTAGGGCCGCCATGATGTGGAGTGTTTGACATTATTGTGGAACTTTTTGACACTAAATTAAGAAAGCGTTTCTACTTTAGCCGTCAAAAGAGGCCATTTTGTGAGCTCATGCTCGGGAAGAAAAGAAAGGATGTTTCTCATAACGACGATAGTACATCGACCTTGCTACCTTACAATAAGACCTATTTTACTCCGAATGGTATTAATGTTTTTTCAATCCGTCATAGTTTATATTCTTCGGTGTTTCTACTTGCTGCTAAGCCCGCCCGTTGTCAAAGCCTCATATAAATAACGTTTTTAAATCAATAATTACAGAAAATTTGAGCACAAGACTTACTGCTTATGTAACGACGTTTAGGCAGGAAAAAGTTGAATAAATTATCTAGCAGTAGGTACTTACTAGATATTTTTCTTAAAAAAAAGTTGTAGGAAAATATCTAGTAGGTACCCAAGGAAACGAATATTCGGCACTGAGTCTATTGACCAAATACGTTTATAAATCACGCTTTATGAGGCGAATCAGCTGATAGTGTATGTGTAAGGTCATTTGCCTCAGCGGCGGAGATATATTTTAGTACCTATCTATCAATGGTATATTTTTTCGATTTTCAATTTTATTTTCTGCCTAAACGACCATAAACAAGAGCAGTAAATTATGTGCTCAAATCTGTAATTGATTTTATAAAACGTTATTTTAACTACCTATATAGAGAAATAAATACAGTTTTTAGGGACATTTCCATCCATCACCATCATAATAAGCAGCTACGACTACGTGCGTGTTAAGTGGACTCATTTAATATACCTACTAATTCTATAAAACGACCGTCATCACTTATCTCTTAGGGTCGTTTACGAAAGGGCTCGGATATTCGGAAGTCCCCTGACATTTGTACTTATTTGACCTTTTATTTTAGTGCGAAATAGAATTTGGAGGGACGAGATGAAAATAGGTTTTGTTCAATTTACAACTTTGATACTCAGCGGGAGCATCATATTCCTGGACCAGGATAAAGTCTTGATCCAGCTGAACACCAACATAGATCCCGAGAAGAAGCTGGTGCCTATATGCCTATTCATAGGAAGCATAACCTGCGTCTTGCTTTTGAGGATGTTGGAAAGAAAAGTGAGTGAGTATACCTATGAGCATGAGTATACATTAATACAAGAAACAGTCTACCGCAACGATACGTGTCGCATTTTTAAGATAACTATTTAAATTTGAACTTAATTTAGTGAATAACAAAAACAATGAACAAAAAGATACACGTTTCTTAATGGTTTCTTATCACATCATGCACTGAACATAACATGCGCAGCTGTGCAGCGCAGTGCAACTTGATATTCGAACTCTTACAATGAAACGTTTATTTTCTTGTAATGCATTATGGTTAATTTTGAATGGCTATCTTGAAAATGCTGCGCAATATCGCGTATCGTTTCGTTTCGGTGTGAATTGGCCTATTTGACGACCTCTGTAGCGCAATGGTTGAGCGTAATATTGCCGGGGGTCGCGGGTTCGAATCCCGCCGAAGCGGGTGGTGGAAGAAGAAGGTGGTGTTAAGTGTCCATAGATTATATATTGCCCTTTTGGTGCAAACCAATCGAATTCATTAAATATTTACAGCCATATAATTAGTTATTAGTAATACTCATTATTTTATTAAAAAACGTCTCAAGCACCGTTACCTCGTTAATTAATGTGTAGTGTGTACCTTTATAATATAAAAATAATGACAATGATCATTAATGATTGTCGTTATATTTTTATATCAATTAAAGAAATTAATAAAAAATAAAGAACAGACAAAAGAAAAACGCAATAACATTATTAAAAATCAAATTATTATTATTGTCAATATTCATTGCTATGCAGATGACAGCACGGGTGATGACTTATAATACCGGCCACGCGAACATCTCTCGGCAAAATGTCATTGAGAGTCGAAACAAACTTGTCTCTCAAATTGAGAATTCATTGGAGAAGGTCTCTGAATGGGGTAGACTTACAAGTTTGCGCGTTCAACGCTAAAAAGTTACCAATGGACGTATGTCCTCGTTTTGAAAGCATACCTATAACTGTTTCCTCCAACATTGGAATACTTGGTGTTAACATATCGAGCGAGGTCCAGTTCCGATATCATCTGCAGGGCAGGATCGAGTTAGCCTCTAAGAAGCTTGGTGTTCTGAACAGGTTAATGCAGTATTTCAGTCCGGTCCAACGCCTACAACTCTATAAGGCGCAGGTTCGGCCTCACATGGAATACTGTTCTCATCTCTGGGCAGGGGCGCCAAAGTACCAACTTCTCCCTCTGGATCGTATTCAACGTAGGGCCGCTCGAATTGTCGACTACCATAGTATTTCAAACAGGCTTGACTCCTTAGAGCTACGTAGAGATGTAGCATCGCTCTGCACCCTCTATCGATTATATTACGGGGAGTGCTCCGAGGAATTGTTCGGACTTATACCTGCTGCAACTTTTCGCCATGATTCCAAGCGACAAAATATTTATCATCCTCATCACCTTGATGAGTGGCAGTCCTCCACCGTGCGCTTTACCCGAAGCTTTCTACCGCGCACTGTAAAACTCTCGAATGAACTGTCGCCAGCAGTATTTCCGGACCATTACGACCTGCAAACCTTCGAGAAGGGAGCGTACCTATTCCCTTCTAAAAAACCTGCAACGCACTTGCAACTTCTCTGATGTTGCGGGTGTCCATGGGAGACGGTAACCGCTTTCCATCAGGTGATTCGTTTGCTCGTTTGCCCCCTAGTTTTATATAAAAAAATAATTGTTGAAAGGAATTTAAAATTCTGCTATTATGGAGCAGGCCCTTAATATTATTAATATTACGTACGTAATACGACTATAACTTTGTAATTATATAAATTTTATCTACTTTATTATATATTTAATTAATAAAATTTTATATAATGGTATCTACTACAAAATTGCAAAAAAAATTGTCCACCGTCATTGTCAAGTACTATGCTAGCTGATGATGATGAAGATAAGAACACTCTCGATCACATCAGGTTTCAAACAAAAAAAAATACGTTTGGGAGCTACGACGCCAGGGACTAACACACACATACACACACACACACACACACGCAGACAGACAGAAATATAAATAATCAAACTTATAACACCTCTCTTTTATCTTCGGGGGTTCATAAATACATGTTACATTTGGACTCGAACTCTACCAAAGTTATATCATTGGTTCTCTCTTGGACGTGACATAATTTAAATGGTCACTGGATAATAAAATTAAGTTACGTAGTTCGTTAAATTTACAGCCAAATGCTACGTGAAAATTAAATTAGTTAACCTAACATTTAGAACTGAGCAAATGTAGTAACTCTCAAGGGAACAGGAAAATTTTAATTATAGTGCAGCAAACTCTGATCGTGACAAAACTTTTGTTACCATTAAAAATGGTAAGTTATATAGTAAGGGGTATGGGGAACATTTTTTAAATCGATTAATATCAAGCAAAATATTCGTGAGTGACTTCATATTGTGGAGACGCCCAACTTCCTCTTACAACAACTTTAGATGATGATTAGCTACCACCATCTAAAGTTGTACCATACAGAGGTAGCAAGGATAAAATATGTTGATTTAATGACTCTCAAAAAAGGTTGACTTTTGTTAAATCTCTAGACAATTATTTACGTTACTAGTAGTTATCAGGTCCCTCTTTACCACTGGGCACACTGGGCACGTGCCCAGGGCCCCTGATGGATTGGGGCTCCACTCATCCCAACTCATGGCTACTCTAAGCTCGCTTATAGCAGGCTTACTGTTATAATCGTAACAAAAACCCAGGATCAAAAAAGATAACCTAACCAAGAGCATGCCAGGACACGTCTAAGGAGGGTTGCGTAACTATTAACGCATAATAGGTTTTTCAAATTACTTCAAAAGTTACTGTCGATTTCGTTCAAAATAAATTTCCTAAAGAGTATTTAGTTTAACCTATCAGCATGGCAAATTACAAGATTCTAAGTCTCATCGTTTAGAAATGCCAAGGGGAATGACCAAATTATAAACCACATTGGAGGCCGATTACTCAAAAATTTTTGAATTTTAAAAAGTGTTTGAAAAAGTCGTATATAAAACCTTGTCTTTGTTTTAAAATACCTATTCAACGATACTCCACACGATGGGGTAGAATGAAAACAAATTTTTCATCCCCACTTCACATTGTATAATTTATTCACTTCAAATTATTATAATTTTATAATACCAAATCCGAGATCTGTACTACCAATGACTATACCAGAACAATCAATCAATCAATCAATCTATGACTATACCAAATTTCATCCATTTATATTCATAATTACCGACGCTAGAAGTGCGGACAGACAGACAGACGGACGGACGGACAGAGCGAAACTATAAGGGTTCCATTGAGTAGATATTATGGAACCCTAAAAACAAAGTAAACATTTTTTGTATTTTGAATTTCTTTATTTTTTTAAAGAAATAGAATTAGTTAGAGCCAAAAATATATTTTTTTTTAATTCCGGCCATGAAACTTTTTGACTGGTGCATAAAGTACACACTACACAGTTTTTTTTAACTGGCCTTTTTGAATTTATTTAATAAATTTTATTTTCAGTACGTTCTAACAGCAGCATTCTCCATAATGATTTTATCTATGGGCACCCTAGCCGTGTTCACACAGGCTGACCTCACCGTGAAGTCGGAGAGATGGCTCCCTGTTGCTGCTCTGGCTGTGTTGGTCTTTGGCTACGGACTGGCCTGGGCAATACCCACTATTATACTGACTGAGATATTCAATTTTGAGGTAGGTTTTAACGTCTTCGGAAATCAATTACGGATACTTCGGGCACGTGATTCACTGTTTGTAAAGACGTTTAGGCAAAAAAATATTTGTCATACTCAAAGTAAAATATCATCTCATATATGGGTGACTCCTCCGCAAAACGCAAACTCGCCAATTAAAGCAATTTTTATTTTTTTATATGAAAATTTTTTTTCTCCTAAAACGTCTTTATATAAGCAGTAGATCATATGCCCCAAATATCCGTAGTTGATTTTACCAAACATTATATATCTATCTATATAAATAAAAATGAATTAGCGAAATGTATTGGACTATACTTCTTTACGGGGAGTAGTGGCAAAAATTTGCACTCAACACACTGAATAATTTACTCATAAACTTTTACTAATAAAATATCTACCCCCTTACCAATAAACGCTGTATAAGCTTTGAATAGTTATACAGTGTTTTGTTCACATCACACAAGTGACATGTTTAATTCGATAGAAGGAAACAAAACACTGTGTAACTATTCAAAGCTTATACAGCGTTTATTAGTAAGGGGGGTAATGTATATGATAAAATTGATCTATCTATAAAAGCATGGCTACATAATAAAAAAGCTAATGTAATGGTAGGACATAAAATAACACATGCCTGCGACCGTGACAGGACTCGAACCTGCAATCTTCGGATCCGAAGTCCGACGCCTTATCCATTAGGCCACACGGTCTCATGACTTTCGAGCAAATCAAAATACTTATTCCTGTGTTTCTTCCTCATGCTAGATTTACTTTAATTTTGCGGTTTCCAAAATTTCAATCAAATTCATGATGACTTTACTTAGTTACTATAACACATACTTATTACCTAGAGAAAGCACTTTTTAAGACTTTGGTGAACACTATATTCGGGAGTTCGGTAATTTGTGTAAAGTGCTTAGATAAATTAGGCCTATTTACGTTCTGATAGTAGTAGGCCAAGGTAATGAAATATAGCTATGGTTTAGAAAAGAGAAATTATTTTTACTGGGTATGAGACCATTAATATCATCTCCTTTTAATTTAAGTGCAATATCTGGCCATATTTAAACCATATTTTAAACATACTAAGACCATGTACATACTTAATATTATAATATTAGGTACGTAGGCAGATATTGCTCCCTAGAGGTCGTAGTCTGAGTGTAAAGAATGGCGTCGGTTTTCCAAACTCGGAACAGATTTATTGCACAGATAAACGAATTTCCGCAGTTTCAGGACATTTTTATGTAAGGTTAGTTGGAACAAGAGAAATTTTTCTTTCCGTGTCAAGAAGAACCTACCTACTTTTTGCATGGCACTGTCAATATTTACCCCTAGAGAATCTAGCCCAACTAACAATATTATGTTGAATGAAATATTTTTAGTCCCTCATATTCCTCCCATCTATATTTGCATTATAACCTTAAAAAGTATATTATTTTTAACAATTACCTACCTAAATATAGCATGTTTGTTTTTAACCGACTTCTTAGATATCAATTTTCATCCCGTTCGCGATATTTTTATAACGTCTTGTACCTGTAAAGAGAAAATAATTTTCTTTCCTTGTTTCTTCCATTTTAAATGTTTTAAGATAAATAAAGATGGTTTTATACCTTCACGGCTTTTAAAACTTGTTGTATTTTTTGTATTTTTCAGATCAGGGCGTTTCTCATCGGTGTAATATTCACGTATTCTCAAGTGCTAAGAATTATACATATACACACTTTCAAGTATTTAGAGGACTTCATAGGAATATATACCTTATTGTATATGTTCTCAGCAGTGAATATATTCGGTGCTATATATACAATATCCGCGGTACCCGACATCAAGATGAAGAATGTTAGACAAATAGAGAGGCAACTGAAAAGAGTTCCTCTACTAGAATTTAAGGCACTGAAGGTGTAATCTAAGGGTCAATCACACTGAAACGGAAATATACGCGTATCTTTTTGTGTAGTGAATAAAGTTTAATTTTCAATCCCTATCTTAAAATCGCGGTATAAGAGTCAGATGATCGTATCTACATTGTGTCAAATTTTACAAGAGAGCAATAAAACAGCGAATATTCACCTAACCGAATTTCGAGAAGTTTTTAATATCAGCATTATACAAATTCCGAAGGAAAAAACTGTACTGATATGTTGGTATAGTAGTATATTGTTCATAAAGTTAAAGCCGCGTTTCCACTAGGCAACATTTGGCGCGCGACACGTAACGCTCAACATGTACGGCAACGCTGCACAACAGCGCGCGACGTTGCCAGCTGGCGCGCAACATGACTTTGAAGAATGAATTGTTTAAAGTCCATCGTTAGTTGAGCATCAATTGTTGTCGAGTGGAGACGTGACGCGCAACAATGTTCGTAGTGTGGTGTAACGAACGAGTGCTCAAATTAATAGTTGCATTTCGAAATTTTGTATCTTGCTTCGATATTATGGGTTCAATTTTTTTAAACAGTATCTCGAAGTCTGTTTTGTTCATTCGGGTAAAATTCGTAAAAGATCCATCAACCACACGGAGATCACTGAATACATTTTCTTGATTTTGTAGGTATTTTCTAACCCACCAACGTGGTTTCTTTCTTTTTGATGCATTTTTCGATAAAATTATAACCACTGCCGCTGAAATCAACACAAGTTCCTCTGGCGACATGTTGTCGACGACTTACGTAAAGTAGTAGATGCGTAGACAGACAACGTCGTTCAACAAAAGTTCCGCGCTGACTTTCAACATGTTGGGTAACTTGTTGTGCAACATGTTACGCGTCAATTGTTGCCTAGTGGAAACGCGGCTTTACTATTTAAATTTAATATTATTGCTCAGAAAAAAAAAATTAAATATGTTTGACATACGTTAGTGTGGTCTTAATTTTTTTATAATTTTTATAGTCATCATACTTATAACAAGGTGTAACAAAAATAAGTGATAATACTTAAAGGTGTGTTTGTGGTCCTTATAGAGAGTTCACTTTGAAAGTAGCAGCGCTGAAAGAGTAAATTTTTTTTTTGCGATTTGTATGGGAAAGCTCTCCAGCATCGCGAGTTTCCCCATACAAATCGCAAAAAAAAAATTGCTCTCAGCGCTGCTACTTTCACAGTGAACTCTGTATAAGAAACACAAACACACCCTTAAGTATTATCACTTATTTTTGTTACACCTTGTATACCTCATTTATGAATATATAATACATATTTTATGTAACAAATAAATAAAACTAAACGGGTCTTATTAAATCTTTATTTTTTGGGTTAAAAGTGACACAGTAAAACATTTCGAAATCCATTTCAAAGAGAGTTGAAGTACCTATTAAGGTACTGGCAGTGATTACAAAAGTAAAGATAACATTTCAACGTGTTCGTGGTAGCTGGATTTGAATATTATGTTTTTGATAATTGAGCATTTGAGATACTTTTAATGTAAATATATCTGTTACGGCCAACGTGATTAACTGGGCATTATTAATAAGGACCGGCCATTATTAATAATGCCCAAGAGCGTCGGGCAAAGTGATAAATGTATCACTTTGACCGGCCATTATTAATAATGCCCGAAGGCCCGTGGTCTATGTAATAAGTGAGTTCGAGATAGCTTGAATTTATCAATTGAACCGGGCAGTATATATTAAATAATGTGTCAGTTTAGTTTTCTCAGTTTACTAATTTTTAAACTATTGTTCTTAAGTAATATTTTTATCAAAATAAAAATAGGTAACTACTGATTTTATTACATTTTTAACTGTTTATTTTTTAACTAATATGTTCAATTATTTATTTTTTGTTAACTTTTCATGAACATTATGTAAGTTTAATTTAATTTAATAAACAAAACACTACAATTCACCTATTTTATTACTTTGCCCAAGATAGGGTGGGCATAATTCATAATGACCGGGAAAAGTGATTAATTATGCTGTTTTAATCACATTGCCCAATTGAGTCGGGCATTATGAATACAGACCGGCCATTATTAATAGTGCCCGGACTTATCAAATTGCCCGTAACATATCTACACTTGAAGCTGTAGCCATATTAATTTATTAAAGCCGCATAAATAATGTAAAATGAAATGTAATATTATTCAAAAAATTAATATTAGGCGTGTAGTTAGTACAATTATTATTAAGTATTGATTGCTCTAGATTAAGGTAGATATAAGTAATTATGAAAAGAAATAAGAAAATGTTAATCTCATGACTTAAAAAAAAGAAATCGAATCTTTGTTTTGTGTAGATACCTACCGTTTACCTAACAACTTTGAAAAATATAGGTGTTTGTTTTTTGATATGAGATCGTACTCTCAATGACTATTGAAAGTACCTATATTTAACCGTGGAAATAAAAAATATATCAATAATAATAAAAGAAATTTTGAATGTTTGTTTACTTTTTGATACATGAACTAGGCTAAAGCCTTCGGAGTTTTAGCTTGTTTATTTACTAAATATCTAACTGAAAATATGTTTTATAAATCACTTTCTGATTGATGGCCATCACTCACAAGATAAACTTTCCAGAAAGTCTGAATATGAAATAAAATGTTTAATACTTGCTAAAACATCGTCCTCGCCTGTGGTTGCCTGTGGTATTAATAGAATTAACTGTCTAAATATGTTCAAGAAATATTTATTAACAATTTATTATAAATTTTAGGTAAACCTACTTCATTCTTTTCTTCGCCCTTCTAAGTAATACAAGATTTTTTTTGTATAAAATTTATATCGAGATATCTTTATTTTGTAGTAATACAGATTAACGTAACCTAATAAGGTAAGTTAAAAAAATAAAACAATGGAATATATACAAGAAAGAATATTATATTTTGTAGTTTGTACATTATTTTAACTCGTTTAGTCGATATTAAATTAAGTATAAATTTCACTGCAATCGAAAATTTTGACTATACATAAAGCACATTGCATTCCCTTTATGTTAAACAAGTATACCGATTAAAATGTTTTGTGGGCGATTGACCTGATATGAGGCTTCCAAAAGAAAAAGGGTCGGACTAGGGGTAAGCGAATTAAAAACAATGTTTGCCCTCTCGTTTGAAAATAAACAGAAAACAAATCTAAACACACCGTTTCGACTTCGTGAACTAACTGTTATTCCACGACGAACGAAAAAAACATATATAGCTTAAGAATGCGCAGTTTCCAAAGCTAATAGCTAGCTATATCGATTTTTCTTCCCCAAAACTCCCCGCATACCTACTAATTTCTATGGTAATACTTGCAGCCGTTTTCGAGAAACAGATTACAAGATTGTCTCGTTTAAAGTATATTAAGATAGTTAAGGCCGAATAACGTGTGTCAGGTCAGCTAGTGTGATACAATATATAATTATACAGCGTGTTTCCGGGGCATAAAATCAGCAGAAATATCTTGACCCGAGTGAATTCAAATAACGTTCGGGAGTTCGCCGCTGAAGAGTTTCAAGTATTTGTAAGTATTCTTTGTGGAACGGAAAGTTTGGACCATTGTGTGGTGCTATTGTTAATAGAATAGGTCACTGGTTTAAAATATTCAAGTGAAGCTGAAGTTTGTGTAAAACTCGTTAATGTATTTAAACGTCAACTCGAAACTTTTGCGGTCATAATTTTATACTGCTTTTAATTAGAATCCCTAAATATAATAAAGTATGGTTATTATATTCTCTACTGCAAAATTATATAAGTGTTAGTTGATTTTATGTATGTCGAAAGCATAAACATAAAATATATATCTAATTTAATATAAAAAAATCTCGTGTCTTGTTCAGGGACACTGCTCCAAAATAAAATGGATTGCTATGATTTTTTTACATATTCGGTAGGTCTGAGAATCAGTCGTAATCTATTTTTATATATGGCAAAACAACGTTTGCCGGGTCAGCTAGTATAATATATAATTAGTATGTTTATAATGTTTTTTCTCTATTTTTACCATCAGCAAGTTATGTAGATGATGGAATCACTGCATAAAGTTGTGTGCCAACAGATTATTATTTTTATTATTTATTTTGAACTTTCTGCTACGAAAATCTAAGATTTTCATAAATCGGGAAGTTATTTGTTTTACCCTGTTTTGAAAAAATTGAATTCTCATCAGATCTCGACGTACTCTCGGTCTCAGGAAGCTTCCCTGACTACCGCCTCGAGGGTGTCACTATGTCTGTATGTATGTGTGCGTGTGTGTAAACCTCTTATAAATTTTGAATGGTTTGACTGATTTTATTGGCTTGGCCAAACTTAGATTTTGAATATAAATTGGACCGATTCGGACAGATAGATTTCAAGAAATCTCAAAAAACTGTTTTTTTTAAGTGTTTTTTTTTTGGAATAACTTTTAAAAGGCTTTATCGATAAACTCCAAAACTAATCTAATCAGCTCTTAACCATGAAAAACCACGTCGATCGCCGCTAACCCGGTCAAAATCGATAGATATCGTGAAGGAAAGAAAACCGAAAAAAGTGTTTTTTCGGAATAAGGTACTTCGAAATTTTTCATCAAAAAAATTTTTGTTGTCGATTTTTTCAAAGGAAATCAAAAACTGCATCAATTGCCGCCAATCGCATGAAAATCGGTTGATTCATTCCAAAGTTATGACAGTTTTAAATTTCAGAAAATTGTGTTTTGAGCTCGGAGAGCTCAAAAGTCTGATGAAAGAAAATTATCAGTGAAAAATTTTAGAAGCACTTTCATTTTTAAGCTCGATAAGCTCGAAAATGACGCATTAGATAAAATTTAAGCGCTTAGCGGAAAGTTGCACGGATGGCCTTTAGGTCAACTGATTTCCTATTTTTTTTTTGATGGGAAAACTTACATATAATTTGTTTTTTGATAAAAATAATTTTAGGTCAATTATAGAGTTTTCATAAGAAAATAAGTAGGACATAAAGGAAAATAAGTAGTACAGAAAATATTTTCTGTCTACTTAGTTATTATAAGCATTTTTATGAAGCTTGTTAAGCAGACAAGAGAGAACGAGTCTCATATTTCCCACCAAGTAACAGTATCGCCTTAATGAAAAATTCATTATGATTATTAATTTACTACTATTTTAAATGTAAGCGTTTCTGAGACTGGATGGATATCTGTTACTCTTTCACGTAAAAACAACTGAACTAATTTTGATGAAATTTGATAAGGTAGTAGCTTATCCCATTAACTGCCAAATTAAAGGCAGCTAAGTAAAACTAATAAAATATTAATAAACAAAATAATATAAAGTATGTATCTCAAAACAAAATATTCCTCATAAGCAATTTATTGTTTTTTTTTTTTTTGTAAAAAAATAATTTACTTGTTATTTTGCTGTCAATATAGTTTTCCACGGTATCCCACGGGAACACTGTACTTTTTCGGGATGAAAGTATCATATGTTTTAATCCAGAGCTTAAACTACTACCATACCAAATTTCGTCGAATTCCATTTAAGTAATAAATATCCAACCATCCATCCACCCATCCCTCCTCACAAACTTTCACATTTATAACAGTAGTGGGATAATTATTTTTATTTTTAGCTATAATAATATGTATTATTCACGTATTATTAAGTCATGGGATACTCATCCCAACTAACCTGTACGGTTGTTGTGGTATAGTATACAGGTATGCGATCCTGGCTTCCCTGGCTATTTTTGTCATATCCTTTGCCCTCCTGGGCGGTAATATCCTACTTTTCTTATTTCCCACTAGAGTGGGAAATAGGAAAAAGTAAGTTAGAACTTACCAATCTTCCTTTCCACACCGACTATCCTTCCCTTTTCCTACCCTCACCGCCAATCATAATAATAATAATTTAATCCTATCCAAAATGGCGGCGATGTAGTTCGTCACCCATATTCACGTCTCTTTTTTTGCGGAGGCGACCATAAAGATCCGCTTCGCTACGTTGTATGTAAGAGGAGGAATAGATGGTAAGAATGAAAGTGGACGAAGCGAAACAAGTATGTAAGGATCGTAGCAAGTGGAAAGAAGTGGTCTCTGCCTACCCCTACGGGAAAAAGGAGTGATTATATATATATATATATATATATATATATATATATATATATATATATATATATATATATATATATATATATGTATGTATGTATGTATGTATTCACGTTATTCACGTCACAACTCACAAGCTCACAAGTAAGCAAAGGTTCTAGACCGGCGTTGAAAATAGAATTTACCGCTGGAATTAATTTAACAAAAGCGGGCAAAACGATAGCTCTCAAGAGTGTAAGCTTTATTGTAGATAGAGCTCTCGTTTAATTTTATTTTGCTCAGTCCTGCACTCCAAAGTTTGTCACGGTAATGTACACTAGTGGACCACGTATCAAAGTGATGTCATAATTCTATTTTTTATTTCTCTATCGTACTGGTACTGGACCTTAACATATTATAGGTAGATTTTTTAAGGCATTTTTTTTTCTTAAGGAATTTTATATTATGGATATAAACGTCATCATTCAATCATTTGCCGGTTTTTCGCGATACGAGGTTCTTAACAAATAGTTATTGGTAGATAGGTAGTTTATTCGTATATTTGTCCGTAGCACCAGTGAAAAGCTTGTAATAAAATACTTTTTTAATATTTTACAGATAAGGAAGTACTCTACTTGTGATTTAGTATTTTTGTAGGATTTGATTTCATTTGGTAGTAAAATCGAGTAAAAACTGGCCAATTTGTGTCAAATTTGCAAACGTGTCCTAAATCAACATTATATTTTCCTTTCGGTATCTCACTTAACGTTATTATCTCAATTAACTATATAAATTAACTACCATTGTCTTTAATGGTCTGAAATGGGAGAAATTCACCAAAAATGGAGCTCCGTTACCAGTTACCACTATGTCCTTGTCATGTCGGCGCAAAAGGTGATTGATTGTCCGGCACGCTCGTACAGAATTAAATTTTCTGTTCGCTTTCGTAATGTATCCTTATAATATTAAATATGGACATTATCTAATACATCAAACAGTCGGAAAAGTTTGATATTAATCACGCATTTTTATTAATTCAAGTAAATGTACATTCACTTCATTCAGAAGTAAGTACCTACAAATGCATAAAAAAATTAAAGTTGGTAAAAACTCCTAATATGCAAATTCATATAGCCTATGTGACCCGAGCTATAATTTAAATCTATTTAAAATATTTACAAACTATAAAAGTAGGTAAGTACTAAAAAAACTACTCTAAAACTTAAAATGCTACAAAAAAAGAAATCTCCCAGGTTGTTCCCACCAGGCAGAGTACCTAGAAGGCTATTATTACAAATCTATTGACGTCTTAATCTTTGAGATTGGATCAGTAGTTTAGGCGTTACGGTGGAAGAAAAATTCATACATTTGAAAGCTAATGAGCCATTTACACGGGACTGCTTTCACCGTGCGGCGAGCCGTCTGACAAATCGCCTCACCTCGCCGAATCGCAAGCCCATTTACTTCCTTGGAAAATGTTGAGCAGAATGGGTGTTCGTGCCGGAATTGAAATTGTTACTTATGCAATTATTCAAGAACTGCTTGAATAATTGCATATATATTAGTGATTAATATTATATATCTATGATATATAATAAATAAATAAATCAATAAATAAATCCATAAGCATGGATGCCTTTCATAGCATTCCAAAAACTCAATGGTGTTATTTTTATTCATGGTAGTTAAACAATATACTTCAATCACGATGTGAATTATTACGTACGCAAAATTTTCTTGTGTCATGTGAGATTGAGAATTGTGATGTGTACTTGCAACTGATTAATGTTGGTTGTCACAAATAACATTTTTTTAATATTCAATCAAAATCAAAAATTCTTTATTTTCTTTACAATATATTACATATATTATATACAATATATGGCCTAGTGGCGGCGGCATGGGTCCTGATCGGCTCCGTGATGCTTCACCTCCGCTCCTCCGGATTGTATGTATAAGCACGGGGTTTTAGCAATTGCCTAACTAGGGTGCACCCCTTCCCGCGCTCCACACAACCTTTCATCGGAGTTTATGAATTTTTAGGGTTCCGTAATACATAAGGAACCCTTATAGTTTCGCTCTGTCCGTCTGTCTGTCTGTCTGTCTGTCTGTCCGCGCCTCTAGCTCCTGTAATTATGAATATAAATTGATGAAATTTGGTGCAGTTATAGATAGTGTATAGATCACGGTTTCGAGATCATAAAAAAATAATAATTTTATATTTTAGGGGTGGCTCTCCATACATGTGAAGTGGGGATGAAAAATATTTGTTCACTCTACCCCATCGTGTAGGGTATCGTAGAATAGGTCTTTTAAAATAAAGGCAAGGTTTCATATGTTACTTTTTTATAAAGTTGACCATTTTCGAGTAATCGGCCTCCAAAGTAGTTTGTAAGTTGGTCCCCCCCCCTAGCATTTTTAAACTATTGGAGATAGAAACTTGCAAATTTTCATGCTGATAGATCATGCTAAAAACTCTTTAGGAAAACTATTGTGAACCAAATCGGATAGTAACTTTTGGAGTAATTAAAAAAAAAAAAGAATATTTCGCGTTTATAGTTACGGAACCCTCCTTAGACATGTCCTGACATGCTCTTGGTTAGGTTTTTATTTTCGTTAAATCTATGGTATATGAAACTTTGCTCTTAAAAATAGGTCAGGGGCTAATAAAAATAAAAGAATGCTTATTTCTCCCATTCCTAGTTTGATTGGCAATAGAAAAAAATCCTGAACAAAGAAACTATGACAAAGTATGGTTTAGTCATAGAATTATAACGCCAAGAAACCGTGTGCGCATGACATAGGTGAAGCACTTGAAATTCTTCCAGAATGGTGTAGTGGCCATAATGGCCGGTCAAAGTGATAAATTAATCACCGACGCTCTTGGGCATTGTTAATAATGGCGCGCCTTATTAATAATACCCAGTTAATCAAACAGCCCGTAACATATACATTCGAAGGCTAATAAGCACATTACTACTCCTTTGCGTCGCGCAGTCGGGTAACATTAAAATAATATTTAAAATGTCTCATATAATATATAAACAATAATAGGCTTGCTTTATTATAATTATTACAGTTTAGTCATTAGTGAATAGACCCCTTGAGTCACACACGTGCTGGTGCAGGTTCGATGCTGGGTTGTGGTGTGTATAAGACTTTCTCAATAACTCTGTACTAACGCTAGACTTTAATTTACCCTAATCTTCTATGACATATCTTACAAATTTTGTATCGATTTAGAAGTTTCTATGAAAGCTGTTTCTCTGTTCGTATCCTGTACGTTCTTATACATATATTTTTTACTCTTTGCCCGCCGCGTTCCGCCGAGCTGAGCGCCGTGCTGCGAAAGTCGAATGATACCCAACTTTGGAGATTGCTGCTTTAGTCACTCGCGGCTTCGCCGAATTGAAATTTTCACGGTCGATTTTCACCGTGATGCGGAAATCGTGCGGCTAGTCACCCGTGTAAACGCTACAAAAGTTGGGGCTTGCTGCTTTAGTCACTTGCGGCCTTGCCGAATTCGCATTTACACGGTCGATTTTCGCCGTGCGGCTGAAATCGTGCGGCTTTAGTCACCCGTGTAAATTCCCCATTATGTACTTATGTATTAGCATATGTAAGGTGCTAAAATCCCTTACCCTTTCTTATGTTTTCATCGTAGTCGGGTAAAAATGTCTAGCTGTAGAGGTACTCGTACTAATAGATTGAGCTTATTTGGAGACAGCCCTTAGTTCGAGTGAAAAATATGTAAAAACTTTTCGAAGGACACAAAAACTTTATTATCCAGAAAAGTGACGCAGATTACTTATTCACTCAAGTTTTTGACTTAGCAAAAAGTTTTGTTTTTGTCTCTTTACCAAATAACCTTTATTTACGACTAAATTGTTTCGAAGACTTCGTAGTTGTGATTAAATTAAGTATCAATTGTGCGCCAAGTTTTGCAAACTTAGTCATTATTATCTATTAAAATCAAGTTTGTAATGTTGTACAACTTCGAATTATATTTTCTAACTTCTCAGTATATTGCTCTAGTTTGAAGGCGAAAATTAATGTGAAATAATTATTAAATAGAAATGGTATTTTATATTGCAGGTAAGAAAAATAAATTTATTTTAGTCACGAAAATAAATAAAATCGTTTCGGTTTCTTTTACATAGGCTATCATTATTATAATATAATTGTACAAAGATCTTTTATAACTTTATTCTGAAACTAGTTACTATTTCTTGATCGGTTGAGAAATAAGCAAAATGTAACCTCTTCCGTGTAAGCTAATCAAACTCTACCTACTATAAAAATAATACTAGTATTTTGTTAGAACGTATATCGCTGTAAGTATTAACTAAGTAAGTAGATTTCGCCTCGAATTTTTTTTTACATATTATTTTTATGAGTTAAGATACGTCGTTACATTCTGGTTATGCTCGTTTTACTCTAACTTTTCCTTATTCCGACCTGCAGTGTTATTCTCTAAGAACATTTTCGAATATCTCGACAGCTGAATCCGCGGCAAGTGTCAAATATCATATATAAATTTGACACTCACCGCGGATTCAGCTGTCGAGATTTGAAAATGTTCTTAGAGAATAGACAGGCTGCTCTATGATTTCCCTAAAACTGTAAATTTCACATTACACACAGACTAATCGATTTTGTTTATTTCTGCTTAGATTGTTGGTGTAAAGTATTTGTTTGGGTAACCGGAGAGGCTATATCTAGTCGTGTTTGTCCACGAAGATGGGAATAATGTATCATGAAAATAACCTATCACGCGTTGATAGTTACGAAACCCTCCTTAGACGCATCCTAACATGCTCTCGAGTCTTGGTTAGGTTATCGAAGGTTATATATTCAATTTCAAATTTTCAAAACAATTTAGGCAATAGACCTTTGCATATAATCATATATTCCTAAATTATAAATTTATCTTAAGTTTCTCGAGGCTCTCGACAAGAAGACCTGAAATAGTGAACGGTGTCTTGGCCTTTTCATCCTGGCTCTCGGACAGAGACTATTCACGAGTACCTAGCTGTTAGCCTGAATTATTTGGATATTGTACGATATCTATTACAGATAAAAGTATCTAATATTAACTTCTACCAAGATAATAGGTGGTACATGGTACGTAGATTATTAAAAGTTTGCCATTTTTAACCGACTTCCAAAACACAGAAGGAGGTTATTAATTCTTGTGTATGTTTTTTATAGTGACAGAACTCGTAAGTATAGTTATTTCATCATGCTAGTACTCGTAAGAGATCCAATTTACAAATAATCCCTTAATTATATTTAGGCACCTTTACAATAATATTATTATCATGATAATAATATTAACATGATAATAATATTATTGCCTCCGTGGTCGAGTGGTTCGAGCATTGGCTCTCGACTCGGAGGTCGTGGGTTCGATTCCCGCATGGGAACAACAAAAAAAAATGTTGTTTCCCAGTTTGGTTAGGACAATGCAGGCTGATCACCTGATTGTCTGACAAGAAAGATGATCCATGCGTCGGATGGGCATGTAAAAAGTCGGTCCTGCGCCTGATCTCTCGCCAGTCGTGTCGGTCATCCGTCCCACTGGGTTACGAGAATAAAAGGAAGAGAGAGTGCTCTTGTGTACTGCGCACACACTTGGGCACTATAAAATCACTCCTGCGTAACTGGCCTGGTTTCAATGAAACCGGCCACCGTCACCGAGATCGGTGTGGGAGTTATTATTATCATGAAAGTTTAAATAGCAATATTGCGGGTGCACTATAAATAGAACGATATCAAAGGAAGTGCGTGCGGTTTTGATCAATGTAATTAGCGACATTACTTTGAAATTCCGCTAGTATGTTCCTCGCAAAATTTAATTGAGTTATCTATCACAATACCTGACAACTCCACTATTCCCACACTTGGAAAAATGCTTATGGATGAATAGAGCATCGACGAAAGAACTTGGTATAAAAATCGAGCCACTACAAACACAAACATAACAAGGTCACAAAAATTGCAATAAATTTGATTGCAATGCAAATTAACGACGCCGTTAAACACACACCCACACCGATTAATCATTTTCATTAGATAAAGTAAGAGTAGCAATCAAAATGACATTGGCCACAAAAATATATTTCGTCAGCGAGTGAGTTTTATGATGAGACGGAATCCGCGAATTCTCTCATAAAAACGACTTAATGTTATGACCAATAAACTGTTTATTTGAATGTAACATAACGTACTATGTAAGATAATGACCTTGCAGTGACAGAAATAGAAACAACTTCAATTCAATTCATGGATTCATCCTTAAGGAAAACCTTGCAGTGATAGAAATAGAAACAACTTCAGTTCAATTCATGGATTCATCCTTATGGAAAACCATAAGGATAAAAATCAATTTAGAATACATTTATGTATTCTAAATTATGCTTAATTATTTTATAGTCTCAAAATATGTACTGTTCGTGTGTTTAGGGTAAGTCTACATACCCTGGGCGGGCGGGTTAAATATGGTCAAGTGGCAACGGACGAACGGAAACGATACTCGACGTAACGTTGCATTTTTAAAATATCTATTCAAAATTGAACTCTATTCGTTACACAAGAACATATATATTACACTGTAGGAGTTCGAATGTCAGGTTGCACTTGCTTCACGGCGTATGTGCAGTGTATGACTGTTGTCATAATATGAAAAGTGGAGCTTTTTGTGTAGTGAATAAAGTTCAATTTTAAATAGTTATCTTAAAAATGCAGCACTATGTATCGTCGTGGTGTGAACTGACCCTAACTTGACTGTGGGAGAGCCACGCTTCGGCATGAATGGGCCGGCTCGACCGGGTAAATACCACGACCTCACAGAAAACCGGCGTGAAATAACGCTTGCGTTGTGTTTCGCCGAGTGAGTGAGGTTACCGGAGGCCCATGGGGGGGATTGGGGATTTTAAGGACCAGGAACGCAAGTCGCAACACCAGAGGAGTTACAAGTGTAACTCCTCTGGTGTTGCGAGTGTCCATGGGCGGCGGTAATCGCTTACCATCAGGCGATCCGTCTGCTCGTTTCCTGGCTCATTACATTAAAAAAAAAAAAAAGCTAGTGTCATTTTAATTGCCGGTCTTATTGACCATAACCATCTCCTTTTTTGGAACTCGGTTAAAAATAAAAAACAAATTTGGCCATGTGGTTATATTAGTCGCCACATTGTAAAGCTTCCTCTTTTCACTAAAAGTAGAAAATAACAAACGCATAAATACAACATATTGAAGACATTATGTGTGGCATACAAATTGATAGCGTATTTTTGATAAGGAAATCTCCTATGACAGTTTCTACTCACGTCTGTAGCTGCGGGTCATTACGTGGGCAGAATATTCTTTCATTTCCATATTATGGATCAGATATAAGCAGATTTCAATAATATTTTTATTAATTTCTTTTTTTATGGATTCCGTACCCAAAGGGTAAAAACAGGACCCTATTAAAGACTCTATAATATAATGAAACAGGTCGTTTGAAATATTTAGTTATGCCTTGACCACCCCGGAGCATCCACAGAAAGTGGCTCTGCTGTGGCCTAGACCGTTTGATTCGCACTCGAGAGAGTGCAGGTTCGATTTCCAGGTTGTGGCGTGTACCAATGAGACTTTTTCAGATCTCAAGTAGGAGAAGGAAAACATCGTGAGGAAACCCGCACATGGTTGGCCCCAGTCGTATTGACCAGTCATTCCACTGGACTAGGGTGACTATGTTGTGAGAATGCTGTATGTGCTTGGCAACCATACGACATTTAAAAACCGACTGTCCAAGACACTACAGTAATAAGTAATTCGAGAGTGGTTACTTCGCTCAGAGAATACTGTATAAATCATCCAATAAGGGATGAAAAGGTCTAAGGGTTTTTTTTTTCTTTTTATATACGGTACTTACAATAAATAAACAATTACAATGAAAAGTCTGTTTCTTTGTTCCGGCTAATATCTGATACGGGTGGACTGATTTTCACGGGACTTTCACTGAAAGATACCTGATGTTATAAGATGTAACATAGGCTACTTTATCTTAGGGTTCTGTTTAAAAAATATAGTTGCGTTTCCATCAGTTGTGCGTATCATCCATGCAAATAAAGTTGCGGGCACCAGCTAGTTACTTTAAATACCTCCCCAATTATATTCAAGTATTCATATTAACTTACAATGTATTTTTCCATATCTTTCTAGAATACAAAATATTGCGGAGTGAGTATCATAGAATAAAATTTAAAAGTCAGATGATAAACCTTTGTCTACAAAGACCGGTAGTGATAGCACTAGAAATGAAATTGAAAAATTCAAAATAGATCTATCTGTGTATCTGCACTTTCACAGTAAAACCTTTTTGTTCGGAGTGCATCAAATCGATACATCTTAAATTCCTAAATTTTGATCGTTCAAACAGTTTTGTCAAAGCATGAATGTGTGTGTAGAAATAGAATTATTCGTTGAACAATATTATAAACTACTACAATATGTAGCCTGCGACTTCGTGCGCGCAAAAGAAATATCACTCGGCAACTTTCTTTTGCCGCTATAAAAAGTGGCCTATGACCTTCCCAGTGGTCATTCTATATATACTACGGGGTATATGTATAGAATACTATTTTATGGGTGTATCCTTTTTTCCCCGATATTAGGTGAAATAATAAGCATTTTGCCTGCGAGAGATAGAAAAGGCGTCCTCAAATTTTGCAAAGCGACACTCAGCTGTTGGCGTTTTATGAAAAAACTATATAAGGTTTGGTAAAATCAATTACGGAAACTTTGGGTACGTCATATACTGCTTGTGTAAAGACGTTTAGGCAAAAATAAAAAATTAAACCCGTGTAAAAAAATACAATCTTAAATTATAAAATTAAAATATTGCAAGAAATTAAATCTTATGCATAAAGCGTCCGCGCGCGACAAGGACAGCAGATGTAGCACGACAGAGACAGCGATACATATTGCGTACACCAGGAAAGGTCATTCGAGTTCATATCTGAACAGCTGTTCGCGCGTGGTCGATATAATGCAATAGATGTAATTTCCTGCAACATAATTTAATTTTGTATAAAAAAATCAACGAGTTTCAAATATATTTTTTTTTTCCTAAACGTCTTTATATAAGCAGTATATGGCGTACCCAAAGTTTCCGTAATTGATTTTACCAAACCTTATATATTTGTTTGAAATAAATTTATCTCAATTGTTGATTAAACTGTGTCGGTATGTGATTGCTATTTTATTTTCATTCTTCGTTTGTTTTTTATTTACGGTCAGAGTTGCGCTAAAAATTCGATATTTGAATTTAAATTTTAGAAATATAAACACACACCGACCCAGATAAGTGTAATAAAAATCGATATTACGCTAAAATTTGTGTCAACAACGTTTGACTTAAGTATAGTAAATCACCAACTTTGTATGGACAAAAAAATCGACTGGTGCAGACTTAATTACTTGCATTGTGGACATATCACAACCCTGCCTATCCTACCTAAAGTTGTGTTTTCTACTCTCTACCGTACTGTTACAAGAGTGTGCATTGTGCAATTTTTAATTTGTATTTAAATAAACTAAAAAAAATATATAGTGGTCTCCTATAAGTAAATATTTTTCTTTGAGGCAGAATAATATCAGATTTAGTATTTTGTTACAGTCTAATGTGCTTTTTCTCGTATAAAAAGTTCCATCAACTTTTTTATTGTAATAAACCTACTTTACTCGACTTTCAGTACGGTCACATTAAAGGACATCTCTCTAAAAATAGTTCCAAGAGCCGTTTTACGCTTTATTAACTTGATGATTGTTGGCAGACTGAATCGCCTTAAATGTATTTTGATAATAATTTATATTTTTCGGAATCAAATAACATTTTTCTGAAATAAATCCTAACCTTAAACATTATTAAACTTAAAATGTACACTCATTAGCTTAAATATGTGAAATTCTTTAATTAACTCATTTACATTACGTTATCTAATAAAAAGCTAATCAAAAAATTCTCAAAGGGCGGTATTCTTGGTCGATTCTTATTTCTAAGTTCGCCTTATAGACATGCTTGAGGCGACGTATCTATTCACAGTCGTAACTTAAGCATTGTCAAAAAGTATAACCTCAAGCATGGACTTAATCAGGAAAGACTTATTCAAATGTATTCACAATCGATTCTTAAGCAAATATTTATTAGTTATGTATTCACAGTCATTTAAGGCGGTCTTATTTATCCCAATAAGACATACTGGTTTCAAAGTGAGGTTATATTTTCAAGTCATCTTCAAAGGCGACTTAAGAAACTCCACACACAATTTTATAGCGATTTTATTTTTATTGTGATAAAAATGAATAGGTATATCGTCGTCTGAATCGAGTGATATTCGAGATATTAGTTATATTGTTAATGATGAAGAAGATAATGAAAGACACATTCGTAGACCTTTGCGTGACTGACTAAATCCTTTTGAGCTTTATGATGATAATGAATTTAAAAGGCCATTTCGATTTAACAATGATTCTGAGATGCATGGTATATTACCAAAAATTCATGAAGGATTAGCTCGAATAAATAATCGAGGTCTGCCCATTGCACCAGAAATACAACTGCTTGTATGTTTGAGCTACTATGCAACGGCAAGTTTTCAGTTAATGAAATTTTTCATTACATTTGGATACCCCTAAAATCTAACATTTTTGATTTGACATAGTGCAAAATATTGTTGCAGTTACCTATTGGCAATTTATTGCAAATTTACAGATAGGAACGCCAGGGAAGGGACACCAGTTAAGAACGAAGTTCCTTATTATAAAATTTTAATTTCATGTTCTATTTGAGGTATAAAGACAATTATCATCATGATTTTCTTTATCGATAAAAAACATAAAATGGGTGCACGCGTTCACATTGCGAAAAACTGTACTTTGTCTCGATAAGAACCGTTTGCTTCCGATACGAACCCTAATTAGGTACCGTTTCTAGATCACAGATGGCGTTATTTAAAATAGCACAATTTAATTGCCACTGTCATGAATGTCATTTATGCCTCATTTCCAAAATCATTCCTGATTGGCATAGACATAAAGTAAACGAAATCACCCGAAGATATAATGAGAAATGCTTAATAATTTTCTTCAATAAGAAATTCATCAGCACCGATTACTTAAAAAAGTTCATCTTAAGAAATGATTGTGAAAAGATGATGTCTTAAGTTCAACTCATTCAAACAAGGCAGACTTATTCGAGAAATTCTTAAGTCCATGCTGAAGCAACGACCAAGAATACCGCCTAAAGTTGCAGTTTATGGAACGGTAGCAATAAAATTAATAATATTTGGGAGTAGATATAATAAGGCAATGGTCACGCCAATCCTACATTTCTCGAATCTTTTTTCCGAAGCTTATCATTATCATTGAAAAGTACCTGACCTAAACTTGTCAAATTGTTTTCACTACATTATCATGGTGTAAAATTTTTGATTCGCGCGTTTTATGGGGGTATTTTATAGTTAAATTCAAATTTCTTGCTGACTAATCCGAGGGCCCAGCTCGTGATACATTCGGAGAAAGTTTTTTAAGACTTGTCCCCGACGAGTTTTATTATACTACAAACGGCATTTATATTTGACGTTAAAAATGTCCTTGTCCTCAAAATATTTGCTTTGTTTAAGAATTGAAAAAGTTATTTTTTTTATTTGTATTGTACTAATACCTAAATGAAATTATTCTGACAAACATACGGCCCGTTTCAATAACCTATCTAACAATAACTATTTGTTTAAAACGTCAAATTTGTATCGCAAAAAAACCGGAAAATTATTGAATGATGACGTTTGTAACAAATAGTTATTGGTAGATAGGTTATTGAAACGGGTCGTTAGTCGATCTTTTTAACCGACTTCCAAAAAAAGGAGGTGGTTATACGTTCGGCCGTATATAATTTTTTTTGTCTTTATTTTTTTAAATATTCACTAACTAGATCAAACGTTTCAGTAATTAGACGTAACAAAAGTAAATAGTATAACTGTTCACCAGTCTCAAACAGTTTATTTAAATATTTAATAATAGCATGATAAATTTTCTGCATGAAATATTTATCACTATAAATTATACGGACCGTTGTTTAAATGCTTCCAGCCTTCTCGATCCACAATCCATATAGGTCCTCAGTTAAACGTATTATCTCCTAGAGAATTCGATTTAATTATTATTTACCTGACACGTACACCTTTGAAGGGTAATAATAACTGAATTATCACACTAGACACTAAGTTCTATAACTCTATTTGTATTATCCATTCGCCTTTTGTCTATTGTAGTTAATTCTGTTCGATCCACTATGGGTTAGAATAAGATCATAGAAGTACCTATAATCAATATTGAATGTTACCTACATTCAATTGTAGCTTATTCTTTTGGAAAATACCTGTCTGAAAAGAGGCTAACATTAACTTCCTCTACAATTTTATTTTGATGGCTAGCATTTTAAAATCTGTATCCAATCTTGTATGGAGCAAGAATGATCTCCATTAAACAAAAATAGAAGAAATAGTAATACAAGCGTTTGAAACGAACTACACTACTAAACTGAAGAATTACTTACTATCTACTGTGATCCTAGGCCCCAGCCTGACTTACCTTATATAATTGCTAACTAAATGAACATCATATTTAGGGACATTGTAGTGCCCTGGCCAAGACGAGCTAAGCGAAGCGCAAGGGCACTACCAGACCACCTTTTCTTAAAGCGTTTCGTCGATTTTTGGAACCCTCATAACTTGGGTTTGGATTATATTGTAGTGTTTGTGTATACAATGAACACTCGCCTTACTTTTACATTTACAATAGTAAGATTTCCTGCGAACTTCGCCTTCCCACAATTACGCTACACGCTGAAGTGGCTCGAGCCACTCCCTTGGCGCGAATCAGTGGGGTGAAAATGACCCCGCATTATTCCAGGTTTAAGGTCATTTGGAAGTCGAACTATTTAAGTAATATGTAACTTTTACATAATAATATATTTTTTACGATTCTTTCTAGTTTCAATAATTTATTAAAGTATTATACAAATCAGCGGGGACTATATTTAGTACTATTCTAACAGATTTTTCGTTTCATTCACATTCATAACCACACATATACACATGCTCGCTGGTTTTGAGTACTCCTGACCATTTGTTCCGTACCCTCCTCGTAGTACACAAGGAGGTTTCGCGGATAGACAGACATATGGACGGAAGAACGACTATAAGGGTTTATTTTATTCGGCAGTATAGGTAATTATTGTATGAGGTTAGTCGCTCTGTCCGTCCGTCCGTCTCTCTGCGTTTCACTCTTCTGTAATTATGAATAATAATGGATGAAATTTAGTATAGGAATAGATTTCGTTTCTGGTATAAAAATTTAATAATCTTATTATATTTTAGATCTGTATCTTACATAATAGATACATTTTTTTATTGGCTTTTCGGAAGTACATAATAAGCCAGGAGATATTGTCTTCACAATGATATATCTACGATCAACCCTTGACGAAATACAGTCATCACAAAAATTGATCATTGGAGAGCATCAAATACTCTCTATGTATGTAATGTATGAAAATAAATGTTACAGCCAAAGTAATAAATCCGGATATTATGTATACTATCCAGCCATTATTCATAATGTCTACTCAATTTAGACAAAGTGATAAATGACACAGAATTAATCACATTAACTGGCAATTTTATATAATATCTTCGAAGAATTGGATAAAGTAATAAAACAAGTAGGTACAGGTAAAGATATATATGTTACGGGCAATGTGATTAACTGGTCATTATTAATAAGGACCGGTCATTATTAATAATGCCCAAGAGCGTCGAGCAAAGTGATTAATTTATCACTTTGACCGGCCATTATTAATAATGCCCGACGGCCCGTGGTCCATGTAATAAATCAGTGTTTCAGATAGCTTGAATTTATCACTTGGACCGGGCAGTATGAATAAATCCCTACTTGTAGCCGGGCAATGTGATTAATTGGGCCCTGACATAAAACGCGCGCGCACGCAGCGACGTATTAGTTACTATAATTGTTATTACATATTATGATATGTGTCGAAAATATCTTTACACACTAGGAACTAAACACGGTATTTTAAACCAACTGTAGTCCAGAACTGTTTGTAAAGAAAAGTTTATTTCGATCGACGATGTTCCAAAAATTGATATTACTCTTCGAGAATGTGCTCGAAGAGACTCTCATTTTGACGGACAAGGCTTCCAACATTTACACTGTAGTGGTTACAGCAATTCAAAACGTTGTAAATGCAAGAAATCAAACATAATTTGCAATTCAAAATATCCCAAAAGCTCAATAAATAATTATAAACTTAATAACTTTCTTGCACAGTCCTTAATTATTAGATACCAGCTGTTGCCCGCGGCTTTTTGTATTTAAACATAATAATAATAATAAATAAATTGTACTTTATTTTAAATACAATGTACTTTTTCCCACCTTTAATAATCATTGTACTTTATCTGAAAAGAGTGATACCAAATACTTGTATTGGTCGGTTTTTGTTTTATGGCTATTGAGCCTAAAATTTACTTTATAAAGTTAAGTTACTTTATATAGATCACAACAAAATTGTATCTATGACAATGTAATTATAATTCTTATAATAAACATTATAATTATTATTATTAAATAAAGGCTGATTGAAATACAATTATATATGTTACGGGCAATTTGATAAGTCCGGGCACTATTAATAATGGCCGGTCTGTATTCATAATGCCCGACTCAATAGGGCAATGTGATTAAAACAGCATGATTAATCACTTTTCCCGGCCATTATGAATAATGCCCACCCTATCTTGGGCAAAGTAATAAAATAGGTGAACTGTAGTGTTTTTATTTATTGATTGTAATTAAACTTACACTATTAATAATGGCCGGTCTGTATTCATAATGCCCGACTCAATTGGGCAATGTGATTAAAACAGCATGATTAATCACTTTTCCCGGCCATTATGAATAATGCCCACCCTATCTTGGGCAAAGTAATAAAATAGGTGAACTGTAGTGTTTTTATTTATTGATTGTAATTAAACTTATATAATTTTCATGAAAATAAACAAAAATAGACTATTGAACATAATAGTTAAAAAATAAACAGTTAAAAATGTAATAACATCAGTTGTTACTTACTTTTATTTTGATAGAAATATTACATAAGAACAATTAACCCCTACAGCACAAGCACTCTTAGTGTAGGAATTGCGCACAAAAATTTGTTAAATTGTACAATTCTTCTGTGTTTTACCCCAATTTATACATATTATTTAGTTAAGGAATATTGTAAAAATTAGTAAACTAAGAAAAATCAACAGAAATTCTACTAATATTATAAATGTGAAAGTTTGTGAGGATGGATAGATGTATGGATGTATGTTTGTTCCTCTTTCACCCAAAAATTAAATTTATGGATTAAAACATAGGCTACTTTTTATCCCGAAAACTGTATTTACGCGGGCGGAGCCGCGGGCAACAGCTGGTATCTAATAATTAAGGACTGTGTAAGAAAGTTATTAAGTTTATAATTATTTATTGAGCTTTTGGGATATTTTGAATTGCAAATTATGTTTGATTTCTTGCATTCACAACGTTTTGAATTTCTGTAACCACTACAGTGTAAATGTTGGAAGCCTTGTCCGTCAAAATGAGAGTCTCTTCGAGCACATTCTCGAAGAGTAATATCAATTTTTGGAACATCGTCGATCGAAATAAACTTTTCTTTACAAACAGTTCTGGACTACAGTTGGTTTAAAATACCGTGTTTAGTTCCTAGTGTGTAAAGATATTTTCGACACATATCATAATATGTAATCACAATTATAGTAACTAATACGTCGCTGCGTGCGCGCGCGTTTTATGTCAGGGCCCAATTAATCACATTGCCCGGCTACAAGTAGGGATTTATTCATACTGCCCGGTCCAAGTGATAAATTCAAGCTATCTGAAACACTGATTTATTACATGGACCACGGGCCGTCGGGCATTATTAATAATGGCCGGTCAAAGTGATAAATTAATCACTTTGCTCGACGCTCTTGGGCATTATTAATAATGACCGGTCCTTATTAATAATGACCAGTTAATCACATTGCCCGTAACATATATAATGACCAGTCATTATGTATAATAGCTATTTAATCACAATGACTAACATAAATACAAAATTCATTTTGTTAACTTAAGTACTGCGTTTATGTACATATCATTGTCATAACAAAAAATTACACAAATAACATAAGGATTTGAGCAGTAATTTCCGTTTTGCGATCAAAGCAAAAAAAGTAGTTTTTTTAATCCTATTACTTTTTAATTTAGCACTAATTGATGTACTTTTTGCATTTTTCTGTTGTCTTTGAGAAAATATAAGAATTTTGCTGATTTAAAACAAATGGATCTTCTCTATTTGATATGGCAGAGAGATTGACGTTCGTGTACAAATAACAAAGGAGTTATAACGATACTTTACTAAGTTACAAAGATAAAGAAAAGAAAATCCATGTAAGGGCGTGATCACACGAGCGCAATTATATTCGGCGATATACTCGACTCGAATTGGAATTTAATGCTTATCTTTTGTAAAATAAAGTTTTGTAAAATACCTCCATTTAAAATACACGCGCTCGCGTATTTTAAATCGAGCTCGAGTAGCAACAGCGTCGCGTACGTGTCGCGATAGCGATGCTTCCACACCTGCCTGTCCACGATAAAGACTTAACCTTATTTAATGATAAGTACACAATGGTCATAATGAGAGTGTTTGATATTTTTTCTGGCTTTAGAACATATACCCAATGCACAAAGAGCGTCGGCTGGTGGCGTAAGTGGTATCAAAAACGGTTAATACAAATTTGCGATTCTTTTTCTGTCACCAAGCGGCACTTGGTAGCTCGACGGCCCTTGTCATGTCAAAAAGCTGTCAGATGTCAGGAATTTAAAAACCCTCATTGAGCGGTCATGTTTTCACGTCAGTGACTGACGACTCTGCGCGTTCAGCGCGTGTCATCTGAGCGCACCCTAACGAACACGCACTGTCAGCATCCATTCAGCCGATCCTTCGAGACGTAATTAGCTTACATTTCATCTATTTGTTCGTGATTAATACTAGAGTTTGTTCTCTGAATTATTGAAGCTATTTTCTAATAGTGGTAAATACACTGTATTGCAAGGCTGGCAGCTTATACCTATAGTAAGCATTCAAATTACTTGCTTCCACCCATGAAGTTTGTATAAAAAATAAAAAAATACAAAAATAAGAACTTTAGGTTGTAAATATTTGCTGTTTTATTAATTTTATGTTTGTGAAAATAAATAAATTACATTAGACCTTAAAGAGATATTAATAAATATACTTATATTATTATAGAGGGATAAGATTAGGTGTTTGTTTCCGTTGAATAGGCTCCGAAACTACTGGATGATTTTGATGAAATTTATCGCAGATATAGACCACGAGGAAACACATAGGCTATATTTTTATCGCGGCAAAGCTGATTTTGAACGAACAAAGTTGTGGGCAAAATTTAGTTATAAATTCATAATATTATTAAGAAACTTATCTAATACTTTTCTCTAAGCGTAAATTCCCTTATATTCTGCTACAAATTTTGGCGCTGAATAAATCAAATTTTATGTTAAAGTGGCAGCATAAATCACATTAGCGAAAGTATTCGGATTATGCGCTTTAGCCTGCAGCTTCTGTTTTTACCCGACGTCAATAATAGAGGTTTACAATTTTGTTTCAACTTTCCACTGTCGGTCTTTCATAAATTCAAATTCTCTATAATATAAACTGGTACATTTCTTATTTTAATTTAGGGTCTAGAAACATTTTGAAACTTTCTGCATCGTCACCAATTTTCAAATCTATACTAATATTATAAATGCGAAAGTATGTCTGTCTGACTGTCTATCTGTCTGTCTGTCTGTTACCTCTTTACGCTTTAACCGCTGAACCAATTTTGATGAAATTTGGTACAAACGTACTTTGAGTCCTGGGAAAGGACATATGATACTTTTATCCCGAAAAAGTACAGTGTTCCCGAGGGATACTTTATTTACGTGGCTGCTAGTACCTATATAATATAATTTAGGAATTTGGAATAGACTAAGCTTCTCGGAATCAATTTTTGGGCGATTTGGGTTCAAATATAATATAATATTTATTTTATTTATTTATTAGAATACAGCTGGATCTTCATTATCAGTCGACGATAACATAATAATATATTCAAAAACGATAAATATTTTATTGAGTATCAATATCAATAACTATAATATTATTTTAGGGTTTGTGTCAATTATATCTGTGTTTGTACACAAAACTGCGATGCGATGTCAGTCATAATAAAGTCATATAATATTAACTTTATGTGTGTGAGCGTTGAATAAATGTTTTATTATTATTATAAATCTTTTGTTAAAATAGATATGTTGCATCCATTTAGGATAGTTCATCAAATGCATGTATCCAAATCCAATTTAATGTATAATACGGATTAAATTTAACTTGAATCATAAATTTATACTAATAATATAAAGAGGAAATGTTTGTTTGTTTGTTTGCATTCAAATCAAATCAAATTCAAATCAATTTATTCAAACACACAATAGGCTCTGAAACTACTGGACCGATTTTGATAAAATTTGGTACAGATATAGAGCACACTACATTTTATCGCGGAAGAATGTACGGTTTCCGTGAAATTAATTTTGTGCGCACAAAGTAATGGGCATCATCTATGTTTTATAACTTGGCGTATTAAAAGTCAGGTCTTTGAAGAAGACTAACCATGTCTTAGCCAAGTGATTTCAAAGTAGGTTATATTTTATTTTATAACAGTTTGAGTTGCGTACTGATTATTATATTTATCAAATATTTTTTCATTTAAAATATTAATAATACTGTAATTGTTAATTATTGGTTATGAATAATAGTAATAATTATTATAATCATCGTACTTAGTGTAAAGTAGTTTTTATGTTATTAATTCATTTATATATTTTTATTACAATTTCACACAATCAATCAATCGATCAATCAATCATTTATTCACAAGATGTGGTAGTGATGGTGGTTACAATAATTAAAAATAGTTCTTACACATCCTACCATAACAATGGTGTGTGAATGTCAAGTTTAAAGTTTTAACATTAGGTACATTTTAACATTATTTTTCATCACATAATTGAAATTAAACATTAAATAATTATTATGTCAACATTTATGGAAGTTATTATAATTATGTTTTAGTACACTGTCAAAATTACATTTTTTATGTCAAAATTTTAAGTCAATTTTAATATACTAAATGTCAAGTAATTCCAGAATTAAATTTTAATAAATTATTATATGAGCAGCATACGTCAGCGGTCAGATACTATTAACATAATATTTTTGATTATGTAACATGTAGTCATTTATGTTGTAAAAGCAATTTTCTAGAAGCCATAATATGGTTAACTTTTTTTTGTACGTGTTCAAAGATAAACTGTGTTTAAAATGATCTAGTAACTTATTGTATATGTAACTATGGCCTGTATAAACACATTGTTTTTATATATGTCTAAGTTACATATTCATTTATTTGTTAAAAATATTCCACTATTAATAGTTAGCTTAGTAGTAGAAAAGTAGTCGCACATAATTTGTGAATTCATAGTCACCCTAGAATGACTAATCAAAAAAACCAAAATATCCATTTTAAGTAATATGACTACACGATATTTAGCCGACTGATTAAACGTTACACTTTATGACTGGGCAAGTTGTTATGTAGGCATTTAATTAGATGCCGTCATTTAGGATCCAATAGCTGACGAATTTAACCAGATGGCTGCGACACATACATGTTGTGATAATTATATAACCGTGTGACGTGTTTTAAGACGCCCGCGCCGTATCGTAGTTTTCTGTACAAGCCCTAAATATTAGGTTGGGGAAAAAGTTTCTTCGCATTTTATATAAAAATTCAAAAGGTTTTTTTATAAAGTTTATTTACAAGTGACTAAAGTATATAGGTGCCATTTTGTTCGATAACTTTTTGCCATCTTGTTGATAGGTACATGATCCCATTGCTATAAAATTTTTGGGGCTTCTGATGAAAAAACTGCGACAAGTGGTTTTGGCAGTCCTCTTGTGATGTCAACCTGACACTGCCTAAGGAATTCTGCAGCGACCGAAACAGGTGGAAATCTGAAGGTGCAAGGTCAGGACTATACGGCGGATGCATTAACACCTCCCAGCCAAACTCCCGTAATTTTTTCTGAGTGGCTAATGATGTGTGAGGTCTAGCGTTATCATGGTGAAAAACCACACCCCTTCTGTTGATTAATTCCGGCCGCTTTCTCTCAACTTCTTGCTTTAATCTCATCAGTTGTTCGCAGTACAGTTCAGAATTGATGGTCCTGCCTGGCGGTAACAGCTCGTAATGAATAATGTCCTTCCAATCCCACCACACACACAGCATCACCTTGTTGCGAGTTAACCCGGGTTTCACCACAGTCTGTGAAGCCTGACCGGCCTTTGACCACGATCTTTTTCGCACGTTCTTGTCGTACGTGATCCACTTTTCATCACCAGTTATCAGCTTCTTCAAAAATGGTTCGGTTTCATTACGTCGTAATAAAGAATCACAAATGAGTACACGGTTCATTAAGTTTCTTTCAGTGAGCTCATGAGGCACCCAAATATCGAGCTTTTTTGTGTACCCAGCTTTTTTCAAATGCGCCAAAACCGTTTGGTGGTCAATCCCCAGTTCTTCAGCTACATCGTAACTACTAATACGCTGATCTTGCTACACTTTTTCAAAAATGGCAACAGTTTTGTCCGTAACAGGGCGACCAGAGCGACGTGCATCTTTGATATCAAAATTTCCGGATTGAAAACGCTTAAACCAAATTTGCGCTACTCTCACAGATACTGCATTAGGTCCATAAACATCACAAATTTTTTTCGCGGCTTGTGTTGCATTTTTACCTTTTTTGTAATAAAATTTTAAAATGTATCGAAATTCTTCATAAGAATCACTCATTTTAACAATAAGAAAAACAAATGAAAATCTCAAATTTACCTAATTTGAATTTGGAATTGTCTTCTGTAAAATTAAAACTTTTTAATGATACCAAATTCAGCCAGATACAATTGGTATAGCCCAAGATATTTTATGACAAGTTCATACATACTATAATGCGAAAAGACTTTTTCATCCCGCCTGCTCGACAATGTATCGGATATATATCACGCAATCTCAACGTAAAGCATGTCATTGTCTCCCAAGGGAGATAATGTTGTATGAAACTCCCAAGGGATTAAAGTGATTTGAATTTGGAACGTTAAAATTCGTTTTTTTTTTTTTTTTAATAAGATTTAATGGCCTGGTAACAAGACCTTTAAGCCAAGTCTTATATTTTTGAGGTATTTCTTATTTGTCTTATTTCTAAATAGTCAAGTCCAAAGTCTAGTCAAAGTCCTAATTAATAGTCACGGTAGTCAATCAGTCAAGTCAGTCGATTCAGTAAAGTGGTAGACGCATTACTGAAACTTCCTAGGGAGTTTTGGCGGGAAACCCAATTTAGCACGCATTTTGTAGTTGCTATATCACTCTTCCACATTAGTGCACGTCACGAATAACTAATGGTTAATATTCCACCAATATTACACATTAAAAACCGCAATAACACGAATTTAGAAAAATAACACAGAAACACAACATTGCTGATTGACATTCCCGGCAAAACTCTAAAATTCGTATGAAAATTCCTAATAGATACGTATCTATCATAGAGTTTTTCAATAATATGAGAGTTTATTCGAAAATCGAACTGGCCACCTATAACAAAAGAAAAATGCGATTAAAAAAATTCAGAGCAAAAGCCAGTGTTTGGTGCTATTTTCAGAAATTAAAATAGGTACCTACTACGTTATTTTAACAGTTGCGTGTTTTAACATTCTCCCTAATAAAAATATTACTCTGTCCCTCCATAACTGGACAAATGTGTCCAATATCAATAGTAACTTTTAACAAAATAAATGTTTAATTTTTGTAGCCCTGGGTTTTTATTGCCTCGCAGTAGGTATGAAAAGTAGAGTATGCACCTCTGGGATAAAGCCTGTCTTCGTCTTGGGCTGCTTGAACCCCTCGCTTCACTCAGGACTCTACATAACTCCCTCGCTTCACTCGGGGTCCAATATGTTACGCTCTGGGTCCAATATGCTGCCCGTGACATAAGACACTGCTTTATCCCCTTGATGCATAATCTACTATTTCCCCAACCTATTATATTAAAACTAATATCTTTTAGGGTCTAGTTATATGCGTCCGCGCGACCGAGCAGCTTGGCCGCTACACTGCGAAATTGTATGCAACTGCATGGAAAGACGCTCCGTTATTCAAATTAATCGTTTCATACATTTGCAAATTTACGCGAAATTACAAATTTCGCGGTGTAGCGGCCAAGCCGTTTTGCCGCGCGGATGCATTTAACTAGACCCTTAGGGCCTGTACTTTATAATAATGTTGTGTTTTATAATAATATATTGGAGAAAGTAAAAGAATCTCTCGCACTATTTACATTCACACTCCTCGGAGGTTCTCGGCGAGAGTCTGGATGTGGTAATCACTTTAAATACTAATATAAATGCGAAAGTATGAATGTATGGATGTGTGGATGTTCGTTACTCTTTCATGCAATAATTACAGAACGAAATTTAATGAAATGTGGTATGGTAGTAGTTTAAACTCTGGATTAAAACATAGATTTGTCGCAGCAAAATGTGCGGTCCCCGAGATTACTTTTCTGCGCGTACGAAATTGCGGGCAACATCTAGTTTTAGGCAAAATCTTAATAATAACTCGCTGGATTAAGTACTTACTTGATTCGGCGTCTAGAGATCAACTGATAATATCTCTAGACAGCTGTATAGCCACTGTTCAAGACATACGAAAGCAGTAAAACTGGTAAATAGTTAACCCTACGATGGTAACATAATTTAAAAGAACACGCATGGTAACAGAGGTGTCACAACACCCCATATAGTAAAATGAATAAAAGAAAAAACAAAACTTGTTATTCTTGAAACAAACTTAGCCATCAATCTTCTTTGGATCTATCAGTAAAAATAATAAGATTTAAAAAAATGCTTTTGTAAAATTTTACACACGTGAGACAAATTTCCACACAATGTTCAGGACACGCAGGTCTTTTACATTTTTTACAAAAAAAAAACACTTTTTTGTTATTTTTTCGAGGACACAACACACATGCAGCATAAGCATGATTTTGTAAGTTGGCGGGGGTTACGCTTGCTGGAACTTCTTCGAAGACACTTAGAATGGCCCTTATATTTCCCGATAGTTGTCGAAGTAAAGACTCCAAGCGTCGTTTCATATGCGGCTCCACTACGTCGAGTACCTCTCACAGTCATGTAATTATGCATCATTTTATCAAAGGTATTTAAGTGCCCCTCAAGCTCATCATCATTACGAAACGCCATAATTAACTGAGAAAAAATAAAACATAAAGTGCTAAAGCGATAAAGCAAATAATTTTCAATAATTCGGCACGTGATTGCTCGAGTGGGGTGTTGGGGCACCCCTTTACCATCCTAGGGTTAAGGATGAAACTATAACATGAAGTCATCAACTAACCCTGTCTGCCTTGAGCTTTGTGATTTATGCCCTGTTTCTGAGATTTTGTCGGTAGTTTATCTATCCAATAGCACTTTGATTGGTTAACACGTTTGCATCTTCCAATCAAAAGCACTATTGATTATGTAAAGTAACAAACAATAAAAAATATTAAAAAAAATATAAAAACCGACTTCCAAAGTATAAGCAATAACATTCTTAAAATCACTAAAAAGTATGAAATAATTCTTAATGTCGAAATAGTTCCATTTTAAATTCTGCTAAAATGTTACTATTTTTCAATCTTCTTATTTTTGAAGTCGGTACCAGCCAATTTGAACGTGAGTTCTTTAAAATATAATTTGTACTTATATATATAAGGACGTAGTTGTGTTAAAATTAATGTTCTTTTTTATTGAAGGATTTATACAATTATTTAGGCTGGTACCGACTTCAGAGCAGAGAGTACTTTTAGAGCTCCGTAGCCTAATGGGTAGACCGTTTGGTTCGCACTCGAGAGAGTGCAGGTTCGAATCCCAGGTTGTGGCGTGTACTAATGAGACTTTTTCAGATCTCAAGTACATTATACGGACGCTCTAACGGTGAAGGAAAACATCGTGAGGAAACCCGCACATAGTTGGCCCCAGACGTATTGACTAGTTCATTCCTCTGGACTAGGCTGACTATGTTGTGAGAATGCCGTATGTGCTTGGGCAACCATACGACATTTAAAAACCAACTGTCCCAGGCACTACAGTATTTCAAGAGTGGTTACTTCGCTCGAAGAATACTGTATAAATCATCCATTAACGGATGCAAAGGCCTAAGTTTTTTACCGACTTCAAAAATAAGAAGGTTGAGTAGAAAAATAGTAACATTTTAGCAGAATTTAAAATGGAACTATTTCGACATTAAGAATTATTTCATACTTTTTAGTGATTTTAAGAATGTTATTGCTTATACTTTGGAAGTCGGTTTTTATATTTTTTTAAATATTTTTTATTTTTTTCTTTTCAGTGATATTATAATATTATTAACTGGTACCTGGGAGACCGAGCTTTGTTCGGAGTTTTAGTAGGACGATGAAATATTTAAAAATAAATAAAATTGAGAAAAGAAATAAAAAGAATCACAAAAATATTTATCTGACCGGGTTTCGAACCCGAGGCCAATTCGTAAACAATGTATAAATTACCATTCTACCATCCAGCTAAAGCTACATTTTATGGCGGCAAAATGTACGGTTCCCGCAAGATTTCTTTTTGCGCGCACGAAGTAGCGAGTAACGTCTACTATAGTTTAATCATGTGTTTTCAATGTCAATTTTAAGCACTTATGCATATAACACCTCCATGAAGTTGTAGTGACACCCTCGCAGGGGTAGTCAGGGAAGCTTCCTGTGACCTCAGAACGTCGAAATCTGATGAGAATTAGATTTTTGCAAAACGGGGTAAAACCAATATCTTCCCGATTTTTGAAAATCTTAGATTTTCTTAGCGAGAAGTTAAAAATAATCCCCTTTTTTCTTGGTCATTTATTGTATGAACTGCTAGACAAATTTTCATATATCTTGTGTATTGTGTTGACAGAAAAAGTTGCGGGAAAATTAAAAAATTGTTTAGAAAACTTAATGAGCATAAACATTGCTTTTAAGAGTTTCCTCGATTCCTCGTGGATCCCATTATAGTTATCATTATCCTTATTATCATTATCCAAATGTAACACTTTTAGTACGAAGGTATACAAGCTTGGCACAACATTTTACTTTTGAGTAGCTCTGAATGTTCCAAGAAATCGATATCACTTTAAAATACTATGAGAAATACCTCTATCAACATAATATCTTGATGTATGGTGTGATGATGATTGTGGTGATGATGATTATTCAATAGTCACCTATATAAACTATGAGAACACCTAGATATCAACAAAATATCAAGGTGTATGGTGTGATGATGGTGGTGGTGGTGATGATTATTTAATAGTGACATTTGCTTGCAGTTTTATAAACAATACTTAAATTTTCAAACATGTATATTTAAAGACTGAGGAGTGCTGTTCAGCCCTTTTGGATCCCTGGATACCCTGGTATACCTTGGCACAACATTTCACTTTTTGGTAGCTGCGAATGTTCAAAGAAATCGATATCGGTGTAAAATACTATGAAAAATACCTATATCATCATAATTTATCATGATGTATGGTATGATTATGATGGTTGTGGTGATGATAATTATTATTTAATACTGACATTTGCTTGCAGTTTTATAAACATTGCTGAAATTTTCAAACGTATATAATATCTTTAAAGACTGAGAAATGCCGTTCAGTGATTTTGGATCCAGGGTATACCTTGGCACAACATGTCACTTTTTGGTAGCATTTGCTCGAATTACTTCAAAAAAAGTCAAAATCACTATCGGTGTCCCTATAAATTTTGAGGATTTCTCTCAATTCCTCATGGATCCTATCACCAGATCTACCATTTGATGACAATGGGACCAATCCAGAAAAAGAATTTTGAAAATCGATCTACAAACGGCGGAGTAATCGTGTAACATACACACAAAAAAAAACATACACACGAATTGTAAACCTCCTCTTGTGTTTTGGAAGTCGGTTGAAAAACCTCACAAACCGCGCATTATTGTTTTTAATAAATATTTAAGACATTAAATATTCGTAGTAACTGGATAAAAAGCTTTATTATGCTACTTAACATATAAGCAATGGCAAAAATTGGTAATTTACCTGTAGGAACGTACGAAAAAGCAAAACATTAAGAAATACTCTCTCAAAGAATAAAATAGATAATTGACGAAAATCATAAAAGACAATCTCTTAAAGAATGAAAATCCTGAAAAGATAAGTGTACTTACCTACAAAATAATTATAGAAATCTCGGAAACAATTTAAGATCAAAGTTGCAAGATACAAATAAATTTATGACCACGACGAGCAATGAGCATAAATAAAGATTCTCTAGAAAGGAGCATTTTAATTATTTTCGTCGAATTTAAGTAATTTCTATAATAATTATAATTAAAAATTAAGCGCGTTTCCCTTGAATTTATTTAAGTAATGAAATAATAATTTATTAGGTAATTACAAGGTCACAAAAAATGTTGTCTGAGGCTAATAAAATCATTTTTCCCACTCGTGGTTAAAATTCAAGTAATTCACTAGAAAGCTTTATTAAGTAACGGCCCGTTTCAATAACCTTTCTACCGATAAATATTTTAGGCCTTTACATCCGTTAATGGATGATTTATACAGTATTCTCCGAGCGAAGTAACCACTCTTGAAATATTGTAGTGCCTGGGACAGTTGGTTTTTAAATGTCGTATGGTTGCCGGTTGCCCAAGCATTCTCACAACATAGTCAGCCTAGTCCAGAGGAATGAACTGGTCAATACGTCTGGAGCCAACTATGTGCGGGTTTCCTCACGATGTTTTCCTTCACCGTTAGAGCGTCCGTATAATGTACTTGAGATCTGAAAAAGTCTCATTGGTACACGCCACAACCTGGGATTTGAACCTGCACTCTCTCGAGTTCGAACTAAACGGTCTACCACTAGGCCACGGAGCTCTTAACTATGTTAAAAACGTCGATATTCAATCATTTGTCAGTTTTTTGCGATACAAACTTGACGTTTTTAACTAATAGTTATTGGTAGATAGGGTATTGAACTATTGAAGCGGGCCGTAAGGCCGCACCATTTAATTCAACTCATATATGCATGTAAGTATGTGATATAAACTATAATATTTTCATCTTAAGTGCTGTCGTCTCATAAACATGTCGTGTTTAGCACCACTTTACCGTGCGTGTAAAATATTTTAATAATCTGTGACATAGCTTCGTAAAATTACTCATGGTCTCATGATGCTTCGATATTTCGAAATAGAATACTTTAATTGCACTAATTTTAATTATAGACATGAATTACAGAGTAGGTAAATAATATATTATATACCTACTTAGTGCAAATAGTTTTTTACGTCCCTCGGCAATCATCGTTGTTTTTTTTTGTGTAAATGACAGATGAAGTATAAACATCGACGATTCCCGTGAGACATTAAGAACGTATTTGTACTGTACTTAGTTGAAGCTTCTATAATATTATTACATATATTTACCCTAACAGACTCTGTCTGCGTGTATGTCTGTCACCAGGCTGTATCCCGTGAATTGTGAAAGCTAGATAGTTCCAATTTTTAGATGATATATTTCTGTTTCCACTGTTACAATAAATACTAAAAATAGAATAAAATTAATATCTAAAGCTCCCACTCACCAAACGTGATTCTTTTGCCGTTTTTTTCTCGATATTAATAACGGTAACAGGCATTGAAATATTCACTGAAAAATTGAGTTGTGTTCTTTTAAAAAATAAATAAATATTTAATAAGGGTACGAGCTCTACAAAAAACTTTTTCGTTATTTTTTATATCTCGATATTAATATCTACTAGTGCCATAAAAAGTCTATAGTAGAACCCTTTGTACGCGAGTCCGGATCGCACTTGGCCAGATTTTATTCTACTTAGGTCCACTTGCGCCAATCCGGGTTAAAGTTAACCTTGGGTTAAAATATCATGCTTTCTCTTTCACAAATACGAAGAACGAGAGAGATAACATGATTTTAACCCGGATTGGCGTAAGTGGGCCTTAGTAGACATCTATATAAGTATCTAACAGAAGAAAACAATAGACCTATTCTCCTATTCTTGTGAGAAATTAGTGTAATCTGTACGCCTCATGGTATGGCATGGTGGAATTAAGATGTGAAAATGAAAAATATTATTTTAAATCCATATTTTTATCTTGCGTATTTTGTGATATAATAATCGTTAGAAATTAGGCTGCATCAAAAAATCTTTTTGCTAAAAGAAGTAAGCTTCGTTTTGCAAATGTTATGCTGTCTGCTATAATTATTTTTAACTTAGATAAATCATTATTAAATAGGTATGTTTTTCCTGTAAGCAATAAATTAGGTTAGGTATCTATCTCTATCTCTCATATAACAAAATATACGGTTACCTATGAAACGAAACCTACAGTTTTTCTGATAAAACGATCGAAGAAACTATTGACGTTTGCACTTTCTTGTCTCGATTTTGCCTCAATAGATTATATTGTATTTTATAATAGTTCATAAATTTCTTATTAGAGAAACAAAACAAGAGCACATTTAATAAGACTACTGAAGTGCATGGGTTATAATCGGTAATAAATGCTGAGAGAGAAAACAATGTATTCATATAAACGGCTGTTTACGGCTAGGCGAAACTATGGATATAGAGGAATTCCTATATAGGCGGCGCCTCTATATACATCTTGAATAAAACTATACAAGCAGAAAAAAATAATTAAAATTAATTTCTGTGATGAATTTACAAATAAATAATTTAATTTGATAAATTAAACAAAAGATAAACTTGATATAAAACAGAACCCTCAGAATATCAATATCATTTCAGCACCGTGATATAACACATAACTTTCGACTAAAATTTCATTATCTATATATATATATATATATATATATATATATATATATATATATATATATATATATATATATATATATATATATATATATATATATATATATTATATAAAAGAAAGTCGTGTTAGTTACACTATTTATTACTCAAGAACGGCTGAACCGATGAGGCTGAAAATTGGTGGGGAGGTAGCTTGGAACCGGAAAAAGGACATAGGATACTTTTTATCCCATTCCCGCGGGACTCAAAATTCGAGAACGGCTTGATCGATTTGGCTCATTTGATCTTGAAATAATTGTGGAAGTTCAGGTAAGGTTAAAACAGTGAGAAATATTGGAAAAGTAGCTGTAGGTTGTAGAAGTAGGTGTAGGACTAGGACGTAGGTTGCATTGTAGGTGTAGTCATTTATTCATTCCAGTTCATATTTAAGACAGAACAACGTGTGTCGGGACAACTTGACTATAATAATATTCATAATATATGAAAATGAAAAATAATCTCCTTTAACAATCAGGGGATGAAAAATCCTTTGAAAATCTGATATTTTTGGTAAAAAAGGGATCATGCAGGATCATGCGTCCCCAATTATCCCTATGCAAAATTCTTACCCATTCATTGCTCTGTTGCTACGCTAAATGTGAAAAAAAAAATACTATTAAGAATACGCTTATAATGTAAGGGACATTTAAGCTCAAGGTTCGCCCGATGCTAAGCAACTCACAAGTATGCTCACAAACTAGCAATACGTACCTATATCATATCTTTTCTCCAGTAACTTTTTCTTTTAAATAGGATTATTACATCCATGTATCTATCTAAATTAATTATGAAGTTAAATACAAAATGAGATTATTATATATCAGAAAACAAAGCCACATATGAAATAAAATAAGGATATCTGCGAGGTATAAAGTTTCGCCATAAAAAATTATAATCCCTGGGGAGGATCCTTTAACCGTCATATTCGTTGAGAACACTCAACACCCTGTTTTACCGTTATCGTACTCTCTTATTCCGTTATCGTCATGTGACGTCATCAACCATTTAACTTTTATTTGCCAGCCAAAGCGTATATACGGCGCCTACGTTTAAAGTATGATATTAGCGTCAAGTAGAACTTACAGTATATTATATTACATCATTATCGGATTAAATAATCCACCGTATTACGTTAAGATTAACTGTTATCAAAAACAGGGCCGTTTTGCGGTGGTGAACGCAAAAAAATCATATGACACTTTTTTAAATCATGTTTATAATCACAAAAAACCTAAAAAAAAAAAGATGTGACTGAACTGAGTCATGACTTATACTGAGTCATGTGTTATTAATGTACTAAGAACAGGCCAAGGCCATGTCTATCATAAAATATCTTCGACCTGTTACCTAAAGGGGTACTCGAAACGAATGAAACACTGGACATCTACGGTCTGCGAGAATAGAAAAATAGCACACAACATCAAAGTAAGCTAAACTTAGGACTCTCCCAAGCTTGTAGGTTTCTTGTGTCTGTAAGTTGAACGTGAAAAAAATCATGCTTTAGTACGAATGAGCCGGATCTACAGAATAAATACCAATGCTTCAAAGAAAACCAGCGTGATTTCAAGTGAGTAAAATTACTGGAGGCTCATAGGAGGTTGGGGATTCAAAAATCAGGAACTCAAGTGGGCAACAGAGATGAGTTACAAGTAACTCCTCTGGGTTGCGAGTGTCCATGGGCGGTGATGATTGCTTACCATCAGTCGATTCTTCTGCTCATTTCCTGGTTCATTTTATAAAAAAAAGAGAAACAGAACATAGTAAGACGTATCCGGTAGGGACAGATTTTATGATGAGTAACGCTAGTAGACTTTTAAACTTTATATTTTGTCGACTGTACTTCTGTCCTTTAGCGATTGTGTCTTTTCTGAATACATCTTGTCGTTTTGCTACTATATCGGTTTTGCGCCTGAGTCGTCATGCTCACTATGCTCTTCCCTCCCTCTTTTTCTGAATTATCTCCTTCGTTACTATTTATTTTATAAAAGCAGGCACTCATCTATTTTCCTATTACGAAACTAAAATACGCAGAAATATGAAATATATTAACGAACGAATGAACCACTATGTGGTAAATTTTACCCGGTAACGCCTCCCGCCGAATTAACCTAAGTATCAAACAAGAATGTGAAGGACATAATATTTACGTTAGAATTGATACTTGAAATTATTACTCTCCGAGAAGTTAAGGATAAAGAAGGATCCTACAATTCAATTAAGCCTTTTCGTGTTTTTGTTTTGTAATAAATAGCGTAATGAAGGCAGAAATTAAGGTGAATTTCTTTTGAAATGTTTAATTCATGCAAACCCTTGTTGACCTCATCATTGAAGGTTGTAACTTTTGTAAATAGTCATTTTGAGGTTAATTAACACAGATAATAAATTATTTAAAATAAATAACTTCACAAAATACTAATTTAGGTTGATTCGATGTAAAAAAATATCACAATACCTTATCTTTCAATTCACAGCAAGACCAACGATCTTATTGTATTACTAGCTGATGCCCGCAACTTCGTTTGCATAACTTCGTTACCCGCAACTAACGAAAACGGATCCCTATTTTTTATACGGAACCCTAAAATAAAAGTAGCCTATGTTAGACCTTATAACATCAGCTATCTGCCAGTGAAAGTTCCGTGAAAATCGGTCCAGCCGTTTCAGAGATTAGCCGGAACAAACAGACAGACAGACAGACAGACGGACGGACAGACAAAAATTTTAAAAATTGATATTTTATTGTTAGTATCGAATATACTTTCATATGCATCAAGTGATAAGCTGTTAATTTGACATTACAAACAGACACTTCAATTATATTTATCTGTATAGATGTATAGATTTTCAATAAGACGAAGGAGATTAAGTATAGGTGTAATGTCTCATATAATAAAAACTCCCCACACCGATCTCGGTGACTGTGGTCGGTTTCATTGAAATCAGGCCAGTTACGCAGGAGTAATTTTATAGTGTCCAAGTGTGTGCGCAGTACACAAGAACACTCTCTCTTCCTTTACTCTCATAATTCAGTGGGACGGATAACCGACACGACTGACGAGAGATCAGGCGCAGGTCCGACTTTTTACATGCCCATCACAGGTGATCAGCCCACATTGTCCTAACCAAACTTGGAAACAACATTTTTTGTTGTTCCAATGCCGGAATCGAACCCACGACCTCCGAGTCGAGAGCCAATACTCTAACCACTAGACCACGGAGGCTGTTAATGTCTTAATCTCTCATATATTAGACAATCGTCGATTTAGAAAAGTTTTCTCGAATAAAGCGTGTAAGTAATATAATAATACAAATACCTGTCAGGATGAATGGTTCCACAAGGGAAGGCTGAGCCGGTTTTTCCAATCCCCACTGACAGCTACAAATACAGAGGCTGTCAAACGAAATTGGCTTGAGCAGCGTCTAGGATAATATAATGAATGAAAATCCTTGCTAACCTTTTGTTTTTTAAACAGGCGCTGAACATATTTAAGTCTTTAGATTTGAGAAAATTTCATGATAGTCGTAAAAAGTTTCAAAATGAAATTTATGTGTGGGTATAAAATTTATGCTTTGGTCTGAGTCTTGCATTTTCTATTACTTAATTCATTTGAATATTGCATTTTGATATATATACTACCTACTAATGAATATAGATATACAATTATACACATATCTCCTTACTAATAAATTTTTTTTTTAGTATGTAGTCTTGTCTGTCAAGTCACTTTTCCAACGTATCAGTCATCAGACAAAGACAGGAACATTAAATACAGTGTTACCGAGGGATAGCTAGTATTATTTATTATTACATTTATTATTTATTATTATTATTTTTATTATTATATTATAAATGCGAAAGTGTTTCTGTCTGTCTATCTGTTACCTCTTCACGCTTTAACCGCCGAACCGATTTTTATGAAATTTGTTATAGACATACTTTGGGTCCCGGGAAAGGACATAAGATATTTTTTATCCCGAAAAAGTACAGTGTTCCCGCGGGATAATGTATTTACGCAGGCGGAGCGGCGGGCAAAAGCTAGTACTGTATAAATCATCTAATAACGGATAAAAAGGCCTAAGTTTTAAGTATTAATATTAAGAACTCTTAATATTAATTAAAATCAGAAATTTTATTAATAGGTAATTATCCTATGGTGAAAATATACATATTTGATTATTTTACTAGTGGTAGTGGTGATCACTAGCTTCCTTTTAATGTAAATTCTAGGTGCGACTTTTCCTATAATTAGTCAGAAAAAAATAAAAACTAAAATTCGATTTCTTTGTTTTTATGGCTCCCATAAGTTATAGCCGACTTGAAAAGGGTTCAAAATGTAGCTTTCTATATGTTTTTTAAATAATGTATAACATATTTTTAGCTATTCCATAAGAATTTTTAATTAAATTAATGTATTTTCACTTTTTTATCAATGCGGGATACAAATTTTCTCGATTGAGATAATTTTAAAACTAGCGAGCGAGCTTCATGGGTGTTTTACTCGGGTATTTATAATTAATTTCTCTTTCGAATTAACCGATAAAAAGACGATGTCCGATTTTTGATCGAGATTGAACACTGTGCGCGTGGTGACAACACGTTGTAGCGTTTTCGCGGCTTCATTAATTATTTAAACTTTTATGCTGATTTGCAAGGAAAGGAAAGAAATTCACAAGGAATGGTCCAGGTTTTAAATGTATTATGTTATTATGAGTAATGTGACATACTTTTCAAAAACTTGGAAAATACCCTATCATTAAAAGAGTTTCTGAGTTTGTAGATGTTTTACACAATGATCTACCGCAAATAAAAGTTTATCAAAATATTTAGTTTGTATTAAAAAAAAAAAAAAAATAAGTCAATGAGAAGACATGAAGAATATGATATTTGGCGGAGTTAAACTTAAGTGGAGTAAGGTGTGCAGCAACTTATAGTCCTCAGATTATTAACACACACACTGTGCGTTTGAGAGATATATAAAATTCAGTCACACACCATAACTTCACAAAATCAATCTGTTATCTAAGAGCCAAAATAACCCCAATGGGCGAATTTAGGCCATGGGATGAAATCCAGTATTAATAAATAATTATCCTTAACCTATCAGGAACAAACGGGGAGCGCGTCTTCGTGGACTACGCGCCCTATGACGTGCTACAAAATATTTACAATAAAATAATAAAACCGTATAAATCTATAACCGCCAGCTGTGCTCTATAATAAATATTATTGAGAAAAAGATAAATGTTTCCATAATATTTGTACGTGAACACTAATAACGTGTTTAAAGGAAAAGGAAATATAAAAGTGGGAAACTTTGTAAAGTCAATTACGAGAGCACAAACTTGCGGAACAATCAAAATGTTACGAGTCATAAAATTTATGAGTATCGTTAGCCGCAGAAATTATATTCCATAATATTTTTGTCGTGCTTATTAGATCTTACTTTTTCTCCGTGATACTGAAGGAGGAACTAATTAAATAGGCAATAAGCCAGTTAACAATATTGTAACTGATAAAATGCATATCAATGCATTTTATCAGTTACGATAGAGTAGTCTAGCGGGTCTAGGTTATCAGTTCATACTAAGCTACTCAATGAAGGTTTTTAAATTCGTCATATCTGACAGCTTTTTGACACGACAAGGACCATCGTGCTACTAAGCGTTGCCTGGTGACAAAAAAAATGAAATTTTTATTGACCGTTTTTGCAAGCACTTACGCCACCAGATGACCCTTTGTGTGAGTTGGGTCTAACCCTCATTTGCAGTACCAGTCTATACTAATTTCGGGTTAAAAATGCAGTAAGTCATTTGCACAATCATAAAACTTTACCAATTACGCTTATGCAAGTCATAATTTTCACATTTAGGAATCAACATAAGCCATTTTGATGATGGACGCTTCATGCCACGTCGATCTAGGCCCGTGCTTAGTACCTGAAGAATTCGTGTTACGGGGACCAGACAACGGCAAATATATTTAATTGTTTACTATACATATTATAATTACGATTTTTATTATATTACACACATGTTTAATACACATCCATAACCTAGGAACAAAAAACTTTTGGTTCTATCGACGGGATTCGAACCCGCGTTGACCACCAACGCCACAGTTTAAAGAAGGGGGACATACTTTTCCTCTATGACAACGCGCTCAACCACATAGTCACAGAGGTCGTCTCTATTTGTACATACTTGTGACTGACATGGCGTTACTCATTGGTATCTTTCTTAAGCTTATTAAGCATTGAAATAAAGCGCCGATTGTGAAAACGTTCTTCCATTTCAAATCATTGTGATAGCTAGATTACTATTAGTTTGTTGCATAAATGAAATATGCATGTTAATCACTCTAAAATATGAGTAAGTTTTCAGAAGAAACAGTATATTAAATATAATTATTTTCAAAGGTATAGCGATTTCTATACTTCTCATGAAAACACTCCATATAAAAGTCGCCATAGATGACACGCGTTCCTTAAGTTATATTCGTCCTAGGAAATAATTGGTAGTATCTCCGAAATTTGCACGTTTAATTTATTAATTATAAGTTCATGCATAAGTTCATACATAATATGAATATTTTTGTATATCATGTAAGTAAACTAATGATGTATTAGTTTTTTTAATTATTGATTGTTTGAAAATATTGATTTTTTGTAACATTCAGATGTTACAAAACATTTTTTTTTTCATTTATCAAGTATCCTATATATCAAGTCATCCTGATCTCAAACTCAAAATTTTTATTTCACTGTAGGTTATAATATAACGCTTATAAAATTGTCCTACATGATGCCTACCACCGGTTCGGAAACTAGCCCGGCGAGAAGAACCGGCGCGGCGTAAGAAACTCGCACGGGGCCACCTTTTAGCAAAAAGATGGGAAAATTGTTCTTTTCAAAAAATATTTTACAATGTTGTAACTTAATCTCTGATAGACTAAACTAAATATTTACATGTATTTAGAATAAATGGTATTTAATTTAATTTAATTTAATTTAATATATTACAAAAACATTTTGACATGACCTGATATGACCTTATAAAATAAATTTAATTATATTTGCCTGAACGACCTCATCCGTCGGGCTCTTGTCACCGCCGGAGTACCAGCTGTGCTAGAACCCTCTGGCTTGGCGCGCGACGATGGCAAGAGACCAGACGGTATGACCCTGGTCCCTTGGAGAGTGGGACGGGCTCTTGTATGAGACGCTACTTGCGTCGATACACTTGCTCCGTCCCATGTCCAGGGCACCTCGAGCACTGCAGGTGCGGCCGCCAATCAGGCGGAGAACTTCAAGCGGCGCAAATATGAGAACCTTAGTGGGGATCTCATATTTGAACCTTTTGGGGTTGAAACCCTAGGTTCATGGGGTCCGGGTGCGCACAAACTTTTCAGAGAGATTTCCAAAAAACTAATTGAGGCCACCCGAGACCCCAGAGCCGGCACCTATCTGGCCCAAAGAGTGAGTATCGCAATCCAGCGGGGAAACTCTTTGAGCCTTCTAGGTGTTCTGCCTAGTGGGGACGACCTGGGAGATTTCTTTTTATTGTAGCTTTTTATGTTTTTCTAGTTTTAATATTTTTTAAGTAGTTAGCTATTAGATATAATACCATAATTGTTATTTTGTTGAATAAAATTAAAAAGTTGTTATCTGTTTCCATTATAATAATATTATTGTTGAAATATTATTACATTTCCACTTGTTACATTGCTACGCCGCCGTAGCAAGTCGCTTTCAACTCGTAGCACAATGGCTACGAACGTCAACCCTCGTAGGCGTGACGTGCCTATGCAGCGCGGCGTGTGGGCTGGCTCACAACTGTATCAATTATTATTAATATTGTTTTTTAAACCCCGACGGAAAAACGACGGGGTGTTATAAGTTTGACGTGTCTGTGTGTGTGTCTATCTTTGGCATCGTAGCTCCCGAACGGATGGACCGATTTTGATTTTGTATTCTTTTTTTGAAAGGTGAATTAGTCGAGAGTATTCTTAGCCATGTTTCATGAAAATCTGTTCAGCCGTTTGAAGATCATCAGCTCTTTTCTACTTGATGAGGGGATCAGACTAACTTTCTTATGTCCGATCGTTTCGAAATTTGGTACAGTGTTACTTCAACGATATTCAAAGAACATGGTAAGATAACCATGACCTGATCAGCCGCTTGAAGATCATCAGTTCTTTAATAGTTGATGAGGGGATCTGACTACCTTTCATATGTCCTATCGATTCGAAAATTTTCAACAGCCTCCGTGGTCTAGTGGTTTAGACTTTGGCTCTCGACTCGGAGGTCGTGGGTTCGATTCCCGCATGGGAACAGCAAAAAAATGTTGTTTCCATGTTTGGTTAGGACGTTCGACAACGAGGTTCGGATGGGCATGTAAAAAGTCGGTCCTGCGCCTGATCTCTCGCCAGTCGTATCGGTCATCCGTCCCATTGGGTTACGAGAGTAAAAGGAAAAGAGAGTGCTCTTGTGTACTGTGCACACTTTTGGGCACTATAAAATAACTCCTGCGTAGCTGGCCTGGTTTTCAATGAAACCTTGAAACTGGCCACCAGTCACCAAAATCGCTGTGGGGAGCTATTATTATTATTATCGATTCGAAATTTGATACCGTGTTACTTCAATGATATTGAAAGTATATGGTAATGTAACCATTATTTATATACTTACCTAAAACAGGCGTAGTCGCAGATTGCAACAAAAGAATTTACTCCGAAAAGAGATTGCTAGTACCTTAAGAGGGCGTATAAAGCTAAATTGTCGATTTTAGAATTGATTTTTACACTTGATATTAAGCTACAAAATATTTGTTTTTTTAAATATAGATATAGCATTATATTTAAAATAAATTGACCAGAGTGAAAACATGAAATTTTAAAATTTTATCGATAGAAAAAAATTACAAAGTTAGGTCTAATTTTCAACTAAAATCAATTTATGTTCAAAACTATGCATATAAACGAGTCAATATTGTAATATATAATGTAAAAGTATATTATCTAGTAATGGTATTAGCGGTTTACAAAAATATTGTATATTGTACGAGTTACTAAAATAAAACTATTTCGGCGCTTAATACGTTCTTATTCCGCGTAGAACGATCTCTTTCTGTTTCACCTGGCACGCGTGACTGCCATGTTTTGTTTCATCAATCAGTAGTGTTCGCACCGTTGAGACGAGAGGACTGTGCTTCTGTATCGAGTGCTCCGACTCTTGAAAATACTTCGATATTATTCTATAAAAATTATGGCTAACCATAAATATCAAAGAAAATGTTCTAAAAGAGTTACATAAGAAATTAAAACTTCAACTTATGACTAATTGTCGAATGTTTGTATCTATAATTTTATTGTTTTTGTTGTCACATGTGTAGTATATGCAAAATTTACCGATACTTTGACATCATTTGATACATTCGCGTGTTGATGCGACTATGAATTTCTTTTATGGTATTTAGTAGATACTAACATAATTTGTATCGTAGTATCCTAATATATATTATATTTCTTTGTGCGTGTGTATGTCACTGGACTCCTCTTAAACGGATGGACCGATTTTGATGAAACTTTTTGTATATGTTCATATGGATTTAAGAATTAATTGTTAAGATGTATAATTGGGCCAGGTAGGTAGCGCTGCTGTCAGTGCGTCAACAAATTTAAATTCTAAGGCGGCATGAAGTTTGCCGGGACAGCTAGTATTTGTTCATTATTTTAACTTACAAACCTTTCATTTATAATTATTTTTGTATTTCAGAGCGGTTTTAGCAAAAAAAAAAAACAAGCTGATGAATACGAACCGGTTGAAACACTAACACGAAAATCTTTCATCAACTTTGTAAAATAGATTAAAATCTAGTCTTCGAATTATAATAATCGCACTTTTATAGGTAACTCATCAAATGCAAAATATGCCTTAACTAATCTAACTAATTATAATATTAAGTAACATGACCTGACTAATTCATCAACGTCGAGGCAAAACTACTCAAGCTAGAAACGTAATATTTGGACTGTTGCTATCTTTTGTGACATATAGATCGGCGGTCTACTAAGAAGCTATTTTGCGAAATTCACCCCCTAAAGGGGTAAAAAGGGTTATCAACGTTTCTATGTAACTTTTTTTATGCTCAGATCTGTTTGAAATTTCGTGATATTGCTCTTTACCATGATTTACTTAAACTACAATTCAATATTTACTAAAATTCGATATCTTAAGGGGTAAAATGGGGTACTAAACTTTGTGGGGAAAAAAATATGAAATGAGCATTTCGGCTTGGAACTTTGTAAATGTAGACCTAAAAGAAAATGCGCCCCAGGCTAATTAACATATTTTGCCGCCCCATTTACCCTTTCTGAAAGATGATTTTTTAAAGTTGTTTTAGAAAAAAAAAATCAACAGCCTAAACAGAACTTTAATACTAACTTGTTCTAATATGTATGTGTTTATGTTAAATGCGTTCAAACTGAGAAAGCGAGCGAATGTTTTTTACGCTTTAACCTGTTAAAATCTTTTTATACTTAAAGCTATGAAAGAATATTGTACTTTAGAAAAAAAACAATAAAATCAATAGCCTAAAACAGGGATCGCGAACCTATGGCACGCGTGCCATCGAATCCTCGAACGTATAGCATGCGACACAATATTTTGGTCACGTCACATATCACAAAATTTTGTAAATATTTACTACGAAAAAATTGTGAAATAGGTATTACATAATTATATGACAAAGCTAACATAATAAGTTATTTGTCATCTATTTTACATCAGAAATTATACTAATTCTACTTTCATTTAAATTACAAGATGATCCTATTTTCACAGTCTTTTAGTTTAAAATTTGAGCAGATTTAACCTATTAAATAGGATAAAAATTTTGATCGCTCGCTTCGCTCGCTCTCGTTTAACATAAAGAACATATTATATTATTTTGTAGCGATTGTCTGTTTTAGCCGGTTCATTTTATGATATTTTTCGAAGTTCACCGTTATTCAGTGTTTAAGGGGAAACCCTGAAAGACTGTGCTTTAAAGCATAAATAGGTAAAACGAAAAAAAATGGGCGCCCATTATTCTAATGTATATTATAAAATAATCCTATTTCCACAGTATTTTAGGGTTTAAGGTTTGAACAGATTTAGCCTATTAAATGGGAAAAAATTTGCTCGCTCGCTTCGCTCGCTCGCGGTTAACATAAAGGACACTACATTATTTATTACCGATGTTCTGTTTTAGCCGGTTGAATTTATAATATTTTTCAGAAGTTTATATTTTAGTACCGTTTGAACAGAGTTGAAAGTTTGAACCTGTAAAATAGGGAAAAAATTTGCTCGCTCGCTCGTTTTTGGCTTAAAGAATGTATTATAACATTTTGTACTGACGTTTAGTTTTAGACTATAGATATTTGTATTTTTCCGAATTACACAGTCTTTCAGGGTTTAAAGCTTAAACAGGTAAAAACGAAAAATACATATTATATTCTAATGTGCCCAGGGCCTCTAATAGCTTAACGACGGCCCTGGTTATTTAATGTACTTGTAGTCGTTTTATTTTCTTGAACCACCCCCCTACTAACTAACTAAAACCTGACTACGCCCATGCTATGATAAATCATTATAATGTGATGATGTTTGGTATTATGGTGGTGGTGATGATGATGATTACTGTAATTGACATAGTGACATATGCTTGCAGTTCTATACACAAATCCCCAAGTATGTATCTATAAGGAGTCAGGAGTTCTGTTCAGTGCTTTTGGATCTAGGGTATACCTTGTAGCAAAATCTTACTTTTTGGTAACATATGCTTGGACTAATTCATGGAAAGTCAAAATCACTATAAGTGTCCAATTGTCCATATAACTTTTATTTTTAGTCTATATAAATGATCTTCCATATATTATAGACGAATGTGATGACGTAGTATTGTTTGCAGATGATATCTCGGTAATATTTAAGGTAGATCGGAAGGATGGTCAGCTGTTGTACGTTAACAACACATTAAAAAACCTTTCTATGTGGTTTAATTCAAATAATCTTGTTCTTAATGCGAAAAAAACAAAATGTATCAGATTTTCCTTACCTAATGTAAAAAGAAATGAGAATTCCGAAGTTTTAATAGACACGGAAAAAATAATTTAAATGACTCAACTACTTTCTTAGGCAGTCATATAGACTCAAAGCTACAAATGGAATAGTCACATTGAAAATCTTTTATCTAAACTAAGTGCTGCTGCCTTTGCTGTAAGGAAAATACGTCGACTGACAGATATAAAAACTGCTAGGCTAGTTTACTTCGCTTATTTTCACAGTTTAATGACATATGGCCTCAGCTGACTTAGATACTATTTTCATTTTACAAAAACAAGCAGTACGGGCTATTTATGAAATTAAATGTTGTGAATCGCTAAGAGAAAAATTGAAAGAAATTAAAATTCTCACTTTACCCGCGCTGTATATATATATATATATATATATATATATATATATATATATATATATATAGATACGAAATTATTATATACACTCGAAAGAATATAGGCTTATTTAAACAAAAATGTGACTACCACAATAAAAACACTAGAAATAAAAACAACTACAAAGTTCCTATATTTATATTGAGCAAAACAAATAAGTCTTTTATAGGTAAGATTTTATAATAAAATACCAGAACAAATAGTTTGCTTGCCAGAAACAAAATTTAAAAGACGTATTAAAGGAATGCTAATCGAAAAAGCTTACTACAAAATTGATCATTACATAAATGACAAATATGTTTGGATCTAAATTTTAAATATATCTGAGTGTAGTTCTTCTCAGGCTCTTCATCCACTGATTGACTTGTTATATATTACGAATTGTCTTGTTCTTTGTTACTGTAACGGTGTTTCTAATAATTAAATAGTACGTAATGTTTTATAGAAAAAATATGTTAAGCTTACTAACCCCACAAAAATATTTTCTTGCCGACTTGAATTGTCTTTTAATCTTTATTGACGTCAAAAAATGTTTTGTAAATCTATTTTGAATCAATTATTTTTGATTTGATTTGAATAAATCGAGAAGTTTCCTCGATTTCTCATGGATGCCATCATCAGGTCACAACCCTTTACATAAAAAAAAACTTGAGAGGTGTCAAGGGACACCCGGATGGAACGAAGTTCCGGATGAAAATATCTGGCTTGCTTTCTATAAGAGAGAGAGAGACAGACAGAGAAACATGCGACGCCGCACAGCTTACAATAGCTTACTATAGCAAAAAAAAGACATACAGACAGACAATTGTACATGTATATATAAATAAATAATAATACAATATCCAAACCGATATTATCCATACATACATTACATACATACATACATACATACATACATACATACATGCATACATACATGCATACATACATACATCAATATAATAAATGTATACGCGTAAATATTTAATTTTTAAAAAAAATTAAATTTTCTTTTGTAATTAAAAAAGTGTCGTGACAACTTTTCGTAAGAATTTTTTCCGTCTAGCCCCCTTTCACAACGCGCGATAAGGAACTTCGTTCCAATAATTTTGAAAATCGGTCCACAGACGGCGGAGTAACCATTGAACATAAAAAAATATATACAGCCGAATGTATACCCGCCTCCTTGTTTGGAATTCACTTATAGTGTCCGTAAAATTAGTATAATCATAGCTTTACTTATTATGGTGACACACCCAATTGAATTAACTGTACCAAATTATTAGCGACCCGAACAAATAGTAGAATTATAAGCTTCTCACTAATTAATTTTTGTTTCCACTTTATAAAAACAAAAATGTAATGTTTCTGGAATCTACTGCCGGTGACACCATACTTTAAAGTATAAAGTATTTTTCTCTGTAATAATCGAGGTTAAATTTGGACCATATTATCTTAAAGTGCTGATAACTGGTGTTTTCACCCTTTATTGTTAATTATATTTTTTGGTTTATGGTGTATTTCCGGTGTATTTTTTAGTTACTATTTATCTCTAGTAAATGTACAGACGCATAATCCGACTCGTACTTAGTCAAGTTTTATCTGACTTTTTGCGTATAAGTACTATGATCGTACAAAGCGTGACGCGGCCCGCAGAGACGTTTTCGATGCGATGGACGAGTGCGGGCGGTGTGAGGTGCGCGGGTGAAATCAGATTTTTTTCTAGCTTTGTACGCCCTCTTAACGTAATTCGTAATAACTAATTAGCTGTTGATGGAAAAATACTTAATAAACTTTAGCGGTCCCCAGACGAGGCGACGCTTGGAAAATAAAAAAAATTAACTTACATAATATGTGACGATAATGATTATAATAGTTAAAAATATTATTTGTTACTTTTTAGAGTTTAGTTTTTGTTTCGGGGAGATTTCAAATTTTTATTTTTATTTTTATATAGGTATTACATTTTTCAGTTTGTCAAATGTTTCAAATAAAAATAAGCAAAACAAACCTAAAACGCCCCCGAGACGATCAAACGGTTTGACTCAAACACGTTGGAGTTTTCGTGCTGTTTGATTTTCTCTCAAAAGTCTATGCGACAAGTTGAAAATGGTACAAAATAGAGATACTACTCTTAAAATTATGTGCAATAGCTCATTGGATCCGGAATGACGTCTAGAAAAATGTGCCAAAAGCGTGTATTAGCACATAAAAAAATTGCAAAAGTTATAAACAATTAAAGATGAAAAAATGGCATTTCGTTTTTTGCAGATATTTAATAAACTATTAATATTTAAGAAATTTCAAAAAAAGATTCTGAAAGAGGAGGAAATTTCCAATAATAAACTCCTAACTCCCGGAACTCTATCTCCATTATTTATAATTTTAATTTAACGCTGAAAATAGGTCTGCGCGTGACATTTTTGGGATGCGCGCGTGGCGTCATAAGCGAGTACGGCACATTAATTAATTTATTTAAGGTATTGATTTTTTTTTTAATTTGAAAAAAATATTGTGTATTCTGAACACTATAAATAATTTATTCCCGTTGGAAATTTTACTTAAAGTTAATTTTTCAACGAGTTAAACTATTGTTAACTGACGAAATTTTCTCGAACTACCGACTTAATTGTAAGTGAAAAAAAAAGTTTAAATAATGGTCGTAAAAAATTTTCGCTTTGTAGTGCCTTTCTTAAATACATACTTAACAAGATAGTGCCATAAAAGTTAAAAAAAATATTTATACTTTGTTTATAACAATTTTTTTTCTTGAACAAAAACTTAAAAATCCAAGTAATGTTGTTAAAGGAAAAAAAAAGTTTAAATAATGGTCGTAAAAAATGTTCGCTTCATAGAGCCTTTCTTACATACATGCTTAACAAGATCGTGCCATAAAAGTTAAAAAAAATTTTATATTTTGTTTATAACATTTTTTTTACTTGAACAAAAACTTAAAAATCCAAGTAATGTTGTTAAATGTGGCACGATAAATGTGGTAAATTAAAATTATAAATAATGGAGATAGAGTTCCGGAAGTTAGGAGTTTTTTATTGGAAATTTTCTCCTCTTTCAGAATCTTTTTTTGAAATTTCTCAAATATTAATAGTTTATTAAATATTGGCAAAAAACGAAATGCCATTTTTTTTCATCTTTAATTGTTTATAACTTTTGCAATTTTTTATGTGCTAATACACGCTTTTGGCACATTTTTCTAGACGTCATTCCGGATCCAATGAGCTATCGCACATAATTTTAAGAGCAGTATCTCTATTTTGTACCATTTTCAACTTGTGGCATAGACTACAATTTACATAAGACAAAAACAAAGTCACCAGAAGATAAAAAACAGGTCTCTCAAATAAAGGACTTTGGACGTCAAACGGAACCATAATTTAGAATTTTACCTTTCAATAAAATTAATATTATTATATTACAACCTCCAAAACATCCAAAGTCCTGGTAAGGGCTTCTTGGTGTTCCGCCTCATCATTACGAGACTCGAACAATGATCGTAAATCAAATATGGCAGCTTGTGGCTTTCATCTAGTTCACAGACGTACCGGAAGAGGGAGCTGCGCAGGGAGCTTATTTGTAACGGTAAACAACATCTAGCGGCTGAAATGCGGAAAGAAGACGATGTACTCTCTTAAAGGACTTTGGACGTCTTGGAAAATAATATTAATTTTATTGAAAGGTAAAGTTATAACTTCCGTTAACAAAATAGCAAAATTCTCGAACAGATGATGTTTCTATAGACGAAAATTGATTAAAATAAGACGATAACCTTGACAGCTGACAGTAATTGAGTTGCCTTCACTGAGACATCCTTTTAGCTCGAGCACGTCGACTCACCGATATAACTTCATATGAGTATTGTCCCAATTTTATGAAAATAAAAAACTCAAAGATGAAAAAATAGTTGGAAACTATTGAAAAAAAAACAAACAATAATATTATATTAGAAAATAATATGAATTTAATATTTATGCTGGCAGGCAATATTATTCAGAGCAAAGAACTTTTCTGTCTTATCTTAAATTCCTTTTGAATGTTCATTTATTATTTTTATTTCAAGTAAATCTCTGTCGTTATTCTTTAGTTTCATTTAGCTAGATTAAGATTATCGAAACGATGTATAGTAAAGTTGATATTATATGTAAACTGAAAATAGATTTAAATCTAAATATATAAAAGGCAAACCTGACTGACTCATCTTTCAACGCACAGCCGAAACTACTGAACGGATTTTGCTGAAATTTGGCATACTGATAGTTGTAATGACGTAGAAGAGCTCCGTGGCCTAGTGGGTAGACCGTTTGGTTCGCACTCGAGAGAGTGCAGGTTCGAATCCCAGATTGTGGGGTGTACCAATGAGACTTTTTCAGATCTCAAGTACATTATACGGACGCTCTCACGGTGAAGGAAAACATCGTGAGGAAACCCGCACATAGTTGACCCCAGACGTATTGACGAGTTCATTCCTCTGGACTAGGCTGACTATGTTGTGAGAATGCCGTATGTGCTTGGGCAACCATACGACATTTAAAAACCAACTTTCCCAGGCACTACAGTATTTTAAGAGTGGTTACTTCGCTCGGAGAATACTGTATAAATCATCTATTAACGGATGTAAAGGCCTAAGTTTTTTAATGACGTAGGGATTTGCTAAGAAAGGAGTTTTGAAAATTCACCCCTGAAGAGGTGAAAAAGCGGTTAAAATTTCTATGGAAACCGAACTTCACGCGTATCGTATAAATTAGGGAAGGATTAATTTTATTTTACGCCGATAGTAAAATACCGGATTGGGTACGTTTTATTTGACCTTTTTATATAATTACGACCTATACATTTCAATAAAATAAATAAATTTAATATAATATTCGCAAACATGTCTAATTGTCTACGTCGTAAAACTTTGTCTAATGAGTCCGACAGGATTTACCTTGTCGATGTGTGAATTAAATTATTTCATAAAGTTAGCATTCTAGAGACACTCTGTATCAAAAACAAGCAAAATCACTAAATGTAATGTAGGTACGAAAGTTTCATCTCAACAACAACTAACAACGTGTTTTGATATTATTTCGAAAAAACAGCCAAGTGCGAGTCTAAGTCGCGCACCGAGGGTTCCGAACAAACATGTAGTGATTTTGTTACAGCTAAAAGGTATTATATCCCTGAATATTTGATATGAATTTCAATTTAATACATCTACACGTTCATGAGGAAAGGGGTAGTAAGTTTAAAATTATTAAAAATATTTTTATTATATGATGTAACTAAAAATCTACGGTTTTCGCACATTTTCCTTTATTTGTGCTATAAGACGTTCCTTCGTACCAAATTTCAAGATTCTGAGTTCACGGGAAGTACCCTGTAGGTTTTGATTCCCTTGCGTGTATCAAAAATTTGCGGCATAAACAGCTGGTTTTTTTTTATTGCGTTGGCTTAGAAGTTGAATTTTTTCACATCTCCAAGGGACAGTAGACCTGAGTATTTGATATAAATTCCAGCTTGATACCTACGCGTTCCTTAGAAAAAGGGTCTTGACAGACGGACGGACAACAAAGTGATCCGTACCTTGAAAGAAAAAAACGGAACCCTTATGGTTCCGTTTTTTCTTTCAAGGTACGAAACCCTAAAATATGAAAACCGACTTCGGAGGTAAAATACAAAAAAAGTATGAAATAATTCTTATTTTCTAAATAATTTCATAATTTTGAAGTCGGTGCCTCGGACTCGGATGGACGGACTCGACACTGCCTGTCTATTCTCTAAGAACATTTTCAAATCTCGACAGCTGAATCCGCGGTGAGTGTCAAATTCGTATATGATATTTGACACTCACCGCGTCATTCAGCTGTCGAGAAATATGAAAATGTTCTTAGAGAATAACACTGTTGGTCTATAAATTGACAATTGTGTCAGACGTGTCAAACCAACAACTATAAATTATTATTATACAAACGCATAGTTGTACGATTTATAGGTATATACAACCATGCATTTGTACCACAACCATTAATAACTAGTTATTAATCTAAGGTAGCGAGTATAACTTTATTGACGTGTAACATTTTCCTCTCGCTTTCTTGCAATTTGTGGGATTGATTTAATGAAATGTAACGGAAGTGTGTAACTATTTGAATTGACGAATAAACGGGCGATGGAAGAGTTGGCCGTCAGATTGGAATAAAATATTCCAGTATTGTATTTTTTTATCATAAGAGAAAATCGTACTAAGCACTGTGTTTTTTTTAAATATTATCATAAAATTTTACACATGATGTGCGCAGTGCGACTACTGTAAGGCTCGCTCATTTTTTTTATTAATTTATATATTTCTAAACATTATTTAAAAAATATAATATTTTCTTCCTTCCACATTTAACTTTGCAAATTTCATACTAAAAAGAGAAGGAAATAGAGGAAAGAAGTTTCCGCTTTACGTATTAATAAATAAATAATATGATGATGGTTATATATTTTATAGTACCTACAACATTCAAAGTTCAAGCTAAAATTCATACGTACCTAAGCTACGGGGTGACTTTTTAAGATAGCCATACAATTTTGCATGAGCGGCAAAAATTCAAAATCTTGCAATGAATCGTTTATCTTCTTGTGTACTGAATGAAGATCAATTTTGAATAGCTATCTTAAAAACGCTGCGTCCCGTTGCTTCTCGGTGTGTCAGACCCTTAAGGTGCAAGAGGAAAAGTTGAGTGAGACTGTCAATGTTCTTGCTCTCAAACATAACATTAAAACTTAAAAAACTTTGATCACATCATGTTTTTTTTCGATCATGTATTAACAGTGATAATACAGTAAATCAGAACAGATTATTGGGTTTGGAACTTTATAATGTATAAAAACATACATTTTCTGTTATATGAGATTTGACAAGAAAAATGTAACTGAACAAATGTTCACTTACATATCTTTTTACAAAACTGGAACGGTAGCGAAAAGTTACAGCAGACCGTATAAGTCCAAACAATTCCTCGGAGCACTACTCGTTTTATAATAATAATCGATAGAAGATCCAGAGCAAAGCTCCATCTCTACGTAGTGCTAAGGGGTCGAGCCTATTTGAAACACTTTGGCAGTCAACAATTTGAGCGGCCCTTCGTTGGATGCGATCCAGAGGGATAAGTTGGTACTTTGGTCCCCCTGCCAGAGATGAGAACAGTATTCCATATGAAGCAGAATCTGCGCCTTATAGAGTTGTCGGCGCTGGACAGGACTGAATTCCTTTTTCGACCTAAAAAAAACACCCAGCTTCTTGGAGGCAAACTTCTTGAGAGGAACGCGCAAACTTGTGTCTTAGTAGAGTTGAATCGGATTAAGTTAAGACTTCCCCATTAAGAAACTTCCTCCAATGAAAGATCAACATCAGACACTAGTTAATTTTTTTTTACTCTAAACACTCATGGTATGAGACTTTATAATGTGAGCGTTATATTCATAATATCTTTCTTATTTAGAGGTTTGTTTTGCTGGGGCCCGTAATTTAGTTTGCGTGGAACTATTTATGGAAACGGAACCCTTTTTTTTTAAACAACCCTCAAATAAAAGTAGCCTAAGTTACTCCTTATAATGTCAGCTATCTAGTAACTACCTTATCTGTCTGATCGTTTCAGAGATTAGCCGGAACAAACAATCTGACAGAAAAAGATAAAATAAAAATTTCTGGTGTAGGTATGTAATGTAAATCAATTTTATTTATCACTTCAATTTTATTTGTTTGTATCTTTGAGTATCCAACTATACGGAGACGACATGACAGCTAATTTCTATGTGAAAAAGTCTCGCCACTTTCTGCGGGAGGGGGGACCGCACCGCTAGTGCTTGACACTATCGATGTTTTACTATCGATGAGTTCGGCTAGTAATAATTATGTGTGGCAAAAGTAAATTTTAAAAATTATATCTATTAAATCTTAACTACAATATTTAATTTACAATTTCGCTCAGTATCATAAAGTAAATAAGTATTAAAATGTTGAAACATGCAAAAATGGAAGCGTCATCCAGCGTGAAGAAGAATTTTAGCATTTTTAGCAGTGTTGCGAATATCATAGTTGCGGAGCGGCTGGTGCGTACAACCAATTTGTAGCATTCCGTAATACTCAAGAAACCCTAATAAATTTGCACTGACCATCCGTCTGTCTGTCCGTCTTTCTAGTATGTGTAATTATGAATATATATAAATGAAATTTTGTATAGTTTATAGGTATTTTAAAATTGAAATAAGAATTTATAAATTACCTTTTTACAAAGTCAACCATTTTCGAGTAATCGGTCTCCATAATGGTTTATAAGTTGGTCATCCTCCTGGCATTTCTAAACTATAGGAGATAGAAACTTGTAAGTTCCCATGTTGATTGACTATGCTAAAAACTCTTAGGGAAAATTATTCTGAGCGAAATCAATTCGAAATCGATTTTTTCAATATTTACCTATATTTTCTCTTATAAGTTTCTGTATGTCTAACTAGTCTAACTAGCACATAGAATAACTAATGAGAGAAAGTATAGATAAATATTAATTTGCGGTCTAATCTGACTGTACGTAGTTTAAAAAAATATTTGTTTATATACCTAGGTAGTATATAATAATCTATACTAATATTATAAAGAGGAAAGATTTGTATTTTTGTGTGTATGTTTGTAATAAATAAACTAAAAAACTACTGTGCCAATTTCAAAAATTATTTCACCATTAGAAAGCTACATTCACCCTGAGTAAAATAGGCTATATTTATTGCTAGAAAAGATTAGGGATTCTTATTAAAACTTTAGTAACGTAACCCAAGGTGTCAAAAATGCCATTAAACAACTTTCGTCGCATGCGCTGTGGAAACTATTGATGATAGAACAAAAGTATGTTTTACAATATTAAAGAACATCCATACATTCACCATCTATCCGAGCATTTCTCAAATTTTTTGACCATAGCCGCAACGTCGATGTCCCATGTTTTGGTCTTTGATTATTTTTTTACTACGATAACATAAATAACATACATGACTGTCGTAACTTCGTTGATATTATTTAATTATCAGAGAAAATATCAAAGCTATAAATAAAACACTCTCACTACAATAAATAATTAATAATCTAAAATACCAAAATTTTCGTAGTATGGAAAATAGGTTGTCCCATTGCGACCGCGGTGATTTTGAACTCATTTATTTCATTAAATTCTAAGAAACGGAATATATGTTATAGTCTTAAAACACTACTTAGAGTATTTGAATACATATTTTATGTAGTATAATAGTGAAATACGTCGTAAGTTAATCAGTTTCAGGAAAATAATATTGTCTCATAAAAAAATTCCAAAACGGAATTCAGATTTTGTTACCGATTTTTGTGTCGAAAGATTTTTTAAACTACAAAGTTAATTGATTTTTTTTCCTTTGGCAACACTATTGACGACATTTCACATTGCTATTTTGTTGTGATGTCATTTCGGTGTCGACAACAGCCGCGGCTTAACGTAGTGCTCTGCACTGCGACTAATTCGATCTGGATTTTGTTATACTGTGTGAAGGTAAGTTCAAGATACTTAATTCTCTTGTTGAAATTGATAAATAGTTCTTTTAATGGGCTACAATTTGATGTAAAATACTGTTTTAAGTATTGAGTTTTAAAGAATATGTATTTTATTCAAAATCTGTACCCGTCATTTCGTTACTTCTGTTTTTGTTACTTTCGCGTGGTAACGTATAACCAGAACGAGGGGTAACAAAAAAGGAGTTTTTAAAGCTAAGTACACATTTCGTAAAATTGCCATACTGGTAGGTAGGTATCTATATTCGTTTAATCCCCATAATGTTATATATATCTTTTGTTATGTATATATTACTAAATTTGAAGATTATAACACAGGATAAAACTAAATAATTTTCATTTTCACTTATTTTGTTTTCATTTTATAATGGAGTGTCAAGTGTGTGTATGCTTAGCCTTACATTTCCGATTTTGTTACCCAAGTTTCTTGTTTTGATACTGTCCCAAATTTTTTCTGATAATAATGGTAGATATTTCTTTTTCTTTAAATTGAAATGCTATAATGAATAATTTAAAACAATTTTATGATAAATATTATTATAATTATAAATAGTAAATATAACATGCCTTTTTCTATTTTAGAGGAAAACTAAACATTTTGATTAGAAAGTTTAAAAAAGGTAACAAAAAATACTCAGTACTGCTAAAAACAATTTAAATAATTTTTTTCACAATTTTTACTTTTATCAGATGTTGTTTAATTTATGATTTACATAGAAAAACATAAATTTATAATACAGTCTGCATGTTTCTTTATGGTTTTCATTAATTTCCAAGTAACAAAATAAGAACTTTTATTTCGCCCTTAACTAATAATTTACAGGTTTTTTGTATAAAAACTATATTAAAACAAAAAAACAACCATAAATTCAGAATCTGTCTAGTTTTAGCTAGCTGTATTTAACATAATATGTCCAAAATATACTTATTGTATTTTAAGAAGATTATTAAAATGATGGTCAAAAAATTTGAGAAATGCTCATCCATCCTCACAAATTTTCACATCCTATCCTAATAGGTAATAGTATAAAATGTGAAAATTTGTGAGGATGGATGGATGGATAGATGGTTGGATGGATAGATGGTTGGATGGATAGATGGTTGGATGTATAGATGGATGCTTGTTACTCTTTCATGCAAAAACTACTGAACGGATTTTAATGAAATTTGGTACGGTAGTAGTTTAGGCTCTATCTTCTTCGATCTCAAGCGAGAAATATTGTTTTCAATGTCTATCTTAAAATACAGGAAGAAGAAGGTGTAAATCAAACTCAATCTTATAATTTAAAGCTCGTGGTAGAGTTGACCGGTAAGTTAGAGTGAGTTGTTTTGATACTTTTAGTTATATTTTCTTAGATACTTATTGTGACTTCCTTAAAGGTGTTTCCAGTACAACTATACGGTGAATCGTCGATGGCACATCGAGTGATGGTTTATTTTCCATGCCTGGAGGAGAGGAGGAAAAAGGAAATCAACTTAAGACAGTTTCGATTTAACTAAAAATTAACCAGTATCAAGATCGTTTAATCCAATTTCTCCAGTATTGCACACTACAAAATTTTATTTCCCTATTTGCCATGAGATTCTGGTACACCTATACCCGTAAAACAAGTTCTTCGAGAACTTACCACGAGACCAGATTGACATGACGTGAAGCATCCATATATTATATTTAAAATATATTATATTATTAAATAAATAAAAATACCAAAATCGTACTATAATCGTAAGTATGTGTTGACTTGAGAACCTCCTTCGGTTTTTTGTCGGTTAAAAAAGGTAGAGCTAAGTAAAAATGCGGAATCGTTTTGATAAATAGGGTCCACCCTAAATACGTTTTTTTTGCATTTATAATAGTTCTGTTCCACCTCAATGTTTACCAATGTTCACCATAAGTAGTTCAAAGATTAGTTCAAATTCACGGGCAAAAACTAGTTAATTATAAAATGCACTTTTAATAATTTCAAAGTTGGCAAGGCGCGCTGTTTTAATCTCCTACTGTGGTTCGTCTGAACAATAAAACATGAAACTTCAAAATGCACCGAGCAAATTGTACTCGTACGTTTGGGAAACCAAGAAAAATGATTAGCGCAAGCTTGGACCCAGGCATTCCTAATCATCCTATTTTTAGGAAATCTAAAAAAATAATGGTCAGAATAACATACTGATAAAGTCGATATCGATATTTCTTTTACGTTGTCACAACCCTCAGTTTTTATGAAGTGTGGCCTGTTTATAAATTAAAAATGCATAATTTCAGGATAAATTTATCCGCACATATTTTATTGTAATAAATAATAATTAATATAAACAAAAGTTTGTTAACACAATTGAATAATTATTTTATAATAATTTGCAAATTTTCAATGTGTTTCGTGAAATAATATCATGAAGAAAAACAAAATTGTAAATAGTGTACTAATTAATTAGTCATGTTTCTTCATTATGAAATAGTAAAAACAAGAACGAATATGAAATAGAAGTTTTTATAAATTACTACTTTTAAATATTACCCTAAATTTGGATGTTGTACGATTTAGTAGCAACATTTGTTCATCGAGTAAAATTTTTGGATTTTTGCTAATATATCGCAATTATTGTTAATATTTAGGCAAAATAATACATACACATGGAAAGTAACACCATCCTTTTGTTTATTTGATGTTTCCGATCTGTTTTTGCAGGAAAAAATACAGCAAGTCGGCATTTTCTGCTCCGGTTCGTTCCGCCTCGCTGTAATTTTCCGAATACGTCAAAAACGCGCAGCAACTAGTTTTATACAACCCTCACGACCGGAGGGTCTAACCTTTGGCAGCGGGGAACGCCTGACAATGGCGTCTCCGTTATAGTTGGATACTCAAAGGTTTGTATAATTAAATGTAAGTTGATAAAACTAAGCACTAAATACCTCACCCTATTGCCAGTACCTATAAATGCTGGACGTACACGCTCCTACCACAATGATCATGCATGAGCAGCCATAACCGGCATGCAAAACCTAGCGTGTATAATATAACAAAAATGTGTAGTTACCCATTATTTGTAGTTACAAATAAGGAGTAACAACACATTTTATAATAACAGAGTTCGGTTGTGCCTGTCGATTATGCCTGTTCATGCATAACCATTATGCACAACATAGCACATAGCCTAGCTTCATGCTCATGCACGTAAACCTGAGCAATGACTACTCATAGACATAGATACAAAAGTAGCAGATTTGCAGCTGTGAAAGTGATTTGGTTGCTATGGAAAATTACGGTGTTTGATGGATGGAAAGTATTGGAGCGTTGCCAGATCTACCTTAATACCCATAATTCCTTGACTTCACTGTCGTTACGTATTGGCTATTCCATTTTCAGCTTTGAGTATCCAACTAATTTTCAGAGAGCAAACAAAAATATTTACGCTGCATAATATTTACAAAATCCTTACTAAAGCTGGATCATAGTAGTTTCCCACTACGTATATAATAGTACCTAGTCCAGATGAAATCAGTCTGTGAAATGCTATTATTTTTGCATATTTCAAAAAGAAACAGGTACTGGCGGTAAACTCACTGATGTCTCTTTTTAGAAGCTGATCCATTCCCTACGTTTTACAAGAATAGCCAACAGTGGCAAAGGCTGGTTCTCCTTCATAGGGAAGCCCTAGCCTGTATAATAGGTAGGGATTTAGCTGACGGTTTTCAAAAGGTAAGCGGTAAGTGAAGCATATAGGAATGGAGTTATAGCAAACACACGCCACTGATAGCTAATTTCTCTCAAAAACTCTCAAAAACTAGGAAAATAGAGAGGAAGTGAGGAACACATTGGTGATGAGTGATGACTCAGTTCGCGTACAATGCCACTACGTGCTTAGATCTGGGTTAAAGCTAACTTCGGGTTAAAATATTTATTTTATACTACCTTATCTTATCGGCGCAAGTGAGCCTTAGCGTACAATCTGAACCTAAATTCTCATATTTGAAGTAGACTTTCCGAAGTTTTTCCGAACTTTAGAAGTCGTTCCTTGTGACAGAATGCCTTGAATTTATTATGACAAAAAATATGCCTAACGAGTTTATGCCGAAAAACAATTATGCCAAAGTATTATTATGACAAGAAAAATTATGCCTTACGAGTTATGCCTCATTAAATTAGGACAAACAATATTAGTCTAAATGATATTTATGCCTAATGATGTAGTATGCCAAGAAACCATTATGCCAAAGTATTATTATGCGTAGTAAAATTATGCCAAGTGAGGTATGCCAAATGAAATTATGACAAATAAAATTATGCGAAAGAAGAGGATCCCTGCTAAACTTCATCCATTTATTTTCATGATTTCAGAAGTTAAAAGGGCGGACAGATAGACAGACAGATGGGTTCCTTTTAGTACTACAGAATCCTAAAATGAAGAAAATTTCAAGTTGAAGCTACTTCAACTGAGTTTATATAAAAAAACTTACGAATGGACTGGGTACTTTTCATTTAACTGGACAATACCGACGCCACCCCATGTATACCTTTTTGTTATTATCAAATGAATACGAGGACAATAGTACTCTGAATATGACAGAATATTAATTTTTCATATTATATGAAAATAAAAACATTCACCCTCCAAATTGTTTTCGCGAACAGCTCTTTTCAGTAAAAATGGACGTGAATGTAAAACGTACTTGACGTTATTTTTATTGATTATATTAATAAATCCTTTTCAAACTTCAAAATTGTGCTTGTTCAAGGACCTTAATAAAAAGGTTCTTAATAAAAAGAAGCATCAAAAATGTTCGGACCATTTACTCACTCTCGAGACTGACTCGTACTCCGCCCGCTGGCGCACGTTCAACTGTGGACCTCCATACATATACTTACGGACCCCCAGGGATCCGCGGACCACAGGTTAAGAAACAATGTCTTAAACCATTAAAACTAATTTAGAGATTAAAAGTATGGACACAGTACTACAACCTACAACCAACACCCACAACCTACACGTAGTAGTAGGTGTGGAACCTACACCTACAAACTACATCTACTACCAACCACTACAACCTATACCTGCAACCTACACCTACTCCTACTTTATGGTAGGTAACACATACAACCATAAACCATTTAAACTAATTTAGAGCTTAAATTTGATATAAGTTGTAAAAGTTGTAATTAAATAAAGTACACCTACAACCTACACTTACTACCTTATTCTTGAGGAAAATCTGATAACTACTTTTGAAGTAAATTTAACACATTAAACGCCGATCAAATTTAGTGGATGTTCCATTTGGGCCGTGGGGCTCACCGGTGAGCGACAGCAATACTACCCATTCAGGCCGCGGGGCTCACCGGTGACCGCGCGATAGGCTCATGTTTACACTCAATTTTCTCACCGGAGGACACAATGATGGTACAAAACTATATGGAGCGTGGCCGGCGCGGCCCTGGAGAACAGTTAACGTGTACTAGCTCGTTTCTACACTGAACATAAAAAAAGACTTAGACGATTTTTTAGCTAAGTGACACAAAATGTTGTGACGAATGATTTCAAATCAAAAATGGTCTAAAAAATAAATATTTTATTATAAAATATTTAAAAATGTTTAATAAAATTAAAAGGCTGTCACTTATTTTTAGACATTAACAAAAAAAATTACTCATATTAAACAAAAAATTAAACCGACTTCCAAAGTAAAAATACACAAAAAAGTATTAAAATAAAACTTATTTTCTAAATAATTCCCCATTGAAATTAGGCTATTTCTATACTTAATCTTTATAATTTTGAAGTCGATACTAGCCCAAACGAGATTCGACAATATTTTATAGAACTCACGTTCATATTTGCTGGTACCGACTTCAAAATTAAGAAGATTAAGTAGAGAAATAGCCAAATTTAAAAGGGGAATTATTATTATTATTAAAATAAGTTTTATTTCATACTTTTTTGTGTATTTTTACTTTGGAAGTCGGTTTAATTTTTTGTTTAAAAATAATAATTTCACCCTTTTTAGTTATATATTTTGTTAAGTTGTTATTAATACGTCTTAGGAACGTCTAAAATAAACGATCGAATGTATAATTGAATACGCGCCAAGCTTCCATTAGGTATTGTTGTTAAGGTGATAATGATGATTACTGTAAGTTACAAAGTGGCATAGCTTGCAGTTCTTTAAACAATGCCGAAATTTCCAAACGCGTATCTTTAAAGACTGAGGTGTTCTGTTCAGTGTTTTTGGATCTAGGGTATACCAACTTTGGTTTCAACATCTTATTTTTTGGGAGCATATGCTTATCGATATAAATTTCGAGGAGTTCCCTCGATTCCTGATTCCTCATGGATCTCATCATCAGATTTCCACCTTAGTGACTAAAGGACCAATTTCTAATTAAACCTCTTTGCAATAACAAAATAATTTTGTGAATAGGTCCATTAACAGCAGAGTAATGTTCAAAGATCTCCGTGTTAGTTTAAAATAATATGAGAATAAGAAATACTATCATGGATCCCATCATCAAGTCACCTCTTTGATATCAAAAGGACCAATTTGGGATTACACCCTATACATCACAGAAAAATTTTTGAAAGTCGGTTCACAGGCGGCGGAGTAATCGTTGAACATACAAAAAAAAAAAAAAAAACATGATCACATCTGAGTGTTTTGTGGACAACAAAAGGACGTCTCTCTTATTCTTCCACTTCATTACAGTAATGCCCTCATTGTTTTCCTTCGCCACGAATTGGCCTCGCTTCAATCTAGCATTCACTACATCCTTTGACAGATGTTTTCGGTTCTTCCGAAGTGTGCCTACAAGATGAGTCTCGACTCTCGGCATCCAGAAGTTGTTTGGCGTGTCCAGCGCTGCGTTTCCGGGAATCAGAGAAGAGCGCGGGATGACCGGCGGCTTGACCCCCGCGGCCCCGCGCGAACGAAATGCAGATTTCCAACTCCGTGCGCCGTGGTGGTCACCGGTGACCGACAGTTATTTTTTTGTTAATTATTTGGATATTTACAAGAAAAATTAATTTACAGTGGGGTTTTCGACTATTTTGTACCGTATGAGCCAATAAAATATAACATGTAAAATTCGTCAAAATCGCAAATTAGCATCGGCCGATACGGAAAGCATAGTGGTGGACACCGGTGACCACCATGGCGTTTAACGTGTTAAAGAAAACCTGTTGCGCGTTGATACTTTACGTAACTAAGTTCAAACCCACTTCAGACATGTCCTGACATGCTCTCTGTTAGTTATATTTGGAGGTTGGATCCATCATTAATCTGTATATACTATATGAAAGAGATCAATTTATTTTTTGCGTTCTGTCGTTGAATTATTCGTTCGTTCGATAACGATTGACGATTCAATCATATAAATAAAATCATTTGAAACATTATTTGCCATTAGACTATAATATTTTGCGATATAAAATAATATATAAATAGGTATTTAATATCTTATTTACTAGGTATTTCTTAATTAGTAGATATTATTGTCAAGTCCTGAGTCCACATATTTTATTTCGTCATAGAATTATAATACATTAAGATACGCGGAACGTTTGTGTCGTAAATCGTAATAAGGTGATATGACGCGTTTCCGACTAAATACGAATTAGATTAATTATTACGAAATACGCACTTAGAAACAATAGCGTATAATTTTGATTTCACAATTATCAAAACGGCAATCATCACGTTCACTTTGAAATATTCTTATAAATATTATACTCTTATTACCTAAATTCAATATGTAGGCATTTAATTTTAAATTATTTTTGAAGTGAAAACTCCTTTTAGCACCTCCTTCTATTTTTAGATGAGATAAAATCTCTGGACTCGCGACACCGTTACGAGACGCAGTTAGCGTATGGTGAAAACACTATGCAGAAAAAGTGTCTCCAGTTAAATGGCAATCATCCTAATCACTTTCACCTTTACATTGACCTTTACCACCAACCCCCCCCCCCCCCCCCCCCCCCCCAACTTAAACACATTTTTTTTCACAATGTGTCTATGTATGTCAATGTCTTTCACATTCCATAGATAACATTCACATAAAAGTGCGTCACGTATTTGCGCTTTCTGGCATATTGTACTATTTTTTTTTATTCTGTGCTTCTGGACAGAGTCTTAGGCTGACCTCACATTAGGCGTGCGAGTGTCGGGTGTCGAGTGGCGCGTGTGAGCGATTGAGCGTGATCGTCGCGTACGCAGCGCCGCATCGCTCCCAGGCCCGAGGAACGCGGCAACGCGCACGCCTAACGTGGGGGAGACCTAAGAGCCTTTGACAAAAGAACACTTATAAAGTTCAAACTTACAAGTTAAATGAATAGGCAATCTGACTAATTTTTTTTATTGCATAAATGAATAGTACTCTAAAATATGAGTAACTTCTCAGAATAAACCGTATATCAAAAGTCAATATTTTCAAAGGTACAGCGATTTGTATAAAAAATTTCGCGAGCCTCCTAAAAACGCTCCATACTAAAGTCGACCTACAAATAACGTCACTTGTAGGTTATAGTATATGAAGTATATGGCCACAGGAATATATTTGTAAATATCTCCCAAATTTGTGCGTTTAAGTTCATACTTACCATAATGAATGTTTTTGTATATGATGTGAGTAAACTAATGATGTAGGTTTTGTTTACCAATTTCGCAAAAAAATATTTTTTTTGGTACTTTTTAAATGTATTTTATTAGTAAACTACACATAAAATAATATATTTTTTTACATTTACCAAGTAGTAATGCCTCAATATTTCTGAATATATTAATGAAACTAAATATTTCAGATGTAGTCCGATCCCCTATTATGGTCGAATTTTGACCACTAGGCAACCACTAGTATCAAGTATGTTGTTAATCTATCTATCTTCTTATGTATATAAAAGGCAAAGCTGATTGACTGATGTATCAACGCATATGCCAAACCCTTGAGACTAGAAATGTAAAATGTTGCACACGTATTTCTCATGACGTACGCATTCACTAAGAAATTATTTTTCAAAATTCATACCTAATTTCACCCGGGCGAAGCCAGTATGCAATAAATAAGGCGAAGCATTTGCTATATTTCATATTATTTACAATTTTACAGTAATAGCTTCTGAGTTATCGGCATGTTTGGACAGCGAGTTATTAAAGATATTTGCTCCATTGAAGTAAACAATCCATTTTAATAATATTTTAATTAATTAGGAGTTCGATCGAAATGTTGTTTTCTTACCATATATTTGTATTATCTAATGCAATTTCATTGGATAAGCAAAAGTCTGAAATGAAAAGAAATGAAAGACAAGAATGTGAAAAAAAAAATTAAAGTTTTTTTTTAAATTTTCATAACTATAGCTGATTTTTATTCAAATACATGAAATTAATATGTCTTTTAAAAGGAACAGCTTTGCACTTGATGCTTATGAAAGTATTTATTACTGTACTTACAATAAAAACCAATTTTTGAAAATGTTGTCTGTTCGTCTGTCCGTCTGTTTGATTGTACCGGCTAATCTCTGAAACGGCTGGACCGATATTCACGGGACTTTCACTGGCAGATAGCTGATGTTACTTAAGGCGTAACAGAGCTACTATAACTTAGGGTTCTGTTTAAAAATTAGGTACCGTTTCCTTTAGTTCTATACAAAAGATGCGGGCACCAGCTAGTTAAATAATAAATGTTATTATCTTTCAAGATTCAAGTTAGATATCGGTCACTTTATTGTCAATAGATAAAAAATCACAGCATTTTTATCTTATCTGATTTTACTGAGTTTTGATTGATCTATAAATAAAATATAAAACAAAAGAAATTTAGAAGACAAGGGTATTGTGATCAAAGATAATAGTAGAAATCATCATCTACTACTTCTCACTGACAAGGCTCAGGGTTTTTCTTAATGTTAAGAGAATTAGGCTGCACTTCACCATAGCGTGGTGAAGTCTACTATGATTTGGATGACTAATTAACTTAATGTTATCTAGATGATTCTTAGTCTTTACAGAATACACAAGAGTGTTTGAATGTTTCTACTTGAAAAATTCTCATTGGTAACGCGGGAAGTCGGTTTAATTTTTATTTATAAGAATTTGCCTCTAGCCTTGTTATTGCAGCTTGATCCGCCAATTATGAATAGTTTGATCTCCTAATCTCTTAATGCGATTTTGATAATTATTATCGTATTGATTTGAGATGAATTGAGTTGACGATTTAAACTCAGATACCGATTCCAACAGCTGAGTAAAGTTTTTTTTGCATAGTAACATTCTCAAAGCGAAGACTTTAAGATAAATCTATCTCTAAATACAAAGCTTTAACTTCACTTCAACATTAGAACCCACTTGACGTGTACTGACTACAACGCCCTCAATCCATAAACTCAATGTATTTTTTTCGTAATAAATAATTGTTCAATTGGGACAATTATTATGGGGTTGTTCAAATTGTTTTGTCTGGTACGATAAAATAGAAAGTGCAACACGGAGAATAAAAAAGATATAAAGCTAAGGCTTAGCTCCATAAAAATGCTAATAAAGTAACACATGCATCATAAAATTGGTTTTAGAATCGCTTCAGGTGTGCTCCTGTTGTAACTTTTTACCTTTACCGGCGGCGTCCCGTATAATAAATTTTATTCCTATGTATCTGGCAGAGAAATAAACGATTAAAATGGACGACCGCCATGAAACAAAAGTGGAAATACCTCGTCCCATATTAAAATCTTGGCCCTTGTCTTTAAATTTCTTTATTCGCTGTAGGCAACCATTTCTCCCTAGAACTCTGCTTTAGTTGATGTGAAACACAGCAGCTATTGCAACGTAAACTAATTACTATACCATAAGCCTCTATAAGTCACTGGAACCTCAAGACTGTGGTGAGACCCTCGTAAGTCTGCCGACTGCAATGTCGGTCTGTTTATTACAACCGTAATATTAATATTATAAAGACTATGTCTGCGCACAACATAAAATGGATTGCAATGCCAATGTCTCGCTAAAAATCGAGAACGGCTGGACTGATTAGGCTAATTTTGGTCTTGAAATAATTGTGAAAGTTTAGGAATGGTTTAAGCGGTGAGATGAGAATAGTTACGGAGAAAATACGAAAAAAAATGATTAAATTTTTCCATACTAATTACTCACCGCTTTATTTGTCACTTGTCTGTCAATATTAATTATGTCTGTGCATTTAGTTTTACCTTTTGGCTTATTCCAAAAAATCGTCCGTCTCCGGCAGGTTCAAAGACTTCTAAAGACGGAGTCATAGTTTTTGAAAGTTGGTACTATGTTTTTCTGTTGCTCTGTCTTACTAACGATGTATCAATACGAGTGGATGAGAGAGCTTATATCGGTGTATAAACGCGTGTTTCGTGTCATGTAATGACCAGCTCAGTAGGCCATTGCAGAGCAGTAGCTCTGTGAATTTATTGTGTTTTATCAATGAAAATAAATGTGTAAAGGACAAATTTATTTTAAAACATCTAATATGTGTTGCTCCGCTGCATATTGTGCCTCAAGAATGACGACAGAAGGTGTCAAATACTTGGAATTATCATTTTACACGTAATGTTTTAACAATGTTTTGTGAACTAAATAATGAGTATTTTTATAATATAAACAGATAATCATTAAATTTAACGAACCCTTTTTCGTACTATATCACGCTTTAATGATGAATATCACGTAATGAGTAATAATTTGTGCAAAATAAAAGCCTTGTTTTTCTGCGTATTTTGAGTGATGTACCCTACTGACACAAGAGTTTATCGATAAAGATAATAAACTTTTACTAAACGGTTTTATTAGGTCTCGGAAATGCTCCAGAAGAAGAGGCGAATAGATTGAAGCAGTTAGATGCGAAAATTAGAAGAGTGTGTCCCACCAGTGAGACAGCTTGGTGTGACGGTATTGATACGGGGAAGATATTTCTGTTTTACCGGACAATTAAGAAGACTTACGATAATATATACTTTCTTAAGCATATTTTTTTTATTTAGTTTCCAATTAAAATGCACAAAGAGCATTTTTCCATTATCCGATCCGGATCGAATACGATATAGGTATCGAATGCCGATACAGTAATCGATATTCAGTAGCCATGCAAGGGCAAGTAAAATATATGAAACACATAGGTCTTTCACATTATCGGTTTGATATCGGATAGAAAAGCACTTTTATTCCTGTAAATATGGGCCTAGCAGGAACAATTGACAGGTGCGTAAATGCAATGTTATAGAATGTCAATTGTATGTCATAATTTTTATACAAATGTCTTTCGATAACGTAACGTTTACGCAATTGACAATTGTTCCTGCTAGGCCCCCAAGCAAGTGAGTAATCTGACTGACTCAGCTAATCTCTCAATGTATTTACTATTTAGATGCTAATCAAAAATGCAAGTACAATACAAAGAGAGGAAATCGAACGCAAAATTTTTGTGTTGTCAGATTTGACATGAGACTCGTGTGTTCGATTTTCAGTTCTATTGTATCAGTCCAGAGTTATATTTTCAATGCTCTGAATTTTCCCCGGCCTTCCAGATTCCTGAGAGTATGTCCGTCGGGATATATTATCGGGTCGGTATTACTAAGGCTTACTTACTAATAAAGAGGAAGTTCTGTGTTCGGCTGTATATATGTCACCATAAAATTTTAAAAACCGTTAGATTGTAATATTACTAGAGATATTATAAAATGTCGACAGATTGTCAAATAAAAATTACTTCTTACAATTTTACACGTTATTTTTCGTTACATTGTAATATTTACCCTGCCGATTGGTTAAATGGCAAGTGCCCCGCGCCGCCATATTTGTTTTCTTTTTCATAATAATAATTAAAAAGAAAAATAATGCGTACAATTATTGTAAGGAGAATTTTTTATTTGACATATTATATAATATTATATACAGCCGAACACAGAACCTCCTTTTTTTAAAGTCGGCTAAAAATATTTATGAACGGTCTATTTCTATTACAATAGTGCAGAATTGTTAGGAATTGTAAACTTTCAATTGGTAGATATAGGGAGTAATTTTATTTCATGTAAATAGTTATTAATAAAACGTTTTCTCATAATACTTATTTTATAATTAAAATACGCAATTGACTGAAGAGTGTGAAAGAATTATGCTACTAATTATTTCATACATTTTACTCGCCTTTGGCTATTGTGTATCGGCTATCAGCATTCTTTACCGATATCGTGTCGGATAATGGGAAAACGCTTTTATGATAAAAACTAGATGTTACCCGCGCCTTCGTGCGCGCTAAAAAAATGCCGTGCCGCAAAAAAGTAGCCTATGTGGTCCTTTCTATATATGTGCAAAATTTCATCAAAATCGGTCAAGTACTTTCGGAGCCCATGCAAACAAACAAACCTAATAAGAACACAGTATTTTTACACATCTAATAAAATCTTGTTAATTTCAAATACCTATATCTTAAATTAAAAAGGTAGGTACTTAATGAGTTTTACACATTATAAACTGATGACATAAAACTTAAAATGTGTTTATAAAATAAAAATTCAGAATTATAAAAATATCTACAAACGTCGATAGGTACCACAAAAAAGTCGAGTAGTTTATCGATATTATATCGATATACGTTACATCCCTGCACGTACACTAACACAATGCACACAAGCAGAAAAAGGACACGCGTTTGCTGGCTAAAACTCTCTCTAGTAGTTATATACTCAAAGGGCAGGTTAGTGTAGGTTCAGTTGTAATTGTTGTTCTGCATATTTATACATTCATAATATTATGTCTCTAGTTCTCTACTCTCTATTACCTGTTGATTATTATTATTGGCAGTAATAAATCTCTTTGTTTCTATTTTTTCAATTAAAGTTTACATTACCTACTGACCACTCTGCAAAGGAATATAATACAAAATACCAAATAGCAAATAGAGGTAGGTTTAGTTTGTAATTAATCCAGCCTACAAGTGTTATGAGCAGTCAAGGGCTTTAGACAGCGCTACATACTCTATAGGAGTTGTGTTTAATCTATGGCGGCATATTTCAGAGTTGGCCGAGCGCGGGAAAATCAGTTCTATTCCACTTACCTATCGCGCTGCATGGCTGACGTGACGCGCTCCGCTCGACGTTCGAATTTCGAAGAACACGAGTGATTTTTTTATGGAGTGAAGTTCTGTGACTACGATTTATTAAACAGTTTTCAAAATATTTGTGAATTGTTTCTCATCATGCCGCGGTTACTTAGTTACTAGGTAAGTTTTATTTTATTTACATGACTAAAAATTAGTAAAAAGATTTAAAATTATTTAGGAATAATTTAAATTATTAAATTAAAAATAAAAATGTTTAGGTTGTAGGTTTGTTTAATTTATTTTTGGGTTTAAGCAAAGTTTCGGAACACAAAGCTTGTAATAACTTTTCGTTAAGCGTCATTATTAAGACTAGAGGAGAAGCCTTAGCGGGTCTGGAACTTACTTCCTGTTATTTTCTTTGCATTTTCTGAGAACATTTACCAGAGTAATATATAATACATATTTTTTTACATTATCAGAAAGAAGAGATTTCAACGAACAAAAATCCCACCGGTTTTTTTTTAAACTAATATTTTGACAGGAGAATTTTCGATTGAAAATTAGGGTTAATTTTTCGACATTAAGTTGACTTATTTATCTTATTTTGAAATAAGATAAAAAAATAAATATTTTAAAACAAAAAAATTACAGTGTATGTAGGACATAAAAAGGGTTTTCACCAAATTTCGTGACGATTTTTTTTGTATAAGATAAAAATAAAACTTGAAGTTTTGCCGGAAATTGAGATAAACCGTTTTTTACCCTAAGAAGCTCACCCCCTTACCAATCGCCCGTGAATTATTTTTCCTTTTATTTTTGTTATGTTCTCTTTTCCAATGGGTTTCATCCTTCTATTTTGTTTTTCAAAAATTATCGGTACTAGTTTATATTTTGCATCTTACTAAATATTTTCTATATAATAGTTATATAATATATACCTATATGTATGATGGATAAAAAGGATAGTAAAAAATCAATTTTTGACTAATAGTCAATCAAACATTAATACAGTTTTTAACAAAAAATTACATTTTTAACATAATGCGGTGTTTCTTTGGGAATGAGAAAAGATTTGAATTTCAAGACAAAGAGAAAGAAATTTTATAACAATAATTACCATACATGTAAAATTAATATACTTTAATAATACATTATTATAATTTTATTTTTTTTTCTATTCATAACATTCTGAAAAGATTATTTGTTTTTGATCCCTTTTTTTTTCCTTGTGCGCAATTTTTTAGCACCTAAATATATTTTTTTCAAATATCGTACAAAGTACAAGTTTCATTTGGCAGACTGAACTTTGAACAATGTATATGCCTAGGTTTTTATTGGATTTTCGAAAACCAGGTAATATTGTCCTTGCAATGGCATATCTATGATCAACTGTTGACGAAATACAGTCATCACAAAAGTGAGATCAATAATGAAGAATATGAAAAACGCCCTTTACAAAAAATGTTGTCGCTAGTCACAACCGTAGTTAAAAATATATGCAGTTTTTTACTAAATTGATTTCATTAATTATATACCGGGTTAATGTATTTAATTTAAATCAGTCGGGTTAATTTTTTTAATTGAAATAATTATTAATGTAAAATGTCACGAAAAATATAGGAATTTGAACCGTAATTTTCGTTTTCGATTACTTATAGCAAAAATCGTTGTTTTTTTGTCTATTATAGTCCTGTAACTTTTAATTAAGCAACGGATTAAGTACTGCACTTTTGCATTTTTGAGTATATAATATTGTTTCCTTTTAGAAAGCATACAACTTTTGCTGATTTAAAACAAATGCATAATCCCTATTGTTAAGTATGGAAGTAAATGAAACTAAAACCGTACTAACCCTCTTTTCCCATTTTTATAACTTTTTTTCAATTTGTCAGATTTTATTTAATATATGTTTCAATACTCATAGTGTAGCTGTAGGCTATAAATAAATCTACACTAATATTATAAAGAGGAAAACTTTGTTTGTATGTTTGTTTGTTTGTTTGTTTGTTTGTTTGTTTGTTTGTTTGTTTGTTTGTTTGTAATGAATAGGCTCAAAAAGTACTGGACCGATTTCAAAAATTCTTTCACCATTCGAAAGCTACATTATCCACGAGTAACATAGGCTAAATTTCATTTTGGAAAAAAATAGGGTTCCGTAAGATATTTGGGTTTTTCGGACACAAGGTGTAAAAAATCAACCAGAAAAGTTACTTATTTTGCGTACGCTGCCTAAACTATAAAAGATAGAACCATAAAATGTTCTAATTAATTGTAGATCTTATAAATATCTACAAAAAAGTCCGCGACACACTATACCTATCTATGTCGAGTGAGGCACAACAACCATTTTTTTATTTAGAAATCTTAAATTTTTTTTAGACTACATTTAAACGCGTTTATTTTACTCATGTTATTAATCCTTATCAAAATAAATTATTTCATCACTAAGTACAGTTTATGTAGATAATATTTGGTCTTTGAATGATTAAAATTGGACGTTTGGTTTTGAAGTTATGGCGAAATTAAAATATTACGATTTCTGCTGCACGGCCCGTTGCGAAGTGGGCGTCACCAAGGCGGGGTGTGCGTGCGGGTTAATGTTTAGTTTAGTTTAGTTAAATAGTTTAGTTATTTTATAAACATCAAATTGATAATATCTTAAAATATAATACATTATAATATCTATACATCTATACAGTTAAATACAATTTAAGTGTCTGTTTGTAACTTCAAATTAACAGCTTTTTACATAATGAATCTGAAAGTATATTCGGTACTTACAATAAAATACATTTTTTTTTAATTTTTGTCTGTCCGTCTGTCTGTCTGTCAGTCGGTCTGTCTGTCTGTTTGTTCCGACTAATCTCTGAAACGGCTGGACCGATTTTCACGGGACTTTTACTAGCAGATAGCTGATGTTATAGGGTCTAACATAGGCTACTTTTATTTTAGGGTTCCGTTTAAAAAAATAGGATTCCGCTTTCGTTAGTCATAAATAAAGTCGCGGGTAAATTTCAGCGATATCCCAAAGTATTGTTCAACGCGGACGAAGTCGCGGGCAAAAGCTAGTTATAAATAAAGAGCAACGCCAAAATATCAGCCTTCATTTATTTACTATTTCACCTGTCACGCTTTTGTAAAATTATAGCCCATTTTGCTCTTTAATCGGAAAGTAAGTAAAATATACAGTATATTTATTACTACTTTTGACTTAAACGAGCTACGGATACACGATAAGTCGAAATAACATTTTCAACGAGTTAAAAATTTTACCAGAGTTTAACTGCCCAATAGAGAAGATGCATATTTTTATTGGCTTTTCGAAAAGTATATAATAAGCCAGGAAATCAACCGTTGACGAAATACAGTCATCACAAAAATGGAATTGTTGGAGTGCATTAAAACGCTCTATACAAAAAAATGTAGCAGGAGTGACGTCACGCTATTGCAAATGTATGAAGATTAATACTAAATTGATTTTATTAACTTTTGCATTTATATTATAGCAATTATATATCATTGTAATAACAAAATTGACACAAATAACAAGAATTTGAACAGTTAACTGTAATTTTCGTTTTGCGATCAAAGCAAAAAAAAATCCATGTTTTTCTAATTCTGTAACTTTTTAATTTAGCACTAATTACTGTCCTTTTTGTATTTTTTGGTCCATATTAATTATGTTGCCTATCGGAAAATATAAGAACTTTGCTGATTCAAAACAAATGCGTCTTCTCTGTTCTCAAACGCTACTAAAGTTTACAGCCCCCTAGATCACCGGCTGTCATTGCCTTTGTGCAAGTGACATATGAGCCTTTTATTTTTAACCTTGTTTTCAGCTGCTACTCCTGGTTTAAAGCAGTTGACATTTTGTTAGAGCAACGCTTTTTATTGATGTGTAACATCTAACCTTTCGCTTTTTTACAATTTGTGGGAGTGATTTCGTGAAATAGAATGGAAGAGTGGAACAGAAAGTCGCAGAAGGGAGTTTTGCCGGGAATGTCAATCAGTAACGTCGTGTGTATTTGTTATTCTTTTAAAATTTGTGTTATTATTTTTTTTAATGTGTAATATTGGTAGAATATTAACCATTAGATATTCTTTGACGTGCACAAGTGTGGGCAAGTGATACAACTACAAAATACGTGCTTTTTTTTTGTATTCCCATCAAAACTCCCTAGGAAGTTTCAGTAAAGCGCCTACCATTTTATTGAATCGACTAACTTAACTGATTGACTACCCTGACTATTTATTTGGACTTCGACAAGACTTTGGACTTGACGATTTATAAATACGGTGATGAAAATTTGAACAAATATTCTAGTATTTCCCGCATTTAACTTGACACGTTATAAGCCGATGCCATATAAAAAAAAACTATTTGAATTGGCAATTTGGCAAATGAGCGCGCGGCAAGGAATTTGTAAGTATTTTGTATAATACTTACAAATTCCTTGGCGCGTGGTAATTCGAATAATTTTCAGTGTTTAGCTTTTTCAAATTTTGAGGTTGATTTCTGTCATTCGATAATGAAAAAGTTTCCGTTTTTTTTTTTTTTTTCATGTTAGAAAATCGTACTAAGCATTGTGCTTATTGAAATATTTTCATAAAATGTGACAAATCATATGCAACTACTATAAAGCTCGCTCGGCTTTTTTAATGTAGGTTATATAATTATATATACGTTAAAACACTTAATAATCGAATCAAGGACATCAAGGACATCGAAAGTCAGGATATGACTAAAGTGTGTTCCGTATCTAACTATCTACGTGCAATAGGTTTTTAAAAGATAATATCCGACTTCGCTTAAAATTATTTATCTACTTTTCCTAAAGAGTATTTAGCAAGACCTATTAGCATGAAAAGTTACAAGTTTTTACCTCTTATAGTCCAAAAATTACCCTTAAAACAGGAGTAATAACTTATAACCATAAGATATTTTTTTTATAAAATATCCAAAACTTCTCGCATACTTTCTTCATTTATTTTTTATGTAACAAGACATAACAGGCAAGCAAGCCTGATCGATTGAGACTTGGAAACTCTTACATTAGAGGAGTTATTTAGTGCGTGGCCTATAATAACTCCCCACACCGAACTCGGTGACGGTGACCGGTGAACCGGTGGTTCATTGAAGCCAGGCCAACTACGCAGGATATAGCTCCCAAGTGTGTGCCCAGTACACAAGAGCACTCTCTCTTCCTTTACTCTCATAATCCAGTGGAACGGATAATCGAAATGACTGACGAGAGATCAGGCGCAGGTCCGACTTTTTACATGACCATCCGATGCATGGATCTTATTTCTTGTCCCAAACTTGAAAACAACACTTTTTTGTTATTCCAATGCGGGAATCGAACCCACGACGTCCGAGTCGAGAGCCAATATGCTCTAACCACTAGACCACGGAGGCTGTTGCCTATAGGCTATATTACTACAGAGTACAGCCACTTGAAGTCAACTCATAATGTTTTAGCATATAAAAAACAATTAGGACAAAGAATAATCTAATCCTTAATATGCACACCAAGCATTTTTTGTAGCAAACAACCGCTTATTGTCCTATAACGCAATTTAATTAATGTTATTGTATACACGAGTACCTTCTAATATAATAACTACATTTGCCCCGCAGAGTACAGTTTACTTGACATATTACACATGGCTGTGATCATGACTATTTTTTCATTTATATTAATAATTTAATATAACATCTATGGACGCTTCCACACCACTTCAATTTAGTCCTGCGGGTCTAAAAAGGCCACTTGCGCAATATCATCGCAAATATCGCTATTTGACACTAAAGCAATTCTGCTCGTGAATCTGTCAAATAAATGCATTTCAGCCAATTTCTGCATATGAATTGTATCCAAATATTAATATGAATTGCAATTCAAGTGGCCATTTTACGATCGCTGTCAGTAATTCATAACAAGAATTGAAAATGAATTGCCAAAACGGCCTTTTTAGACCTGCTGCAGTACCTACTAAGTATCCAAAGAACTTGCGTCACAGGCACCCGATAACGGAAAATATATTTAATACTTTTATACTATATACATAGGTCTATCGAATTTTTATTATACTATACAAAATACTATATAATATTTAATACGCATCCAAGACCTAGGAAAACAGAAAAAGTTGTTGTTCCTTCGGCGGAATTCAAACCCGCTACTTCTGGCTTAAGCGCGACACGCTAACCGCTAAGCCACAGAGGTCGACAAAAGTATAATTGCTTTGCTGCCAAGGTAATTACTATAAAAGCAACATATTTTCGGTAGAGAACCATTGACTTATGGGCTGGATCGGCCATAAACCGTACGGTAACTGCCGTTTTCAATAACCTATTTATCCATAATAATTGCTACTAAAGATAGGCAAATCTTTGCTTTTGTCTTTACTCGCGTTTATGATATCTACAGATAGATGACATTTCCTACTGAAGCGGCTCATCTATCGGCGGGAGAGCGGATAGCCTACTAGATATAGGGACGCTCATATAAATCTTAGTAATCTGCATTTCAATTTAATTTTCAACTTACTTTCCGGTAGGCGAAGCTTACTATAATAACGTCATTTGCTTATTTGCCAATGTCGGCCGTTAGCAAAACAGTTAACAAAACTCTTACCATCAGGTGGTCTGCTTGTTTTCCGGTGTTATTTCATATGAAAGGTACCTACCGTCTAGAAAGTATGTAAATATTATTCTGACAATACGCATGTTACCAAAATTCTTTTTTCGTCTATTCGATTTTAGAAAACAGGTTAATAAACAATCTAGATCCTATTTTGTAAATTTAAAAAATTACGAAGATGCAAACAATAAGAAACAGAGTGATATATCGACCTGTGACGTCACGAGTTGCAACCACTAAGTATTATTTCGTCATAAAAATGTATGTCGGTAGCAGATTGAGATGTAACAAATCATTTAGCAAGTAAAATATGGACAATATTAATAACTATTTATTTTGGATTTCTATTCAACAATTTCACTTTTCTCTTGTAATCAATAATCTCTTGGGTAGGTACTTTACCCGCAGCCGCCGACCTAGATTCAGTTTTTTTTTTTTTATCTATAGCCTTTTTTATTTAGACAATAACTTATAATATATAGTTTAGATAATAATATAAGTATTTTAACAAGTTTTTGCTATGCGATGAAAAGCCTTTAAATAAAAATAAAAATAAAAAACAAGTTTTTAAATATATTTTTTTAATACTGTAATGGTTTTTATGGTTTTGTATTTAAATAACCTACGATGTCATAATGGCCGATAATGTTTTCATTATGTCAAATTTAAAAAATATATAAAAGTTTGAAATTCGACACTAGGTAACATCCCTATTTCTAGACGTTATTGTGAAATCCCTATCTTGCAGGTTAATAATAACTTTTCTAAGGTTTATTACGTAGGTAGGTCAGATTTTATCTAGAAAAGTGAGTTTCCTGACTCAATATTCAAATGTAGAGAACAAGGGATAACCACAAACTGATATAGATCGGCTATTCAAGATACGAATCGGGATCTGAGCGCCCGAACCAGTCTAATAATATTATCTATTATTGTTTCTAGTCAATATGAGAATTTATAAGATTACCTAATATATTTTCATTTGTTTGTCAGGATGGATATCACTTATCTACTAGTACTTAGGTAACCAAGCTTTGCTCGGAGCTCTAGTAGATAAAAAAAAAAGAATCACAAAATATTTTACCGGGGTTCGAACACATTCCGAATATCCGAACAATGCAAAAATTTTCCAAACTGCCTATCGGACTTCTATTATTGACATTTACTGTTGCACAACGAAAGAAATAACATAAATATAACTTAAAAAAATTAAAGAAACACGCTTTTAAAGAATATCGAACTAAAAAGTTGAAAATATATATTTTTTTTAATAAACTTAAAACAGTAGTATATAAAAAATACTAGTATAATAATTGAGGGAAAAGCGTGGGTCGCTCTATATTCGAAAATTATGGCACAAAGCGCCCCACGCTTTTTCCTCAATTATACTAGTATTTTTATATACCTACTACTGATTTAAGTTTATTTTTAAAATTATTTTCAACTTTTTAGTTCGATATTCTTTAAAAGCGTGTTTTTTTAAGCTATATTTATTTTCAACTTTTTAGTTCGATATTCTTTAAAAGCGTGTTTTAAAGCTACCAGAGCCGAGGAAGGCAGCAGGCGTGCAAGAGAGAGTTACATACAAGCAAACAAACAAGCTTACATACAGGTGAAGTTAAAATAAGCGTGCTAAAATAATGCAGTTTTCGAGGGATACACCCAGCTTGACTAATTTTCTCCCCCAAAACTCCCTGTATATCTACTAAATTTCATAGTAATAATTGCAGCCGTTGCTGAGATTACAATTATAATACTATTTTCAGCCCGCGATTTCGTGCGCACAAAAGTTAATCTTGAGAAATCCATACAATTTTCCGCGATTCGGTAGCCCTTCCCCGTGGTCTAATCTATATCTCTGCCAAATTTCATCAAAATCGGTCCAGTAATTTCGGAACCTATTTAATGCAAACAAACAAATGCACAAACAATCTTTCTCTTTATAATATTATATAGTATACGTACAAGATTGTTTAGTTTAAAGTATAATAAAATATAATAAATAATTAAAAAAATAAAAAAACCCGACTGCAAAAAGATATATACCTAAGCTACGCACTAAAAAGACCGAAACAAGTTTGAGAAAACTGACTACACTATGAGCTGAAACCCTAAGTGAAATAATTGACGTTATGTTTGGTAGCAGGCGGGACCCATTCGCAAATTATAAATTGTACAAAAATATATGGGCCCGCCTGCTAACAAACATAACGTCAATTATTTCACTTAGGGTTTCAGCTCATAGTGTAGTCAGTTTTCTCAAACTTGTTTCGGTCTTTTTAGTGCTTAGCTTAGGTATATATCTTTTTTGCAGTCGGGTTTTTTTATTTTTTTAATTATTTATTTTATTTCAGTCTTTTCAGTTGCTTTTGAATTGTAGTTATCTATGCAGGCGGGTTTTTGTTTTTTATTATTATTATTTATCGTTATATTTAATATAAAACTGCAAGTTATATACATATTTAGAATCAGTATTTAAAATCCTTCATTTTGATACCCCACTCGATATACTTGGTAGATATTTTTTTTTTACCCCACAACATGGCGTCAAACATCAGCCATTTTGTTTTTTTTTTAATGTCACCTATCTAAGAACACTTGGGCTATTAAGACGAATCTAACGATACCTCAAATGTGAAAATCCATTTAGCGGTTCTGAAGATACAAGGTAATAAAGAATATTACATACATACATACATACATACACACATACATACAAGATACGCGCTAAACACATAACCCTCCCAGCAGTCGGGTAAATATAAAATAAATAACTCCCCCACACCAATCTCGGTGACGGTGACCGGTTTCATTGAAACCAGGCCAGTTTCGCAGTAGTAATTTTATAGTGCCCAAGTGTGTGCGCAGTACACAAGAGCACTCTCTCTTCCTTTACTCTCGTAATCCAATGGGACGGATAACCGACACGACTGACGAGAGATCAGGCGCAGGCCCGACTTTTTACATGCCCATCCGACGCATGGATCATCTTTCTTGTCACACAAACAGGTGATCAGCCTACATTGTCCTAACCAAACCTGGAAACAACATTTTTTGTTGTTCCAATGCGGGAATCGAACCCACGACCTCCACGTCGAGAGCCAATGTTCTAACCACTAGACCTCGGAGGCTGTTGGGAGTTTAAAGTATAATTTAACAAATTAACTATATTTTTGCTAATATTTCGGCTTCCATACAACGCATCAAGATGAATCTTGTAGCAAGTTTTATGATACAAAACCTTTTCTTATAAAATATTTTAATTCCACGAGAGTGAAATTATAAGACATAATATAATATATTATATTTTTATTTATGCTTAAGGGCGCGTTCACACGGTGCGTTGCGGCACCGCGCCGCAGCCGGCTTGCCATAGGGCCGGAGAACACGGGTCCGATCCGAATCCGATCCGAACCCGTGAAAATATGGATCTAGAAAACTCGGATCGAATTCGGATATTGCTTACGAACGACTCCAATCTCTGATACAAATCCAAGCAATTCAGGAGCCATCTTTTGGAATACGTAATTTTACGCAAAGCCACAGCAGAGTGTTCACGTCGTTTATCATGAGTCCTTTCATACAAATACAAGTTGTTCATACAAATAATACTATGGCTACTTCGGTCCGTTAAAGAACTTCTCCGTTTCTTCCGATTTCTTTCCGTCATGGAGATTCTAGAATGACGAAATCGGATGTCGGAAATCGGATCTAGTGCGTAAATTACCATAGAAATAGTTCTACGGCTACTCCGTACCATATTTTCACGGGTTCTGATCGGATTCGAATCGGACGTAGTGCGTAACCGCTCTTACACGGAGCACACGGTGCTCTGCATGCGTTTATGCATGCATTTATATGGTAAGCCAGCTGCGGCGCGCGCATCGTGTGTGGCATATACAAATTGCTGCTGCCGATGTCGGCCGCTACAAAAATTGTATGTCGTTTGTAATGCGTTGCGGCGCCGCAACGCACCGTGTGCTCGGGCCCTAATAGTATTCTCTTAAGAGCGTTAATCGGCGCGCGACTCAGATTTCACAAAAACTCTACTATTCAAAAGCAAAAATATCTAACAAAAACTGGTTATTCTGATTTTTACATGTAAAAAAACACTAGAAAATATTGTATTCTAATTTTTCCCTTATCATTTATTTTAAAATATTTTTAAACTTTTGAATAAAACTGACAAAACTAACCAGACGTTTTGACAACTTTAGGTTCAGGAGCATTTTCAAAACATGTAATAGCTAAAACCACTTACATTTTTTAAAAACAAAAAATCTTTACAAACTTGTTGGATCCTCTTGTAGATTATCTCTTTATCAGATTATTTTTATATACGTTTCTATCTCATAAAAATAAAATTTAAAGAATGCGAAATTATCAGGAATTATAGTTATTTAAAATGATGATATTTCACTTGCTCTTTCTCTTTCTTACTTACATAATCTAAAAGAACAACGTTTTATCTTTAATATGCCATTTAAATTTTTAAGTAAATTAGCTTGACGAATTTTATATGAATTTTTAAAACTAGTGTATAAAACCAGGCGCACGAGCGTTTACAAATCAGACGGCCGTGAGCCTTTCCAGAGGGTGGACGTATCGGTCCGCGCTCTGCACTGAACTCTGTTGACCTTTATAGTGCGTACGAGATCCATCCCGATAAAAAGATTTTGATATTTGGAAAATATATTTTTTAATTTAATAATAAATATTGTTATTTAAGTTAATATTTTTTTATTGTAATAACAAATTATTTTACATATATAATAGATATAATGGGAGATAAAAATAAGCTCGCACGAAAAAGAAAACATACACATTTTGAAAACTTGGCAAAAAAAGGCAAGAGCTGCTAAAAGTTTAGTACATTTTAACATAATTAGACCCAGTAGGTGGCGCTGTTGTTAGTCTACATTTATTTATTCTAGCGCTAGTCAACGGCTGGAACTCAGTGCGGCGCGAGGGGAAAATGCTTGTTATTTCACCTAATATCTGGGAAAAAAGGATACTTATACCCATAAAATAGTTATCTATACTTATATGAGAAACTATAGTGCACACATTTATACTGTTTTGTAAAGTATTTTAGAAAAGGTATCCTCAAATTACCCACATCGGCTGTTCGTGTTTTATGAAAAATCTATATAATATTTTTGTTCGAATTTAAGTCATCTCAGTTGCTGAACAATAAAACTGTGTCGGTATGTACTTGCTTTTTTATTTTCATTCTTGATTTGTTTTATATTTACGGTCAAAGTTGCGCTAAACATCCGATGTTTGGAGGCTATTATTTTCTTAACTAATAGGCAATCGGCCTAATTTTTTTATTACATAAATGAATAGTACTCTTAAATATGAGTAACTTCTCAGAAGAAATTGTATATCAAAAGTCAATATTTTCAAAGATACAGCGATTTGTATAAAATTTTCGCGAGCCTCCTAAAGTCGACCTACAAATTACGTCACTTGTCGGTTAAGGTGTATGAAGTAGTATATGAAGTATATGGCCGCCGGAATATATTTGTAAAAATCTCCCATATTTGTGCGTTTAAGTTCATACTTACCATAATTAATGTTTTTGTATATGATGTGAGTAAACTAATGTAGGTTGTGTTTACCAATTTAGAAAAAAATATTTTTTTTTGTACTTTTTAAATGTATTTAATTAGTAAACTACACATAAAATAATATATTTTTTTACATTTACCAAGTAGTAATGCCTCAATATTTCTGAATATATTAATTAAACTAAATATTTCAGACGTAGTCCGATCCCCTATTTGAATTTTAGAAATATAAGCACATACCGACCAAGATAAGTGTAATAAAAATCGATATTACATAAACTTTGGGTCTATAATGTTTGACTTTAAAGTAAATCACCAATAACGTTTGCATGGAGACAAAACCGACTAGCGCAGCCATAATAACAATATACCTACCACTTTGCATGTTCATTTTGTTGTTAATATGCATCTGCTTTCAAATAACAAAATTCTTGTGTTTACGGCTTTGTGGTTTAACTTCAGACAATGTGCAAAACACTCAAGTAAAGTAAAACAGAAGAAGTAGAACTTCGAAATGAAGAGGTACGTATTTAATAATCCATATAATCCCCTCAGATAGCAGTAGATTCTTAATTTGTATGTAAAAAGTAAACTTCTTTAACTTCTAACTCGGAGCTGCGTACAATCAGGAGCCAAGATGGGAGCATTATAAAAGGAGAAGTACGTGTGTTAAAGAGATGTAAAGAGTATTTTGAAAGTTTTTTTTAAAGAGAGGAAGTGCAGGTACAACATCCGGCACCTTCCATGGAAACTAATATGAATGTTGATGAACATGTATGAAGGGAATAATTAAAGTGGGCGAAGCGAAACAAGTATGTAAGGATCGTAGCAAGTGGAAAGAATAGTGTTACCTGCCTGCCCCTACGGGAAAAAGGCGTGATTATATTTATGTATGTATGTACAAAGTAAAAACTACTAACTACTTAATTACCAAGTTTTATCTAGGTACATATATGCGGCAAACGGTAGTCTGGATTTCGAGCTTATAATTTAGAAACAAAATTGTTTCCAAATCATTTTGCCTCGAAAAGAATATATGTCACCGTAAAATTGTAAAAACCGTTAAATTGTAAAAAAACTAACGAGATTGTAAAAATATGTCGAAAGATTCATAACTATATAGGTATTTATTATCTAACTATAAATAATGTGTTAAATTATAGGCAGCATATTCACGTCCGAAGTCTATTAACATTTTACAATTTCACTAGTTTTTTACAATCTAACGGTTTTTACAATTTTACGGTGACATATATAAATGATAAGTACATCTAGATACGTATTAGTAACTAATACTTTTCTTCTTTAAAATAGCACCTAAATTGGTAATTTCGTTTTTAATTTTTAAAACACAAATATTTTGACGTCTTGATTATAGATGCTGGCGGGAAAAATTCCGAATCATTCCCGTCGAATACTTCGGAAGTATTCCGAAATATTCCGAAACTTTGGGAATATTTCAACTGTAAAAAAAAAACGAGGAAAATTGCGCTTGGAAGTTGTAAACTATTTATCTTTAGTTGTGTTGTGAGCGGTAGGTATATTTGAGTTGACAAACATACATACATACGGTTCAAACTCATAACCTCCTTTTTTTAAGTTGGTTAATAATACCAAAACCTGCCCCTGAGTGTAGCAAATACTTTTCTGAAAACCTCATCAAAACGTGTTTGCTTGCATGGTTTGCATTTATTGACTGGGCTATTATTAACGCGTTAAGTAGGTAGGTTATGTATGATTTATTCTGCCTATGCGACTCGCAAATACTCTCGAGCGTACAGAGTTACATACAAAAAATATCAACATTATATACTTCATCAATCCCATTTATAATAAAATAAACATATTTTATATTTTACTAATACGTATGTGCCACTGAACAAATAATTCACTCAACCACCATACACCATAAACAAACACGTATATTCCCATTGAATTATTCCGGCGAAACATTCATCGGAAACATTCGACGGAAACATTCGATTGCGGAGTACGAAACTTCTCCGGGGAGCATCTTCCCTCCCGCGCCGCGCCGCCGTCTCGCTCGTGTGGCAGCGGCCGGCGGGCGACGCATAGAGGGCGGCGCGGCGGCGATCGACGATTGATGCAAAATACGATTTTTCAGCAAAAATAAAAATATTAATTTTGAATAATTCTAATTTAAAGAAACTTTCCCAGAAGTATTCCGGAATTATTCGGAATTTTTCAGAAGTTTTGCAACTATAGTCTTGATATAAGATGTTAGTACCTGGGAGACTGAGCTTTGTCCGGAATTTTAGTAGTGAAAATAATTAAAAATTATAGAGGAACAATTATTAGTCATAAAAAATAACAAATATAAAAAAGTATATAAAATTGTCTTGTTTAAAATATAAAATGTTTATTTTGTGTTCCAGAATCTATGTAATGTAATGTATGCATATTGCATACATGCATACATTTATACATGCAAGATACGCGCGAAAAACATAACCGGGCGAAAAGCATAACGTCTTGACAGTCGGGTAAAAATCAAAGAGATTTAAATAAACACATTTCAGCTGTATAACTAAATTATATTAATTAAAATAGTATAAAAGTATTATTTCAAGGTATTTTTATTTTCCATAATATTATGTTAGTATTACATTACCTACTGATATTGTATGTTTTGTGTAGATAATATGTTATATTATATATTAAGTAATATGACACAGAATATAATTATTTTTAAGATATTATGTATACCATAATCAAAATTCAATAATAATTATTATCGTTATTATTATTATCGTAAAGTAATTAAAGTAAGGCAAGTATCAATGTGTGTTAGTTGGCTTACAGTCGTCGAGCTATTCACGCACACAAAGACGCTCGCTGCAAGCTGCAGCTGTATGCGTATTTTTCACCAAAGTTGACTTCACGCGCTATGCGTTAATGCTCTTAAGTGTTATAGCTAGGGAGCTGATGGCAATTTAGGTAGGTATATGATTTCAACGTCACGTCGTCGATACTAGGGCATACTGTAATCTGCAACTATGTGAACTAGAGAAGTAGTTGCGAGCTCAGGTAGTGATTTTATAAATAAGCTCGAAGTTTATGTAAAAAACTCTCAAAAATATCTTAATTAATACATTTAAATAAAATATAATTATTGAACAGACGATGGAAATTGATACAGTACTAACTATTTTTTAATAATTATTTTTATAAAAATTCCCACTAACCTGAGCCAAAGAATATATATTACTAACGTACCTGAGCCCTGGTAGCTTCAATTCCACTATCTTTAAAATGTTTTTAATAAGATGTGGGGCAGCAACGATCAGTCAAACTACGGAGGTCTTCGAATAACAACGTAGACTAGTGAGAATTACGTATATTTTCGGGTTTTACAATATTTCTTACAACTTGTACAAAAATGGTTCGGAGCGTTACGATTTAGAATGGAGAATGATTTTCAAATTTTTTCACTTGTCACTGTCTAGTGTCTATGACATGTCTATGGGTTCACACAAAATAGACGCCGGCTCGATCGCCGCAACGCCACACAGCGGACAACGGTTGCAACTAATTAAACTTTCGTAGGCAGTTGCCTAATGCGCGAACTAGATGGGGTTGCTAAGCCGCGACATACCCCCCGCCTTGGAAACACCGGCTTCCAACATCAGGCTTCATCGTAGGATGGCTGCAGCGGCAAAGGGCAAATTTTCGAAAACGCCCTCCTCGTCGTTCCGGTTGCGGTACGGATGTCGGCTACACGTGTAACACCATCAGTCCCCGGGTATATGCGAGTTATGCGTCCCAGGCGCCATTTAAGTGGTGGTAAATTCTCATCTTTGATGAGGACGGGACGATCAATGGCTATATCGTCATGATGAGTTTTCCACTTGGTTCTCTGTTGAAGTTCTCCAATGTATTCTCTGGACCACCTCCGCCAGAACTGCTGCCGCAACTGCTCCACACGGCGGTACCGGTTCATCGTCAGACCTGCAGCGTCAGAAATGGTCTCGCATGGCAGCGAAGTTAACGGTCGGCCTGTGAGGAAGTGACCAGGAGTGAGGGGAGTGAAGTCGGTAGGATCAGTGGATAAGGGTGACAGTGGACGAGAGTTTAAAACGGATTCTATTTGAATTAAAACCGTATTCATTTCTTCGTATGTTAATTAAGCGTTACCAACAATACGTTTAAGGTGATGTTTACAAGACCTTACACCACTCTCCCACAGACCTCCAAAATGCGGCGCATACTGTGGAATAAAATTAAAATCAATACCCTCACATGAGGCGTAATCATTAATTTGTTGTGAATTATCATGAATTAAACTTCGAATTTCCTTTTCAGCACCAACAAAATTTCTACCATTGTCGGAATAAATAGCTGCTGGTTTTCCGCGTCTACCAATGAAACGTTTTAAAGCTAAAATATAGTCGTCCGTCGAAAGGCTCGTGACTAGTTCGATATGTACAGCCTTAGTTATGAAACAGACAAATAAGCAAATATACGATTTGATTTGCCTAGCACCTCTTCCTTTACGATTCATAATCATAATAGGTCCAGCATAATCAACGCCGGTCCGCTCAAACGGAAATCCCGCGTCCAGACGTTCCGATGGTAAATTTCCCATTATAGGTTTAGGTATCCTATTGTTAAATCGAGAACATGTAACACATTGACGCACGACTTTTCTCACAAGACCCCTTGCACTTAATATCCACCATGTCTCGCGCAGGGTGTATAAAATGAGTTGAGGTCCTGCATGAAGTAGCCTCTTGTGTTCATGATTGACTAACAAATTAGACATCCAGTGTCGACTGCACATTAAAAACGGATGTTTTTTATTAAAATCGAAATTAGATGCGTTTCGAAGTCGACCACCAACTCGAATTAATTTTTTATCGTCTAAAAACACGTTTAATCCAGATACACGATTTAATTCTTTATTATTACCTGTATAACTTCTTTCATTCAGTAAATTATCATAAATCGTCGGAAAGGATTGCATTTGTGCAAAACGAATCAATATATACTGCGCTTCCTCTAGCTCGGACACTGATAACAAACCGGTTTGCTTTGTTTTGCATTTACGAGCCTCGCCTCCTCGTAAGTTGTTTATGAATCGAAGAACGTAGGCCCATACGCGTTTAAGTTTTGTAAAAGACGAGTATTTATTGAATTGAATAAAATCAAAGTTATCGAAACTGCTAAAATTATGTACTACATTAGATTTTAAGTCAGGCAAATTTTCTAAGTTAATTAAATTTGTATTTAACGAGTTAAAATTATTATGACATTGCAAGTAAGACGGACCGTTCCACCAAAGGTCACAGTTAATCAATAAATCAAAAGCTAATCCTCTAGACAATATATCAGCTGGGTTGTTTTCGCTCGACACATGCAACCACTCGGAGTCACCTGTCAGCTCGTTTATCTCGGTAACGCGATTTTGTACGAACGGCTTTAAGAGATGCGGCGACATTTTAACCCAACCGATGACGATGGTCGAGTCAGTCCAAAAGATGACCCTTGAGAATGTTAAACGAATTACGTCATTTATCTTTTTATAAAGTCTTGCGCCTATCAAAGCACCACAAAGTTCTAACCTCGGGATACTTATAGACTTTAAAGGGGCAACTTTAGTTTTCGCGCATAATTATTTTACGACGATTTCGGAATCATGGTTAAAGGTACGTACGTAGGCACAAGCGCCGTATGCATTTTGTGAAGCGTCGGTAAATATGTGCAGTTCTTTGTATTGCGTGTAACCGCTCATTACGTAACGAGGAATATTTAATTCATTTAATCGTTTTAAAACTAATACGAATTTATTCCAAATAAGTTCGATATCGCGAGGTACTGGCGTATCCCAATCAAGTTTACTCAGCCATAATTTTTGAAGCAAAATTTTAAATATAATTACGGTGGGCGATAATAAACCCAACGGATCGTAGATCTGTGATATTATTGATAACATTACTCGTTTAGTTAGCTTAGGTATGTTGTTATACTCGTCTATTTGTGTAGTGTAATGTAGGTAGTCATTCTCGCTATACCAACCGATACCTAAGGTTTTATTTTGCGTGTGTTCACCGCTAAACTGCTGTACTGCTTGAGTATGAGCGAGTTCCGAGTTAAATATCCATTTACGTAGTAAAAAACACCCCGAACGTAAAACCGCTGAAACTTTTTCACAGATGGATATTAGCTCATGATGATCATCACTACCAGTAACCAAATCGTCAACAAATAAATCTTCAGTTATTACCCGAGCTGTGATGACGTCATCACAATCGTATGCGAGCTGACGTATACAACGCATACTTAAATACGGCGCTGACGCCGTACCGTAGGTAACGGTGTTGAGTTGATATATCCCTAAAGGATCTGTAGGATTGTCACGCCAAACGATATATTGCAGTGACCTTTGACCCCGCTGAACAAGCACCTGCCTAAACATTTTCTCTACGTCCGCACAGGCTACGTATTTATAACGTCTAAACCGTAAAAGTATAGAAAAAATGTCATTTTGAAGAGCAGGCCCCGAGTACTGAATGTCGTTAAGCGACTTAGAAGAAGTAGTTGTAGCACTCGCGTCGAAGACCACACGAAGCTTAGTGGTTGAACTGTGCTCTTTAAAAACACCGTGATGCGGCAAGAAAAAGTTAGGATATTCAACCTTATTCACACGTGTCATATGGCCTAACGACTCATATTCGTTTATAAAGTCACGATATAGACGTTTATATTCTGGTGTGCGCTCAAGTTTACGCTCTAATGCAAAAAACCTATTTTTTGCTAAATTGTACGAATCACCTAAAACATCTGGTGATTGTTTCAAAGGAATGCATACTGAAAACCTACCATCGATGTCTCGTTTAGTCGTATTTTTAAATAGATCCTCGCATATGCGCTCATCAGCAGTAAGAGTGTTACAGGACTGAGATACGTTTTCTAATTCCCAGAAACGTTTTAAATTGTCGTCTAAAGTTTGATTAAAATTACAATAAACTTGATCGGTTTCACTATCTTTCAATTCTAACGTATACAGCGGGCCACACAGTAACCATCCTAATTTAGAATTTTGGAGGTAAGGTCCCTTTTCTAATCGAATTCTATCGTTTAATAATAGTTCCCAGAATAAATCTGCACCGATTAGTAAATCGATAGCAGAGGAAATATTAAATGATGGATCCGCAAGACGAATATTATTAGGAATACGTATAAATTTATTATCAATGTTAGTCGTAGGCAAACTAGACGTAATGTGCTGCAAAATGTAGCACCGAATTTTTGTACTATAATCGTTTAACTTAGAACGTATAATAATTTCGCACGATTTATTCGATTGCGTAGTAGACATACCAACGCCCGATATACGTATAGTGGACTGTATAGGTTTCGTATTTAAACGTTTAAATATTTTTTCCGAAATAAAACTATGTTGACTGCCGTTATCTAAAAGCGCGCGAGCTGTAAACATTTGATTATTCCGATCTATTATATCTACCAACGCAGTGCATAGCAAAACCGGTTGTAATGCATTTCGCGGCAGCGCGTGGCAAGTAGATAAGCTGTGAAGCGCGGTCGACGGGCCGGCCGCTTCACGAGTCTCGCTGAAATCAGCTGATCGCCCGCTTTGCGTATGTTCGAATTTATTTAAACTATTATTAACATGTAATAAAGTATTATGTTTGTTCCGACATTGCTTACACGGTCCGAACATACATTCCGTTGCAGAATGACCAGAACAACGTAAACAATTACTGCATAGTTTGTTATCTTCAACGAATTTTAGCCTATCTTTAATAGACAAATTTAAAAATTTATAGCACGTATAAAGTAGATGATTGCCGTTGCATAAAACACAACTATTATTGTCTGGAGAAATACGTTTATTAGAACTAAATGACTTCTTAGAATTATTATTTTTATTATAATTAGTAGACGTGTAAGTATGTCCTATGACATGACCTTTTGGTTGGTAATGTTTATTTTCGCTAACGTGAGGCTTACATTGAGGCAACTTACTTTGACTAGAACTAATCATCTCCAGAGTATTCGACTTGTTTCTTAAGAATGACAGTAAATCATCTAATTTTAATCGTTTATTCGAATCAGTTAAAATTGATCCTTTACAATTCTCCCATTCCCGCTCAGTAGATGCGTCTAATTTAGATACAACTAAGTATATAATTATTGTATCCCAATGTTCAGTAGGTTCGTTTAGTGATTTTAAAGCACGGAGGTTTCTGAGTGTAGTATCTATTAACCTACGAATCTGTAAGTGGGATTCCTGCTTAAGCGGAGTTATAGAAAATAATGATTTCAAGTGGTTCTGTATAAGAAGTCGCGTATTATGAAATCTACTATGAAGTAGATCCCAGGCATGCACGTAATTACTAGCTGTAAATTCTAAAGCGCTTATAACTTGTAACGCACAACCGCTCAGCGATGCTTTTAAATAATGAAATTTCTGGATTTCGTCTAAGTCTGAACGATTGTGTATCATAGTAATGTACGAATTCCTATACTCTAGCCACTGATCAAATGAACCATCAAAGGAAGGTAATTTTATGTCCGGCAGTTTAACATTCGATTGCACTGACGATTTACTGTTACATTTTAAACTTTCAACGGTATTATCGACTATACTTTCAGCTGTAGCTAAAACGTTAAAATATAATGATTCGAAAGATTCTACATACTCAAAGTTTGCTGTATATTCCGACTCAGGTAAAATGAGCTCAATTTGATTTTGAATATTGTTAAAAGTATTAAAATGATCTTGAGCTGCTTGCATTCTAAATTTAACTTCTTTAACTTGAACTTGAGATATAGAATTACAGGGCAACGAATCCAAATATTTTTTAAATTGTGTTAACCGACCTTTCAAATTACCTCGCTGCTTTTTGAGTTCAGAAATATCTTTTGGCCGTTTTCCCGAGGGGGAAGCTGCCGAAGGCACTGATAATTTATCTTCAGTTGCCATTTTAGAGGTCTACGTGTAAGAATAGTGTAAGGTACTCACGGTTGTATGAAGACTTTGGATCAGCAGAAATCTCAAAGAAACGTCACTAGCCTGAAATGTAAATGATACGATTTTTAATTCAAACGTTTAACCTGTCAAGCGCCTTGACACTCTTTGACAGGTTATGCAGACAAGCGTCGGGCCTTTTTGCCACCAAAAATTAATTTTCCTTACATTCTCCCGCAATTTTTTTCGCGATTTTTTTTCGCAATTTTAATGTTAATAAGTAAATAAAACCTATGGATGATGTATATATTTAAAAATATAATTAATTTCCTAAGTGATTACGTAATATAGAAACAGATTTATAAATTACAGTTATTAGATTCAGTATAATTAAGTACCTATCCACTTGAAAGTAAACATTTCAAATAACGTAAACACTTGCACTGATTGTTTACTTTTGACTTCGTTATTGACACTCAAGTGGGAACATGCCAAATGATACCTCATCACACACATTACGGAGAGGAAGGAGGAGGACGACCTCATTCCCTCATGACAGACGCACGGAGTACCGACCTCTATAAATCATATGACGTTTCCCGTCGTGTTTTTCTTCAAGATTATAATGTTTTAATGTGAATAAAACATATGCATGTTATATATATTTAGAAAGGTGATTAAATTTCCTAATTGATAATATAATTGGAATTAAGAAAAATACTAGTTTAATAAAAGAAATCTTGATCCAAACACAACACACGACTTTTTCTTATATTTTTATTGCAAATCTAAACTAAGGCCAAATTTATGTTTCTATATAGTAAAATTTGCTTAATTTACGTAGGTGCACACATTATATATAAAATTTTAATTCAAAAACCGATATAAAATAAGTTACAGTTACCTACTATAAAATTGTCAGTCTAATTTCGATTCCCGCGATTTTTATTTCTCCAAATTATATTGTTATAATTTATGTACTACCTATGCATGTGATATATATTTAAAAAGTAGAATAGATTTCCTAAGTGATGACGTAAATGGAATTTAGAAAAATACTCATTTAATAAATGGAATCTTGATACAAACACATAAACTTCGTCTTTTTTAATATTTTGTTTTAAAACTCAAATAAATATAAAATGTATGTTTCTATACAGTGATTGTTGCTTTATTTACGTAATTGGATATATTATACATAAAAATTTAATACAAAAACAGTTGTACTAACAAGGATTGGAGCAAAACTAATTACAATTACTATGAAAAATATCTGACATAGTACATATTTTGATTGCTCAATAAACTGTAACTGGGACATAATTAAATACATATTTTTATATTTTTATACATTTCAGGATGTTAAATATTACAGTAACTCATTATTTTTTTACAATGTACCTACAATAAGGGAACTCCCTCATTGAACCCTCCGAAACTAGGCCTATTTTGACGGTAATGTCTTACAAAAACAATCATAGTAATAAATTTACTTATTCTTATCCATATATTCTATTCGTAGACTCTAGAATAAATACCGTTCTAATAAAATTTCTACTAAAATGTTCAATTCAAAATGCATTTCACAAGAAAATCATAAACTCACTATGAAATAAAATAGCAATAAAAACGTATATTTTTCATTCGATTTTCTGAAGTAATTTGTAGTAGATTTATGGAAAATACTTCGTATATGCATAAAAAACTTAATATTAATTACATAAATGTATAAATTATGTGGTACAAACAAACCACTTATAAATTAGAAATTTATTCTATGGGCGTGCCCACCTTGCCACCAGGCAGCAAGCGACGCGTGAGAGTCATGCTGTCACTTGCTGCAAGGCAGCAAGTGACGCTTGACAGGTTAAGGGAAAGGAGTAGAAAGGAAATAAGACCTGACCGTTGACTGAAGAAGTAGCTGCGTCGATTTTCCTTGACGAAGACCAGGCGGCGCGAAGTCCAATTTCTTGGTAAATCCAGGATCGAAGACCAAATTATGGGGCAGCAACGATCAGTCAAACTACGGAGGTCTTCGAATAACAACGTAGACTAGTGAGAATTACGTATATTTTCGGGTTTTACAATATTTCTTACAACTTGTACAAAAATGGTTCGGAGCGTTACGATTTAGAATGGAGAATGATTTTCAAATTTTTTCACTTGTCACTGTCTAGTGTCTATGACATGTCTATGGGTTCACACAAAATAGACGCCGGCTCGATCGCCGCAACGCCACACAGCGGACAACGGTTGCAACTAATTAAACTTTCGTAGGCAGTTGCCTAATGCGCGAACTAGATGGGGTTGCTAAGCCGCGACAAGATGTAATTGATAGCAGACACAATACTTACTATAATTTTCGACAGTTTTTTTACCCTAAATTCGAGTTTATTTATAAAAAACATCAGAGCTTCCTGAGCTCGTCACTATTTTTCAACACATTTTGTTTGTGTTTTGTTTTGCTTGTTTACTGTTTACATAGTGCAGACTAAAATATATCTAAATATACCTAAATTGCCACCAGCTCCCTAGCTATTAGACGTATTGCGGCGCACAATATGAAATTGATAGCCGAGTTCGGATAACGCGAAGCGTATCTTATTTATATTAATGATCAGTTAAACGTGTACATTACCCTTGTATAAACAAAATATTACCACTGCAGTCGGGAATAGCCTGATATTCTATTATTAGATTACCATCGGATAAAATGAAGCTTTGCTTAGAATAATCCTCATTTTAAATTATTGCAGATGTATTTTTGAGGAAATACTCATTATCTTCGATAATTGTATAGTTATAATAAATTGAAAACAGAAGTTCCCTAGTTCGATTGTCCTGAGATTAAATTAATTGTTTGAAATTTCAACTAGGTACGCGCAACTAGCCCTATTCACTGAAAGCAATTTTGACTAAGATCATAGAACAGAAAAAAATACTCGTCTATTTCAATGCAGCTTAGACAACATTGCCACTGAAGTCACAGAAGTAAGCACAAACATGTATTCGCTCAAAATATGTAAATATTATGTACCTATATTGTAGACGATTATATAGGTACATTTATAATCTGTCTTAAGCACCCTTTTCGCAAGTAAAGCTGAGGCCCTTTTAGTGTATTGCGTCACATCGCGTCGTCGCCTTATCTCATTGTATGCCACACCTGCGTTACGTTGACGCACAAAAATTATATCACAATACAAGGGGTGAATAGAGCAGGGCATCATCCACTCTCTTCGTTTCCTGTCCGTCTTTCCGTTGAAACCTCGCTTTCGACGATGCAACGGAATAATAGGGAATGTCGTAAAAATCTATATAAAACAACGCAGCGTCAACGCTGTGACAACGCGACGAAACGCGGTGCAATGCACTAATAGAGCCTTGCTCTTAAACCTCATTTTATATGACGTAGTTTGCTATGTAGTACATATTATAATATGTACTTAACACTAATTTACATTTAATGATACTACGTGGCATACTCAGATGATAGTAGGTATCATGCTCATCATGATAACCTAATAGTAACATCTCAACAATCTAAGAGCGTTTTCCCATTATTCGATCCGATTTGATCTGCAAACAATCGCCCACACCGCGGGCGTTAAACGCGTCATGAGATGTGAGTTTTTTACATAAATACCTGCATTCTACAGAAGTTGTGGGCCCGCAACGTAAAAACCGCTTTAGAATCTTAAGTATATTGCACCACATACCTTATAATATACCCATACCTTTCTTTCACAATATCCGATGCGTTGTATCGGATATTGGATCTATCATTTCACCTGTCCCGATATCGTATCGGTAATACGGATCGGATAGTGAGAAAACGCTCTAAGACATGTTGAACAATATATACCTTCATCCAATCTCTATCACTATACACATTACACGTAGCCGTAGGTGTATGAAATTTGACGTCGCGCTTGGAACATAATTCAATACATCAAAGGCTTTGACACTAATATTTCAAGCGCCTATTATTATGTATTACGCTTGTATAACGTGTTCACTAATTCCATAAAATATATTTTATAAGTTATTACTTGGTCGGATATTAAGCTAAGCCTAAAAGTTAAGTTTGACAAAATGTGTAAAATTTATCTTTCATTTAAAATTTTAATAAATTATAAGGCGCACGTAGAAAACTCCTTTACAGTTTCATTTACTTGACAATGGGCACTAACAGCTAAAAATGTATTCCTAATGAGGGACCTAAATGTCTGGTGATTTGTATGATATGAAATAAAATTGGTTCACTGCGAATGTAGCTACCGCTGTGAGCTACCTATTATTCCTAATGTTATATTATTCCAGATATAGTACAACAATACCATGTGTCATCAGAATTACGTAGGTACACCCATAGATATATAATATTAATAAGAGGTAGATATGTTATAAACGCGTAAAAATGAAGACTCGAATTGGCCCGAGTCGGGCCAATTTTGGTTAGTGTGCTCCGCGAGTAATAGCGTGTTCTGTGTTACTATGCGACGTTGACACATTGACACGCGTCCCATGTCAATGTGTGTCGTTGCGCAGAAATATTGTCAGTTTTGTAAGGATAGATATAACGTATCTATGTAATATTTAATCAAAGGGTACACGTCATATTGTATTCGTTACTAGTGAAGACTGAAAAATTATAGCTAATTTAAAAATTCTGAAAAACATATGTAAATAATGTAATTACAGCTGGTTTAGTTCTCTTTAGTATGTACTTGATAAGTAGAAATTATAATTTAACATTTTTTTCCAATTCCAATTCTATTATTCCAATGTTCGTTTGTATGGTTCCTTACGTTTATTCCCGTCTTACTTATGGACCATATTCCTAAGACTCCGCTGTCCGTCTGTTTGTTTGTCTGTCTGATTGTCACCAGGCTAGATAGTTGAAATATTCACAGTATTTCTGTTATCGCTATAATAACAAATAGGTGCTAAAATAATTAAAATAAATTAAATAACTTATTGTGTTGCTTAATACAATATAATATAATATAATATAAAAGTGATACGGCATGGTGACAGACAGATAAAATAAACGGCAAAAAGACCAGCAGGTCTAAAAAGGCCGTTTTGGCAATTCATTTTCAATTCTTGTTATGAATTACTATAATATGAAAGATGACAGCGATCGTAAAATGGCCACTTGAATTGCAATTCATAATATGATTTGGATACAATTCATATGCAGAAATTGGCTGAAATGCATTCATTTGACAGATTTACAAGCAGAATTGCTTTAGTGTCAAATAGCAATATTGCGATGATATTGCGCAAGTGGCCTTTTTAGACCCGCTGAACCTGACTCACGGTTCAGTTCGGTTTTTTTAATTAAACTCTTGAGCCGTGTAAATATTTTTTTTTTGTGTTCACAATCTCATAGTTTTCTATTAAAGTTAGGATAGGAAATTAGGAAATTAAAAAAAAATATATTCTCGCAAATAAACGATTGGGGTTAAAAAGAAAATTTTATTATGTAGGTTTTTGTATTTTCTTTTTAATTTTAAATGTGAAATAATTGTCACATTATTTCGCATTTTTTCTTTCTATAAAATAGTTTATACATTTTCAAACAGAAGCGAAAGCTCTTTGAGAGAAAGGTGGATTTCATTACGTTTCCGCGCTATCTACCTACCTAAATCAAATTTGTAATCCAATTTCGTCTCTTTTACTTGTGAAATTAAATTTCGCCCGTATGCATTACATTTTATTTCCCAGAATATTATACTCTATGTCAAAATGTTCTGGTTTCCAAAAATAGTTCGAGTGTAGGCGCTAAAGCTAAAGTGCACTTTGTGGGGATTGTAAAGGAAATTCTGAAAACGGCGAATAGATTTTACTGATCCAATCCACTCAAAGATTCCACAATCCACATAGGACACTTGAATACTTGTGTTGATAACAATAGCATCATCCTTTCGTTATAAATGAAAATATATTATATACAGCCGAATATACCTTATACAACCGCCTCCTTTTTTTGAAGTCGGTTAAAAATCATGTCTATTTGTAGTTCACGTGACAGGAGTGAAGTTTCAAATCCACATTTAAATTTTCTGAATTCTGATACAACGGCTGTACCTATTCCGCGGAAAAAGGCACATGTAAGCGGTTGTAAGCAAAATGGCGATTGCTAAGCGGTAAGCGCTGTCTATGCTTAATGCTATTTTCCTCTAGGATACGTTATACTCCAAAAAACACTGTAGATTTCAAAATAAATAGGTAAGCAAAATGGCGGATTATGTCAGCGCTACTGAAGTAAGTTAACATGTCCTAGCCGACAACTGTCGTTTTCTTTTTAGCGCTAGTAAGCGCTAATAAACACCATTAACCGCGGAACACAGCCAATTTCTCTATTTTCAACTCGTTAATAGCTGTCGGTCTGAGAAAGCCACATAACGATATTAATTCTAGCACTACGAACCGTCGCTTTTGGCCTTTATCAAATCCAAATTACCACTAAAACTAAGGGGGAGGTCTTTAAAGTACCACGCAGGGTGAGAGCACCGGGTGGGGGGAGTGGGTTTGTCACGTAGTCAACATCTTCTAGGAAAATCTTGCGAGACGACCATTAGTAAATTCTGCGTGGAAAGTAATGTCTTGGAATACTTGACGACCTCTGTTGCTGGTTATCGCCTTGGCGCTAAAGCCGGTGGTCGCAGATTCGAATCCCGCCAGGGAACAATTTTCATTTTAATAAATCTTTATGGCTGCAAATCCACTACAGTCTTAAGTAAGGTTTGATAGGAATCGATCCCCATAACTAAAGATTATTTTTTGTGTATTGTAGCCCGAAGTGATCTGTTAAGCAATATGAGACCAACAAACATTCGATAGGTAGGTTACTAGTATATAGAAAGTTTTATAGATTGTAAAAACTGCAAAATTATTTGCTGCTTCCTTGGCAATAAAACATTTACACAGTACTAACAGAGGACTTAGTAGTTACAAAGACATCGGCTACTGCTTATTACGAGTTACAACATACGGCCGTACATGGTACGTGTTCATTGCATATTGAATTCAACTCAGGTGTCAAACTTAATCATAATATTATCCATAACACAAGGTTAAATATTATGATATTATTTCTGTTAACTCATTGTTTCCTGCTTAAATGCACAAAGATATTTTACGATACTTAACCAAAAATTTTAACTCGAATTTCTACATAATATTATTTTGTTTCCCCGTAAAGAAAATACTATGAAAAGTATTTTATACATAAAAATACCTCAATCCATTTTTATCTCTTTGATGGTGACTGGAAAAAAACTCTTTATAGTGAAATGCTTATAGCGCTAAATCTGTTTCAATATTTTTGTGTAAGCAAGAAACGAAATTTAAAGGAAAGGAATAATATTAGAAATATTTTTTTGGCTAATTAGAAATTTAGTTATACCATTTCTTACTCTTTATTGTTAAAAATTAATTTTTACCTAATTCAAAATTCCTTGATTATCTCAAGAACCACTGATGTTATTTGGATGTGGTTTTCACCATTGAATAGCGGATTTATTAGGAAAGGTTATGTTTTATGTATGCTTATCATTGATTATCTCAAGAACCACTGATGTTATTTGGATGTAGTTTTCACCATTGAATAGCGTATTTATTAGGAAAGGTTATGTTATGGCCATACGTTTCGAGGTCAGATGAAGATCTTTGAAGACGATGGAACACTTTAACAAGTAACACCAAGTGACACGCGACTGCTGCTTTGATCAGCCTTAACATTATTTCTTTGATGTTATTTGGACGGGGATTTCACCAAAATACTATAACACTAAATGTATTATTCAATTAGGAAATATTATTGCCATACAACGTTTCAAGTTCAGATCAAGGTGAAATATGGCACAGAGATTGAGTAGACTACGGAAGGACATAGGATACTTTTTATCGCGGAAAAATGTACGGTTTCAGCGAGATTGACTTTTTCGTTTGAAGTCTCGAGTAACATGTGTTACAGGTACCACACGTTATCTGGTACCTGTAACACAAGTTCGTCGGATACTTAGAACAGGACTAGATTTACGTGATGTGAAGCGTCCTTATTATTTATTTTTTTAATTTAAAAATTGTCCACTATAGCAAGCAATTAAAACAACACACACAACAACGCGTTTGAATTATGCTTATAAAAAACGTATTTATATATTTATAGAAACTATTTATAACTCAAGAACGGCTGAACCGATTTGGCGGAAAATTAGTGGGGACTGGGGAGGTATCATAAAACCAGGAGAAGGACTTTTTATCGCGTTCTCGCGGGACTCAAAACTCAATAGTGGCTGGACAGATTCGGTTCATTTTGGTCTGGAAATATTTGCGGAAGTTCAGGGCAGGTTTGAATAGTGAAAAATATTGGAAAAGTTGTAGGTGTAGGACGTAAGTTGCATTGTAGGTGTAGTTATTAATTCATTCCAGTTCATATTTAAGACACAACATTGTATGTCACGATAGCTGATATAAAAGATTAACTACCTATCTTCGATGAAAACAGTAGCACAACTTTACTTTACAGGGTTTTTTTTAGATGTGAAGTGAAGATTTTTACGGCTATTCACTAGTACGTACTTTAGGTAAACATGTGTAAAACTCCATTTATAAGATTTATTAAAACTGATAAGATGAGAAAATGAAGCAAATTATGGTCAGAATTGACTCCAAAAAACAAGTTTGTTGGAAACACACAAAAATGATCTAATAATATTATTTGCTGTATTGGCTAAGTATTGTGTACACAATTATTCTGAATTATTTACCTAGTTCTTATACATCTGTTTATATTTTACTTCAATCTGCTTCACACCCTCCTGTGATTTTAAGTATAAATTATGCGAGGTTTTATGAGGGGAGTCCAGTCAAATCTCACTTGGGGAAGAGGGAGGTCTAAGCAAATATTACGTAACGTTCTGACAAAAATAGTGTAAAAATGCGAGAAAATTTGGTTATGATTGTGATTTTTTTATTAATGTAAAATAAATTTAGGCGTTGCACAAAAGTTGACTATAATAGAATAATGTTATGAAGGTACCAAGTATTTTATAGCAATTCATTCCCCGATTTCTTATTCTACGACATAAATCATATATTTCTACATTGAAAAACATATTTCCGTTAAAATTGCGCAGAAACAATCGAAGTTTACATTATTGGCTAATTTTCTTATTCCAATACGAATTTTCTTTCATTGAATTCAAATCATTGGTGCTGACATTATTTAGCGACCGCAATTTACAGGAATTTGGTAATAATTGTCACGTAGAGCAGGCGATTTGCGCTCGCTAGTAATTGGATCATGCCGGGGCAGCTGTTTGTCGAATTTTGAGTATTTGCTGGCAAATTGTTCACATTTCATACCCGGCATTTTGGCTTGCAACTTACACCTTCAGTTACTAATATAACATATCTTTGGACACCACATCAATCTGGTTTTGTGGTAAGTTCTCGAAGAACTTGTGTTACGGGTAGGTACCGCACAACGGAAATATATTATTTAAAACTTTTTGTACAATACATATTATATTTAAATATAATATACAATACATTTATTTGTGCCGATAGGAACCGGCTCCTGGCGCCTGGCCGGTGCCAGTTATGTATGAAGCACCGACTCTGCAAATGGCTACAGACTTCGTGCAGCGGCAGATCCCATCCGCAGAGATCATACTACTTGGCGATTTTAATGCCCACCACGCCGACTGGCTCAATTCCAGTAAAACTGATCATGCGGGGAGATCTGCCTGCGACTTTGCCCTTGCATATGACCTTACACAACTGGTTACCGCGTCTACGCGAATTCCAGATGTGGATGGTCAGATTCCTTCCCTGTTGGACCTTCTGCTGACGTCACATCCGGACGGCTACCAAGTATCCGTGGCCGCACCACTTGGCTCATCGGATCATTGCCTTGTCCGCAGCTCTGTGCAACTCACGAGCGCGTTGCGACAGCGTGTCGCTAAATACCGTCGTGTGTGGCACTACAAGTTAGCAGATTGGGATGGGATGCGGTCATTTTTTGCTTCCTACCCCTGGGGGCAGGCGTGCTTCTCGCCGGATGATCCTGGCGCCGCTGCCAACTCTATTGCCAACGTGGTGCTACAAGGAATGGAACTTTTCATTCCGTCCTCTGTGGTCCCTACTGGCAGCAGATTCCGTCCCTGGTTTGGTACATCTTCCAAAAAAGCTTCTCGCCGGAAGCAGGAAGCTTACCAAACCTGGGCTAATGCAGTGTCAGCACAGGATTTAAACACCAGCAAACTTAAAAAGGAGTACAACCTTGCCTCTAGGTCCTTCAAAAGAGAGATCGCTTGGGCGAAGAAACAGCACATCAGTAGAATTGGCGAGAGACTCGAGCGTCTCCCTTCGGGAACCCGTGTATTCTGGTCTCTCGCCAAAGCTATCGAAGGGAATTTCTGTAAGCCATCTCTTCCATCCCTACACGTAGGAAATGGCTCGTTGGCCCATGACGCAAAAGAGAAAGCTGAACTTCTTGGCAAGCTCTTTGCGTCCAACTCGACCCTGGATGACGGGGGACAGGAACCGCCGACTATACCGCGATGCAAGAGCATCATGTCGGATATTCGGTTCCATCAGCGCTCAGTGCGAGTTGCTCCGTTCCCTTGATACCCAAAAGTCGAGTGGGCTTGACGGAATCCCTCCTATAGTGTTGAAAGTGTGTGCTCCAGAGTTGGCACCGGTCTTAACGCGTCTTTTTCGGCTCTCCTACTCTTATGGCACAGTCCCAGCATCTTGGAAGACAGCTTTGGTGCACCCGATCCCTAAAAAAGGCGATCGCTCCAATCCTTCAAACTACAGACCAATCGCTATAACCTCTCTCTTCTCGAAGATAATGGAGTCCATTATTAATAGACAGCTGCTCCTTCGATACATAGACGTTCAGCAGTTGCTAAGCGACAAACAGTACGGGTTCCGTAAAGGTCGCTCGGCTGGTGATCTGCTGACGTACCTAACTCATCGTTGGGCACAGGCGATCGAGTCTAAGGAAGAGGCATTGGCTGTAAGTTTGGACATAGCGAAAGCCTTTGATCGGGTTTAGCACAAAGCGCTTCTTTCGAAGCTTCCTTCCTATGGGCTCCCCGAGAAATTATGCAAGTGGGTCACGAGTTTCTTAGCAGACAGAAGCATAAGGGTCGTAGTCGACGGTGAATGCTCGGATACTCTGTCTGTTGATGCTGGTGTCCCACAAGGCTGTGTGCTATCACCTACCCTATTCATACTGCATATCAATGATATGTTACAAACCAATGGCATTCATTGCTATGCAGATGACAGCACGGGTGATGCCTTATATACCGGCCACGCGAACATCTCTCGGCAAAATGTCAATGAGAGTCGAAACAAACTTGTCTCTCAAATTGAAAATTCATTGGAGAAGGTCTCTGAATGGGGTAGACTTAACTTAGTCCAATTCAACCCCTCTAAGACACAAGTTTGCGCGTTCACCGCTAAAAAGTTACCAATGGTCGTATGTCCTCGTTTTGAAAGCATACCCCTATCTCCTCCAACATTGGAATACTTGGTGTTAACATATCGAGCGAGGTCCAGTTTCGATATCATCTGGAGGGCAAGGCCAAGTTAGCCTCCAAGAAGCTTGGTGTTCTGAACAGGTCAAAGCAGTATTTCAGTCCGGTCCAACGCCTACAACTCTATAAGGCGCAGGTTTGGCCTCACATGGAATACTGTTCTCATCTCTGGGCAGGGGCGTCAAAGTACCAGCTTCTCCCTCTGGATCGTATCCAACGTAGGGCCGCTCGAATTGTCGACTGCCATAGTATTTCAAACGGGCTTGACTCCTTAGAGCTACGTAGAGATGTAGCATCGCTCTGCATCCTCTATCGGTTATATTACGGGGAGTGCTCCGAGGAATTGTTCGGACTTATACCTGCTGAAACTTTTCGCTACCGTTCCATGCGACAAAATATTTATCATCCTCATCACCTTGATGAGTGGCAGTCCTCCACCGTGCGCTTTACCCGAAGCTTTCTGCCGCGCACTATAAAACTCTGGAATGAACTGTCGCCAGCAGTATTTCCGGACCACTACGACCTGCAAACCTTCAAGAAGGGAGCGTATTCCCTCCTAAAAGGCCGGCAACGCACTTGCAACTTCTCTGATGTTGCGGGTGTCCATGGGCGACGGTAATCGCTTTCCATCAGGTGATCCGTTTGCTCGTTTGCCCCCTAGTTTTAATAAAAAAAAAACCAAGGGTGCATGTCGACGCGCTGCGCACTAACGCTGGTCCGACTCAAAGCCGGTTTCATAGATAACTGGCACCGGCCCGGCGCTGTGCCGGGTAGGAACCGGCTCGTCGACACTCCTGGCGCCTGGCCGGTGCCAGTTATGTATGAAGCACCGAGGATGCGTGTCGACGCGCCACGCACTAGCGCTGGTCCGACTCAAAGTCGGTTTCATAGATAACTGGCACCGGCCCGGCGCCGTGCCGGGTAGGAGCGCCACGCACTAGCGCTGGTCCGACTCAAAGTCGGTTTCATAGATAACTGGCACCGGCCCGGCGCCGTGCCGGGTAGGAACCGGCTCGTCGACACTCATGGCGCCTGGCCGGTGCCAGTTATGTATGAAGCACCAAGGGTGCATGTCGACGCGCTGCGCACTAACGCTGGTCCGATTCAAAGCCGGTTTCATAGATAACTGGCACCGGCCCGGCGCCGTGCCGGGTAGAAACCGGCTCGTCGACACTCGCCCTCAAGGTATAAGTATAATAATTATAATGATAACAAATATCGTCCATTCGTTTTACTCTTATTGTTTATATTCAAACTCGGTTATTTTAGGCATCAATTCACTTCAAAGGTGACGTTTTAATTTTTATTTACGCTCGAACTGACTGTTCGTTTTAATTAAATAAGTTTCGGAGTACTTAACTTTTACTCCTGGAAACTTTGTCTTGTCTTTGATAAAACTTCACCATTCATCGACATTAATATTATTAATTATTTATTAGTAAGAATTATACAAAATTATAATAATTTGACAATATCTTACACTTTTGCTTCTGACTACGTTGGCGCAGAGAACCTTTGTTGAAATATCGGACACCACACATTTTGCTGCAATAAAGTAGCCTATGTCCTTCCCCGTGATCTAATCTATATACGTGCCAAATTTCATCACAATCAATCCAGTAACTATTTAATGCAAACAAACCTTCACTTTGTAATATTAAGTATATAGATCCTACACTATAATAAATGAAAAAATTTGAATATGGATGGATGGATGGATGGATGAATGGATGTTTGTTACTATTTCACGCAAAAACTACTTAAAGGATTTTGATGAAATTTGGTATGGTTGTCATATTATGCTTTTACGGGATAAAAAGTAGACTGTGTACTATTCCAGAGCTTAAACTACTACTATACGAAATTAACAAAAGTACGACGTTCCTTTGGTTCAGAGGAGTAACAAGTGCAACTTACGCGTGTCCATGAGCGGTGGTAATCGCTTACCATCAGGCGATCTTGCTCGTTTCCTGGCCCGTTTTATAAAATGACTTTAGTCAATTTATTTTATCATTTGTGGTTATCTAAAAACAAAAATATCCGCGCATAATGCGGGACATAACTTCAAAGATTGTATTTCTTTCAAAACCAAAAAGGGTATTTTTCTCCGATAAGCATGAGCTAAACGTTCCCTTAGGGTAATAAAAATGTGACCTCTTTTTTAAGTTATTACTTATAACAGAACCATTTTTGTTCTTTATTTGAACATGCTGTTCAGTATTTAAATTATAATGTCGACAAAGTTCCTGCTTGAAGATTTCTAAATATTTTAATTTGTACTTGCACGCCTCAAAATATTTAAACACAACGACGAATTGACCGCAACCACTGCTGACGTCGTTGAACTACGTATTTACACGTGAATATGTGTGCGTGCGCAGATTTCAATGCAACGATGCTGTAAAGCGATTTTCTCTTATGCCTGGTCGAGCGGCAACTTATTCGATAGTAGGTACCTATCTAACTAATACTTATTTACTATAATATACACCTACCTAATATACACCTACCTAAATATATTTTATTTAATATTAAATGCTAGCTTTTGCCCGCGGCTCCGCTCTCGTAAATACAGTACTCCACGGGAACATGAAACATTCTTATTCGGGATAACTACTACCATACCAATTTCATCAAAATCCGTTTAGTAGTTTTTGCGTAAAAGAGTAACAAACATCCATTCATCCATCATAGATCCCTCCATCCATCCTCACAAACTTTCACATTTATAATAGTCGTAGGATATTTATAAGGCCAATAAATGTAATGCCAAAATTAAACTTCCCATTTTTCTATGTCCTTATGAAAACGATATTCTCAGCAAGTGAAGAAGAAAAATAATATTGAACTCACGAATATACAAAACATTTGGTGTATTCACTTTACACACGGTAGAGAAAATACCTTTTTACACATCATTTCATATAATTTTTCCGCTAATTTATCAGTGTAAAATAAATATTATGTATATGCTACAGTTAACTGTATGTAGGTACCTTATTTAGAATATTACTGAGAATATTATTATTTTTTAATATAAAATAGATATTCTAATAAATGAAGTTATGCGAGAAATATCGAAGAATATAATATACGTAATTTTTCTTTATTAATAGGTACATATTATGTGAAGCGAAAACTGCTTACCCCTTTTACGAAAATTATTCAAATGGAGGTGTAATTAATAAAAGTTACTTAATCAAAAAAACTTAGACCTTTTCATCCGTTAATGGATAATTTATACAGTATTCTCCGAGCGAAGTAGCCACTCTTGAAATACTGTAGTACCTGGGACAGTTGGTTTTCGAATGTCGTATGGTTGCCCAAGCACATGCGGCATTCTCACAACATATAGTCGGCCTAGTCCAGAGGAATGACTGGTCAATACGTCTGGAGCAAGCCGTGTGCGGGTTTCCTCACGATGTTTTCCTTCACCATTAGAGCGTCCGTATAACGTTCTCGAGATCTGAAAATTCTCATTGATGCACGCCACAACCTGGGATTCGAACCTGCACTCTCTCGAGTGCGAACCCACTAGGCCACGGAGCTCATTGCCTAATCAACTGCGTAAATAAAAAGGCAACAACTGCTTAAAAAAATATTTAAATAATGCTAGAAATACATAAAATTAATAAAAGTAACAAGAATTATATTTAGACTACCTCATTTTAAAATCACTTGAATTACTCAAGTGTTACTCAAGAATAACTCACACTTACGTATTAACTTTTTAGTTTTTAGTAATATGTGCTCATATTTGGCAAATCGCAAAAGAAACCTTTATAAAATTCAAACCGTTTGGTTATATACCATACTACCTAATTATATTATAGACGAGGCATGTTGAGGCAAAAAGTATCTCCAGTTAAATGGCCCCACTTTTGAGATTTTTGGGCCATTTTGACATTTGAAGTATGGTGAAAGCCAAGATGGCGTAACTTTTCTTGTATGAAGATTTATTCTGTCAAATGTATGTCATAGCCTATCTTGAGTTTTGAAATCTTTGGTTCAAACCTTAAAATTATATTAATTGGCGCATGGGCGAATTTCTACCACAGGGCGACCTTATTTTAATAATGTCTCGTCACGTAACGAGTGTCGTAAGTGATGAAAGTTTTGCTGCATTTTAACCGACTTCCAAAAAAGAAGGAGGTCATTACCTGAATGAAGTCACATAAAACTTAGTTAAATAACATACTAACCCTTTTTATTCAAGCTCTTTCAACTTAAGTGTAAAGATAGTAATGGAAGTCTGGTGTTCTCTGTGGAGACTGATTACCATATTTATTGGCTGGGTTGTGCACATTAAGTATTAATGTCTCTATAAAATATCGCACAATAAACATGCTCAGCTTGGAAACATAAAACAAAAATTATTATTTTATACTCCTTTGTTTAATAGGCATGGTCTAAACTCTAAAGAAACAAGGAAAAGTTTGGCACAAAAAATCGTTGAACTATATATCTGTTTGCATCAATCAAAATATTATGTAACTAGCTTTTTCCCTCAGCTACGCCAATGTAAATATACTATTCCACGGGAATAGTATACTTTTTCGGGAAATACAGTCTATGTTTTAATACAGAGCCTAAATTATTACCATATTGAAATCCGTTCAATAGTTTTTGCGTGACACACTAACAAACGCCCATCCATTCATATATATCTATATCAATCTATCCTCACAAACTTTCTCATTTATAATAGTAGTAGGAAGTACTGAGATTATAAGGATCAGATTTTTTAACACAATATATGTATGTAAATTGAAAAATGTTTTACAATTTAAATACAATATGCCTGGATTAAATGGGCCGAGAAATCAAGTATATAGGAGAATGTAATTGGTTTTCAGTTTAATTTATAGGTGCCTCAGGTTATTTAAGTGATCTTTGGTCTTTGTTACACATTCGACAAAACATTTATCTTGGCTACCTTTTTAATAACATTGTCGATAAAATTTATTTCCATCATCCAAAAATTGATTCACTCTTTATAAAAGAAGGTTGTTCTGATATTGTTATCAGTCGTTATACATGATTTATTTAAGTCCTAAACTAATGAATGTATCTACAATCTAGACGTCAAAGATTATCATTTAAGTACTTGTAAATTACTCTTCTCGTAAGAACAACTTTTAAGCTGCTATTCTGTAACAAAAGTGCTAAGTCGAAGCGCAACTTGACCTCAGAGAAACCTCATACACAATAGGTTCTCATTAAAGGTTTTTTCAGGAGCGCCGTGTAAAGTGCCAGCTTATTTTTAATCTGTTGCAATTTAGACAAATGAAAACATTTAAATCGGTACCAAGGGAAAAGCTAATTTAACAGTTTCGTTTATTTTTTAAAAACCGAATCACGTTTACGGTATGGGCGTTGCGCTTAAATATAATATATTTAATTTATTCTTTATAAATATCAGTTGTTATAGCAGCAAAATAAATACATCGGCTGTGAAAATTTCAACTGTCTAGCTAGCGCGGTTCATGATAATATTTTATAGCCTGATGACATAGAGAGAGACAGACATCGGAGTATTAATAAAAGGATCCCGTTTTTAGGGTTCCGTAATACTTAAGGAACCCTTATAGTTTCGCTCTGTCCGTCTGTCTGTCTGTTTGTCTGTCTGTCTGCGCCTCTAGCTCCTGTAATTATGAATATAAATTGATGAAATTTGGTGCAGTTATAGATTGTGTATAGATCACGGTTTCGGGATCATAAAAAAATAATAATTTTATATTTTAGGGGTACTCTCCATATATGTGAAGTAGGGATGAAAAATAGTTTTTCACTCTACCCCATCGTGTCGGGTATCGTAGAATAGGTCTTTTAAAATAAAGGCAAGGTTTCAAACGATACTTTTTTATAAAGTTGGCCATTTTCGAGTAATCGGTCACCAAAGTAGTTTGTAAGTTGGTCCCCCCCCCCTAGCATTTTCAAACTATAGGAGATAGAAATTTGCAAATTTCTATGCTGATAGATCATGCTAAAAACTATTCAGGAAAATTATTGTGAACCAAATACGACAGTAACTTTTGGAGTAATTAAAAAAAAAGCATTTTACGCGTTTATAGTTACGGAACCCTCCTTAGACATGTCCTGACATGCTCTTGGTTAGTTTATTAACCACATATTTTTATTAAAATATATTTTATCTATTTACCACATATTTGTATTTTTCATGGGCGAGGGCAATTGCTTCACATTACATGATCCATCTGCTCATTAGTATGAAGTATCTAGTCAAATCAAACATACAAGGAGTAGGCCTAATAAAGTATTGCCCGTACTGAGTGTGGGAGGTGGTAACAATAAAGGGCCCTTTTTTCTGGCCCTACAATAACTTTTTCTGTTGAAATGGACACCCCGGCGAGAAATTTGTCCCCTGACGACGGAGTCTCAGCTAAGTGGGTGATTAGTGGCTCATGTTATTATGTTCATTAACAAAGGGAAGGCACTTAAGGCCTTAATTTATGTTAGAAAGATCACGAACATTTTTACTCAACTCTTGTCGATTATACGCAGCAGCTGTTAGTTACTTAAAAGTAAATAAAATTACGTTACTTAAAAAGTAAATAATATGTTTTGTAATTTATAATCTTAAAATGTAAAGATATTCATCTATAAACCTCAACTTGTTTCTAAAATAAGAAATTCAATAATTTTTCATAATTCATTATTTCACATACCTACCTTTATATTACATATGAAAACGGTGTATGATTCAATTCGATGAATTGAAATATTGTAATAAATATACCTACTCGTAGAATACTTCTACGAATATAATATTTTTATATTTGATAGGATTTACGCAAAAGCTCATGGAAAGCGGGGATATGAAAAATACCAGGTCTATTAAGTTTCTCTATCTCGTTCAAACATTTCATATTCGATCATGTGGAAGAGCTTTGACACAACGATGTGTGCCATATAAACTTACAATATGCCAACGATTTTTTTAAATAAAAATACAGAACAAAATTTGAGTAAATTCATAAGATTAAAGATCATAAGACTATTTATTGACCAAGCGCATATCACGAAGAATACCTACGGTACGATCGCAAAATAGATTGACTCAATAACCACAGGGCTCTAATGCAATCTGAAGCCGACACTATCATTCATAGCTAACAACATAATAACAGACAGACTAATTAATTTAAACAATTATTCACATTCGTCACTATTCCGCTAACGAACTTAATATTCGGTTCCACTCTGTTATTACAGCGACGTATTTTTGTGAAGCCAAATATAGGCCGCAAGATAAACTAATTTTCCCGCGTAGCGGCGCACGTAGCTAAAATTCACTTTGCGTTTTTTATGTTAAAGGTACAAAAGGAGTTACGTGTAGCTAAAATTTGTGATTTCTGTTGAAATTTTTTGTACTTACGTATATTTTATACAGTGTATCGTTTTGAAGCTAAGAGATTTTAGCAGCAGAAAATGTTTTTATTAACAAAACACCCCCACCGTTGGAGAAGGGGTGTTTTGTTATATGATGCTTATAAACGCAATTTGCGTACTTATTCTTATAGTTTCAACAGCTGGTTGTCTGTATAAGTAAGAAACTGTTAACTGTTAGTGTTTTTTACGAGAAATTGTAGGCAGGCAAACAAAATTTTGGGGTAAACGAGCTAGCTTAAAAATGAATTCAAAAACAAAATTCATTTTTAGTTTTATTCAACGTAAGGCAGAAACCAAAACAGCGCGAGAGGATGAGGGTTGCGAACCACAAAGGGGGATTGTTTAATCTATAAAATTAAACTTTAAATTTTGAATTTAAAAAACATTTTAAAAATTCTTAGTCTCGAGACAATACACACTGTATAAGAAGAATGTAAGATTTAAGAAAGCTCTTATTACTAAATACCAAAATGGAAATAAATATTTTAAAGTAGCTAGCCACTTGTTTTTTTTTATTACTTTTCTTTTTGTTTATGGAAATAAAATGCTTAGCAATTATTGAACTCAAATTTTAACACTCGATAAAATATACTTGTCATGGCTATCGGTGTACAACCTGCTAAAAAAATTAGTCTTATTTCCTTGTATAATACAATCACGATCACTAATCTACATGTTAACGATAATATTGTAAACGTTATGTAAACAGGCTGCGACACAACTTGTTTCAGACAGTGACCATATGTGTATTACGAGTACAACGTAATTAATTTCTGTAATAGCAAAAATATTTCTCATATTGTTATTTAATTTATTTAATTTTCATATCTTCATATTTATAAATATGGATTGCAATTGCAACGTCTCGCTAAAACTCGAGAACGGCTGAACCGACTTGGCTAATTTTGGTCTTGAAGTAATTGTGGAAGTACAAGGAAGGCTTAAACGTTGAAAAATATTAGAAAAAAACGTGTCAAATATACTTATAATGACGATTGAATTTTTCCATAGGTACTATTTGTTCACTGTATTCGATTCGTCACTTGACTGCCAAATATTAGAGGTGCGTTTATCAGTTTCCTGTTTGGTTGTTGGAGTTATTTATTTATTCCAGACGAGATGTTGCCCGCGACTTCATGGGTGCAAAAGTTAATTTCGCCGTACATTTTTCCGCGATAAAAATAGCCTATGTCCTTTCCCGTGGTCTACTCTACATCTGTGCCAAATTTCATCAATATCGGTCCAGTAGTTTCGGAGCCTATTAAATGTAAACAAACAAACAAACTTTTCCTCTATTATATTTATTATTCCAGATGATAGTTAAAATAAAACAACGTGTGTCGGAACAGCTGGTATGAAATAAAATATAATAATGTAAATTCCTAATAAATGCCTAAGTAAATACTCATACCGGCGATATAAAAAAACGTAATATTATTATATTATCGTTCATAAAATAATATTAATTGTACAATAATCTTTCCAATAGAGTTCGTCGATAAGTTGGCAGTTGGCACAGACTTCAACCCAGATTCATTCGTCAGTTTAAGCTCTCGATATCATCAATATTCCCGTTAATTAACGGTTTTAAATAAATATAAACATTATATACATTGACGCTTACGCTTAATTTACGCGAAACAAACACTTTCAGTACAATTTTACGATAATCGTGCCAACGGAGAAGTATGAAATTTCGCCGGTAAATTAAATTTTATGTAAAGAAATGTGTGCAGAAGGCTAATATTTTGTTATAAAATGCTTAGAAATACATAAAATTTAGTAAAAAAAAATAATTTAACACACAAAGAATATTAACACACACTACCGTAAGTTTTAACCTGCTATATTATGCCTAGGAAGAAGAATAGAACAATCACCAAAGACTTCTACAATTACTCTGAGATATTGTGACACTTTGACGTTTGTCAAACTGGCAAAACATGTAGATTTTTTTAGTTTTACTATCTTATAGTCGAAAGAACCCTTATAAAGTTCAAAGAAAAATATTATGGGCTAATTTCACCAAAGGGTGACCTTTAGTTTTTATTAATGTGACGATAAACTCCATGTTATAATTTTAATAACTAAGAAGGTTAATGAAGTAATTCATACATAATATATAGTCAATCTGGCAAAACATTTAGATTTTTTTAGTTTTACTATCTTATAGTCGAAAGAATCCTTATAAAGTTCAAAGAAAAATATTATGGGCTAATTTCGACCAAAGGGAGACCTTTAGTTTTTATTAAATTAAACTCCATGTTATAATTTTAATAATATATCGCTCATTGAATGCAAAACGGCCACAAATCAAAAAAAAAATAAAATCGTTTTATTGTAAAATTGGGGTCTAAAACTGCAAGTTTTGCTGAAAACACCGGTCATTTTCGCTCATTTTGATACCAAACTGATCAACCGCCTTTTTTGTATTGGGCTGACTTACGCGCCAAATTCAGATCAACACCGCCATTTTAGCAGTTGCGACCCAAAACTTAAAGCGAACGCCCGTCAGTTTCATACAAAACTGCCACATTTCGGAAACTCATCCAAAATTTTATTAAGTATTCTGTACAAAGGAGCCACATATTGGAATACGTCCGTATTGCATTCAAATTTTAAGTAAGTACTCTCAGAATAATAAAATACAACAGTGCTATATTCCGAAATAAGTCTGTTTTGCATTCACACATGAAAGAAAGCCAAGCCATATTTCCAAATCTGTACATTTTGCATTCCAATATAAAACAAAGCAACGACATTATTTACAAATATGTACTTTTTTAATTAAATTATAATAGAGATAATATTAATTAATTTATTGTTAAAGTGGAGCTTTTAAAAATTTTGTGCTGATAAGTCCTGTTAATGTAGTATTTAATTCGTTTATTTAATTTATACAGCATTGGGTTTAATTTTGAGGCCAAAGTAACAATTTATGACAGTATATATTATATTATATTCTGAGTAATATTTCATTACTATTTTTAGAATGAGTAGCAGAGCAAGAAATCTTGTGAGAATGGCAGTGGTCAATTCAGATGTAGAATCAGAAAGGATAAATCGGCCCATTATTAACTCTCCTATTCAATAATGTGATGTCCCAGTAATAGTTCATCAAAACATAATAGCGGGTAAGCCTTATTTTGCTGCAGTCTGCCATCCAGTCGGTCAGCCTAATTCTAACAATCTAACTTTAATTGATGATGAAACTGATGATTTACTACCATCTAAAGAAAATAAAGATAAAAAGACTTTATTTCCCGACAACACTCAGGAAACTCCACAACCAGTACTCGTTGAACAAGAAGGAGAAACAGCATAATATGGTAATTCTGATACAGATTATTACCCTGACAGCCAGCCTGATTTTAACATACCGTGGATAAATGATGATGAAGAGAGTTTTAAGTTAAAAACTCAGACAAAATCAATAAAAATCATTCCAGCTAGCGAAAGGCTGATCCTCGAAAGGAAACACCCACTGAGCTGATTGTCTTTTGGTTTCGGGTTCGTAGCAATATATCCAGCTTTTATAACCTGTGACGATGTCAAATACAGCATTTGAGTCACCGCCGTTGAACTTATCTAACATTTGGCGACATCAGTCCATGCGAAGGTGTTTCTGTTCGTCGATTAAAGTATGGGGAATCCATCTGGTACAAAGCTTCCTGATGCCTAAATGTTCGTGTAATATTTTTTGAACTTGACTCATACCTTGCGTCTTATCTTCCTCTATCATGCGTCGCACAGCACTGATGTATTCTTTAGTAGTCGCTGTTAAGATTGCTACGTCCACGCTTAAACTCGCTAAACTAATTGTAAATAGTGGCACGAGATAGGGCTTCATCAAGAAATGCTAATCGCAGCCTATCATAGCTTTGTTGTTGAGTAAGCCCACAACGAAAGTCATAATAAATCATTGACCGAAAATTTTCTCGCGTTAGGTTCATTTTCACGTGTAACAAGAGTTTTAGATTTGCCGCCAATTCACAAAAACAAATGACAAATGAATGCAATATACTACATTAGGTTACCAAAGAGTTCTAAAATTGCTAAGAAATTCAAAAAAGTTTTCATTAGCAATGTTTATAACTGGCCAGTTCTAAACATTTTCAGTGTTACCCACGTATAAGGCTGTGATTTAATAATAAATAGTTTAATTGTCCTATTTAAGCCTTTCATATTTTGAAGAATATTATTTTGATGAGCCTTAAATATAAGACTGTGATAATACTTACTTGTAAGATAATACTTTTGATATTGTAGAAAAAACAGGCTGTGATTTAATAATAATTGTATTAAGTACTTTATTAATAATAATATTATTTTTAATGTTTTTAAGACTGCTCTTTTTGTGATTTTAGCCATACAGTCTGTGATTTAACAAAATCTCATATTAGTAAAGACTAATATGAGATATTGTTAAAGGCTTAAAGAAGCCTTGTTGAAGTTTCAGCAATTCGTTTATCGTTTTTGAAGTTTAATGTTTGTTCCTATGGATATTTTTAGAATTTTATTTAAATGTAAGGATAGTTATATAAAATTGATATCACATTTTTAATAAAACGACAAAGTTGTTTGAATGCTTTGTATCTGTCTAGTGAATCTATTTTGAGTTGGTTTTTGATACGTCATTTTTTTTTTTGGTTGTTTTTCGTCTCATGACCGCCTTCAAAAAATAATAATGTAAGTTTTAATAATAGAAAATGTTTATTTTTTGTTCTTTTTTAGATATTTTATTTGTAAACCTCAAATGAAGACAAATTTCTCAAGTAAATTTAAAGTTTGTTTAATTTTTCGAGATAATTACCTTAACATCGGTTAAAATATTCAATGCAAAAAGGGATTTTGTAGTTTTAAACAGATTAGGTGAGAGCTATCGCAACGGTCATTATTTGAAAAAATAGAGCAACATATTACGAAAAATATGGTATACTAACATCATAATATTTAATAAAATGAATATCATATTTTTCAAAAAAACATTAACAAAATTTTGTTTTGGCTCTCCTGTAAAAAAAGTTGTTTTCGATTTGTGGCTGTTTTGCATTCCATGAGCGATATATCATATGCTATTAGTTACATACTTAGCTATTAAGTCTTAAAGGCTCACTTGCGCAGATTAGGGTTAATGTCAGCCCGTTTAAATATAATCTTGTCTCTCTCGTACTCCCTATTTATGAAAGAGAAGTAATTATATTTTAACCCAAGGAGATTATAGAGTTCGAGAATAACTTCTAGTTAATAAATAGAGAGCTAAGTAAAGCTCTGACATAATATTATAAATTATATTTTATAGAATATATTAAATTCCTTTTGAATTCTTTCCAATATCACCAATATGGGAATATTTTTCAACGATGAAATCGAGAAAATATATCGCTGGGTATCCGTACTAGCTGTTACGGTGAAAATAAAAAGTTTTGTGTTTTATCCACGAGTTTCATATCGAACAAAACGTCTTTCCGTTACAGCGAGATACGTTATACAAATTGTTGCTCTAAAATTTAAAACATATTTCTACCCAAAAAGTAAGGTGTTACATCTATGTTTTGAAGTATATCTGTGTATATGTATAGCAATTAAACATCGCATAGACCACAAACATCTATTGACTAGACAGAATTTGATGAAGTTTTGATTTTACCCGACTGAGGGTTATGTTTTTCTAGTGTACCTATTTCTTTGGCTCGCTCTAGAACCTAAATAAAGGGGTTGTCGCATTTGAGCTTCATAGGTACCATTATATTCGTCTTCGTTAAATTCACAGTAAATTTCTTTTCCATATTGAGATTATGTTTTTACTATACCTATTAGCTGGCCATAGCTTGAGTCACGAGGACAGCTCGGTCGCGCTAATACCAAGGCCTCGCAAAAATCCTAATTGGATTACAAAGTCGGCTTAAACGTGGGAGAGCCATGCTTCAGCAAGAATGGGCAACTTCGACCGGACTACCGCCTTACAGAAAACTGGCGTGAAATAACGATAGCGTTGCGATTCAACGAATAAGTAGGTACTGAGTTAGGTATAACCGGAGATCGAATAAGGAGGTTGGGGATTTTAAGGACTGGGAACGCGAGTGCGCAACACCAGCAGACTTAGCATGCGCATAGAAGAAACACCAAAGAAAAGAAAATATGACAGATTGAAGAAACATTAATACCATTCGGAGCAAAATAGGTCTTATTATAAGGTAGCAAGGTCGATGTATCGTCGTTATGAGAAATAACATTTCTTTTCTCCCCGAGCATGAGCTCACAAAATGACCTCTTTTGACAGCTAAAGTAGAAACGTTCTCTTAATTTAATATCAAAAAGTCCCACAGTAATGTCAACCACTCCACATCATGGCGGACCTAGACAAAAAGTTTCTTTACGTTGAGTCATAAACTTGAATATTTGTTCGTTTTTGACAGAAGATTTCCCGGCAACCATTTTAAAAATATGGCGGTTTAGAAATGTTGACTTCTATTGACGACCTTGTTATCATGGATTAAGAACTATTTTGCAACGAACTGTTTTGGATAGAATATTTCTCCATTAAATGTATTTCTATGGATCGCCATGCTAAGCCTGCAGAGGAGTAACAAATCCCCTGGTGTTGCGAGTGTCCATTGGCGGAGGTAACCGCTTACCATCAGGCGGTCCGTCTGTTCGTTTCCTGGTCCATTTCATAAAATATAAATTTATTTATTAATTAATAATATCTTTGGACGCTTTGTTGATGTTGCCAGGTTGATACCACGTCAACCTGGTCCCGTGGTAAGTTCTCGAAGAACTTGTGTTACGGGTACCAGACGACGGAAATATATATTTTAATAATTTTACATTATACACACATTTTTAAGATACACACATAAGATTTTTATTATATTATACACATATTTATTATTTAATACACATCCATGACCCGGGAACACAGAAAAACTGTTTGTTCCTTCAGCGGGATTCGAACCCGGCTTGTGCACCAACACTCTCAACCATTGAGCCACAGAGGTCATCGAAATCCACTAACCATCATGCGAGTTGACTACTCGTTTACCAATCGGTACCGGCTTAATTATTATTAGTATTTAGTATATATTTTGGGCATTACATATAATCATATGTAATGCCTAAAATATATACTAAATACTAATAATAATTAAGCCGCTCTATAGAACAATCACAGTAGGTCCATTGTCTGTCGTACTTTTCTCGTTAGCTATTTCCACCAAAGAGTCATTTGATGGTGTATTCCGGTGTTTGTGACAGAAAAAGTTCTCGGAACATTGGAAAATCCCGTAATACAAGCTACTGAAAACGTTATGAAACGATGTTCTGAAGTTACCAAGTTTATTGTATTTATGTAATGTCAAATGTGTAATGTGAAAATGGTCATTATTATGTGTAAGTTAGAACAGAATTAGATCCAAAAGATAAAAAAGTATCATATTGTGAAATTCAGCGTAATTATCTCATTATTTATGAAAAATATTAAATAAAAAGATAATTTGGAATCTAAATAAGGCTAGCTCAGCTGTCTGGCGAAATGTTAAAGAAAATTGAGTCGTTTTTAAAGTCTACGAAAATAATACTGGGCCTAAAGAGAAATTGTAACGCAGCTTCCTCGGGCGATAAAGACGGCTTTATAATTAATGAGACGTCACTTCCGCTCGGTAATCCTTTGAAATCTTAAGGTTCCGATCCACGAGACGCGTTCGCGGCGAACGCGACCAGCAAACAAGCCAATCAGGCTACGCTCACCGGTCGCACATCACACGTGGCGGGGCTTGCTTAGTGCTCCATATAAATTCATACTAAGCAGCGGCTCCGTGACCCTAATTCGGTCTCGGTTCGCGGTCCCGCGTCGCGTGTCACGTGCATCTTGTAAAATGCCGTTGCACACGTCCCGGTTGCCAGGTAGCCGGTGCCGGGTAGTCGAAGGTATGGCCATGTACGAAAGCTTTAACACCGGTGTACCGGTGCTTTTGTAGCTTTCGTACCGGTGTAGTTACAACGGCAACGGCTTCTACTATTTACATACAGTGAGAGTAGTAGAGTACTAGAGTTTTGGGGAAAAAAAGCGGTCTAGCTAGGTTTTATCCCTGGGAATCTGCACATTTAAGTAATTTAAGTTTTTTTCCGTCGTGCAACAACATATCAATGATTTTGCCTCTAAATAATAATGATAAATGTTTTTGTACATTTTTAAGAAATTTCGTCGTGCAATAATATCAATAATTTTGACTCTATACCTAATGTCAGTCTGATTGGCAGTTTAAGTTGGCAGATGTTTGGTTAACAAACTTGCGTTTTTGCGTTCTTCGGATATTTAGAATGTGGCGGGTTCGAATCCCGGTAAAAATGTGTTTTTTAATCTACTAGAGCTTCGATTAAAGCTCGGTTATCCAGGTACTCTTTTTAGTAGAGAATAAAGTTCAAATTTGGAATAGATATATCTTAAACAAGCCATCTGACGTAGCGATTTGTTTCGGTGTGAATTGACCCTTACAATGAAAATATTCGATAATCTCTAATATCGTAAATTATACGTCCCAGCCCGTAATATAATAATATTACGGGCTGGGACCAAATGATGATCCGGAATCTGGTAGGCATGGGAAAATTCAGAGCACTGAAAATCTAACTCTAACTAATACAATAGAGTTGAAAATCAAAGTGTCGGGTGTCTAGCTGTCAATTATGACATTGACATTTGACTCGACACTCGTGTGTTTGATTTTCAGCCCTATCGTTTTAACGCAGACTTCTATTAACAGTGCTCTGAATTTTCTCCGCCCTATTGACCTCCGGACAATATAGTCACAGCCTGAGCGCCTTCACACACGCGCCGCAGCTAACGCGGCGCCTCGCGGTTGTTTAGGATATGCATGAATTTTTCCGCCGCAGTTCCCGCGACTGGCGGCGCTATGGCACAAAGATTCCAAATTTCATCAAAATCCGTTCAGTAGTTTTCCGTGAAAGAGTAACAAACAAACATCCATACATCCATCCATCCATACATCCTCACAAACTTTCACATTTTATAATATTAGTAGGAAGTAGGATTAGATCTAGTGAAAGTCTCACCTGAGTGTGTGTATGTGAAGCGATGCTATGGAAACTGCGGCACGTGAGTTAGCGTATACGTTTCCATTGGTTATAAGTTATAACTAACGGTATGCGATTGGCGAACTGCCCTTATTAATGAGTTCTATTATTATTTTTTGTAGTCCATTATTTTTGTCTGGATCAAAAAGAACTCCTTAAACAATATTTGATTAATTGGAAACAGTATCTCCTTAGACCCACATTTATATTATCTCCAAAAGCGATTAATTACTGTTATAGACTCAATCAATTACTCTTAACATTCTCTCGTCTTTTTACAGATAATTGAGAAACTACTCGAAATAGCACTTTACGAAATATGGCTTGGTCCCGACATTTAGATACCTACTTGAACTTTTGTTTTCTTAGCGTGTGGGTTGATTTTTATTATCACTACAAGCCAGCTATTGATTTCTTATGTTATGGCGAATATTGTTCATTGTTTTAAACACTTGCTGATTTTGTCGCGGTGCACTTTTCTTTTTTTTTCCTGACATTTCGGCTACTTTCCAGCATAGCAGCCGTGGTCACGGGAGGACTGAGGTGGCTTCTTCTTCTTCTTTTGGCATAGCATAGCCCTGTAATGGGAGTCGCCAACGTCAGAGGACTGAGGTGTCAATTGTCCTATTTGTTGAAGTTGTTCAAACTACCCGAAGTTTCTTCAATTATTATTTGTGTTTCGATCCATGCAAGTAATTTTCGTCGTTTTTTAATCCTATAACTTTTTAATAATAACTTCCCACACCGATCTCGGTGACGGTGGCCGGTTTCATTGAAACCAGGTCAGTTACGCAGGAGTAACTTTATAGTGCCCAAGTACACACTTACGCACACGCGCAGAACACAAGGGCACTCTATGTTCCTTTACTCTCAAAATCCAATGGGACGTATAACCGACACGACTGACGAGAGATCAAGCCCAGGTCCGACTTTTTACATTGCCATACGACGCATGGATCATCTTTCTTGTCAGACAATCAGGTGATCAGCCTGCATTGTCCTAACTAAACTTGGAAACAACATTTTATTGTACCAACGCGGGAATCGCACCCACGAGTAACGACCTCCGAGTCGAGAGCCAATGCTCTAACCACTAGACCACGGAGGCTGTTAAATGTAGCACTTATTACTGTACTTTTTGCATTTCGGAAGAAAATATAAGGATTTTGCTGATTTAAAACAAATGCATCTTCTCTATTATCCCTAGCGTGGCGTATAGAAAACGGCTGTTCTAAACAAAATGAAATTTCCGGTAATGGTTTTTCCATTAGTCTCCACGCAGGATAAACATTTTACAGGATGAAAAATGTACACGAAACATCTGGTGTGTAGTTTACTGTTCGGTTGAATTGTTATTTGTAAATATTATTTAACCGCTTCACTTAAGTTCAATTCACATTTCACATCGAAATGAAACGATACGCGACATGGTGCTGCATTTTTAAGATAGCTATTTAAAATTAGATTTTCACCCGTAAAATAATCAAATTTTTAACTTCCCGCTAAGATTCCCGATTTTTGAAAATCTAAGATTTTCAAAAATCGGGAAGTTATTAGTTTTACCCCGTTTTGCAAAAATCGAATTATCATCAGATCTTGGCATTCTGAGGTCACAGGAGGCTTCCCTGATTACCCTCGTGAGGGTGTCATTAAGTCTGTATGTATGTAGGTATAATATGTGTATGTGTGTGTGTGTTTTTTTTTACAAGTGGTTATTTTGGAATAACTTTTAAAGGGCTTTATTAATCAACTCCAAAAACTAGTCAGCTCATATTATTATACTAGTCAACCTTAAATATTATTTTGAAACAAAAAATTAAACCGACTTCCAAAGTAAAAATACACAAAAAAATATGAAATAAATTTTCTAAATAATTCCCATTTTAAATTTGGCTATTTCTCTACTTAATCTTCTAAATTTTAAAGTCGCTACCAGCTCAAACGATATCCTACAATATTTATATCGTCAAAATCATCAATTCTTCGAATAATATACTTAAAATAACACAAGAAACATAAAATTAACAATAAAACTAGAGCCAAATAAAAAACTAAAAATTAATACCTACTAATAAAAAGAAGACATCTATAAAATATAATCTATTTCTAAAAAAGTCTATAAATAGAAAAACTTCCCCAGGTCGTCCCCATCTGGCAGAGTACCTAGCAAACTGATAGCATTGCCTCGTTGGATAGCAATGGCTATCCGTTGTGCCAGGTAGTTCCCGGCTCTGGGGTCTCGGGTGGCTTCAGTAAGCTTTTTGGAGATTTCTTTAAAATGCTTATGTGCGCCCGGACCCCATGCGCCTAGGGTTTCCACCCCAAACGGTTCAAATATAAGGTCTCCGCTAAGGTTCTCATATTTGCGCCGTTTGAGGTTCTCTGCTTGGTTTGCAGCCGCGCCCGCACAGTTCGAAGTGCCCTGGACATGGGACGGAGCAAGAGTATCGACACAAGTAGCATCCCATACAAGAGCCCGTCCCACACTCCAAGGAACCAGGGTCATTCCATCAGGTCTCTTGCCATCGTCGCGCGCCAGACCGGAGGGCTCCAGTATAGCTGGCACACCGGCGGTGACAAGAGCCCGACGAATGAGGTCATTCAGACTGTGATGCCGGGAAATGCGTCCAGCGCTTCGTGAGCAGCACAGCCCGTGGTGACCGTGACTGTCTACGTTCGCGCCGCAAACACACTGATGAGGGACGACATGGGGGGCACCAAGACGCAGGGCAGTAGCTAGCCGAAATGTATTACGGCCCAGCAATGTACCAGTATTGGCTGACGGTAGTGCCTGCAGCCAAACGCCCGACTCCCACTTCTCCACAGCCAAAAGACGAGCCCGCTCTACAGGACTGGAAGACATGTTAAAAAGTCTATTCCGTACCAGTCTACAGATGGGCTCATCCCAAAGCCTTTGGGAAAATGTGTTCTCGGGCACATTGCTGCCGGCACTAGCAATGTCCCAGGCGTCCTTGGCCTCGTCCGCAAAAGGGATTAGTAACGGACAGGATGAGCGCTCTAAAATTTTTAAAATTACTGCGTGGTTTGCGTGGACCGAGGACAAGAACGCTAGTAAGGCTACGTCAGACGTTTGTCGAATGCCCAGGCCACCGAATCTTATTGGAAGCGTTGCTTGAGTCCATGAGCGGTGGTCAAATTTTATATTAAGAATGGAAGAAAGCGTATGTTTTATGGTGTCGTCTAAACGTTTGAGAAGTTGGGGGAACTTCCAAAGTTGGCAACACCGCAAGACATAAGTAAATTTTGGAACAAAAAAGCAATATCGGATTAAGGTAAAAGCCATGTGACAGTTAATTTGGAGAAGTCGGTCTAAAGTTTCAGTAAAATTTTGTAATTTATTGTTTATAAAATCCGGAAGGGAATCGTCTAGAATAGGGGAACCTAAGAGAAGAAGTGAACCCTTTTCGATAACTGATAATTGTGGAGCTACTTCTTTGAACCTGGATATAACGGTTTCTCTGTCCTCACAATTATCAGGGACAAAAAGTTCACATTTTCCAAAGTTTAATTCTAGGCCGATATTTTGGAACTCATGGATTAATGTACGAAAGTCAGAGAGTACAGTAGATGCATCGCTATTCTTCGAGAGATATCGTGTAGGAAAGAAAACCGAAAAAAGTGTTTTTTCGGAATAACTCCGAAACTATTTATCAAAAAAAAATTTGTTGTCGATTCTTTCAAAAGCGGTTGATTCATTCCAAAGTGATGACAGTTTGAAATTTCAAAAAATAGTGTTTTATTAACTCTCCAAGCTCAAAAGTCTGATGAAAGAAAATTATCAGGGAACATTTTTAGAAGCACTTATATTTTTGAGCTCGTTAAGCTCAAAAATGACGTATTAGATAACATTTAAGCGCTTAGCGGGAAATTGCACAGATGGCATTTAGGTCAACTGTCTTCCTAATTTTTTTTTAATAGATATAATCCGTGACTACTTAATGGGCAAAATTTGGCCCGAGGCAGTTACGTGTTACTTATATATAATATATTCTTTGCCCGGGGGCCATATCCTTAAATACGCTTCTAAATGACAAATAAAAATGAAAAATTTTATGTCACGTCTCCCTCCTCCGACCTCATTAAACATTTATTTAAAAAATGGCACGTTAATACACTGGCACAATCTGTGGTTCTTTGCACAGCCCATTATTTAAATTATTAATTTAAGTACTACCCAGTACACTACCCAATTATAAATAGTATGTACCTACATATATTGAGCTCCGTAGCCTAGTGGGTAGACCGTTTGGTTCGCACTCGAGAGATTGCAGGTTCGAATCCCAGGTTGAGGCGTGTACCAATGACACTTTTTCAGATCTCAAGTACATTTCTAGGACGCTCTAACGGTGAAGGAAAACATCGTGATGAAACCCGCACATAGTTGGCCCCAGACGTATTGACCGGTTCATTCCTCTGGACTAGGCTGACTATGTTGTGAGAATGCCGTATGTGATCGGGCAACCATACGACATTTAAAAACCAACTGTCCCAGGCACTAATGTATTTCAAGAGTGGTTACTTCGCTCGGAGAATACTGTATAAATCATCCGTTTACGGATGCAAAGGCCTAAGTACCTACGTGTAGTGTGTACATTTCTTTGAAAGTTGTACGTCCTTTAATCTGTTACGTTAAAGGAATTTGAATGTTTCAGTTCGGTTACGACACGATGTAGAGTCCTTCGGTTTTCTTCTAAAGTTATTGGCGCGATAAACATCTTCGCACTACTGTTCCTTTATTTGCATTATTTACGGGTATTGGTTTCCTTGTAAGTGAGGCCCCAGACATGGGTCCACTTGGTTACAATTTACCCGATTTAATGTACCCGATATTGATTCTAAGATATTGAGTAGGTACAGTCACGACTCACGAGCACTAGCTATTTTATAGGCAAACATGTAAACGATATTAATTATGTACTCGACATTAACCTACTAATAAAATATTAACACACTGTGACGACCTCTGTAGCTCAGTGGTTAGCGCTCAAGCCGGAGGTCGCGGGCTCGGATCCCGCCAGGGAACAAAAAAGTTTTCTGTGTTCCTGGGTCATGGATGTGTATTAAATATGACGTAATATTATATTATACTAAAAATCTTAAATACAACATACATACATACATATAATCACGCCTTTTTCCCGTAGGGGTAGGCAGGACCGCCTCTTTCCCGTAGGGGTAGGCAGAGACCACTTCTTTCCACTTGCTACGATCCTTACATACTTCTTTCGCTTCGTCCACTTTCATTCTTACCATCCATTCCTCCTCTTATATTCAACGTAGCCAAGCGTCTCTCCATGGTCCGCTTTTCGCCTCCGCGAGAAACGAGACGTGATGGGTGGCGAACCACATCGCCGCCATTTTGGATAATTAAATTATTTTTGATTATCCATTGCGTTTCCACGGATTGGTGGAGATGGTAGGAATAGGGAAAGGGAAGGATAGGTGGTGTGGAAAGGAAGATTGGTAAGTTAGAGTGGGAAATAGGGAATGTAGGATATTACCGCCCAGGAGGGCAAGGGATAGGACAGTAATCTAGGGAAGCCGGGGTCGCATACCCTTATACTATACCACAACTACCGGACAGGTAAGTTGGGAAGAGTATCCCATGACAAAAAATAAATTAATTAAGTATAATGTAATAGGTATTAAATATATTTCCGTTGTCTGGTAACGTAACGCAAGTTCTTCGAGAACTTACCACGGGACCAGATTGACGTGGTGTGAGGGCGTCAATAGATATTGCTATAATTATTTATTATTTATAATTGATTACCTATTCAATGTTGCTGCACTTGTCTGATATGAAGGAAAAGTCACTGGACAGACAATGAGAGCAACATTGAATAGCTTATCACTCGTGTAAATAGTTTTTTAATAAGTAGTATTTTTATTAAATAGTGAGTTTGGTAAAAAAGAATCACATAAGATCACAGAGGTTTGTCCTTTACTGGAAACGAGTGAGAATTTATTTTTGATAGAAATATTCATCCATTATCCGCGATAAAAGTGTTTAAAAATAAATATAGCTACTGAGCGAAAATTGGGCACCGCGATGGCGGGTGAGAATCTGTCTAACATACTGGGGGGAAAGAGCAGGGAGGTGTTCCTGCAATATTGTATTAAAATTGTAAAAATTGTAAATAAAAGAAATTGAAGTGGTGATATTGAAAGCTGTGATATTAGTTTGTTAAGTTATTTTTTATTTTTATTGGAATGTTTTGTATTTTATTGCTATTGCAATATTATTTTTTATTAATTTTATTTTGTATTATTTGTAAATTGATTTTGCGTCATTATCTTGTATTTAGTATTAATTATTATGTAAAAATGGCAAAAAACGAGCCCTGTCCTTGATAGGGCCTAACACCATCCTGAATCTGCTTAGCGTCAAGCTGGACAGCCCCCTTCTGCGGCACTGGATCCAAGCACACGTGCCCGGAGCCCCATAGGTACTTAAATTAATAAGTCATTTGTATATAACTATATTATCGGATACAATAAACACATTTTTGAAGTGAAAACTTATTTAGAGGCGTTGTGCACTCGCGTCAGGATACCGTGACCCTGATCGAAAATTCGTAAGATGCAACTTGCAACTGTTTGCTGTCTTAGTTCCCTTAAACGAGCATGAAACTGTATATTTTAACTTAGATGGCGGTTTTTCCAATTTAATATTCAAGTTTTCACTTCTGCCGGAAATCCCGGAGTGCAAAGCGTTTTTTTATTGATTTCTACAAGATACCGACTTTCTGTTTTCCTCTTTAATTACAGCTCAAAACACACAACCCTCATCTCTCTATTGGTACAGACTTTCAGACCAAGTGCTTCAGAAGCTAATGGGATACTGTAACGAGAGTCATTTCATAATTATGTCGAGGTCGTGAATGATCTGGTTCACTAGAAGATACGGTCGCCAGCAAGCATGTGTACCTACCACTTCTCGACTTTTTCACAATGCCAATAAAGTTTACAAGTGGTACCGATTGGTTGCGACCGTACAAGCAAATTAAATTCCAACGTCTGAGTTTCAAGTTGTATCGCCGTCACAACTCACAAGCGTAAACGTACCTATAACACAGATTAATAGGTATAAGTCCGAAAAAATCCTTGGAGCATTCTCCATTTACTATTATATAATTGATACAAGATTCAAGATGCAGAACGATGCTACATCTCTACGTAGTGCCAAGGAGTCGAGCCGATTTAAATTCGGGTCGCCCTGAGTTTGATGCGATCCAGAGGGAGAAGCTGGTAATTCTCAACAAGATTACCTAGTACCTACCCGCTAATTACTGTGATAAAATATTATAATGTTGTAATAGTATGTATAATAAACATTTTAAATGTAATTTTGTGAAAATAATAAAGCCCCTTGGGAGATCAGATTTTGTTTAGGCCTTCATAATTTACAATGTTTAATTACTATCGGAAGATCCTTACATCCGTTTTTCAAGTGCTTTTATAAATCTAGCTTTTTATAAGCTCTCTTAAAATGTATTATCTAGCAAGTTGAAGCTAAAAAATGAAAGGAAAAAAATCGACTGCTTAGTGCCCCGAATGTGCCAGTAGTTAGATTGACGAAGTTTTCAATATTCATTCCGTTGTATTTATGCATCACTCGTATTTTATGTAAGTGCTGTACAAGTACCATCTCATCATTGGTATGTTTCGACTTCTTTGGTTTGGCGATATTTATAAACACGTCGAACTAATACGTCGGCTGAGGCTGATTGATCTTGCGCCGGGCTTCTGATGACGTATATGCACAAAATAAATACAGACAGTAGGCAAACATCGCATATGCAGCGCTCTGTTAGGCAGCCGGCCCATTTTGACTTAAAAAAACTACACTTCACACTAAACTATTATTTCACTATTATAGATAGACAAACTACACTTTACCACATATAACACCAAGTAGTGTGAATTGCACCGTTCGCGACGAGTTCCAGAATCTAACTAACTGAAATAAATTAATAAAATAAGTAAGTAAAAAAAAAATGCAAAATAGACATAATTACGTAACCGCGTGCCAATAGGGGCGACACTCTCTACATATAACAGCTCGAGTACCGGCGAATGTCAGCCATGTTAACATAAGCCTAAGGTTGGCACAGAAATAATTTGAAACGTCAGATAAATATATCATAAATATTATACATTCAATTATGTTAAAGCATGAACCGACTAACGACCAACCCGCGAACGATAGTCCTGGCTTGAAAAAACGCATAGGTCCATAGCTGCGAGCTGTCATTCGTGTAATTCTATTGAATGACGTTCTTTACGTTAATAATATATATTCTTTGACCATACAGCACCAAACCATCGTGCAGTGTGCACCGCCGAATAATGGTACAAAATATGTTGGAGTACAAACTTGGTCGTGCGTTCTGGCTCCATCCGAATGATGGTACAAAATATGTTGGAGTACAAACTTGGTTGTGCGTTCGGTTTGTGTACCGCCGAATGATGGTACAAAATATGTTGGAGTACAAACTTGGTCTTGCGTTCTGGCTCCATTTATTTTGTGGTGTCGGTGTGTGGTAAACAGTTTGTTCGTCATTCCTAGTTTATTGATTCTAGACTTCCATGTCTCTGGTATCCAACTGTTCGTTAATCACTTCGTCAATGTCGACACTGACAGTATTTCTACGGTATATAATTACTATATAGGTACGTACTGCGTATCTAAGTTGTTTTAGCCCTGTACATAATATTTGAAATAGGAAATATTTATTAATGTTATTTTTTAACATCTAGCACTTGAAGGGGCCCAGTAGCGGCTTTAAGGGGGGTGAGGTTGGGCGACCGCCCGAGGTACCGGATAAAAAGGGGAGCCCGCAGGCGTACTCTTCTACTCCTCGTTCATTAGTGAGCCCTACATACTCGTAAACATAGACTTTACATTGATCTCGCTGGGGTCGAGAGCCCAGCGAGACCAATGATTTATCTATGCTCGTAAATTCCATAATTTGTAATCGCCCAGGGCGCTGGTAATGCTAAAACTAGCACTGAATGGACCTAAGTATAAACAGTTTGCATTATCTTCAATATCTATCAATTACCAAGTAAGTTAAATCAAAAGATGCAGTGTCCTCAGCACAATATTATTATGATAAAATAATGACCTATATAATAAGGAAAATTGGTTTTAGACCATTTTTAAAAGCATCGTAATTTTAGGATTAAAATGTTCCCGCTTTCGGTATGAAAATATTAAATTATCCTAAAAGTCGGGTGTAACATCGCCGCATATATTTTGCACCAATTTATTTTACACCCGTGTAGAAAATTCTTTATGTGTATTTTTTATGGCAAAATAAACTCATTATAAATGTTTCATGAAATGTTTAATATTTATATTATGTATTTTTACTGAAAGTACAACATAATTTCATTACTTCGGTACTCTGCTACTTTGCTTGACGTCTCCGTGGTCCAGTGGTCATGGGTTCGATTCCCGCGTTAGAACAACAAATTTTGTTATTTTCAATTCTGGACTCCAACAATTTTCCCTAATCGCAATCTTGGTTCGGTTGTCAGTCTGTCCCGCTCGCGTGCGCATGATTTATCGCATATGCAAATGAATAGGGGATCGGACTACATCTGAAATATTTAGTTTCATTAATATATTCAGAAAGAAATATTGAGGCATTACTACTTGGTAAAGGTTAAAAAAAATATTATTTTATGTGTAGTTTACTAATTAAAAACATTTAAAAAGTACCAAATATTTTTTTTTTGCGAAATTGGTAAACAAAACCTACATCTAGTTACTTACATCATATAAAAAATTGTAAACCTAGTTTACTTACGTCATATAAAAAAACATTAATTATGGTAAGTATGAAGCTCATACTTACCATTAAATTAATAAACGCACAAATATCGGAGATATTTACAAATAATATATTCCTGCGGCCGTATACTTCATACACTTTAACCTACAAGTGACGTCACTTGTTGGTTAAGTTTAGTATGGAGCGTTAATTTTACGAGACTCGCGAAATTTTGTATACAAATCGCTGTAACTTTGAAAATATTGTCTTTTCATATACGGTTTCTTCTGAGAATTTACTCACATTTAAGAGTACTATTCATGTATGCAATAAAAAGAAATCAGTCCGCGTGCCTATTGCATCTTTTTTAATGCCAGTGACCTATGAGCGTCACGTCCCGTACAGGGGGGTATCGCGCCGATCGGAAAGTATTGAAATCGGATAAGAAAATCGCTATAAATATTTTAGACAAAATTTGGAAAAACTGAAATGGCATTCCCCTGTGTCTTGTCTTACTTAAAACACTGAAAATTTTTCACACTCGTGTGACTGATAGAAGACAAAATGTGGATTTTAGATTTAGCATACTTTTTAATCAATATTTAAATAAAAATTTCAATTTATTAAAAGTCAGTCCTCTGCTAAATATAATTAAAATTAATATATTTTATTTTTTGGGATTTTTTCAATACGATGAAGTCAAAAAAAGGTATCAAGAAATCCAATTTTCAGTTCTATCGAGCGCAAAAGTCATAACCCCTTAATTATAATCAAAATATTTATTTAAATAAACAATTTGTGAAGTACAATATATTATTTAAAATACCTAAATATTATCTTATGAACTCAACAAAACATAATGTTATGTATCTGCTTGAACTAGGTTGACCTGCAGTGTTATTCTCTAAGAACATTAAGAGAATAGACAGGCTGTATTGTTTAACAGACGATGGGGCTTATAAATAGATTATCACTGAATCTCCACTGAATCACTGATCAGACCAAAGTTAGCATATACGAGTATATCATAATTATAGATGGAGAGCTACTAGGAAATTTGCAAACAAACTGAAACCTTGCTCAAGCTGAGTAGAAATAGGAGAAGTCTCCTATTGTACCCCAACCTGCAATTTCGTATTGCAGGTCTGGCTGGTCAGAAGCGGGGCTAAGTCAATGTACAAATTATTGAAAAGTGATTTTTGTTAATCCTAAAAATATCTTTGAGGCAATTTGAAATTTTTATATACCTAATGTTAGTTTTTTGTTAAAGGAGTTGGGAAAAAATAAATTCAGAACATCGAGAACCTTTGTGAGATATACGATAGACGGTCTAAGCGAGAGGACCTAAACAGTGAATTGTATTAATTTTAAAGTGATAACTGTGAAGTGTTTTGTGAAGTGATATAGTGAAGTGATAACTTAAATAGCATTTAAATTGTTATAAATCATAGTTTCTAATTTCATAACTTTTACCCATATTTAGATTCGAGTTTAATAAAATTGTTGTCACGAGTTTAAGTGATTATTACTATTTTTTATAAATTTTTATACTTTTCGCTAATAATACATTGTCATGTCTATGGTGAAGTATGAAATATAAGATAATCTGTGTAACACTAGCTTATCTCAATATACGATTTATTGGTGTGAGTATAATACCTATGTCATACATCGTAATCGTCGCGAATCACAAATCTCATCAACTCCCAGCTGTCGCTGCTATAAACTACGTGCATAAACTAACATGATACAAGAGAAATGTAGCGGGAAACATAATCGCAAACATAAAAACATAATAATATAACCTCCTGCGGCAGTAGTAGGACATGCTCAGAGTTCAGACCAAAAAAACAAATAGAATTTTGCGAAAGTGCGGCCGCCCCGGTCTAAACTACGCCTCGCCGATTAATTGAAACATGCACATACGTTACGAAACTACGCCTTACCTTGTAAGGCGAGCTGCAGCGTTGTATGCGCACTACATGCATAAAAAACCGTCCTGTTTTTGTTTCACAAAACTCTGTCTTCAATTTTTTATTTACCTAGTCTGAGACTACATGTGAGTTTTTGCAAGACTGTCGCTTGCGTTATGACTGGTCTCTGACGAGCAACACCACGCCAATGTACAAAATAATTTGGATGTTATATATACGCCAGATTACGGCAACTCATTGGTTTTCTCTGTATTATAAAATGTTTTTTTTTGTCGTTTGAGAAAAATATCGTGAGGAAACCCGCATATAGTTGGCCCGACATATTGACCAGTCATTCCTCTGGACTAAGACTAAGACAGAATGTTGTGAGAATGTCGTTAGTGCTTCGGCAACCATGCGACATTTAAAAACTGACTGACCCTGGCACTACAGATTTCAAGAGTGGTTCACTTCACTCGGAGAATACTGTATAAGTCATCCGTAATTATGAAAAGGCCTACGTTTTTTTTTATACCTGTTGCAAAATTATCAACGAAACTTCCATCCTTATTACCTTGACGAGTGGCAGTACTCAGAGCGCTTTTCTCGGAGTAGCTTGCCGCGCACAAGATTCATTCCAGAGTTTTAAACTCTGGAATGAACTGGATATGCCAGCGGTACTTCCCGACCAATACAACTTTCAAATCTTCAAGAGCGTACTTCTTTCTAAAAAGCCGGCAACGCACCTACGACTCCTCTGGTGTTGCGGCTAACCATGGGCGTCAGTAATTGCTTTACATTAGGTAATTCATCTGCTCGCTTGCCCATTATTTCATTAAAAATACAAGATTATGCCATCTACATATTATTTTACGCTTTTATTTTATTTTACGCTTACAAGTCGCTTAGGTAGGTACCTAGGTATACATTTTTATTTTGTAGATAGTACAGAATTTTAAAATTTATGGTACAAAAAAAATCAGTTCCATAATCCGTTTTATATTATGGTTGTATGGTTGGAAAAATTCAAAAGTTATTTTTTTCTTCTAAAAACCACAGTTTTTGGTCCGTACTTATTTCATCTAGTTATAAAAAAATCATCAATTACTATGTGAAACCACAAGTCAACACATCACTGGATTCCATCACAATCTAACAACGGGTTTGATCTTGATAAACAAACAGGGAGAAACGTGTAAACTTCCTCTTGATTTTATTGCGACTTTTCTAAACTTTTAAACTAGCCGGCCTCTCGCAAATAAAATTTTGTATATTTCACGTGCCCTTTTGTTGGGGAGAGATTTATATTTTTCGGGCAAATGAGGATAAGTGTAAACTTCAATTTAAGTAGCTAAGGATTTTTAAGTAGAATAGAACCGGCCAAGTACCGGAAGTCGGTCTCGGTCGGCCTATTCTCGTTGTACCCTACTATTTGTCTATAACTAGTGGATATCAGGAAAAAGTAAAATAAGTAAAACGATAAGTAGTAACTGTTTTTCCCGACGGAATCGCGAACGAATGGTTAAAAAGCAGCAAAAAAATCACAAATGTTGTAAATATTAAAATAGCGGCAACAAAAAATATACGTCATCTGTGCACATTTCAACTGTCTACCTAGACCCTTTAGAGATGTAATTAATAGGGTTTAAAATCTATATTACAATTTTACCATTAACAACTGAAACGTTACGAAAAGAATAAGGGCAAAAAAAATGAAAACTACCTATTGTTAGTATGGTTCACGTTGAAATACGCGATGAACGTATTTAAATAATATATTTAAATGACATTAGCTTGTGTTTAAATTATTGTCAGCCATGTAATTAACCTGATCTATTGACTGGTTAATGGATGTGCGGCATTTAATCAACTGATCATCCGACTACGTGACGATATGTACGTCAAGTAAGATCACTAATGGGGGATTTACACGAGTGACTAAAGCCGGACGATTTCCACTGCACAGCGAAAATCCGGTTGTTTTCGGTGCGGTGAAAATCCTAAATGGCCATTCAGCTAGGTAGCATTTCGCAAGGCAGCTAGGTAGCATTTTGTTGGCATAATTGATGCCAACAAAAATGACTAGACGACTTGTCAAAGTACTTGCCGCCCGGCAAAAATTGACTCATGTAAATCCCGTATTAGGGACAATTCGTATAAATCAAAGCTTATTTTGCATGGCAGAAGGAATGTGAGCATTACATTGTGGACACAAGAGTCATTATGATAATATATTACTTTTTAGAAACTAGTTTCTGCGGTATGATAGTGTCAGGAATCTCCCGCATGTTAACTATTCCCGTATCCCAGTTGTTTTAATTGATACCCTGACAGATATAAATAAGATATCAAAAAACATTCTGGATAATTAATATTACATCTATGGCGAAAAGGCGGCGAATAAATTACGACTAAAAAAAGACAAAATAAGTCGATAAAAGACACGAAATGATTTTTAAGCATTGAATAAGGTATCTAATAAAAAATAGAGTAATAATCAAAACATAAAAATTATAACCCGATTATCGCAAATAAATAATAATATATCATTTGCGGTACATAATCGGGTTACAATTTAATATAGGCATTTGTTATTCGGGCCATTGTAACAAATCTATTGATACGTCATTCATTGAAATTGGATCAGAACAAACATAAACACACAGACTGCCAAAATTATTACCCTTCTTTTTAGCTCGTAGTCGGGTAAAACTTGCACGAACTATCGCTGGACAAGAGAAAAATAACAAAAGGCATTGAGGGCCATATAAACACAACGGAGCACGGCACTTAGCTTTCTGGGGGTTGCACGTGGTGCGAGGAAGCCTGGTGTATCTGCCCCGTTTTCAGCGCCCCGCAGACACCGTGTGTTGAGTTTGACAGCAGGGATAAGCCGGAACGAAGATAATTCTCAGGTCAAGTCCTGGAGGCCGTTTATGTGTCAGCTTGTCACAGATAATAGAAATGCGAAACGGTAAACAGCTACATAGTTAGTTTTTGAACTGATTGCACTACTACAAGCATACGGTTTGTCCAAATTTGAATGTTTTCAAATTTGGATAATTCTATGAAAGCTGTCACTCTGTACGTAAGTATATAAATTCTCCTAACGTAGTACCTATTTAGTAATCCGTGATTCTACTGTGCGAGCTTAATGTGGTTCACTTATCACTGACTGGGATCGTAGCGTATCCAGAATCTCAATTCTCGTATTTAAAGTAGACTTTCATTTTAATTTGATTGTATTGTAAGTGAAACTTTGAAACTGACTTTATGAAGTTTCGAGCAATCAGAGCGCGTTTCACATTGGTTTAACGTTTACGAGAACACCGTTTGACAGTTTAAGCATATCGGGACTTGATTGTAATTGTATTAATGCAGGTTTCATTTAGCAGACTCGACCCTGATATCCGGCTACTCAGAGGTCGGGTGTAAAATAATAATAATAATAAGACATTTATTCGACAAAGACATTACATTACATACAATAGATTTACACTATAGAAATACAATGACGTAATAAAAATTAACATAAAACAGAAGAGAAAGAAATAAAATAAAACAAGACATAGATATTAAACAATAAACAAGAACAGAAAACACAATAACAGAGAAAAACAAATAATAATACAAAATCTGACGGATAGAAAGGTAGGCAGCGTAATGTCACAGCCTATGGAACTTACCTACAGTCGTCCAACGGACACGTCTAGACAGAGCAATCGTGCGGGGCGTGCGGGGTGAGAGAGGGGCGGTAGCGAGCCCAAGCTGCCATACACTCGCTTGGGACACGTCAGCCGGGGTTGACGCTTTTTATTTTGATTGTTTTAAGTGGTTTGCGACAGTGTTTCGTTTGAGTTGTATGTAGGTACTTATTTACAATGGTCAATTATATGAACAGCTATAGAAGATTAATTTTAATACAAAACCATGCGCCTGTTTCCCGTCAGAATTTTTAATAAAATTGTATCTACGTATGAGAATTTACTAACTACATTGTCAAATTCAACAATCGCAATCTAAAAACTAGTAAATCCAAATGTCGAAAATAGTTTCAGTTTCGCATTTGTAGCTTTTGCAGGGTTCGTAAATATCCGATATTTATAATAAATATCAAAATATCAGATATCTTTGATATAATATATCCGATATTTTTGATTTTTTGATATTTTTGATATTTTCAAAATTACATACAAATTTCATACTCTGATATGTTTTTTCATAATAGTTGTATCGAAATAATTTGTATCTCTGATAATTTGAAGATAGGGAAGTAAAATTAAACTCATTTATATATTATTGATATTCAAAGTTTTCAAATAAATTAAAAATCAACGATAGATACTTTTGAGTATCAATTTAAGTCTTAAATCTATGGATTTAAGACTTAAATATTATATATATATATATATATATATATATAACGAAGGCTCCATTAGGATATTTATTACAATATTATCGAATAGCTCAAACGCTGAACGATCAGAAACGTGACAAGTTCGATGCCACGTATTTCACGACTTCCGTATTATCCTCATTCCTGAGCTTTTTATAATCCAGTCATTCCCAAATTCAGGCAAATAATACCCCAGTCTCCATGACAACCCTTATTTTTCTATCACATCTGTCATTACTGGCATCGAACAAGTCCAAATAGTAAAACTATTTGACGTCTCCAATCAAAGACAATCTTAGCTTTAACACGCTCCGACACGGCCATTCTGACAATTCGCACGTCCCTGTGCGAAACAAATCCGTTGACACTCCGACAAGATCACCCTGGTGACTCTGAGATCCTTGTGTGAAGAATATTTATGTGCATCAACGCTCCGACACGGCTATTCTGTCCATGCACACGTCCCGGTGTGAAGCGTCTCACGTCTTCGTTTCAAGTTTCTGAAAAAAACATTTGACAGCACAGTAAAAGGTTCTCACTCGGTCAACCTGACCTCGGAAAATTAATAAGAACTGCTTTAATCCATGGACATAACATTTAATTTTATCATATTCTAACACATCAATACCTCCCTCCTGTGTCAATTACACTCTAATTAACATCCTTCATCTAACCTCTATCTAGTGTTCTCAGAGTTAAGTTTTAATTTACATTTTATACTCTCAGATTAAACACACATGAAGTATACAGATACAACACAATATCAACCATAATCTTGCTACCAAATAAATCATGACATGCTTTACCACACACTTCACACTTTACATGTACCAATCTCAATATCGAAAAACGATGCTGTTATATTCCCATCATGTACAATACAAGGCCACCTCCCTCCGGTGCACCTCACTACAAAAAACCACTGGGTTGCCTCCCTCCGGCACCCAGTCACAAGGCCACCTCTCTCCGGTGCCTACTCTCGTCAAGTAATGGGCTGCCTCCGTCCGGCACCCAATCACAATCCTCGCTCGCAATCCACAGTCGCAATTCGCATTCGCAATCTACAGTTGCAATTAACAGGTGCAAACAAAAATATTCACAGTTTACATCTTTTAACAAACAGTTTACAATGTACTTCAAAATCTTAATGTCTTTTGGACCGCTTAGATTATTACCGGATTGAGCGCGCCGAACATCTTGGTGAAATAACTAAACCTACTATTAAACCAAAAGCTAATATCATTTTACTTTAGTGCTAAACAGAGCAGTCGTATTGCATACACGTCACGAACTTTTAACAAAATATTTTTGCATTTAACTTTTTTAATAATTTATACATCCAGAAGCAGAGACGGGCGAGCAAAAAAAAACATTGACCGAACCGGTAGCACATTTACAAGAAATAAATAAAGATTTAGTGCCTCACATGACTATCGACTACTTTAAAAATTATTCCACATAATTCGAAAAAAAAAAAAAAATACTGTCGCAAAAATGTTAGACCGGGCAACCCGATCGTCTTTGTTTTAGGCTCAAATTGTAGCTGACTAAATTGTCCAGAGGAATTTTTCGCAAATTTTGAAATAATTCTCCGTTTCCAAATTATCGCGCTCCAAAAAATATAAAAAAGAATCTGAATAAAATTTAATTTTTATTTCACTGTTTCAGCCATAACTTTTTTCGTTTTTTTTTTTTTTGTGAATACGCGTCCTTTGAGCTTTTTTTGAATATCATATCCTTCACAACTCTCCGAGATATAAGGGAATCTTAGTTTTTCATGAAATCGGAGCTTGCACTGGAGCGAACGAAAAGAAAGTTACAATGTCAAAAGTATTTCGTATTTTTTCTAGCTATACACACTGCAATTAATGTTGAAGGGTCAGGTGTTTCACAATACTCCCGCCGAATGTAAGCAGTTGTAACTTGTTACACTAAGTTAACATAACACATATTAGGACGATTACGCTAAAGATTGATATCAATATAAATTTTCAAAGTTTCTGATGGAAATTATACGTTTCTTTCTCATAAATTTAATAATCGTTTGGTCGTAAGCAACTTTGGTGCGTTTATAACGAACGACAAGGGTATTCAACTCGAGGTTCATTTTCACGTTTACAGATGAGCAATCGGATTGTTGATGGAAAATAACCATAGCCGTCGCTTTTATTACCATACCAAAAGACTCATAAATGCGTTGCTAGTCGTTAAGATAATCTTAGGTCTCCTGTCGCACAATTTTTAAGTATTTTTGGTTTTACCTAAGTACCACAATATTCTAGGCAATTTGATTTTAGCATGTGTAACAATATACATTCGAAGCCCACAAAGTAAACCAAAAGGTCGATTCTACTAATCAAATTCCGTAACAGTACAGTTACGATCCAGTCCTGATAATATATTAAAACTGCAAAAATGGCACTCCCACAAACGTCTAACCAACGTCAAACCCGTTTTGATTGGGCACAACTCCAAAAATCAGTTCATGACGTCAGGACTAGTCATCCACAACTCAACAAAAGCAAACTAAAAGTGTAAGTCAACTACGAGAATTGGGGTTCAGAATAACTGATAGTTGACACAGAGATGACTGAATATACCAGTAGTGATAAACCTCCTCCTGACATTTCATAAGCTTACTTCTACATCTGTTACTTTCTGGTCGATATCCTTTAACTTCATTGGAAGTAACTGCAATTTTAAGTCCACGGTTTTAATATGCGCAAGTAAAATTCAGGCTTCTGAAACTTTGCCATTACTTTCTACTTAAAACTTTACCGATCAATAATTCACAATATTTATAAGTACAAATAGCTCATAAATATCAGATAAAGTAAGATCAGGACAAAGATTGGTGATTTGCTTTGATGTTCGTTTTCGCAAACTAGAGTATGTATGTTGTGTCTATATGATGACGTTGCCATAGGTTGACATTTCCGGTTAGGTTCAAGTGGTTCATTTTTCTGAAGGTTTGGGGGCCGTTATACAAAATACTCCATAGACCTTAGGAAAACAATTATTATTAGCAAAATCGGATATTAACCCCTTCATTATGCCTGCTTTTTCTTAAAACAGAAACCTATGTTCAGAAGATAGATGATTCGTCATTTCGTTAAATAATAGTAAAAAAAAAACAGTCATTCGTATCGTATCGAAATAAGTTGTTATTTCTTTGTTCTAAGTAAACATTTTTTTCAATGGCTCGGCTCTGATCACTAACATTCCCAACGCTGGGGCTCGGATCTCTCATCAACTGGAAGTTGCATCAGTCCACCACACTACCTAATCACAGAACACTTATTACGGAGAAGAATGTCGACCTCATACAAAAAAAATTGGGACCAGATAAGCGCCTCTAGTGAGCTGCCTCTTAAAAATTTTAACCGCCTTCCAACAAAGGAGGACTACTTAATTGACTATATGAATATGGCGACAAATTTAAGATACGTAATTATAGTTTAAGATATCGTTAAATTCCTCTTTCGAATACAATTTGATATTCCAACAAAACCGATTTACCATCTCCATAAACAATTCATTAATACTGCAGAACAATATATTCATTTTTTTTTTTGTTTTTCTTTCGAATGGGGCTACGTTAATGTCATTTAAGTTGTTTTAACTTAATCGGACTGGTGACTGCCATTTGGCTAGTCTTTATGGTACAATACATTAATCACTCGTGAGCCTCATGTACATAAGTCTAGCGTTTTCGATAGCGCGAGGCAGAAGCGACATAGTGTCATCTGTTGTGGTTTTAAGTAGCTTTTATGTAACGTTAACCCTGTAAGACAGAGCGATATATTGAAATGTCGCCATTCTCGTTGCACCGAACTGCCCCCTTGTACCTAATACTAAAACCAAGAGAGAATTTATGCAAACAATAATTATCTGTCAAAATAAAATCATCCCAAAGTACATACGTATCATTCCAAATTAATAAACAATTTCACTTGGTTAGACAATAATCTAGCGCCTGACACATGAATTTTCTACTACTATCTACTATCTATAAGTATCATGTGAATCCTTATTGCAAAGTTAGATTCTGACAAACGGTCAAAACTGTATTTTCAATTTGATCCAAAGGTTGCGAAGTACTATAATTTTATGTTCGTTTTAAATATTCTTTTTACTTTTGTCTCATGAAATCGATTGTAAGTTATTATGTACTCAAATAAAAATGTCATTCGTGAGAACGCGCAAGATCACGCTCCTTCTATAACATAACAAAGATTACTTAAATTTGCAAAATTTAAACAACTATGTCATACATTCTTATAGCATCATTTGCAAAATAGCAGTACACTGTAAAAAGTAAATTATTACACTCATGCACATCGTCTCAGACTTCAACAGGCTACGCGTAGCTATATAAGTAGGTAGGTACACACATATGCAGTCGTTCCATACACAAACTAGTATCTAACCTAAAATCTTAGTTTGAGATGCGCTAACTCGGTTAGACCATGAAGCCATTAGCAACAAGAGAAGCAACATCTTATATGATCTTTATTAGCTAGGTAATTTCGCTATGTGTATCAAAATATGAAAGAGACTTCATAAACAATACTAGATCAATTCTACCAATATTTCGAGAAAAATATCGTAATGGAAGGAATACGCTCACCACAGTTATTGAGTGTCCAAGTTGGAATCTTTATGTCCAATACATTATCCTTTATTCTTATTTACCAACTTAAGAGAGCAGAACTGCATCTGCCACGTGATTTATCGTCAATACCCTCCAAGTATGTCAATAAATAGTGTCCTTGTCTCCCGCTGTAAAATAAAAATAAACAATACATGTCATATCTCAGAATTGCTATTAAACTAGCTTTGATGTTCTGATGCAGCTCAACGTCTTTAACAAAACTTTTCCTTATGCAGGACAATCAATTGACTTGTGTCCCTATCAACCACAAACAAAGTATTTGCGAGCAGTGTGTTGACCACAGGATCTTATATTCTCTAGTTTTGGCTTTCCATCTCTTATGTTTGTTATTATTATATTTTTAGCGATCAATACAATTCAACTTCAAGTCAAGAATCTTGTGTACTAAGTCTCCGCTACGGATTAACAGTAGTAAATACACTCTTCTGACTCTAGTGTCATTCTGATCGGTTTCGATCTAATATTCTATTACTTTCGTCGGACAACTTTTAGTTTTCCCCACGTTTTGGACTCTACGCATTTGTTCATTTGCGATATAAGCAATTTGCTCATCCTGCGTGTCATTCTCATTCTGCCCTTTGCACGTTATGCTCCGAAGGGTCTTTCTATGTGGGTCGTGAGTTTCATCGCACTTCTGATAACGAAGGCTCCATTAGGATATTTATTACAATATTATCGAATAGCTCAAACGCTGAACGATCAGAAACGTGACAAGTTCGATGCCACGTATTTCACGACTTCCGTATTATCCTCATTCCTGAGCTTTTTATAATCCAGTCATTCCCAAATTCAGGCAAATAATACCCCAGTCTCCATGACAACCCTTATTTTTCTATCACATCTGTCATTACTGGCATCGAACAAGTCCAAATAGTAAAACTATTTGACGTCTCCAATCAAAGACAATCTTAGCTTTAACACGCTCCGACATATATATATATATATATATATATATATATATATATATATATATATATATATATATATATATATATATATATATATATATATATATATATATATATATATATATATATTTTTTTTTTGTTTTATTCCTAGTACTCTACATACACATACTACGAATACACAAAATGTAGAACAGATTATAATAAAACACATTATTGTGACAACCCTGCAGCAATGACGAATACCTACACAAAAGCGGCATTTCGCGCGACTTCAAACGCGTTGGACCACTGTATCTCTTTATTACACTGTGGTAATGTCCTATTGCCGAAAAGGAGACCACTCAGGCTTATCACCGCGGTGAGAGCACCACCGTGCCTGGTATTATGTGGTCCCATCATTAATTGTGGTCCCAATATTTCCAAAAGTACAGAGATTTATTTTCAAAAGAGATGTTCAAGAAATGTATGAGGCCTCGGCCAGCCCTATGAAAAGTATATCTAAATATAGCTACATAATATAGTAACCGTTTCCTATTCTTTATTTTGTTTAATTTCACTTCGTTTCCATATACATTTAAATTAACTTCGTCAAGGAGAGCAACACAAAGTAAAATAAAACATGGCGGATCAGATCAAAATTAACTAAAGAATGTCGTATTGTCAATGACATGACTTTTAACAAAGAAAGACATATGACATTCAAGACGACGTATCTTCGTAAAACGACATACTACGTCCGCCCGCCCTAAAAAATAGTGTTCTCGCAATAAAAAACTCTTCAAATAATCATTTTTGTACGCATGTACCCTTCTTCAAATAAATTTTTTCGTATTTTTATGATATTCCCATATTTTTTTCCTATTTACCTATGTAGTGTACATAGAGCTGGCCCAAAATCAAAGAGATCTTTTCGCAAGTCTCGTGAAAACGTTCTATCATACCGAGCTGTGACGTCACACATAGATAAAATCGTATGAAATATAAGGCCCCAGGAATTTGTGCGTTAACTTTAACGCATAGGTAATGAATGTTTCTGTAAATGATGTTAGGTAAACTAATGATGTAGGTTTGATTTACAAATTTATCATGAAAAATTTAACTTTTTTGTATGTTTAGGTATAATATCTAATTATTAAACAACATATAAAATACTAGCTTTTCCCCGCGACTTCGTCCGCGTGGAATAGTTACTTTGGGATATCGCTAAAATTTACCCGCGACTTCATTTACGTAGAAGAAGCGCTTCCACCTCACGACTGCCCGCCCGCTCCGCGCTCCTTACTATAGCGCGCATGATTATTTTATTACTGCGATATCTTCTAAAATACTCATTGAAATCAAATGATGTAAACGGCAAATTTCTTCTAGATTAAATGCTTGTAATGAATAACGTATTTACTTGGATAAGGATTAATATAATCTTTATGAAAACACCTTCACAAATAATGCTTACTTGGTATGAACAAATTTGGTAAGTATAAAAAGGTTATAGTGAGCCAACCTTTAAAGATAGACATATTCTGTCGCGGACTTTTTTTTAGAACTTTTAAAGGGGAACAATTCTGCCATACATCATTTTAGCGAAACTTTAACCGTTTCCGCAGCGTACGTAGCGAAAGCTCTCAAAAGGAAAAAAAGACCCCCGATTTTGTAACATTCTTGATTGGTACTCCGCTCGTATTGAGTTTAGCATGATGCTATATAGCCTAAAGCCTTCCTCGATAAGTGGACTATCCAACACAAAAAGAATTTTTCAATTCGTACCAGTAGTTCCTGAGATTAGCGCGTTCAAACAAACAAACAAACAAACAAACTCTTCAGCTTTATAATATTAGTATCCATACTAATATTATAAATGCGAAAGTGTGTCTGTCTGTCTGTCTGTCTGTCTGTCTGTTACCTCTTCACGCCCAAACCGCTGAACCGATTTTGATGAAATTTGGTATAGGGATACTTTGAGACCCGAGAAAGGACATAGGATACTTTTTATCCCGGAAAAATGTACGTTCCGCCGCGATAAACGAATTTTGGCGCAACGGAGTTGCGGGCATCATCTAGTAGATTATATTTTTTTACATTGACCAACTAGTAATGCCTCAATATTTCTGAGTATATTAATGAAACCAAATATTTTATATGTAGACATATCTTCCCAATTGTCAACTTAAGGAAAGATTTGTAAAAAATAAAATCTCAAGCAGTGAAGGTATCACGATATTAAATCTTATTATAAGGAAATGTATTACGTATCACGAGTCACGACTCAAAGTAAACGGAGATCTACTCATTTAAATAAAGAATGAAAATATCTTGTGAATGCACAATTTGAACACAAAAAAAAAACTTAATATTTATCTTATTACCTTACTTAAAATAAATTTTACTTGATACGTACTTGTTATGCTGCTTTTCCACGCTTGCCGAGGCTCAGCAAGCCACCACAAGCCCCAAGCACAGTAAACAGAAAACAGTAATACATCTACATACAAATGTGCTGCGATTGGTTTCAATGTGTAAATAAAAATTTAATAAAAACCTAGTGATGCAGTATATAAAAAAACGTTACAGCCCTTGCGCCGATGCAAAAATAGGTAAATAACTCTACGAGCTGCCTTAGATGTCCTACTCTGCCGTCTTAACGAAGAGTGCAGTAAGTCGAGCCTTTGGGCAAATTTGATTAAGACCTTATATTATGGTATAATATGGTCTTAAATCGATTTGCCCAAAGGCTCGACTATATATTAACAGTAACTGCCTCGGCAAGTATGAAAACGCAGCATTACATACACACATACATACACACTTAGATTAAAATATATAGTTAGATATAGTTAGAGCAAAACACATTAATAAAAGTATGACGGCCAAAGTTACTCCATTTTTACAGTCGAAGAAGCCAAGTACTTTAAAGTTTGCACTAAAATATGAACTTTTATTACCATATCGACGATTCATATATCTTTTGAAAGTATTATTTAAATTGTGAACGTCGATCACATTCGAACAACTTTTATTGCTGTTAGTTCAAGTTTTCATATGTTGTCGAAGTGAAGCAGATTGAAATTACGCTTTAAGATCTTTCTTACCTATTCTAACTTTATTTTGATATTTAGGATCAGTTTACAGTCGCGGCGCTGAATTTTTAAGATAGCTATTCAAAATTGAACTTTATTCACTACGCAAAAAGATACGCGTTTCAAATTCACACTATATTTTCGCTTCCATCGGCAGTCCCTAAAACTGCCAAATTTACTTTTTATTAAATGTTTAGTGCGGAATGTTTATGATATAAATTATAGGTACCTATACTGAATTCTGAATAGAGCTAAAATCGACTACTCCATACTAGCAAATCGTTCGAAGTACCTATTCCTTCTATATCATAAAAATAATTATTTTTAGCGTAAACGAGACTGCTTCAATTAAGATAAATAATATACGAGGGCGGCACTGAAAATTTCGGAAATCAAGGAAGTGACACAACATTACTATTTAAAATAGTAGATTATGCACCAAGGGGATAAAGCAGTGTCTTATGTCACGGGCAGCATATTGGACCCTGAGCGTAACGAGGGACTCTAGAGTTAACTCCCGAGCGTAGCGAGGGAGTTAATTCACTCGGGAGTTATGTAGAGTCCCGAGTGAAGCGAGGGGTTCAAGCTGCCCAAGACGAAGACAGGCTTTATCCCAGAGGTGCATACTCTACTTTTCATACCTACTGCGAGGCAATAAAAACCCAGGGCTACATAAATAAAACATTTCTTTTGTTAAAAGTTAATATTGATATTGGACACATTTGTCCAGTTATGGAGGGACAGAGTAATATTTTTATTAGGGAGAATGTTAAAACACGGAACTGTTAAAATGACGTAGTAGGTACCTACCTATTTTACTTTCTGAAAAAAGCACCAAACACTGGCTTTTGCTTTGAATTTTTTGAATCGCATTTTTCTTTTGTTATAGGTGGCCAGTTCGATTTTCGAATAAATCTCTTTGCAATACCATATTATTATTGAAAAACTCTATGATAGATACGTATCTATTAGAAGTTTTCATACGAATCTTAACGTTCCAAATTCAAATCACAAGGAGTTTCATACAACATTATCTCCCTTGGGAGTCAATGACTTGCTTTACGTTGAGATTGCGTGATATATAATCGGACATTGTCGAGCAGGTGGTATGAAAATGTATTTATTGCTTTTCGAAGTATTCTCCGCGAAATTTGACACATTATTCCATACAATGGTACGTACCAATTATTGAAGCAACCATTCCATTCGGATGTTGGGGTCTCCAAAATGGCCGTTTTGTAGGCGTCCACAGCTTCTTTAGGTGATGAAAATCTCTGACCACGCAATTTATTATTTATTTTAGGGAAAGTATAGAAATCATTAGGGCTAAGGTCGGGGCTGTACGGCGGATGGTCTAATAATTCTATGATTTCTTGCTCTAAAAACTCTTTTGTTCTGTGCGCGGTGTGAAAACTCGCATTGTCGTGATGGAGGATGATGCGGCGGTTGCAGTTCTCTTTACGGAGTTCAGAAACGACCTGTGGCAAACAAATGTTAGCATACCATTCTGCATTAACCGTTATTTGTCCTTCAAGAGGAATAGTAGCAACATGGCCGGTTTTGGAGACAAACGTGGCCACCATTTTTTTTTTTTTTTGCAACACTCCGTGAACGTGAACGTGAACAATTTTTGATGGCTTTAACTCATTTTCGAACACCCAAACCCGTGACTGGTTTTTTGTTTCGGGTTCGTACTGTTAGGCGTCCCTTCAAATAAGGCTTTTTAAAAAAAGAATTAATTTATTACACACTTTTATTACTTGAAAATACAATAGAATGCCTTAAGGGACCCTTGGGCAGAACCGTCACGTTTGAGGACTGAAGACCAACTGACTCTCCAAGCTCGAGTCTAGACCAGACTAAACACAGGATGTGCTGATTCGGCGTTACGTCAGCAACAACCCTTACAGGGACGGGACATAACACCTCCCCCCTAAGATGTAACTTCGGGGATACAACGAAGTTACAGCTGAAATTCTAAAATCTACTTCGAATATTATTAATATTTTCAATTTCTATATTGTCTTCAACATTTTGTTCAGTGTTTTTAATTTCTATTATGTCGCACTGAATATTCTGAGATGCTTTGGGGTTAGAATCCTTTTTTGCTACATTAAATTTTAAGGTTCTGCTGCCGGGTTTCACACAAGTATAAAATCTAAATATGGAATACAAAAATATTACTATCACGATAAGTATAACTACTACAGAGTAATGTGTCCCGTATTCAACTATATGAGGATTTTCTAAAATACTTTCTGTGTCCTCAAGATTTTTAAGAAAAATTTGTTGATTAAATTTAATATTATCTAAGTCAAAATTTTGTAGGTTGATAGGGGTCACATTCTTAATGCTTAAATTTAATTTCTTAAAATTACAACAGCTGTCATTAATAAGGTTAAAATCAGGTATTCCAATTTCTATGGTAGCGTTGACAAAATCCTGTAGAGTTATGAGAGTAGTACTTTTATGATATCCAATACAATTACTGGGAAGTGACATAATACCAGTACCTAAAACTTTAATTTCAGTTGTTTCACTATTTCTACAATCTATAGAGACTTTACCAGGTACTGACTGTACAAAAATCCATTTATTATTTTTAAGCTGTTTCCAAATATCTAACTCTCCAAAAATAAATTTACTTTCACAATTTTCCGGAACTTTATCAATTACTTTACTCATAAACTCTGTTTCACATGTAGGTTTAGTTTCTGTTACATAAATGTTTGAAATTTCACAAATATAGTTTTCGTTTAAAATGTTTTTGCAACTGTTTAGATCTTCCAGGATACAATACTGCGATTTGTCTTTGGTCATTGCTATGTACTTTAAATTAGGTATTATTAAACTGAAAGAGTTGGGGTTGCTAAAATTATGTGGTGTCGGTAATCCAATATTATGAAATAACATAAATTCCTTAATTAATACTAACGGAATTTGAAGAACAAAAAATATCTTATTATCTAAATAATAACTATCTATTTTAGAAATGCTTAACATAGAACTCATTGCGGCTAGGTCGAGGCTCACGGGATATTTCATATTATTAGGTAAATGTTGATGGTTATCGGCAAGTTCTCTGAATAACTGCTGCGTCGTGATTAAAGAGGGGTGTAAAATATTTTGGTTACTGAATAAGATAGAATTAGTTATGTCTTCTAATTGAAATGAAAGAGTTAAAATTGAAGTTTCTAAATTACTAATAACCTGGTTAATACTCATCTGAGACCAGAGTTCATCTGTGATGATAGATATGTTACGTACTTTAACAGAGAGGTTGTCGATAGCATCATTCAAATTTAATTCATTAATTTTGATTTTATTTAAAGTGTCATTGTACATTGACACAGTAGATGTGGTAAGTAAAATATTATTTTTAACAAGAGAAACTAATTTATTTTGATTATTAAACAATTTTCTTATAGCCTCATCGTATTTAAGACCATCATTCTCATCTAAATTGCCAAATACATGTTTTATTATTGAGCCTATACCACTCACCCAAGCGCGCTTTGATTTCCTAATAACTAAATGGGATATAGAACTAAATTCCTTATACATATCATTATATCTAACAGCTAGCAGCTCGAGGAGATGGTGACAATCGACATTATTAAATGTCGTTTTCTCACAAAGGTCCTTAACTAATTTTATAGCATAGTCTATATTTTCAATATGCGTACTTAAGTGAGATATGTCCATCGGCATTAAGATATTTAATTTCCCGTTAATAACGCTGAGCTTGCCAAGATAGTCGAAATAGATCCCTGGACTTGATTTAAATTGCTGAACGTAATGATTTTGCTGACTTTCAACATGTTGGTGAGTTCTGCAAGAATGTAAAAATATCTTGCTATTATAAATTATAATAACTAGTATTATAATATACCTAGTTTAAAAGATAAAATGTAAAGTAAAAGTAGTTTGTAAAAATAATGTAAAGGTTAGTATAATAAAGTAAAATTTAAATTTAAAATATGTGTAAAAGCTAAAATTTTACGAACTCTGCACTTGAGCAGGTTTGACTTGGTCATAGTGGTGTACCACGTGTCGTCGATTAATTAATAATGTCAATGTATTATTACCATTGATCTTAATTATTTTATAAGGGCCTTTCCACACTGGGGACAAGGCTTTCCTTAATCTTAAATGATTTTTGACATAAACGTAATCGCCAGTATGATAGCTGACTGATCGTGTCCTTGTATCGTAATATGTTTTGGAACTTTCTTTAGATTTATTAATGAATTCTACGGCTTTTTGCCGAGAGTATTTGAGACGATTCTGTAACATACGGACATATTCAGGGTATGTAGCCCCTGGGGATTCATTATAAATAGAGTTTGGAATGAATGGTTTACTGCCGAACATTAATTCATAAGGTGTAAAATGCGTAGTAGAGTGGACGGATGTGTTATAGGCTAGCATGGCAGTATATATATATCGAGGCCAGTTTGTTTGTTCCTCATTAATATATGACTTTAAATATTCTTTAAAGGGTGGAATGGCTTCGTTCAAGAGCTCCTTGCGTCTGTGGATGGTAGGGTGAGGCCCAAAGATTTTTAATTTTTAAGAATTTACACGTTTCTTTAAATAGTCCAGACGTAAAATTTGTCCCTTGATCCGTGAGGATCATTTTGGGTATGCCAAAAATGGAGATGTAATGAAGGAGACATTCACATGTTTCCTCCGCTGTTGTAGTCCTTATAGGATATGCTGAAGAAAATTTTGTTAAATCATCTTGAACTGTTAATATGTACTTTAATTTACCGGGACCAGATTCTGGAAGTGGTCCGACAATATCAAGAGCTACACGTTGGCAAGGTTCGGTTGAAGTACTAGTTATTTGCATGGGTGCGCGGTTTATTTGTCGGAATGCTTTATTTTCCTGACAGGATTTACATTGTTTAACATATGTTTCTATGTCATTACGCATCCCTTTCCAATAATAAACTTCTTTAATCCTATTATACATACGAGCAGAGCCTAAATGGCCAGCAATCGGAACATCATGATTATCGTGTAATATTTTCTTTATTTCAGTCGGGACTGGGAAAATAATTTTATTATGGTATATTTTAATTTTAATCTGCGTGTTATGGAAAAGGTAAGTTAATATATTAAATATTTTTATAAACGAATGTCTTTCAAAAGGATTTTTCATATCTGATATACCTACTTCGTTGGTATTTCCGAAGATTAATAATTCATTGCGAATTCTTTTCAGAGATTCAAATATTTCTGGATAGGATGCTTCATCAAAATGATGTATTTTATAGAACAACAAATAATATATTTTATTATTACGTTCTATTTTATAGAAACCAAAAAGCTCTCTTTCAGAATTTAATATTGTTTTATTTGTTTCAGGATCATTCAGGATTTCTTCAAGATAAAGGTTGGATTCATCAAGGTCAATAGATGTTGGAACAAGAATTACTTTAGCCGGACATTTTAATAAACTTTCGTTATATTCTTCTATTATAGTATTAAATGTTTTATTCTTATCTGACATGGATTTTAAGAAGGTAGGATAGTCATCTACAGGAGCATCTGGATTCGCGCTAGTGGAGGGAGTTGGCTCGAATTGTAGTTCAAAATCTGGTTCAGCGATAGGCTGATCGCTAGGTTCATTAGCCACGGCATCTTCGAGACCGGCTGGATTTAATGGATCAGGAGGAGTATTCAAAAGGTCCGACGGAGTTTCAGTATTTTCTACAGGGATTGGATCGGGCAAAAGGTCCAAGAGGTCTCTCTCGGGATCAAAGGATGGCGGTGTCACTAATAAATCTAAAAGATCTCTGTCTGGTGAGTATGGTTGTTCCTCCTGAGGCTCTGGTGCTGCAGGAGATGGATTTTCGGCTTGAATTGGATTCACGGGATATCGGGAAAGAGCGTCAGCATTAGTATTTATTTTGCCCTTTTTATATTGGATGTCGTAATCAAATTCCTCGAGTTTTAGTCTCCAGCGAATTAACCTAGAGCCCGGATCCTTACAGCTAAACAGCCAATTCAGCGGTTTATGGTCCGTAATTATTGTGAAGCGGCGACCAAACAGGTAGGGGCGGAAAACTTTTGTTCCGAAAACTATCGCTAAACACTCCTTTTCAGTAACAGAATAATTGGTTTCGGCTTTATTTAAAGTTCTGGAAGAATAAGCTATAGGGCGATCTTGACCAATAGGACCTTGGGATAAGATTGCAGAAATGGCGTAATTGGATGCATCACAAGTTAACAGGAAAGGTTTACTAAAATCGGGATAAGCTAATACTGGAGCACTAATAAGATTTCCTTTGAGAGTTTCAAAAGCAAGTTGCTGTTCCTCCTTCCAGGTGAAGGGAACATCTTTTTTCAACAGACTGGTAAGTGATTTTGCTATTTTAGAGAAATTAGGGATAAATCTTCTATAATAGGAAACAAGGCCTAGAAAAGATTTAATGTCCTTAGGGGACTTGGGTATAGGAAATTTTGCTACAGCCTCTGTTTTTTCTGGATTCGGCCTTACACCATCTTCACCTATTATATGTCCTAAATAAACTACCTCTTTGCGAAGGAACTGACATTTTTCCGGTTGTAATTTAAGATTAAAATGTCTAAGTCTATCAAATACGGCTTTAAGGTTATCTATGTGTGTGTCAAGATCGAAAGAATAGATTACAATATCGTCCAAATAAACAAAACATCGACTTCCCTGTAATCCTGACAGGCAAGTATTCATTAGTTTTTGAAATGTACTAGGTGCATTCTTAAGGCCAAATGGCATACGATTGAATTGAAAATGACCCTGAGGGACTGAAAATGCAGTTTTAGGTGCATCGTCGGTTGAAATACGAATCTGGTGGAATCCAGAAGCAAGATCTAGTGTTGTAAAGTATTTACTTTTACCTAGCTGGTCTAAAATTTCAGAAATTTGAGGTATCGGATAAGTTTCGCCTACACTTATATCATTAAGTTTCCTATAATCTATTACTATTCGCCATTTGCGTTGTCCATTTGAATCTAATTTTTTGGGAACTACCCATATGGGTGAGCTCCAAGGGGAGGATGACGGCTCAATTATATTCTGCTCGAGCATTTGATTTATTTGTTTTTCTACTTCTTTCTTGTGACATTCGGGAAACCTATATGATTTGGTATGAATTGGAATTTCGCTATTTGTTCTGATTGTGTGTTCGATTGCAGAGGTATGTGTGAGTTGATCACTGGGCAAGTGAAAGATATCCGGATATTGACAACAAAGATCGACAAGAGCATTGCGTTCTTCTTTATTTAAATGATCTGTCCGAAGTTCCCTTTTTACTGCTTCGGATCTTTCTGAGGTGAATAAACCATAAGTGTTTACTGAATGTAAAGGTAAATTTAGAGGTTCGACAGAGAGTTTAAGATCTCTTTTAACATGTGCATAATTTTCAGAGGTATTGGCAATAGTTAGATTAACGCGATTATTATTTGTTATTTTAACGATGCAATTAGAAATAAGTAAGGCTTCTGAAAGATGTTGGTCAACGATAATGCCCTCTTTAAAATTACTTTGCTGTATTGAACATTGAATTACAGCTTCACTCCGAGGTGGAACAATAAAAAACGGTTCAGTGAAAAGCAATTTAATTTCGGATTTTCCTATTTTTAGAGTATCATTCGTGTAGTCTATTTTGCAGCCGAATTTTGTCAAGAAATCTGTGCCTATAATGCCATCGTAAGGTAAGCTAATCTCTTTAATGACATGAAATTTAAAAGCTAATGGATTTTTGTCATTTAATTTTAGCTTAAGTTGAAAGTGACCTTCCGTAGAAGTCGGTTCATCGCCTGGATCAATGCCTTTGAGTTTCACAGGTTCTTTAATTAATTTTTGATTATTTAATATACAAGTTTCTTTTATTAAACAGATCGACGAGCCCGAGTCGACTAACAAGGATAAAGGAATGTCTGAAACTGAAGATTCAGCGAGTATATGAGGTAAGCGTCGCTTGGTTGTATCGATATTAATTTCATAAATTTCTTTTCTTTCAGGTTCAACTACGAGGGAGTCTTCGGTTTGGGGCTGGTTACCCTGCTGCGTGACTCGGAAGGATGCATCTCCGATTTGGGGCTGATTACCCTGTTGTATGATGCTGAGAGAATTATTAGCGTTTCCATTTTGGGGCTGGTTACCCTGTCGTATAACGCGAGACGATTTATCAGCGTTTCCATTTTGGGGCTGGTTACCCTGTCGTATAACGCGAGATGATTTATGAGCGTTTCCATTTTGGGGCTGGTTACCCTGTCGTATAACGCGAGATGAATTATTGTTAGCGTTTCCATTTTGGGGCTGGTTACCCTGTCGTATAACGCTAGAGAAAGTTTTCGTGTCGATTTTAGACTTAGTTTGTCCCGCACGACACGGGAGCGAGACGGAATTTAGTTTAAATTATTATCATCCGATTGGGGTGAGTCATCAACGTGTTCATCCTCATGTTCATTCATGATCAAATGCATTCGGTTTGGTTGTTGCCGGAATTTGCTATTAAATCGGTTGTTATTATATTCCCTTTTTGCGCAATCTTTAATATCGTGGCCCGAAGTTTTACAATAGCGACAAAATGCCGATTGAGTCTTGTCAGAATAGTTATTATTATAATTATTGTTATTAAAATTACTATTTGGAGAATTAAATTTCGGCTGATAAGAATACTGATTACGTGACGTGCTTGGCTGTGCACGCGAGAAAAATGGTCTGAGTCTCAGGTTATTCTGATTATTATTATTATTTAACTTGGATTCTCCTAACTGAGGTCGTTTGTAAAGATTTTGTTGTATGCGCTCCTCAGAGATTGCAATGTTAATAGCGTCATTTAAATTTCGCGGATTTCTGCAACGCACAATATTTGAGATTCGGGGATGTAAGCCAATGAGAAAATGATGGAGGGCTAAGTCCTCCATGGCCGCTGAGCGCCCAGGGAGTTCTCTTAGTGTGCAATTTGAGAGGGTTACCTCAGTTAAAAGTTGTGAAAGATAGGTTTCAACGCGTAAAGAAAATTGTGTAACGTTTTCATTCGGACCCTGTTTACTTTCTTGCAAGTCCATGAGTATGTGAGCGTAATGTTTACGTTCACAAAATTGGTTCCGCAGGAATTCCTTTAACTGGTCCCACTTTTTGAACTCTTTGATAGCGCAAGCAATTTCGGCTTTACCTTGCAACTGGCTAAAGATGTATCGGAATAGAATCGGCTTTTGTGCCTCAGTGGCCAAGTCATAGGCGTTGTTACAGTTAATAATAAATGAATTTACGCACTCCCGGGAACCATCAAATGGTTTGATGAATTTGAATAGTGTATTTAAATCTAGTTCGACCATCATGGCACTCGTACCCGAAGCGGCTCCCTTTCGGGTCGTTGCTTTGGGAGAAGTAGGAGGATTTTTAGAAGTATCGGATGGACCGGCTTCCGATTCGGACATAGGGATGTTGAGACTTAATTCTGTCGTCTTATCACTTTTCGACATATTGAAAAAATATTATTAGTTACAGTAAAACAAATTAAATTATAAATATGGATTATCCTAGTGGATCACCGAACCCTAAAATCTAGGTAACCTTAGAAGGCTAATGAATATAAACAATGACCAAAGACTCACAGCGATATCAGCGCGTGGGCGGCGAAGATAAGCTGCACGGCGACTCGATGCATGCCCGTGACTCGTTCACACGGACGGATTCGAAACACTTAGGATTTTATGCACTTGGGATTTTTCACTTTTCACTTTCGGACTTTGAATGACTTAATGGATGTTGGAAATGAGTTGGCTTCCTCACTGCACTGACACAATGCACTTTCACATAGATTTTTTTTTTTTTTGTGACGAGTTTTTAGTTTTTATTTTCTTGCATGAATTTTCGGGGTTAATAGACACTGGGGATATCCGATCCCACCGCTGCCACCAAAAATGTTAGGCGTCCCTTCAAATAAGGCTTTTTAAAAAAAGAATTAATTTATTACACACTTTTATTACTTGAAAATACAATAGAATGCCTTAAGGGACCCTTGGGCAGAACCGTCACGTTTGAGGACTGAAGACCAACTGACTCTCCAAGCTCGAGTCTAGACCAGACTAAACACAGGATGTGCTGATTCGGCGTTACGTCAGCAACAACCCTTACAGGGACGGGACATAACAGTACGCGTATATCCAGGATTCTTCACCTGATACGATGTTGTATACAGCATTTGAGGATCCTGCGTGGAATCTTTCGAGAGTTCTAACGCACCAAGTAACGCGAGCCGCTTTTCTTACCGATAGATAGATAGATTTCGATAGATACCGCATTTGCTCTTCGCAGAGCAAATGCGGTATCTATCGGGAAAACAACTTTTTTACACCTAATTGTTCATGCAAGATTATTTGTATTTGGCTCATGCCAATGTCTAAAGTTGCCTGAATTTCGCGGTATGTCACATGTCGATCTTCCTCAATCAGCTTACGCACAGCATCAACGTTTTCTTGGGTGACTGCAGTTTTTGGACGACCTTGACGGGGATCATCACTGAGCTTGACACGTCCACGTTAAAATTTAGCAAACCAGCGATAGATTGTGGTTTTGGATGGGGCTTCATCACCAAATGCAGAAATCATCCGGTCAACACACTGTTTTTGTGTTAGACTTTCGAAGTGAAAGTCATAATAAATCATCGCTCTAGAATTTTCTCGAGTCGATTCCATTTTCTCAACGACTAAACAAGTTTGACAAGACCGAGAATCTTTTTTTAAATAAATAAACGGTATTCGATTTTTAAAACCGAGGAGTTTTAAATTAAAAAGATTTTAATATGACAGGAACAGTGGAAATATTCCATTCCCGATACTTTTAGTGCAGCCTATGTAATTAATGTAGGTATTGATTGTACTCGTATATAAATAATTAATTTAATTTACCATCTGCATTTAAATTGCTGTAATTCTGTACTACTGCAGTACCTACAGGTATGTCGGGTTTAAATAAGATTTTGTACCAAGGATATACCTTGGTACAGAATCTTATTTTTGGGTAGCATATTACGTTTGTGCTGCTTCAGAAAAAAGTCAAAATCACTATATATGTCCCTCGATTCCTCATAGATCCCAACTTCAGCTTTATGCTTTAGTGACTAAAGGATCAATTTCGAAATAAACGCTATACAACAACAAAATAATTTTTCAAATAGGTCCATAAACGGCAGAGTAATGTTCAAAGATATCCGTGTCGGTGTAAAATACTACGAAAAGTACCTTTTATATCATCATAATGTCACATTATTAATGTGCTCATGTATGGTGTGATAATGGTGGTGGTGGCTTGGAGATCTTTAAACAACGCCGAAATCCCCAAACATGTATCTATAAGAAGTCAGGAGTTCTGTTCAGTACTACTTTGGATCCACGATATACCTTGAAGCAAAATCTTACTTTTTGATAGTATATGCTTGGACTACTTCATAAAAAGTCAAAATCACTATATTAGACTAGTCAACAAGTTCAAAAACGTGTTAAATAGAAATAAAGCTCTTAAAAATATGTGCGATAGCTCATTCGATTCATAATGACGTCTAGAAAAATGTTTTTAAGGGTTTATTAGCACATAAAAAATTGCGATTGTTATTAACAAAATAAGATTGTTATTAAAAATTTTTTTGATTACATTTTTTTGAAATTTCTTTTTTTGTTAATTTAAAAAAATTATATAAACGTCAATTACAAAAAACCGGCAAATTATTGAACGCTGACGTTTTTAACAAATAGTTATTGGTAGATAGGTAAGTGCATAATATTCTTACCGAAACAAAAAATTCCATGCTTTTTCAAGAATGGTTAACGTATTATTTTCACACTTTTTACCGAGTATTTCAACATGTTACCAGTCGAATTAATCGCGCGTGACTGCGGCTGCCAAGTGCGCTTAACACTAGCACTATGCGTAATATGCTCAGGATACATTTTGAGCTTTCGTGCGATATCTTCGGTATTCTTGATATAAGCATGTACTTAATAGAAATGCAAACTCATCATATTTCTTTACTGCATTGTTTTTAAAAGGTAAAGGTTAAACGTACTAAAACTGGTAAACCTCGGCGTGCCCAGTTTACTTGTTTAAATTAAACTGATTTATGAACTTGTGACTTTTCGCGTGACATAAATAAAAAACTCATAATTCTGTGGTTGTAAATTTAGGTCGCTCAAAATTTCCATCACGCAATATAACCGCTGAAATTTACTTTATATTCTCGGGTTTAGTAAATATTTGCCATTAAATTAGTATCATCTCTTTATTCCTAAATGTCGATTCAGGACTCTGATGACCGTGTCGCATAGCGGTGACGCATTATTTTTCCAATCAGTCAGAACTCAAAATTAAGATCAAAATAAGTCAACTCGGTCTAGCCGTTCTCGAGTTTTAGCGAGAAATTGGAATTACAATCCATTTTTATAGACATAATACCAAGTTTTATGTCACGTCTCTCAGGAACGGGATAAAAAGTATCATATAACCGTCTCCTGCTTTTAAACTACCTGGACACCAATGTTCAGCAAAATCGGTTCAGACGTTCTTGAGTTATAAATAGTGTAACTAATACGACTTTCTTTTATGTATATAGTTGTAGCTTCCGATGACGGTATCGATAGCGATCTTGAAATTTACTGTCAACTTCGCTAAAAACAAAGCAAAAAATACGTAAGTATAAAAATAAAAATATATAAAAAATCTTTTTTTTCTGTTTTAGTTGAGATTTGTGAGAGTTAAATTATTATTGTTTGCCTATAACCTTATGTCAATCATAAAAATTCTTATAATTGGATTCTGGAAACAGCAAGCGATAACGTCATGTCCTTTGTAGACCGAATTTTTGGTAAATGATTTACGCTTTACGCCGATAGAAATTAATTTAAATAACAATGGTCAGTGAAACTGCAATTTAATATAAAATTGACGAGGCGGGTTTTGTTTGAAGCGAATTTGTCGTTTTTCAGACATTGAAAACAATTTTCAGTCGAAATGTTGGTTGCGCGACCGATGGCGCGACCGCCAAATCGCCCGGGGTAAACACATTGGGTTTTTAATCAAATATTCGTTTGGTGGATGTGGAAACAATACATTCCTTTGTTGAGTACAACCAGCTTATGTCGGGTTTTTCATTTTGCGGCTTTGTTATTTGCAAGTAAATTTTAAGTCATATTGCATTAAAAATTCTTATAAGCGGCGTGTATTATTAATCATAGCGGTGCTTGAAGGAGAAAAGCAATTAATATGTAACGTATTGAGAGATGAGCGAGCATGTAAGACGAAGCATTATAAGGCTGGGACTATATGACCCGGAATTCGGAGGAGCCGGGAAAATTCAGCACTGAAAATAGAACTCTACCAAACTCTACGCCAATATAAAAGAGTTGAAAATTGTCGTATTGAGGATCGAGCTGTCATAATAATATATGACATTGTGTGACACTGTGTGTTCGATTTTAAGCTGTTTTAGTGGCGCCGATTTATTTCCAATGCTCTGAACTTTCCCCGGCCTTACGGATTACGGATCATATTATAGTCCTAGCCTAAGTACGATCTCTTTAATTTCCGGCTCATCTTTGAGCTCGCAACTTGAAATTACAAGAATACATTGGAAAACTTAATTTGTATCGATTATAATACTATTCGAACATCAACACAGCAAAATAAATTAAGAAAGTTAGCTATCGCATAGGGATTATAGCTTTAACTAAGAATAGGTCTAGCCTAACATGTAAAATTTTGTCCTCCAAAACTCCCAAACTAAATTTCATATTATATTTATTTAAATAAAAATATTTGCAGCCGTTTTCGAGATTCGGATTATATATATACAATATTGTCTCGTTTAAAGTATAATATTACTATGTGTTTAAAATCATTTTATCGAAATAAAATAGGCAAGTCATTAATTTAAATGTATCAAATTACGTGAAAAGCCGAGCCTCGGGTTACCGCAATCGGCTTACCCGTTTGTTTCCACTAAATAAATATTTCGGATCAGGCTTCACTTTTCAGAAGGGGATTCGCATACCCAGCATTTATATCTTTGAGAATGTTAGTGTACGAATTTATGATTCTCCATCATATTTTTAGCGAAATGTATTCTTTTACTCTTATTCGAATATGGAAAGGAAAATAAAGTTGTCTTCAAAGAAAAGGGTATATGTGTTTATTTATGAATATAGGTAGGTATGTACCTGCGTTACTGGCGACCGAGTTGTCAAATATTTTCGGATTCTGTTGAATTATTACAAGGGTATACAAGGGTAAAGGTAAGGGAAAAGAAGAAAGTAAATTCTAATAAGTGTAAGTATCGATGGTACGCGAAATCCTATAATAATAAATAATTCACACCACGTCAATCCCGGGGGATGTTTAGGACTAGACAACGGAAAGTAAATTAAATACTTTTATATTATACATATTTAAAATTCAGCTTCAAAAAAATTCACAGATTTCGTGCCTCACACGACTATCGAGCACATTGGAAATGAATCTACGGAATTCGAAAAAATATTGTCGCTGAGTGACTAGAAAGTCGGGATAATAGGAAAAGGTTACAATAAAACTACAAAGTTAAATGATAATTATTTTATACCTAGACTAGCTTTTGGCCGCGACTTCGTACGCGTATATATATATTGAGGTGATTAATTTTCCTATTATTTTTAGAAAGGGACCTTAATTATTATGCTAAAAATAAATTAAATTAAATAGTAAATTAGTCATCAAGAATAGGAATTATTTTACGCAATGAATAGCTATATTTACATATACTGTACGTAGGGCTGGCCCAGGCCTCATACATTTCTTGAACATCTCTTTTAAAAGGGGGATTGTGACACGTATTTTATAATAACATCCATGTATTATCCCGATCCCGATCCCGATCCCAATCCCAATCCCAATCCCAATCCCAATCCCAATCCCAATCCCAATCCCAATCCCAATCCCAATCCCAATCCCAATCCCAATCCCAATCCCAATCCCAATCCCAATCCCAATCCCAATCCCAATCCCAATCCCAATCCCAATCCCAATCCCAATCCCAATCCCAATCCCAATCCCAATCCCAATCCCAATCCCAATCCCAATCCCAATCCCAATCCCAATCCCAATCCCAATCCCAATCCCAATCCCAATCCCAATCCCAATCCCAATCCCAATCCCAATCCCAATCCCAATCCCAATCCCAACCCCAACCCCAACCCCAACCCCAACCCCCAACCCCAACCCCAACCCCAACCCCCAACCCCAACCCCAATCCCAATCCCAATCCCAATCCCAATCCCAATCCTAATTCTAATTCTTTAGCAATTAACTTTTATTTCATACTTTTTTGTACATTTTTACTATGGAAGTCGGTTTTGTTGAAAAATAATATTTCTTCTCTTTTTGTTTTTGTTGAAAAATAATATTAGTTATATTTATTATTTTATTATTTAACATATTTTAAGAAACTTATAAATACAGAAACGCCCCCGCTATTCTCACTCTCTTGGCAAAACGAACTCAAGCGTTTATTTTATGCCACGTTTCTGAGTTCCCCAAATAAACATTGTAACGGGGGGTTTGCGCGGGGTGATAGAGTCAAACAGCGACTTTACAACGGAGGCGTATATTTGATTCAAGGTACAACTTAGAGCAGCGCTTACGCCCCTATATTACGGTTTTCAACAGATTGTCCCGTGAGGAAGCAATCAGTATGCCACCGGCTTATAGGTTCGCTATTTATTCCTTAGCGTACAAGAAGCTGTCCCAGCAATGGTAGAAGCAACTACTTAGGTAGCGTAGGAATCGTCAGAGCGCATACAATAGCGATTAGCGATGATAGAAGATAGATACAAAACAATCTTCATGAGGGTTACTTATGTGATCTCTGTCGGTGTTTCAATAGCGTGATCTAGAACCCTTACAGCTCCATCTAGTGGCGGCTGGGAGAACTGACAATAAATTCACTGTTCTCAGTTGTAAATGCTATAGCCATCTAGCGGTGCTTGGAGAAACTAAGATTATGCCTCAATATCTTTGAATAGGGGTGTTACAACATTTCATAACTGTGGACCTTAATATACAATCACCAGTGATGATAATCATTAGGTACTATAATATTAAATTATTATTATTATCTATTGTAGTAGTCGGTGGAAAGAAAGGAAGTAGCAATAAGCATTAATTAATATAATATTATAGTGATGATTATGATGATCACGAATATAATTTTATCGAAGTTTGAATAATCGTCGATGTGGCGCATAAGTATAAAGCACCTAGGAGCCCGAGCTTTGCTCGGTGTTTTTTAGAACAATAAAATAAGAAAAATAAATAAAAAAATCTTTTTAATATTATACATCTATGTATGAAAACAAATATAAAAGAAACAATGAGAATGACAAAAATATTTTCTTACCGTGATTCGAACCCATCACATTCTGAATTTCCAAACAATTAGACGGGTCTGGATAAGTTTTGAGGGTGCAAAAATTCTAAAGTCTTTTATTTTTTGCATATAGTTTCCGGACCTTCTTCTTAGTCTAAAATTTGATTTTGTGCCATTTTGGATGGCTGCGTTTGTAGCAATTTAGGTTTTTGTGTCTTTCATGGATATTGGCCCAAAAGTAAATTATAGCTAAAAATTTTACTTTCACGATATTAAGGAAAGAGTAACCGATGCACATATGCAGTTTGAGTCGTATCCAACCAGGGGTTTCCTGGTATTCGGCTACTATATAAAACATGGTCCCACCAGGCCCACAACTATTCTAATGTCTGACAAATCTTAAAAAACTGTTCAGAGTGTTAATATCTGAGTCTGTAAGAAAGATGTGCCACATTCGGCAATTTCGTATAAAGATATTCCATTTTTTTTCCTCAAACTCGCTATAAAAACTACTAATTAAACTTTTAGTTAGTAGAGTTCATATCTATATGATGATTATGGTGTTACAAAACACTTTCTATAAGTTTAACCATGTTTATTCGCGGGATTTTTTATTAAAATGTAAAAAACCAATTTTTATCATGTATAAATGGCGAATACGGGGTGCGGGCCTCTCGCCACGCGGGGAGGGGCCCAAGTTTCATGTTAATATATATACGACAAAATGAAATGACAATAAATGTGACAACTTGACAAGTAATAATGTTCTAAATGCGAAATTTATAATTTCAATTTTAAATTTATTTCATGTTTAATGATGCCAAGACGAGACCATAATATTATGACTCGCCAATAAAAAATGTCTTCAGATCTCGTCTAGAACCTTCTGACTCCACTCTACGTTCTCTAACTCTATAAAGCTTGAATTTAAAAACTCGTAAAGTAGAAAATAGGCTTAAGATATAAAACATTTTAGTCACTGTTCATAGCTTTTCTGTTAGAGAACACAATGTTCTGGCAACGACGACGCTCGAATATTGCTAGTGTGGGTGTGCCTTATACAAAAGCTCATGAAGTAATGAAACGCTCAAGCTATGCATTTTGACTCATTAGACGGATCGCGCTAGCTGTTTTTAGTGGGAAGTGGAAAAATTCTAATGCTGCTGATTTTTTTCTGTACCTATATGTAGTTGATAGAGTAGTCCCTAGGGAGTTAATAATTAAGTTTTGTGCCATGTCTGCCTATTGCCTTTTCAGCAATTCGATTATTTGTGGTTAATTTTTCCGTGGCTGTGTAACGTGATACTTTAAAAAAATAAAAAGTCAAGGAGTGTTCCCAAAAAGGCAAGCAAAGTTTAAAATTGATGTAATTTAAAGGTCAGTTATACAAAAAACAAAATAACTTAAAGATGAAAAAATCATAGCTTCTAATACTACTTACTGTACCTACCCGGGCGGAGCTGCGGGCATCAGCTAGTTTTAACATAAAACTAACAAGCAATAATAAATAAATAAAAATTCAAAAATAAAAAACCTTTTATTTCCAGTTTCACAAATTAATGCTTTTTATAATACTAATAAAAAATTATAATAAAATTACAAATTAAATTAAGACTAACGTTAGGTATTATAAATCAATTATTTTATAAGACTAACATTATTATAAATTAATGCTAAACATAGTAAACATATATCAAAAAGCAGTACAAGGATCGGTCCACATTCGTACGTAGTGCTCTGATGTTTCACTAGGTTCGACTTGGCGGGGCCCTGCCGTGCCCCTAGATATAAAATTGTCAACGGGATGAATAACAATATATACAAATATTATTTTGTTAGTTTGTAAAATGTATTTAATTATATAAATTATTACAATCAATTAATAACCTAATAAATAAGTCCATAACCACGAGTATTAGAAACATGTATTCAGCAACATACGTATAAAATTCAAGCGTTGAAATAATTTATTTATTTTTTATTAAATAATACTATATATATACAATAAATATGATGTAGCTGAAGAGACTATTCGGTTAAACGACTAATTTCAAGAACTAAAATTAGGTATTTGAATTTGTAATTTTTTTGGTGTTAGATAACCGAAGTTTCATGTGGAAGCCTATCGGATATCAAATTTTATTGTGCATTTATGTATTGTATAAAATCAGGCGACAATTACATTCAGCTTCGTCATTCGTGATACGCAAACAAAGTTGCGGGCAAAAGCAAGTTTAAATTTTGTAATCGCTGTAAAATGCAAAATATAAAAATTTTGAAATGTAGTCGAATGAATGACATTTTATCACACACATTTACGTATATATTATGTGTAATGTGTATGTTGTAGTGCGAATATTCCACAATATTTCGACCGCATATTATAATAATATTATTTTTGCATTTTATTATTTAAACCCTCCATGAAAAAGGCACAAACTTGGAATATAGATTCTTTATGACTTAATAATATTGAATACGTGAACTTTATTTAACGATTATGTGTTTTTGGAGCGCTTTTAGCTTAGGGAAACTAAAAAACTTAATTTCTCGAATCGCAGTCGCTTAATGTGGCACAAAATTTGGAATTAGGCCTATTTTAGTGGCCTTAAACAGAAAATAGTCGTTTATCACACTTTAGAATTTTTGCCGGTATTGTTTTCAAAAAATGACCCTAAGTCATTTTTTACTGGACGAAAACGACGCAAATTAAGTCTCCATACTCTGGAAGCTGTCCCAGTTAAGATACCAATAATATTTTAAACTTTAAATCAATATTGCCGTTAATTTACTTTTATAGCCATATAAAAAATCAACCACAAATAATGGAATTGCTGAAAACGCAGTGGGCAGAAATGGCACAAAACTTAATGATAAGCTCCCCAGGGACTACTTTATCAACACACAAAAATTCAGCGACTTTAGAATTTTTTCCACTTACCACCTCGAATACGCCTAGCGCGACCCGTCTAAATGCAAAAGTTACACGTAGGCACGTATACCAAGCTGCCAACGAGACTGACGTAAGAAAGTCGAAATTATTGATATATTGTTGCACGTCAAAATAAAAAAACATATATTGCTTAAAAATGCGCAGTTTCTAAGGGATAAGACCTGGCTAGATCGATTTTTCACACCCAAAACTCACCGCGTACTAAATTTATGTAAATACTTGTAACCGTTGTCGAGATTCTGAATATAAACATACAAGATGGTCTCGCTTAAAGCATAAAATATTATTTTTTTTTGTTTCAAAAAGGTTAGGCTATAGGGCAAACCCTTAACCCGATCATATTTGTTTTAGGCTCAAATTGTAGCTGACTTAACTGTCCAGAGGAGTTTTTCTCAAATTTTTGATATCATTCTTCGTTTCGAAAATATCGAGCACCAAAATCAAAAATTCGGAAAAAATTGAATTTTTTTTTCACTATTTCGGCCTTAACTTTTTTAGTTTTTGACTTTCTCGAAAAATTCTTTTTGCACTTTATAGATCTCGTGAATACGCATCTTTTAATAATAATTTTTAGTATCATATCTTTACAACTCTCCAAGATATAACGGGATCGCACTTTTTCGTGAAATCAGCCCCTATACTGAAACGATCGAAAACCACTGTCAACCACTGAGCCACAGAGTTCGTCAAACGTCAATCCTAATAATTAGTGAAAAATTATCAATGGGTAATTTTTGCTAGGCGATTTTTTAAGTAACGTAATAAAATTGTTTTTGTGTTTATAGGTTTCCCAGTTCCTAGTCAGGAATCGAACTATGTATAAACAAAAGTAAACAATTTAATTAAACCCCGAGGTTTTAAATAGTGAGGAAGCTGATGATGATGAATTATAGCCAAGAATACTCTCTACTCTATCACGTAGATTTTCAAACAAAAAAAAACGCATCTTTATCGGACCTTTTGTTGTACGATGCCAGGGGCAAAAACACGGACAGACCGACAAATGGGCCAGCTCGACCAGATAAATACCACGGTCTCACAGAAAACCGGCGTGAAATAACGCTTGCGTTGTGTTTGCGCAACGCAGCGAGTGGGTAAGGTTACCGGAGGCACAAAGGGGGGTATGGACCGGGAACGCAAGTCGCAACACCAGAGGAGTTGCAAGTATAACTCCTCTGGTGTCGCGAGTGTCCATGGGCGGCGGTAATCGGTTACCATCAGATCTGTCTGCCCGTTCCCTGATTAAATTCATAAAAAAGCTGTATAACTGTCTTCAGAGAACAGTTAAAATATGATGTCCCTGGCATTAGATTCCAAACTGAATATAGCTGAATTCGATCAAAAATATATAATATCAAGCGTCGATATTCCATATTCCAAGTACCTATTCTCGTGTTTTTTATGAAAAAATACGATCACAATTTGTTCGCCCACTTCAATTATAGGTATTCTAAAATATAAATTATAAAAAAGTTGAACGGACTTCAAAGCAATCAGTTACTGTTTGCCTCATCTGAGGTCGTGAGCGCGTGGTAACTGTTTGCCGATGTGTACTTTCAAAACGTTTACGGATGTTCCAAATATTTGCTGTTTACTCGAACTTTAGAAGGTTCGAGTAAATAGCGTACAATCTAAAAAATTGTAATCAAAATATCCAAAAAATATCCGGACTTTAACAGCTAGGTTTAATAGGGTTTACCTTAACCAAACACTGTACCTATCTATAGGTATAGGTAATTCCGGGGAGATGGTCGAACGAGAGAATAAATACCGGCCAATAGAAAAAAAGTTCAAATACTAATTCATAGTATAGTATTTGGTTATGATATTAGGGGCCGTGCATTAATCACGTGATGTTTTTTACAACTTTTTAGACCCCTCCCCTCCCCCTGGTGATATTTGGTGAGGTTTTATACTACCCCCCCTCCCCCACCTAAGATCACGTGTATTTTTTTTACATAGTAATCAGGTCATGTTTAAAGAAAAACTTTAACTTAAAAATCAATTTAATCGAATAATTTAAGCAATTAAAACTATACGAGTCATTTGTCTTGAAAGTATTTAAACAACAATACGAATTTACACCCGATAATAATTTCGGTATGCATAGACTAGATTCGAAAATTAATACACGTGATGTCTCCTTATACCCCCTCCCCCCCTTGGTGATACTTGGTGATTTTTTTGAGACCCCCCCCTCCCCCTTTAGGCATCACGTGATTAATGGACGACCCCTAACTAGGTTGTGTAGTAGGTATATTATTATATTGCAACTTATTATTTTGATTTTTATATCTAGAAAAGGGTCATTAATGTTGCTTACAAACGAACCGATTTGGTCTGGAGCAGACCATTATGACAGCACGAAACTCGTGTATTTGATTTTGGGCTCTACTGTATTAAACAGAGTAGGAACTATTTCGTACTATTTAGTAGTGTGTACCTGCTATTTAGTATTTACAGTGGATTCCGATTTCTGTGCAATGTTTCAGCCCTCAAAAATATTCCTCCCCAAACTTAAATAAACTGATAAATAAATAATAAAAAAATATGTTGTGTAAAATTATTGTCCTTTTTACATTAAAATAAATTATACTTCCAAAAGTTTATTTTTTACAGGTTGACTTTTCAAATGGCTTGTTGATATATAAATAAAACATTTCAATAGCTTAATTTAATAACAAAAAAGGAAATACAAACCTGTAAAACGCCAAAAAATGTTATCTCGAATATTTTTTCTCAAATTTTAAACTCCTAACTAAGTGGTAAGTTGGCAACCAAATCCGCGGTTTACTCCGGACCAAATATGAGTAGGGAATTATTGGGCATTCTGTCCCACCTCCGTTCGCTCGCGGTGCATAAACGAACAGGAGTTATTGGGCATTCTGACACACCGAACCGAACCTCCGTTCGCTCGCGCCCTCGCTCACTTCGGTGTGTCAGAATGCCCAATAACTCCTGTTCGTTTATGCACCGCGAGCGAACGGAGGTGGGACAGAATGCCCAATAATTCCTGTTCGTTTATGGATCAACTGATGGTAAATGAAATGACATGCTCATGACATGCACCTCTGTTCGCTCGCGCCCTCGCTCACTTCGGTGTGTCAGAATGCCCAATAACTCCTGTTCGTTTATGCACCGCGAGCGAACGGAGGTGGGACAGAATGCCCAATAATTCCTGTTCGTTTATGGATCAACTGATGGTAAATGAAATGACATGCTCATGACATGCACCTCTGTTCGCTCGCGCCCTCGCTCACTTCGGTGTGTCAGTGTGCCACTTACCGTGGGTAAGATCACGCACCGATCATACTCCTAACTCGTGATCGGTTACGGCCCATGGTAAGATCACCTACTTTTTTACCAAAAAACATACCTCGGCTTAAATATACTAACACACTATGATGTTTAGTATGTTTAAGCTTACATTTCAGGGGATAGGAATTTAGGATCTTATCAGTAAATAATAAACACCAGTTTTTATGCATTTATACAAATAAACAAAATAATGTCTTCGTTTGTGTCATGTAGAATTCTTCGTCATTGATCATCCGATCTGAAAAAGAAAACCGAATGTTATGTACATCCACACTTACATAATAATCACCATTTAGAGTCACGAGTACTTTAAAACTACGACGACGATTGAGGATGTTTGAGTAATGTTTCATCTAAAAATTATGGATTAATTATGTTTCTAGTAATAACTTTGACTTATTGGCATTCAAATAATCTCGAAAATATTAACGTTATATTATGCAATAACAGTTTTACAGGAAATATATTATGAATTTTTATATTTAAATTTGTTATTATTAAAATAACTATTGGTTATTAATTATTATTCTGATTAAATAATTACCTCTAATATGTATCTACTACATAAACCTCATTCAATAAACTAGATACATTTAGATTCAAATTTACTTACAATTAAATAATGTCTGGTCTAATCCTTTTTCTGCGTTCCGCTGTAATTTTTGATGAACTTCTCTAATTTTCAAGCATCTGAAAAAAATAAATATATTTTTTTCCATCAAACAACACACGTAAAAGTGTAATAGTGTTTTATGAATAAGGTAGATATTCATATTATATTACATTATTCAATTAAATTTATAACTCATCCCTGCCATACCATGGTACGCCTGGTCTAATTGCATTAACTTTTCTTTGTAAATCATGAAGCTAATATAGGAAAATACTATTCAATAAGAGTAACACATTAGATTTAAATATTTGATGGGTAACGAATAAATTTAATATATTGGTAATTATTTAATTTTAAAATGTATCAATGTAATAAATAATGAATCGTGTTCAAAAACTAAAATATTATCAATTTAAATCAAAACTTAAATAATTATGTAATGAATTAAATCTATAATGAATACAATAACTACTACACTTACTTTTAACTATTCCTTTATCTTCCCATACTTACACTTTTGATGTACTGAAATCACGATGAACCACCGCGCACCGCGTTGCAAATGAACGAGCCAAGACGGGAAATCATACGAACAGACCGACTGAGTCGCTAGGGTTGTCAAACCTACTATATATTATAGTATCCTACTATTTTAATGGATCAAATACTATGTTTCTAAAAAAATTAGTAGGCGAAACTACTATATTTTGCGTAAAGCAGAATGCAGCCAAGCTAAAATGAATCTTATTCCAATAACGTTGTATTGTGTTGTGTGCGTGCGACGTGATTATTTTATTTTTTCTTTTTTTGCCATCTACTATATTTTTTAATTGATAAATAAGTATTATATATGATAGAAAAAAAGTTGGTAACTCTATTAGTCGTACGCAAATACATGCACACACGATGTTCCTGTGTTGAAACGTGAAGTTATCCATCCCAACATAGTGTTGCGATAATTCAAATTAATAGTTATACAAATAATAATCAGTAAGACACGAATAAATTCGATAAGATTTATCCATTACAAATTAAACCATGCGTCAAATTCATAATTAAGTAAAATAAGGAATTATAAACATCGATAGACCGTGCTTGTAAATAATTTTTGAAACAAATAATTGTCACATTGATGTTGTTATACATATTATATGTGCGTAAATGAATTTAAAGGATGATAATTTTCATAATTTGATTGGAGGTTAATATAATCGTGTTTAATACACACAATATTCATTTATAATTTATTGGATTTATAGGGTAAAAACTGATCGCCTCTTAAATTATTTCTTTAATCGAGTTCTCGCTTCTAGTTCACATCCCTGATCTGGAAAAAACTGCAAGCTGTCAAACAAGAATATAATATTGCACATACGTATTGTAAAACCAACACTCGCTTTATAGTAGGGGAGCCGAAGAGGGGATTTCTGCAGTGACTCGAGCGCGTCAGATTAAGCTTGTGTATGCTTCCCACATATTGTCTCTAGTTAACGTGGTATAGAAATCAGCTTATCTGAGTGGGGCGTGAAAAAAATATATTTTTAAGTATCAAATTGTTAGATTAAAATAGAGAACGTTGTGTAGACCCCAAAGAAGCTTTTATTTAAAGCACAGACGACTTAAAGTAAAGGGAAAGATATAAAACTCTTTGAAAATTTCAAAAACTAAAGTCCATATTTTAAAAACAAAGCCTTCTTGATATTTTTTTTTATCCTGCTTGACGATTACATGTTTGTTTCCTTAAATTGAATGATAAATTACCTTTAAAGACAATTTTTATATATAATTACTTTTTTTAACTTCTAAATAGCTGCAGTTTGTCACTGCCCCACTGTCATAAGATATGCTCTTAATATTTTTTTCTCCTCATTACTTAATCTACGAAATATACTAGGTCCCCATGACACTCTAGTAACTACAAAATTAGCTTACTCGCCTCCCCTACTATAAACAGCGGCAGAGATACAATTACAAAGCATTTCAATGGAACGCCGCAGCGAGTGCGCCACGTAGATTCTTCTTTATTCAATTTTATTTCATATTCAGCTACATTGATCAATAATAAGGTCGAAAGTTGTAGTAAGGCATCATTAGTTTAAATAACGTTTATATTTCATATTTACCATAATATCATCACAATTCACATACACATTAAATATTCGGATTTACTTGCTTATTTAAACAAAATAATTTATTTAATTTTAATCTCTTCTTGGGAATTAGGTATTGGTTCAAGATTAAATTCGCTATAAAAGTATGCAACATTTAACGTGCTTAAAAAAATGCACAGATGTATAAAGATACCTAGATTTTGAAAATTTGGATGCATGATCAGTCAAATCAAATCAAACCATTTATTTCAGAAAATTTACATTCCATATTATTAATTATTATTTAAAATCAAGCAAAATTATATAACATTAAATTTATGTCAAAATCGAAGGAAATTATATCTATTAAGAAACGTATATTATATTTATCTTATTTAAGTCTTTTACAATTATATATTTTATATGTTTTACATAGCAATGATCAATCATTGATGATGGATTTCAATCTGAATGACTGCTATGGTGTAATTGTTAACATTAAAACGGACAAACATACGCACATACATTACATTAATCAACTCGCGCTTGAAAACTTTTACACATTTTTTGATGACAAAGACCCTTTTCCAACATAAAAGTCGATGCACGTTGGAACAAGTCACAATTTTTCAAGTGGCTTCGCACCAGTCTTCAACTTCAACGAGAAATAAAAGAATATAAAATGTTAGTGAGTATAGAATTAATATTATTATTCTTTTTTGTGATTAATTTATCAAGATGGGAAAATAATTTATATTTCTTCTTTAATAGGTCCGATTCAGAGTTTGAGGCCCCATCTGTGGTGTCGGTAGCACCGAAAAAGAAGTCAAAGGCGTCAAGCAGCAAACGGAAGGTCGGCCCCGAAAAGCAACGCGACTCATCGCCTCCGCTGGAGTTGACCCGCACCTCATCAGACAAAAGTGCTCAACGAAAGCGAAAATACTCCTCGCCGCACGAATTTATCACTACACGGTATGTTCGATTAATATCTACTTTACGTTTGCTGAAATTCTATTTCTGTTTCTGCTGGTTTTTAATTACTTACAAAGTGTCTTTGTAATAGTCAACTGTCAACACAGTCCCAACCACCATAATTCAGTTTGCATACAATGATTTCCTAATTTTTATTATTTATCAAAACTTAGTTCAGTATCCTGTTGAAGTCTGATAAAACTAGGCATCTAATTGTTTACAGTCAAAAGTGAACGTGCAATACACTTATTCCTATTTTGTTTGTTTTGTTACTAATATTTTTTCTTGATTATTTTATTTTAATGATATGTTAATTTTGTATTTTTACAGAACAAGGAGACCGGACTTATTCAATATCTTGCGGGCTGAGGAAGCTAGTTGCAGTGAACCCAAATCTCGTGGCGGGGAAATAATATCAAGCTTCTCCAGTCGAGTTTCTACGGGTACGTCTCGTCGGACTGCGAAGACCGGTGGCGAATATTTTGTGGACCTCAAGATCTACAAAAAATCGGACTACGTGTCTCACGCTGCTAATGTGCGATACAAGACGGCGCTGGTAAGTGTGAAGCTCCAGTGCGACGAGTCATCATCATCTTGGGAGGCACTGCAAGGCTTCTTAGGACAAGCTTTTACCGAGTTTGAGGAGTCGGAGCCCGTCCATTACAGTGACAAAAAATAAATTTTATTAAGTAGGTTTACAGTTAATCAATTTATAGTAGATATTAATTTTCTTTTTAATATACTAGAATAGATTTATAACCTTTTGAATTTTTTTTACATTAGTATCGGTTACTATATTATTGTTTTGATAGCATTGCCTTTTTTAATATAATAAAATGCCTTTCTGTTCGACGTGTAACATATCTGTACATAGTAAATCATGGGTAGGTCATTTGCGAAGTAATTCACATAGAAAAAGTAGTCAGACAATAGAATACAGTGATGGTGTAGAAATCGTCAGCTCTGCATTTCGTAATCGTATTGTAACTTATAAGATATTACCTCTTGATCAACTTCAGTTAGCTTCAGTAGATATATTTTTTTTCGAAATTCGTAACAAGTTAAAATCTCTTTTAGATGAAAACCTTATTAAACATTTATGTGTTAAGGTTAATTTCGAACTATTTGGGACGTTTTTGAAGTTCAACGATAATTCACAAGAAATAAAATCTTTTGGAACCAAAAATAAAATATTACATGGTAATTATGATTTTGAAAAAATATATTTGGAAACAGTTAGTTATTTAAAAACTAGTATAGAGGAATTTGAGGATCGTGACAGTGGGTGGACATTTTTAAATAATTTATACATTGAGATTAATATCAATAAATATCAACCACTTAGCGGTTCGAGTTTTATCAGTTTACCCAAATCAATTCAGGCTAAAAAGGCGTGTTTAAATATTATGAATAAAGATCAGCATTGCTTTCTATGGAGTGTGACAGCAGCCTTATATCCAGCTAAAAATCACCCTGAAAGAATTTCATCATATCCTAATTTTCGTGAATTATTTAATATAAATGGAATGTTTTTTCCTGTAACTTTCCATGACATTAAAATTTTTGAAAAAAATAATCCTAATATTAAGTTCATAATTTATGGTTTAAAAAAAAGTAAAACTATTGTTGGGCCGTTGTATAAATCAGACATTAATAAAACATGCAACGAGAAAATTATACATTTGTTGTATCTAGAAAATAATAACACTTCTCATTATTGTTTGATCAAAGAACCTTCTAGACTGTTTAGAAGCCAAGTTACATCTCATCACAGCAAATTGTACTTCTGTGATTTGTGCTTAATATTTTTCAGTACTTCTAAAGAAGTTGAAAACCATTTATGTGGAGGCGTTGTAACTGTCCTCCCAAATAAGGGCTCAGTAATTAAATTTAAGAACTATGCTCGAAAACAAAACATGCCTTTTTGTATTTACGCAGATTTTGAATCGATGCTACAAACCAATACTGAAGCTAACTGTTCTTCTAGCAAAAATACGACTACATTGCACCAACATTTACCTATAGCTTTTGGTTATTATATTGTTTGTCGTGATGACCCTAGTTACAATCGGTACGTATCATATCGAGGACCTGATTGTGATAAGCAGTTTGTAGATTCGATTCTTAAAGACGTACAAAAAATATTTTATATACTTAGTACACCAGTCCCTATGATATTTTCTACGGCGGATAAGTCTGATTTTGATAATGCCACACGTTGTCATATTTGTGAAAATTTTATTTTTTCGGACAAAGTCCGTGACCATTGTCACGTTACTGGTCGTTACCGCGGAGCTGCGCATCCGTTTTGTAATTTACAGTATAAACGCCCTTCATTCGTCCCCATTTTTTTTCATAACTTAGCTGGTTATGATTGTCATCTTTTTATAAAAGCGTTAGGTGAGGTTCCTGGTAATATTAAAATAATACCTAAAACAAAAGAAAACTACATCTCATTTACCAAATTTGTACCAGTTACGAATAATCAGTTTTTTCAACTTCGATTCGTTGATTCATTTAAGTTTTTGGGAACAAGCTTAAGCAAATTGTCAGAGACATTAAAACCGGAAATGTTTAAAAACTTACAAAATCATTTCCCCGATGAAGATGAATTTCAGTTACTCACTCGTAAAGGCATTTATCCATACGAATATATGAACTCGTGGAAGCGGTATGACGAAAAAAGTCTACCCCCAAAAGAATGCTTTTATAGTTCCCTAACTGATCATGATATTTCTGATGAGGATTACCAGCACGCGTGCTTAATTTGGTCAACATTTCAAATCAAAGATTTAGGTAGTTATACGGATTTATATCTAAAAACTGATGTGCTTTTACTGGCAGATATCTTTGAAAATTTTAGACAGACTTGCAAACAACACTATCAATTAGACCCAGCTTTTTACTTAACAGCACCCAGTTTATCTTTTGATGCGATGTTATTAAAAACAGGAATACAATTGGAACTTATCGATGACTTGTCGATGGTGCGCATGTTACAGAGTGGTATCAGGGGAGGAGTATGTCTGTGCTCTCATAGACATGCAAAAGCAAATAATCCTTACTTAGAAAATTACAAACCATCAGAATCTCCTTCCTACGTCACTTATATTGATTGTAATAATTTATATGGATATAGTATGTGTCAATATTTACCATTATCAGATTTTAGATTTCTCAATGAACAAGAAATCAACAAATTAAATATAACCGAAATACCGATTGATGCAGAGTGTGGTTATATTCTAGAAGTGGATTTACAATATCCTAAACATTTACATAACTTACATAATGATTTACCATTTTGTTCTGAAAAATGCATTCCACCCGGGGGGAAAACTTTCAAACTAGTTCCAAATTTATATGATAAATTTAAGTATGTTATACATTACATTCACTTGCAAACATGTTTAAAACATGGTTTAATATTAAAGAAAATTCATCGAGTGATTAGTTTTCGACAAAGCCCGTATTTGAAACAATATATTGATTTGAATACTGCTCTGAGGCAAAAAAGTTCCTCAACATTTGAACAAGACTTTTTCAAACTCTTGAATAACAGTGTGTTTGGAAAAACTTTAGAAAATAATGAGAAGAGGGTCAATGTGCATTTAGTTAATCAGTGGGTTGATAATAATAATGTGACTAAGAAAAGGCAATGTGCACAAAAGCTTATCGCTCGTCCAAATTTCCATAGCGCGACGATTTTTACTGAAAATCTAGTTGCGGTACAATTAAACCCTGATCAAATAATTTTGGATAAACCAATATACATTGGTTTTACCGTACTAGAATTGTCAAAAAGTCATATGTATAACTTTCATTACTCTGTTATTAAACCTTTTTATAAAAATAATGTGCAAATGTGTTACACGGACACTGATAGTTTTGTATATCATATACAGACCCATGATTTTTATGATGACATAAAAAGACATTTTTTGCCTTACTTTGATACTAGTAATTTTTGTAATACTAATCAATATGATTTACCCATTCAAAATAAAAAAGTTCCTGGTTTGTTCAAGGATGAAATGGCGGGTAAAATCATAAGTGAATTTGTAGGCCTTCGTTCAAAGTTATATTGTATTAAAACCATAAATAACACAATAAAAAAAGCGAAAGGAATTAAGAAAAATATTGTCAGCAATTTCAATGTTACTGATTACCAAAAAACTCTGTACGAAGGCAACATTGTTCATAAAACAAATGTTTTATTTAAGTCAATAAAACACGAGTTGTACACATGTGCTGTGAAGAAAGTTGCTCTGTCTGGTGATGATGACAAGAGAGTCATATCTAAAGATAAAATTTCAACTAGAGCATGGGGACACACTAGTATATTTAACTTTTAACTAGATTTAATAACCTGTACTAATTAAGAAATTCTTTGTATTATTTACTTTCGTAGCATAACCTGTGTATTTAGTATGTATATAATTATGTAGATTTAGAAATAAAATATCATTTATTAAATACATTTGTTTTATTTATTATTTCACAACTACATAGATTTTGCAAGCAAACCTGCAGGCTGATGCTAAATTCAAGTAACGTAAAGTTTTATCAAGTTGAAACATGCTTTACTTGAGTAATGTCGGCACTACATATAGGCGAACGCGTTGGCCGACGCGTTGGCCGGCGCGCTGGCCCAATGCCGCCTCCCCACAAGACGGTATTTAGATACCTACCGCCAACGCGCGAACGCCCGTTCTACACATTGGGCCAGCGCGTCGGCCAACGCGTTCGCCTATATGTAGTGCCGACATAATCTGAATTCGCACGTGCCCTGTTTGTAACATGAGTCCTCATTCATAATAATCCCACCTACATGTTGCAATCACTATAATAATGTGATGACTTTGTTTTAGTATTCATTCTTGCGTCGATAAGTACTGTAATTAGTTACTCACGTCTACATAATTTACAAAACAAACCTTAACTTATATTATAGTTACTCACGTGTACATAATTTACGTATTTTTGGTAATAGATTCTTGGACCTGACTACACAACGGTAAGTTGATTTATTATTGATTTAAGTCATTAAAATACATAAAAATAATCGTTAATTCCAAAGATTGCTGATTTGGTGTTAAATATTTTCTTTTTTTACAGATAATGGAACGCGTAGAAGATTTGACTGCTACATCCGAAGACAATGTCTACCTACATAAATATGGGGATACTTTCCAGTATGCTCAAGATCCTTTGGAAGGATTTACTGAAGAGTTTTTAAAAATGAAAGCTCAGCAAAAGCCGAACGCTAAGATTCGGGAACGTCGTCCAGCAAAATTAAGAAAAAAATGTGTTTCTAAAAGTGCACTAAGTAAACTGCATATCCCAGTTCATTCGTTTGTGGTAAACAGCGTTCCCAAAAAAGGTTTCCGTCTGATAAAGATCTCAGTGTTTGATTTAGATGGATCCCAGCAACATTGTGACAGTATAGACGATGATAATTTTATGTTATCCGCACAATATGTTGTGAATGAAAACGGTGATGAAATAATGGACCAAACCGAGAAGTTAGTCAGTAATATATCAAAAAAAATATGTAATTACAGTTATACGAGTTGGTTTTAGTTTACTTTGGTATTAAGTATTTGTTTTAGCTGTAGGGTCGCAAGACTTTAGAATGAATAAGTCGATAAAATTGTAAGATATATTTGTATGAAAATAATATAAGTTATGGTTTGTTTTGTAAATTAATGTGTACGTAATTATTGCTTAAATAAATTGTATGTATGATGTGAATATATTTGTTTTATTTCTATTTCATTCAACTTTAATTATTTAAATAAAAAGCAATAGATATAAGGTATTTTTTATTGAAAGTGTACATTATTTTCTAAACACCATTTTTTTAAACATAATACATTTTTTAATGCACAATACTTCTTATGAATAAAACAGTTAAACGATTCTTCCTTACAATACAAATCGAACAGAATGTTAAATCTTGGAATGTCTTTGTAACTTATATCTACAATATTATTATGATCACACAGTTCTTTCACCCATTTCACTTTCTCTTCACCTTTTACGATAATGTTTCGGTCTTTTAAGTAAGGTTTAATAATTCTTCTGAATTCTCTGTAATCAATATAGCCTTCGCTCCATCGAAACCCTCTATTTCTTTCTAACCACCGAACATTCTTTTTTTCATCATCGGTTAGCGCTGAGAATGGGTATGGTGGTTTAACATAAAATGTATGTGTATGCTGTCGAGTGGCTATACATAATTCTTTTACTAAAAAGTCGTTATTTTTATTTTTAAATCCTTGTAAGTCAACGATTATTGTATTACTATTCATGATATTTTCTTAACGATATTACTCAAAGGCTTATACTCAAATATGCAGTCGTTTAAAATCAGACAATATGCAGCTGTCTGATCAGGTATTTCTTGGTCTGTTTCGATTTCTACTCTCACGTCGATTGAGCCTTTTAAAGTTTCGTGCTGTCGCGAACAGTCGATAACGAATAAGGGAGCAACGTCTCTGAATTCTTTCAAACTCATCAACGGCTCTGACCGACGTCCGTGATACGACTGTTGAAATCTAGCATACTGTTCGTATAATAAAGTAAATTTGTCTTCTGTAAAACTGACGTTTAATCCCTCATATGGATAGTATGATGAATTTAAAAACACTCTTACATCACGTACGTGACAGTGATCAAACTCCGCCATCGATAATTCACTGTTGTGTTTGCGGTTGGTTTGTAAAGCTAATACAACAAATCGTGGTTTTTCTATTTGAGATGAAGTTTTAATGGACCAAGTATGTTTACGAGTTTTGGGTAATAATGGATACTCGTATAAATCCCAGTTACGATATGCTAATGGAATAGCTCGATCTTTTTCTAATTGTTTTAGTAAATTTATTCTTTCGCGATCAGATACTTTAATATGAGGTACTCTCCAGATAATTTTACTTATAACAATATCTTCCAAGACTTCTCCTGTTTTCAACTTGATTGCATTAAGGTTAGTGTTACATCTAAGCAACACTAACTCATGTTTGCAGTTAATGATAATTTTTTCATAATCTTCCGCAAATCCTAAAATCTTGTTTAGAGGAATGGATACAGAAAATTCTCCACCACTTGTATTATTTATACCTTCTGGCGACCACCCCCAAACTCGAGCATATTTTGATTCGTTTTCATTTAAGGACAGATAAGACTTTATGGTCGTAGTAACACCTGCGTTTTTTATTTTATCTATTTCTACTCCATTTAATTCATATCTTATGTCTTGAAATAGAAATAACGCTGGATTATTAACGAAATGTACATTTGAAACCTTTTCTTTAGTTGTCCTGTTGTATACAATTACTTTGCCTTCGATATACAAACTGCTGAGCGAAGGCAGCACATATAGGTCTTGTTGATTGATGGGGATTCGTATTTCATCATTCTTGTTGAAACTTGTTACGTACGGTCTGTATGAATGATACTCAAAACTTTCGATGCTGTTGTCGTATGAGGTTTGTTGAGATATGTTTAAAATATTCATTTTATTAAACCAATTAGCTTGAGGTATTCTTTATTGCTTTTAGTAAGCTTCTTTTTTATCTGCTGTCGTGTGTCTTTGTGAGAAGATCTTTTAGGACTGACTTGGACATTTGATATGGTAGGGGTTTTATGGAAATTTATCATTTTTTTCTAAAATGTAAATACAATTGGACCTCTTCACCTCTTAAATTTATTTCTTTGTTATCAGCGTCTAACAGTCTTATATTGATGGAACTAATAGAAGTTTGATTGACTGGAAAATAAATTAAATTTTTTGGTATTTCTATTATTCGATAACCAGGAGGTACATTAGGTACAAATTCGTAAATAATATGGCTTGCTTTTCCGTTCACAAATGAACCACTAACTACATCACATTCAATCCTCACGATAGTTGTTGATAGAATGCTGACAGGATACTGTGAATCAGTGCTTATATTAGCTTTTATTGTTTCCATTCCAAAGCCTAGTATGTTCCCAATTGAATCATCTTTATTAAAATGAACGTCTTTAGAACAAAATATATTTGTTTTCAATGTGTTATTGTTGCATCTTAGTTTAAGCAGTGTATTTTTTATGTTAGTTTTCAAATAATCACAAATATCTTGAAGCTCGTAGGACCCTTCAGGAATTTCGATCATTTCATTGTCACCGTAATAAAACTTGTTGTTTCGTCCATCAATATTAGGTATAGAGTTGAAAGTTGAAAAGTACAAAAGACCACATTCATAGTCTCCAAGAAGTTCCAACGTCGGAGAATAGTTTGTCGTCAAAGAGGCTCCGCTCCCGGTTATAGATACAGTGAAAGACATTTTGATACTGACACGTTTATTTATTTTTAATATTATTTAAATGTTTCTTCCAATATTTTTTTAAAAATTTAATACATAGATGACCACAGTTTGTTGTTCCAAATGCTTGATGTCTGTTATAATTATAGTTTATGGGCAAATTATACATATATTTCATCAGTTCTAATGGTGGTTTTAAATTACCAAAGCTATCATAGTATTCTACGTAGCTGTTTTGTTTTACATAGGCTACCCAATGTGTGCCAGGATTCACGTTACTATCTAAATTTACAATTCCACATTCTATTTTTCTAGGTTTTAAAGGCAACTTATCTCTCATGTAAACGCCGCGAAAGTATGGAATATCACCAGCATACTCCAATATGTCTAAATTCGTGAGCGCACGCCTGGGCAGCCGCCTAATTAGTTTTTTGATGGGTTCAAATATAACCCTGCTCCTTTTTTATGAGGTTTAATATATAATCCTTTTCCAAGAGCGACCGCTTCCATCATTCTGTTGTGTCTTTCAGATTCTTGGAGACTCTTTTGTGCCGCTTTAGAATCGTTTACGGCTTTGGCTATACCTGCCGCACCTCCTGCTAATGAACCTAACGCCGACAATCCCGCAAAAATAGGAATAAGCGGTAAAAGTCCACCACATTTTGGAAGTGGAATTATACGTGGTAAACATATTCCTTTCTTTTTGCTAAACAGTTTTTTCGCAGCTGCATACGCATATTTTATAGCAGAGTGATGATCCTTGGATTTAAGTTTTTTTAAATGGGCATGTATTTTTTTAATACCTTTCTTAAATGATTTAATACCACTTCCAGCTCTGATTTTTGTTTTCATAGCATTTTTTACTATCCACGAGGCAATCTTTTCTCCCTTACCAGCATCTTTTGATTTCAACCTCTTCTTTGCCATACTCAAAAGTTCTAAATCAGCTTTACGTCGAGCACTAGGATCTTTATTTATATAAGCAATATCGTGATGCATGCAAGCTTCATCCAATTTGTTAACTCCTCGATCGCCTTGTAGTATTCGTTTTTGAAGTTTCGTCCCAGGACCGCAAAATTGATATCCAGGTAAATGCAACTCAAACGGTAAATGGTCTATCAAGTTATTGATTACACCACTGCCTTCCTTCATTGATAAGTATGTATTGTGATATAGCACTGATTATGTGCTTTATATATCTAAATAACTAATTCACTTTTATCTATCCAACTGTTTTCTTCGGCACCCAATCCTAACCACTTCACAAAAAGTTTGTTGCCTCTTTTCTTTAGAACTTTTTCGATAAGATAAATATCAGGAAATTTAGTTTTTTGTAATTCTTTTCCATAAAAACAACCAACAATGTTTTGTTTATGTTTGTCTTGTAATTGATACGTTTGAGGACTAGTTTCGTTGACTTTTATGATGCGAAATATTTCCGTTGACCAATTAGGGGTGTAGCCTTTATAAAAATCTCCTTTGTATTTACTTATACGAACAAAATCGCCAACTCGAAAAGACGATTCTTTGCGTACTTTTTTTGGATGTTGACTTTTGATAATATTCAATCGAACTGTATTTTGATTTGAACTGTTAACGTCTATTGGTTTATGTTTTGTAATGCGGTGCACAGTATTGTTATAATTCTGCACAACGGACTTTAAATTATTTTTATACCATTCATATTTTCCGCATAAACTAAATAATTTGTAAAGACGTGATTTTATAGTTCTTATTACTCGTTCGACGATAGAAGCTTTTTTTACAGAACATGTGGAATAATGATTTATGTTGTAAGTTTTCATTAAATGCTTAAAAGAATCGTTATAAAACTCTTTACCTAGATCTGTTTGTAAGTTTTTAGGTTTTCGTGTGGATTCTGATAATATACTGCACATAGCACTTGATACAATTTTTTTAGATTTTGATTTTAACGGTCTAACCCACACGTATTTTGATAAAACATCAATCACTATGAGAACATATTTAAATCCTTTATTAATCGACGAATATTTTTGTAAGTCCACTAGGTCAGCTTGCCATAAATCATCCAGACCTTTAATGACCGTATGTCGACGAACGAAGTTTCGTCTCGCTCCTCTGTGTAGTTCATTCACTATATCTTGTTTACTCATTCTGAACAGATTTTGCTGCAATCATGTTATCGATTTCTTGTTTTGTGTAGTACATTTTACTAAAATTTGTAGTAGTAACTTTTTCTAAACTATGGAGAAAGTTTCTGACATTACTTTGGATTTTCATCATTTCATTTTTAAGGGCTTGGACACTTTTATCTACGTATTCTTTATTCACAGCCTCGTCGTCTTTTTCTGGAATTTGCACCCCTTTTAATTTCGATGACTTTAAATCGAATTCCCCTGTATCGGACCTTACCAATGTATCGCTAAGAATTTCAGAAAATTCAGATAATCGTAAACGCTTATGAACGTGATGACCAAATTTGTCTATATTCATTGCCGTCTTGCTAGGTTCTGTAGTGTAATAGTACTGCTAAATTTTCCTGATGGCAGCCTTATATATTTCATTTTTTTAATGATACCAGCTTCTTTCATTTCTTCAAGTATGGCATTAACTTCATTATCTAATCCCGTATTACCAGCTGCCTGAGATGCACATAATATTTTCAGTCTCTCAACTAACTCATTAGGATCATTCCAGTATACTAAATCAGTGTCTTTCTTAACTTCTTTCAAAATGTCGATTCCTTCACCTCGCTGAAGACTTTCTACGCTACTGGTATTATTTCTAGCGAATTTAAATAGTGGCTTTATCACGTGAGTATATTTGAACCCTTTATTACCATTTATTTGGTTCGATCGTTTCCAGTTACGTTTATGTGCATTTGTGTCGATGAGTAGCAATTTATAATTTTGTAAGTCTTCCTCTGTAATAATATCTAAATTAGGTTTTTTTTTGTACAACAATTCTGCCAGACCTGAAGTTTTTTTTAAAGAGCGGCTTCTAATTTTCAGAACTTTTCCATTATCGTGTAAACGGGTTTTGCCTAGCCAAAGTTTTCCTCGTTCACTTCTTACTCCATATGGTATATCTTCTTTCAGCGCTTCAGACGATACAGACCAAGACAAAGAATCGTTTGCGATACTCGGTGATGATTGAATAGATTTAAATGAGTTCTCATGGATATCATAATCCTCAGAAGGTGATGTAGTAAGCGTTTTGTCAGGTGTTTTAGAACTAAAGTCGTCATTATCTGAATTTTCTTCATCATCAAGATCCGTCTCAGATTCTTCAAATTTTTCATGTGAACCGTATTTTGAAGATTCTTCTTCGTCTTCTTCATGACGTTTTTTTTCAGTTTTGCTTGCTAATAATTTTAGCGGACTGACGATCGGTTGAAATATCGTCTCCAGTGCCATGTCATTTGTGTTTTTAGTATTTTTTATCATTTCTACCTTTCTTTTCACTGCAGACGCTGATTTCACAATTTGTTCCTTAAGATTCCGCTCCATGTTAAGAATTCTACTCTGATTGATGTCTCAAGTTATACTACTACGTAGTGGGGTACGTATAAGCTTTATAGAATAAATTAATCCACTATTATAAATGTATCAAATTTCATTCTGTAACAACCATTATTTCGTTCACAATCCTTATTGATTACCACATAACTGTACGGTTTACTCCACACAGTTGAACACATTTCACGGAATTGCGACCACGTCATATCAGACCCTACATGTTCATCGTAGATGTGTCTTAGATTAATCTCGTCTTGTTTAAACAATATGATGAGATTGGCATTATCTCTTACTAATTGTTTGGGTATTTTAGTATAAGTTTGGTTAAGATAAAAGCAATCAATATTTTTGTGACGACCCATAGCAAAATAATCACGTATATTATTTTGATTTTCGCATGCAACATCGTCAAATATGATGATAGAATTAGGTAAGGCTTCTTGTGGACTTAAAATTTCACTGTTATGATTATACTTGTGATACGATGTATCCACAACTTTTTCCAATACTTTTTCTAAAAAGACGTATTTAGGTTGATACAAAGACTTTGAATACACATAAAGGTTTCTGAATCGTGGACCATTCGGGTGTAGTAACAAACTGATTACTAAGTTTGTTTTCCCACAGTTTGACGGACCACAAACAATACTGCGAATGGTATTTGGTAGTAAATTTCCATGTCGCTTAACTTCATTTTTAACTGCAGGACAGACACATTCTAATTTAAGTGATTCTTTTTGTTTCAGAAATTTCATAGCTGTTTAATCCAATCGACCACTGCGATTAGTGGATTATAACAAAATGATAATCATGCAGTGTGTTGACTCATATAAACAGATAACTTCAAACATACGAAATTCAATGTTCCTATAATAGCTCGCTAGATCTTTCAGCCATCCAATCATCGATCAGAAGCGATTTTTAATCACTTGATGCATGAACGAACAGGAGTTATTGGGCATTCTGACACACCGAAGAGAGCGAGGGCGCGAGCGAACAGAGGTGCATGTCATGAGCATGTCATTTCATTTACCATCAGTTGATGCATAAACGAACAGGAATTATTGGGCATTCTGTCCCACCTCCGTTCGCTCGCGGTGCATAAACGAACAGGAGTTATTGGGCATTCTGACACACCGAAGTGAGCGAGGGCGCGAGCGAACGGAGGTTCGGTTCGGTGTGTCAGAATGCCCAATAACTCCTGTTCGTTTATGCACCGCGAGCGAACGGAGGTGGGACAGAATGCCCAATAATTCCCTACTAATATGTGTGTTATTACTTTCTTAACATGTTCCACAAGTTGTCTAAATTCAATTTTAACGTTATATTTAGAAATTTCATTTACGTGTTTCACAAACAATTTCATTTACGAGGCCAGACTTGTGCAAGTGCAGAAGCAAAAAAAGAAAGAAAAAAAACAAACAAACAGAAGCAAAAAACAAACAGAAGCAAAAAAACTATATGAAACAAAGAAGTAGGTACAATCCATATTGTTGAGTGAAAAATTGTGCAGTTCAATAAGAAATCGTCTCGGAACTATCCCTAGGGGTGCAGCGACAGAAATATATTTTATGCTTCGCAACGTTATGGTAATATTGACGCTATCTTATAAGCCACTCTCGAGCCACAGTCCCGTGAGCATGGAAATAGCCTATACATTTTATGAATCTTACTCATAATATTATAATCTACTAGCTGTTGCTCGCTGCTCCGCCCGCGTATTAAGGTGACGCCGCGTTAAAGTAAAAAACCGTGTTTTAGATTGCTTGTTTTCATTTTTTTGCTTGTTTTCGTTTTCTTCAGTTTATGAGAACAAGCAATGGAACAGCAAGAAATGGAAAGGGCGTAGCGACAAAAATGGTTTTTGTCGCGTAATTTAAAAACCATAAATACATTTCATATAAGCTATGGGCAAATAAATGTGTATGCTTGAACCAATTTATGTAGGTACAAATTTTGGAAGCTTAAAACACTCTCCTCTGTTGGCAAAATAGGAATCTCTTTTTTTACAGAGGTGTTTTTGATTAATTATTCTGTGTTATAAAAGTTGACCAATCGTGTTATGCTGTGGGTGATTCAAAGACAAAGACATGATGAATACTGACTCGATATCGCTACAGCCAAATTATCAAGGCGTCGCCTTAAATTCAGTATCTCAAAGGAACACTGTACTTTTTCGGAACAAAAAAGCCTTGTTTTAATCCAGAGCCTAAACTACTACATACCAAACATCGAAATCATTTTAGTAGTTTTTGCATGATAGAGTAGGTACCAAACAAACATCCATCCATCCATCCTCACAAACTTTCACATTTATAATATTAGTATGATTCTATGGAGAATAACTTTAAATATTTCGATCGTAATCCTCTAGTACAGTGTTTTACAACCTTTTTCATGATGCGACCCTTGTATGAAAAAATATTTCGCGACCCCCCCAACCCTTCGCTTTTTTATCATGTATGTAATTGTGTATGTTATAATGTTACAAATATTCATTCCATACGACGTTTTATGCGTTTAATTATTATTCGGATATAAGTACATTAATATAGTACGTCAAACACATTATTTTACAATTACATACATCGATATCATGTATGATATTGATGATCGATTTATGAGTTTATCCTTTTGTTAAAATTATCTTACTTAATAAATCAATAGATAATAATAAATATTTTTTTTTTTACTAAAGTTCTCTCGACCTTCGGCGACCCCTCTACAGAAGTTTCACGACCTCCCAGGCGGTCGCGACCCACAGGTTGAAAAACACTGCTCTAGTATAATGCTCCAAATTAGCATGAACATAATATTACGTCGTATTCTACCTAAAAGACGTTATCTTTTAGGTAGAATACGACGTAATATTAATAATATATTCCTGAAAGTTTAATATTAGTCTTATGTTCAACCAATCATTCGTTCATGTTTAAAACATAAGATTTTTAAGTAAATAGGGAGTAAGCCTCATTGATCTTTTCCTTCAAATCTTAATCTGAATCGAAGCGCAAATTCCTTACTTAAGTCTCGCCCTTAGCAAAATCGTACGTCTCTAATAGGGACTTAGCGGAATTCCTCAACTACAGAGCAGTTTCTGCGCCGTTAACTTCCAATTGTTTTTAGCCGCTTCCGGAATATTTTATTTTATAAATTACATTTCCTTTCATGTTGTTATTAGGTACATTAGAAATAAGGACAAAGGTTACATATCAATCATCATTAGCGTTAGGCCAATTCTAACATTATGTTTCTATGTAATTATGTTTATTTTTAAGTGACGTTCCAGTTTTGGCGTAGTAAAAGTTGGCCATTATCTTTTACTACGTTAATACTATGTTATAGTCCAATAGACTATAACAGTACCTACCATTTTAGCGTATGTTTAGTCCTAAGTGGCTAGTGACTTACGGCCCGTTTCAATAACCTATCTACCAATAACTATTTGTTAAGAACGTTGTCATTCAATCATTTGCCTATTTTTTGCGATACAAATTTGACGTTTTTAACAAATAGTTATTGATAGATAGGTTAATGAAATGGACCGGTGAGTCATCAGCGCTAATGTCAAATTTTACTAATGGTAATGACTATAATGACGCTTAGGCCGTGTTTATAATCACCATTTAAAGTAGGCCGTACTATAGTCTACTCGCGTTAAGTTAGAAGTGGCTAATGAGTCATCAGCGTATATGGCATATTATATTCACCCCTCTTTTTAATATAATACAATAGATGTCATCTATGTGATAATGAAGAATGAAGAAGAATGAATGAATAATGAAGAATGTTCACAAATTTTGTTTTTTAGCTCTCCGTAAACTCAGTTGAAAATAAAAAATACGAGTGAAAAAATTATTTCGATACGCCGTGTAGTTTCCGAGATATTTAATTCCAAAGTGCGCGACTCGAGATTCCACCAGGCCGGCGCTCGGGGCGATGACGTCACTGCACAATACATCGCAATACTCGCTCAGTAACAGCGCGTCGCCCGTACCTTAAACTTACTATTAAAGTTAAAAATGTCTAATCTACATGCTAGAAAATCATGTGTTTTAGGTAGGTTATGCGATTGCCCTTTTTAACCGACTTCCAAAAAAGGATTCGGCTATATATATTATATAGACTATAATATTGTTTTATTTTTTTGTATGTTCAACGATTAGGTACTCCGCCGTCTGTGGACCGATTTTCAAAATTATTTTTTTATGTATAGGGTATAATCCCAAATTGGTCCTTTTGACATCATACTCATAGTGGTGACCGGATGCAACACCTTCTGATAGTATAGGTGTTGCCTGATCATGGAATCCATGAGGAATCGAGGGAACTCCTCGAAATTTATATGTACACATATGGACCATAATATGGTGATTTAAACTTTTCTAAAGTTGTCCAAGCATATGTTACTAAGAAGTTATTTTGCTCCAAGGTATACCCTGAATCCAAAAGCACTTAACAGAACTCCTCAGTCTTTAAAGATACGCGTTTGGAAATTTCGGCATTGTTTAAAAACCTGCAAGCATATACCACTATGTAACTTACAGTAATCTTCATCATCATCATCATATTATTTAGTATTTACAATACCCAATGAAAGCTAATGGCGCGTATTCAATATTATACATTCGATCGTTTATTTTAAACTATCTTATAATGTTTTAATAATTTTACGAATATCAATAGAAAGGGAAAAAATATTAAATTAAACAAAAAATTTAACCGACTTCCAAAGTCAAAAGCACAAAAAAGCATGAAATAAAACTTATTTTTTCATATAGTTGCCCTTTTAAATTTGGCTGAAATTCTAATTTATTTCTCTACCCAATCTTCATAAATTTGAAGTCGGCACCAGCCAACTTGAAAATGAGTTCTATTTTAATTTAAAATAGAACTAATTTATCATTTTTATATATTGTTGTATTATGGTGTTGTTCAGGCCAGTTCAGGCAGGTATATATTGTTGTATTATGGTGTTGTACCGTTTCTAATTCAAATCCGTCATCCGTTGTACTTACTGCACATAAATTACAATATTATATACACTAATATTACACTACTAAATACTAATAGACACTTATTAAACTTAATATTACTTAATGTACGGAGACACAATATAAAACACTGCAATAATAGTGAGCGCAAGCATTATTTGTACTAGGTAACTCGGCCAGCACTGTGCCGTGACGTCACACTCTCCACGAGCGCCTGCTACGGGCCGCGAAATTTACGAGAATTTGAAATGTCTTTAAATCCATTAATACTCGGTCTTTTTCAACGAAACAAAAACTAGTGTATTTGTATAGATACAAGCATTAGTGGGAGAATCATTTTAAGCAATTTTGTATACCTATTAACATTCTTCATTGTAGTAGGCCGTTCAATGAATACGGACGCGTCATTGGTCAATTTTGACATTAGAATATATACGGTAAATACGGAGTATTAATGTTTGACAATTTCATCGTTCTCGAAAAATGTTCTTATTATAAATGCACGCTATAACATCGTCAACACGCAACGGTCTCTTAGGAACCGACGGGAAATGAAAAACTTACCAGGCGTTATTAATCTAAGCCAGTAGTATGTTACTCAGCCATATACTTAAATATGTATAATACATATATCCATCGCCTCTGTGAACTATAATTTATAGAAATAATAAAACTGATGTAAGTCTCCCTTTGGCAGCTTGTAATTCAATTGCCACGACGACGCCAATCAGTCTGACAACAGTGGACGGAAGATAGCAATTTCCAATGAAAACTTTTACCGTTCAGAAATAACCACTATCGTAACGGAACAGCGTACATTTTACATTACCAAAAGCTGTGAAGACAGAAGTGTGATGGCTTCGATTATATAAAGTACATCTGCATACTGCAGACGATAGACAGCTGTGAGAATTGTATTAGATCCAACTTCAGATAAGTTCCTGGAGGTAAGCTTAAGCTGGCTTAAAGTTAGGTAAGCTTCCTTACAGAATATGCACGATTGGATTAGGTGACAAAACCTTAACGAGATCGTACACTGCATATAATATAGTAATAAATAAAGTATATGTTTATATAAACAGCTTATCACTAAATGCATATGAAAGTATATACGGTATTTGTTTATTCCGGCTAAACTTTGAAACGGCATAAAGTGCATTGATGATTTTCGTCCTATTTTTTGGTCCTCTACAAGATGAAAATGAAAAACTAATAAATGAATACAATTCCGAATTTTCGTCAAAATTTTTCTGTCTTTTCGCCTTGCACACCCTTTGCTACACTCCAACCCTAATTATATCTAAGGTATTCTGTTTAAGGAATAGGGGTTTGTTTCCGTTAGTTCTACGCAAACGAAGCTAGCTATTCTGAATATAATGTAAATAATCTACCAACTTATTAATGAATATGACTTATAGGCTTCTACAGGATACATTTTTAAGTTTCGAAGATGATTATCTACACAAAAATATATAATTTTCAGTTGCGTGTTTTGTTTTTTATTACCTAGTAAAATTTTGCTCGACCGATACAAAGGTATGATAAGAAAATTTAATTAATATCCGCAGAATTTCATTAAGGAATACACTGAGCTTGTCTTCAGCTGCATCATTTGTCAGACTGCACCCGTTATTTATCAGAGAAATAACGCAGCGGGAACTGTCTTCAAAGTAATTGTACAATTTAGGAGGTTGTTTTAAAAAGGAGCGCCCAGACATAGAGCTAGCTACAAACGTAGCCAACTTTCTTGTAGAATTTAAAGCCTCTTTTGTAAACAGCACCGTAAAGAAGAAGGGGCAAAACGTCCCCACCCTTGTAGCACTACAAGACGCATTTCAAATGAAAGGGCTTAAAAAGTATGTAATTTTATTGTATGACAAAAAATCTCTAAACCATGGGAGAAAAAAGTTAATGAGGGTTAAAAAAAAAGTTTTAAAAAATCATTGTTATGTATTATTGCACTATTTCATAGTGTTGCTAATAAGGAACAATTTTTGGGAAATAATGGTATACAGCAAACTTCATAAAAGTGGTATATTTTGATAAACTGCCTCATATTTTGAATGGAATAATAATAAAATGCTAAAAATAAGCTCTTTCCTCAATTGTTTTCGTACTTAATTACTTTCTGAAAATTGTTTCTTACACTTATGCACATCAACGAATATCTTAATTATGGTTAATATTCTACCAATATTAAACATAATAAACCGAATTAACATTCATTCGATTTTCAGCTCTATTGTACCAGCGCAGAGTTATATTTACAGTGCTCTTTTTCCTGTCACGACCACCAAAATACTCTTGTGGGAGGGAAGGCTGATCCTGAAATGACTTAGAAACTTAGCGTTCCTAACCTAATCATGGTAGTCACTTGGGCTGGTAAAATGCAGGATTGATGCCAACTACCAATTTATCAAGTACATTGTACAATAATTGTACATACGCTAAATTGTGAAGGAAAACAGATGTTTAAACGAATAGGATTATCTATACATACGAGTATTTATCGAAAAGGGTTATATATAGTCTATTTGCATTCTATTCTATTCATTGTTAAAATTGGCATTTGCGCTGATGACTCATTTCACGCGAGAACTTGACGCGATTATAACTGCCCATAGAATTTAACCGTACTAAAAGTTAATAAACAGTTTACTTATTTCCCGCCAAAATAGGTTGTGACTTAAAATATATGGATGTATTTTTATCTGTTTTCCTTCATAGTTAAAGAAAGATGAATATAATATACTAGCGACCCGCCCCGGCTTCGCACCGGTACAATGTATATATTTGTATAATCTATGCGTACAATACTGATACTAATACTGCGGCTACCTTATACATCTAAACTCACCTCCCGCACGCACACCCCCGCCTTGGTGACGCCTACTTCGCAACGGGCCGTGGAGCAGAAATCGTAATATTTTAATTTCGCCATAACTTCAAAACCAAACGACCAATTTTAATCATTCAAAGACCAAATATTATCTACATAAACAGTACTTAGTGATAAAATAATTTATTTTGATAAGGATTAATAGCATAAGTAAAATAAATGCGTTTAAATGTAGTCCAAAAAAAATCAAGATTTCTAAATAAAAAAAATGTTGTTGTGCCTCACTCGACATAGATAGGTATAGTGTGTCGCGGACTTTTTTGTAGATATTTAGAAGATCTACAATTAATTATGACATTTTATGGTTCTATCTTTTATAGTTTAGGCAGCGTACGCAAAATAAGTAACTTTTCTGGTTGATTTTTTACACCTTGTGTCCGAAAACCCCAAATATCTTACGGAACCCTATTTTTTTCCAAAATAAAATTTTGCCTATGTTACTCGTGGGTAATGTAGCTTTCGAATGGTGAAAGAATTTTTGAAATCGGTCCAGTACTTTTTGAGCCTATTCATTACAACCAAACAAACAAACATACAAACAAAGTTTTCCTCTTTATAATATTAGTGTAGAAATAGCTACATAGTCAGTTTTTAATTTGATTGTACTACTATAAGCATACACCGTATGTTTGTACTACCGTCCACGATTGTGTGGAAAAATTGTGGGCCGTTGAAGAAGACGTCAAACTTTTCAAATTTGGATCGTTTTGGATCGTTCTATGGAAGCTGTTTTTCTGTACGAAATATATATATAAATATATTTTCCACTCTGTGGTACAAGCGCATATACGAAAATAAATTTATTAAATACTCTTCTTCTTCTTCTCTGGTTGCGTAATACGTTAGGTCTGCATATTATGCCAAAGGCTTGTGTGGTCTATTCCACTTCACATTGCAGAGAAAACCGAGTCACAGGTGGTCAATAATGATGAGATATTATACTGACGCAAAGTTCGTTACTGTTTGCATTTTGAAATATCCACAAATTAAAATAGAATTTGTATAACTTAGAGCTGACTTTTCAATCGTGAGATAGTTACTTTGACAGATTCTTCATGCAAAATCTGTCAAAGACACATATTTATTCCTCAAGTTAGAGTTACCTGATGATTAAAAAATCAGCCCTTATTCGGATAGTTAGAACAATGTTATTAATTAATACCTAAAACTTTGCTTAATAATAATATAAGCGCTACCTACCTATTATTGTAAGCATCTCAATTATCTGTAAAGTTTAACATACCCTTTGTGTTCCACGAATGTCTGGATGAGATAGATTATAATATTCTTAATATATTTAAAACTATTCATAAACAAACGAAGTTTGTAAGGGTTAACAGTCTCTATATCAAACTTGTAACAAAATTCTTAGCGCTAAGGCATTTATGTATTTTAGTAACTTTCGGTATCTCAAAACTTTCTTTCATGATAGTTTATTCAATAATAAAATAATTAAAATATTTGACACTTTTCATAAACGAGAAGCTGAACAAGCTTTCAAACGAATGTACTAGCTGTTACGAATGTAGCTGTTAGGGTGTCACAGACGGCGAAAAGATACTATAATATTTTATCTTAAGATGCCTGGATATATATCATAATACAGTACGTAATATGAAAATATGTAGTATCTTAGCCGTCTGTGATAGTGCATACAAACTGTAGGTATAAACACTAAATATTTTTCAACAAACACACTAAGTACCTAAATGAAAAAAGGTTGGATTTTATAACGAGTAGCCTGATTTTGAGAGTATTGGTGGTGTACGGGGCTTAAGGTAGTTAGTCTTACACCCCCCAAAAAAATTTTGGCTGCCGGAGTTGCGTCTAAATATTTTTAAACTATTTTCAAAAATTCTTAAATATTATTGCAATTATGCAAAACAGAACGTAATCTTTATGCTAAAGTACAAGGGGATGAGCCAAGATCTTTTCTTTATCGCTTATTTAAAGAATCGCCGATCAAAATGTATGGAATTGAAATTTGGAAAAAGAAAATACAATCGAGGTAATTATATTTTATATATTATAATGTGATATAGGAAATGTATGAGAACAGTATATAATTCTTAGCAATGTATTACTCCGAGTTGGCCCAATACGACTTCAAATGGCGACGTATTTTAAAATTTTTACAAATTTCTGTTTTTTATTTTTTCTAAGGAAATCAAGTATTTCCGGTGGGTGAAAATGGTGAGGGGGGAATTCAACCCCCTCCCCCCTCCCCCCAACCACTCGCAACCCTTAAAATGGCGACGTATTTTAAAATTTTTACCATGAAAAAAGCCAAGTATTTCCTTTGCAAAAAGTTATGAGATGTCGTAGAGACCAAGTGAAATTCGAGATAGACCAAATAATTAGTTATAAAAAACTTGTAACCGTATGTGGACATTTTTTTTTTATAATTTTTATATTAAATAGTGACTTGGCAATGAGACTTTAATAAATCATTATAAAAATTTTATGGTTACTAGTAGCTTAACGCTAGTGCTAACATCTTATTACCTGCAGTCATTCTATTACTTGTGATCCAAATTATTGTGTTGACGATTTTTAAATAAGAAAACTAAACTATACCAAACGGATTTGACATTTACCTAGTAGGTAATCGAAATCACTTGATCTTATTGCGCGACAAAAGAAAAAACATAATATTGTGTATCTTTAAAATGCGCAGTTTCCAATTGATAAGACCTAAGCTAGATCGATTTTCCCCCAAATCTCCTTGCATACTCATTTTCTTGGAAGCACTTGCATTCGTTTCAGAGATTCCGTATGTTTATATACACAATATTAGCCATTTAAATTATAAGATTTTAACAAAACTAAAGTAAACTTGCTGTAAATAAAACTACGAAGACTATACCTAAATCGACCACATAAATTATATTATAATAAGTATGTTAACCTGGACTATTATTACGAATCCTTGAAACCTCATTTATTTAAAATCGGATAAGTAATTTTGGCGCTAAGGTGGAACAAACAACCATACATGCATATATGTGTCACCGTAAATTTGTAAAAAACCGTTAGATTGCAATAAAACTAGTGAAATTGTAAAATGTTCATAGACTTCCGAGGCGAATATGCTGCCTATAATTTCACACATTATTTTTCGTTAGATTATAAATAAGTATAATATAGTTTTTAATCTTTCGACATATTTTTACAATCTCATTAGTAATCTTACAATCTAACGGTTTTTTACAATTTTACGGTGACATATACATACATAAACTGCCCTTCCTTTTGGAGTGTTCGTAGGTATTAAAACTATACGTTACTTTAAACACCTACATTAAATTTTGAAATCCGATTCATTTACAAAAAACACAGAAAAGAAAAGGAATTTAACAAGACCTCGATGTTAACAATTAACATAATATACAGCCCGAGTTTTTTCTTCGAGTGAAAAACGTCGCATGACAGCTTTACGTTTTTATTAATTTCCGCATAGACCGACTGTTGTATTATCATGTATTATGAAAGCCATTAAATTATTGTTAGAAGCAATTAAAATCTATTATGTCGTAAAAATTACAAATACAATTTGATTTTTATTACCACCTTGAGAGTTCAATAGAAACCATGTCATCATGGCAACGTAAATAGGTACGTTATATTTAATGACATTAATTACCTACTGGAAATGGTTGTATTTAACGTTTAGTATTCAGTCGGCGCCCTCCAATGTTCTCATGAAACTGTGGCGCGTAACGGTTCCATCTCGTAGATTCCATATTTACCTACGCAAAACCTTTGTTCGTTAAAACCTTCAATAATTCCGCTTCACCTAGAACTTGTGCGTTTTACAACTGCGCTGATTATTACCTATCTACGAAATGATTCTCAACTCTATTATTATGAAGTTACAGTCTGTTTTTGTCCACGTCTCTCTTATCACTCTCCAGTATAGCGAATCAGTTATCGATGATTTAACTGGTACGTCGTTTTACTCGACACGTGCATTTGCAATTCAGGAAAAGATTGTTATTGCAGCTATAAATTATAATACGCTCTTAAAAACCAGATAAGGCTGCAATTTTCGCTCAAGCAATTTTTTGTCTATTATAGTAGTATAATATAATTAGTATAATATATTATATTTATTTTTATATTTATTTTTGCCATGTTCTAGAGCCTAAACGGCTTGTCGCATTTGAGCTTGAGAGATACTGTTACTTTCGTCTAAAGCGCGTATTTCACCTCACTAAATTTGGACGTCCTAAATGATTCAATAACTAAACTCAGTCACTTGAAAGTGAAATGAAGCAAGGATCCTTATTAACATCCAACATCGGAAGAAATGTGGCTTTTGACTGACTAAAATTCTTTTTTCCCGACTACGGAGAAACCAAAAGGAAGGATTTTGGCAGTCTATGTGTGATATGTTTCCACCGTAGCACCATAAGTACTGGTCCGATTTTAATAAATGAGGATATATAGATTCGTTATATATGTAGTTGCTGTATGGACAGGCCTATGGCAGATAGCCATGCGCGCGTCTGCTCCTTGTAAAATAACTGTAGTCACTGTGGTAGTCACTATGGGAAAATGCAAATGCGTGCGGGGCGTGCGGAGGGTGCGGGTGGCGTGATCGCTGCATTGTCCATAGCAGTGAGTCACACTATTTATTTTTATCTATACTTTATAGCATCCCATAATATAATTTATTTTTCTCACATTTATTTATTTATGCAACTTTCTAAATGCTGTTGCTGAGTGTTAATCTGTCCTTCAAATGACAATACTGATGGAACCACATAATACCAGGCACTGTGGTGTTCTCACCGCGGTGATAAGCCTGAGTGGTCTCCTTTTCGGCAATAGGACATTACGCTACCTACCTTTATATCCGTCAGATATTGTATTATTTGTTTTTTTCTGTTGTTGTGTTTTCTGTTCTTGTTCATTGTTTAATATTTTGTTTTATTTTATTTCTTCTCTTCTGTTTTATGTTAATTTTTATTACGTCATTGTAAATACAACAATATATAGCGAAAATCTATTGTATCTAACGTAATATCTTTGTCGAATAAATGTCTTATTATTATTATAACCGGCTAACTTACGCTATATAATTTACGTAGTTGGGTTATAGTTTGTTATAAAAATTGTAGTTATTATTAGAATCCTAATTGGGACGGGACGTCTGAATTTAGTAAGGTGGAATTCGTGCGTTAGTCGTGAGTAACAATGGAACGGGTGCATCAAATTTTCGTAGGACAGTCAGGTGTTTTGTTTTTTAATCGACAAAAAGGTTTAATGCAGCTCGTTATTACCTAGGTACTATTTAATCTTTCCAACAATTTTCGGAACCAAGCTGCAGCTATAATATCTAGTACTAGATGTTGCGCGCAACTTCGTGCGCAACACAAGGAAATCCCGAGGTAACCGTACATTTTGCCGCGATAAAAAGTAGCCTATATACTTCCCCGTGGTCTATTCTATATCTGTGCCAAATTTCATCAAAATCGGTCCCGTAGTTTTGGAGTCTATTCGATGCAAACAAACAAAAACAAACTTTTCCTCTTTATTATATTATATCTAGTATGTTCCAACTTCTACTAGGCCTATTTAGATGTACTAGAGGTTGCCCTGTGGCCGAAATTCGACCATAATTTGAGTAGTCCACCTGAAAACTTATTTTTGTTTTATGGCGGCAATCTGTAGGAATTTGAAAATAGTATGTTTGATTTCAATATATAATAATAATAATAATAATATCTATGGACGCTTCACACCACGTCAATCTGATCCCGTGGTAAGTTCTCGAAGAACTTGTGTTACAGGTACCAGACAACGGAAATATATTTAATACTTTTATATTATACACATATTTAAGATTTTTATTATATTATACACATATTTAATACACATCCATGACCCAGGAACACAGAAAAACTTTTTGTTCCATCGGCGGGATTTGAACCCGCGACCCCCGGCTTGAGCACCAACACGCTCAACCAACTGAGCCACAGAGGTCGTCAATTATATCAAATATAATAAAATTACTATTGGTTCTAGTGTTTTACGTTTCCTAAAGATTTAAGAGTAAGTTATACAAAAGTTCTGACAAACTCCAAGCTAGCACCTTATGTTATATATTTTTCCTTTATTTCTATTATGCCTCTTGAAACTTTAATTATTTATTCCCAACGCCGCAGTAGAGTCTAAAGCTATTTTCGGAGCTCTTATATGTCGTTTATAATACTTTAAGTGTCAAAAAAGGTTTCCCTTAGCGCCAAAATGTTAGTTCGGAACAGAGGGTCAATTCTGCGAAATAAAACCTGCATTAATACAATTACAATCAAGTCTCCATACGTTTATTGCATAAATGAATAAATACATAGGCTGCACTAAAATATTTCCACTCAACTCAAACTCAAAATGTTTTATTTCCATATAGGTTATAAATAACACTTATAGAATTGTCCTACATGATGCCTACCACCGGTTCGGAAACTAGCCCGGCGAGAAAAACCGGCGAAAGAAACTCGCACGGGGCCATCTTTTACCAAAAAGATGGAAAATTGTTATTTTAAAATAAAAAAGGTATATAACAATGTTATGCCTAAAACTACATAACAAGAATACAATAATATATGTAATTTAGAAGTAGCCTTGCAGGGGCCACCTTATTTCCAAGGTGTGCTATCATTCATAAAATTATTAACTTTATAATAGGCTTAAGCACATAAACGTTCTTTAACTACTTTTTTTAATTTATTGATTGAAAAAATTTGAACGCGTTCTGGGATCTTATTGTATAGGCGTATACATTGGCCTTTAAACGAGTTCTTTACTTTACTAAGTCTAGTCACTGGTACATTAAGCTTATGCTTATTTCGAGTATTTCTATTGTGGTTGTCACTTTTCTTTTTGAATTGGCTTAAATTTTTTTAACATATAATACATTTGCTAGAACATACTGACAAGCTACGGTTAAGATTCCAGTTTCTTTAAACTTCTCTCTTAATGAAGTGTTGGGGGCCAGCTTGTAGATTGCCCGAACAGCTCGCTTCTGCAGCACAAATATAGTATTTATATCTGCAGCATTTCCCCACAGTAGAATGCCATAGGACATTATACTGTGGAAGTAACTAAAGTATACAAGCCTTGCTGTGTTTTCATCTGTAAATTGTCTAATCTTACTTACTGCAAATGCTGCTGAACTGAGTCTGTCGGCCAGCCCAGCAATATGAGGGCCCCACTGAAGTTTTGCGTCTAATGTTATACCTAAAAAGACAGCTGTGTCTACAAATTCCATACCTTTGCCATTCAATAGTACATTGGTTTCAGTTTGCCTTACATTCGGCAACGTGAACTTTATACATTTAGTTTTTTTGCTATTTAACAAAAGATTATTAACACTAAACCAGTGTACTATTTTTCAGAGAGCATTATTTACTTCGTCATAGCCTGCGTTTTGGCGATTAATATTAAAAGTAAGTGACGTGTCATCGGCAAATAAGACTATCCCGTTTTTTCCATTAATAAGGTATGGTAGGTCATTTATATAGACCAGAAAAAGGAAGGGTCCTAAAATGGATCCTTGTGGGACCCCCATCTCAATTTTGGTACCTGTCTTCCATTTATCTCAACCCTCTGAGTCCCATTTGATAAATAAGATTTTAATAGGACGAGTGCTGGTCCCCTTACTCCGTAGTGGCATAGTTTCCTGATCAACGTTCTGTGCTGCACGCAATCAAATGCCTTAGAGAGATCGCAAAATACTCCTAGAGCATCTTGCGACGCCTCCCAAGCATCAAAAATATAAGTAATTAGATCAACGCCTGCATCTGTTGTAGAGCGACCCTTCGTAAAACCAAACTGTTTATCATGTAAAATGTTATTTATATTAAAGTGTCCTAGTAACTGAATAAGTATTATTTTTTCATATATTTTACTTATTGTTGGTAAAATAGATATAGGTCGGAAGTTAGATGGATCCGACCTACTAGCAGACTTAAACAGAGGTAAAACTTTACTATGTTTCATTAGATCAGGAAATACGCCACTTTTTATACAATCATTAAAAATAGTTGCTAAGTAAGGTGCGATAATATCGATTATAGATTTCATAAATTTCATAGAAAGGCCCCATAAATCTGCAGTATTTTTAATATTTAATAAATTAAAATTTTTAATAATGTCTTGGGGTCCTATTTCTTTAAATCTAAACTCGACTTCACACTCTCTTACATTTTCTTTAAGAAGTGATTCAGCATCAGCAGGAGAGGCATTCAAATTTTTGGTGGTTGAAACTGGAATGTCAGCAAAGAATTTCTCAAAAGCAGTTGCAACTTCACTGTCGGATTTAATTAATTTACTATCTATATTCAATTTGAAATCTGTGTTGCGACTGGTGACTCTTCCAGTTTCATTTGCAATGATTTGCCAAGTTGTTTTAATCTTATTTTTCGAATTCTTTATTTTATTTCTAATGTGAAGAGATTTTGCTGCAGAGCAAACTTGCTTAAATAGTTTGGAATATAATCTTACATAATTTTTAAATTCTTCACTTTGATTCGCTGTTCCTGTCATATTAAAATCTTTTTAATTTAAAACTCCTTGGTTTTAAAAATCGAATACCGTTTATTTATTTAAAAAAATATTCTCGGTCTTGTCAAACTTGTTTAGTCGTTGAGAAAATGGAATCGTCTCAAGAAAATTCTAGAGCGATGATTTATCATGACTTTCGAAGTAGTTTAACACAAAAACAGTGTGTTGACCGGATGATTTCTGCATTTAGTGATGAAGCCCCATCCAAAACCATAATTTATCGCTGGTTTGCTGAATTTTAACGTGGACGTGTCAAGCTCAGTGATGATCCCCGTCAAGGTCGTCCAAAACTGCAGTCACCCAAGAAAACGTTGATGCTGTGCGTAAGCTGATTGAGGAAGATCGACATGTGACATACCGCGAAATTTAGGTAACTTTAGACATTGGCATGAGTCAAATACAAATAATCTTGCATGAACAATTAGGTGTAAAAAAGTTGTTTTCCCGATGGATACCGCATTTGCTCTGTGAAGAGCAAAAAGCGGCTCGCGTTGCTTGGTGCGTCAGAACTCTCGAAAGATTCCACGCAGGATCCTCAAATGCTGTATACAACATCGTATCAGGTGACGAATCCTGGATATACGCGTACGAACCCGAAACTAGTTTTTTACCAGTCACGAGTTTGGGTGTTTGAAAATGAGTTAAAGCCAACAAAAATTGTTCGTTCATGGAGTGTTGCAAAAAAAATGGTGGCCACGTTTGTCTCCAAAACCGGCCATGTTTCGACTATTCCTCTTGAGGGACAAAGAACGGTTAATGCAGAATGGTATGCTAACATTTGTTTGCCACAGGTCGTTTCTGAACTCCACAAAAAGAACTGCAACCGCCGCATCATCCTCCATCACGACAATGCGAGTTCTCACACCGCGCACAGAACAAAAGAGTTTTTAGAGGAAGAAATCATAGAATTATTAGACCATCCGCCGTACAGCCCCGACCTAAGCCCTAGTTATTTCTATACTTTCCCTAAAATAAAGAATAAATTGCGTAGTCAGAGATTTTCATCACCTGAAGAAGCTGTGGACTCCTACAAAACGGCAATTTTGGAGACCCCAACTTCCGAATGGAATGGTTGCTTCGATGATTGGTTCCATCGTATGGAGTATATGGCCGCCGGAATATATTTGTAAATATCTCCGATATCTGTGCGTTTAAGTTCATACTTACCATAATGAATGTTTTTGTATATGATGTGAGTAAACTAATGATGTAGGTTTTGTTTACCAATTTCGCAAAAAAAACCTTTTTTTGGTACTTTTTAAATGTATTTAATTTGTAAACTACACATAAAATAATATATTTTTTTACATTTACCAAGTAGTAATTCCTCATTATTTCTGAATATAAAATATTTCAGATGTAGTCCGATCCCCTATTCAACCCACAAAAAAGACTAATCAAACGGCAGTCACCAAAGCGACTAAGTTAAGACGGCTCTCTTTCCATTAGCGTAGACCCATTCGAAAAAAAAAATAGAAAAACATTTGACCTAAAGGCCATCCGTGCAACTTCCCGCTAAGCGCTTAATTTTTATCTAATGCGTCATTTTTGAGCTTATCGAGCTCAAAAATAAAAGTGATTCTTAAAAATTTTCACTGAATTTTCTTTCATTTGTAGGTACTTGAAATTTAAAAACTGTACTGGAAATTTTTCCTTCGCGTAGGTATTAATAGAATGATAATTTATTATGATACGGTACATAAATACTTATCATCACATGTCTATCATCCAGAAACCGTCGATGGTAAAATAAAAGGTAGCCTCTACGAGTAAGTTAGGCACACTATAAAGTATCTTTTCCTAATACTTTTAGAGTACAATATAAATTGGACACAATTCTGATTTAAATAAATATCCCTTACAACGCATGTATTCGGTATATATAATGTATGTATTAGGTATATCCCTGGTGGGATATACCTAATACATACAGTTTTATATAGTATTGAATAAAACCTATGTTCGCCTGCAAATTACAATAGAGTGTCCACGATAAATGTATAGCGATTAAATTATTTTTATTGGTGTTAAGTACTAACGAACTATTTCATCCAAACGTTTTATAAAGAAAAAAAAAATTGGTATAAATAAAAAAAAAAAAGTTAATAATTAGTTATTAGTCTTACAGTAGCTATACACCATACAATCAATTTGATCAAATCGATTGGATCAGTTCCATGTTGGCTTCATGTTGCATAATTTGTGTAGACCGACAAGTCAATCCACGCCAATCCACGGTCAGTTTTACTTGAACCAATCAAACTGATCAAACCAATTTTACGATAGATTGGATAGTGTATATCCAACATTAATCAAGTAGCTGAAATAAGTCGATAATTTCGCAGGGGGAGGCTTTATGCCGGGGAGATTGTGTCATGAATCATGATACCAAGTCTAACCTAACCTACCACTTCTGTAGATACTCTCTATATAAAATTATACTCACCGAAAGCCAAACTGCATTTTCAATTTTAAATGAAAGATCGTTGCAGTATTCCAAGTCGTAAATTCCTAACTCAATTATTTTGTTTTCGATCTACTTCTAGAAAATATGTTTACGGTTTCTAAAGCATCGTTTTCGAGTTTGTGAAAGGAAGTAGGTATGTTATAACATTTCTACTTCCTTTATATTTTCATATTAGTATAATCTCATCAGCAATTTACTGTGGGAGAGCCACGCTTCGGCATGAATGGGCCGGCTCGACCGGGTAAATACCACGACCTCGTAGAAAACCGGCGTGAAATAACGCTTGCGTTGTATTTCGCCGAGTGAGTGAGGTCCTCCGAATCCTTGAAGAAGTTTCGACTACCTTTTTGACATCTTTTCAACTCTCTGAATTTTATCAAAACAGGGAACTTGCATAGTTTTCTTTATTGGCTTTTATAAAAGTACAGTCATATTAAGCCAGGAAACATTATCTTTGCCTTACGGAAAATTTAAGAACTTTGCTAACTTAAAACCAATGCTATTTTTCTAGTTTCGGGGGCAAAAAACGAGAGTGATTAAATTTTGGCCTTTACCGATCATTAAAGCTGTCACCTTGTGACTTTAAAAAAATTTGTTATACTTACATAATTATTGGCAGGTTGTGGCCTTACTTGTAGGTTAAAAGTAACAGCAGTAGTTAATTAACAAAGCAAATGGATATGAAATGAGTTTGCGTCCGTTTTATGTACATTCGGTCGCTTCGTTTTAACTTTTAAACGAAGACACAATATCATTAAAAAGTCCATTTAACCGTTGTTAAACTTCACTTCATACTAGGGTGGTCCTTATTTTTCAAAGTGAAAAATATCAACGGGGCACCCTCTAACTCTGTGCTTTAATATTAATACGTATTTTTTATTTCAATTTTTAAATGACGTTTAGGGGTCGCGACTGACATTTTAAAATAAAAAAAGACTGGTGTCAGGGCAAGGAATTCAGATACTATCGGTCCCAAAACTAGACCGTGAAACAGGAGAGGCATGTGCAGCATTAGCTGTCTATGGTACAATACAGATACTGCAATGGGGATTGAGTGTTATAGTAAATTGCATGTGCTTTGATATGACAGCAGTCAACTCAGGACTAAGAAATGGAGCATGCATACTTAGTGGGGCAAAAAATGGAGAAAAATGCTTTGGCTTACATGTCGCCACCATATACTAGAGATAATGTTAGGAGCTGTCATGAGCATAGCACAAGGTCCTTCAAGTGGGCCTGATATTTTAATTTTCAAAAGAGTTAAGAACTACTGGAGTAAAATTGACCAAACCGAGTACAAAACAGTAACATGTGATCCTCATTCACTGGAATTAGTTTAAAACGTAGCTCAAGATATGATTTCCTTCGCTCGCTGGGTGGCAAAAGCTACATAGTGCTTGAAAATATTATTATTTAGACACCAGATCAAATTGAACAAAAATTAGGAAAAAGGAGTTAAACATTTTGCACTTTTACAGTCATCATTTAGGAAAAAATATCGAAGATCTCACAAAATATCTCAAAGAATAATTTATTTGAGATACTTGGAATATCATTAAATTAAACAAAATAAAAAGATGTTGCTGACTGGCTAGCCAATGAGGAGAAGTTGATCACCATTAAAAAAGAGCAAAAGCAATATTTACTTTTAGTTGTCAAGGAATTTAGAAAAATATATTCCGATTCTGTAAAATCAACTTAACTATTTAAATAATTGGACATTTAATTTCTTTTTTCTTCCACTGCCATGAATAAATGTGGTAATTTATAAAAAAAGTATTTATTTTTTAAGTTCCGTCGTGACTCCTAAATTCTAAATTAATAATAATAAATTCTAAAAAAATATCATGTTTCTTTCTAAGGCTATATATATATATATCACTTTGCAAGAGACGGTGCCCCAACAAAATTTCAAAAAAAATATTTTTGTGAACAAATAATACTACATACCTACTATACAAATAAAAAGCTTTCTAATATTATTGTATTAATTAATTAAGGTAATATGTTTATTACGCATAATATGAATTGATTAGTATTAGTTACTAGTTGGCCACACGTTGTTCTGCCATAACTATAAACTGCATTAATAACTGGAAACATTTTTTGACACAACAAGTCTCGTCTAATATATATATATATATATATATACGTCTATGTAATGGCTTGGTAAATAAATAATATTATACATATATCTCATGTTTATAAATTTTTTGTCCGAATTTAATTTTTATTTTTTATGCATATCTTCTCCTGACAATAACAAACACAATAAAGACATATTTATTAATTTTGGTGTAGTCGTTTGGAATCTGTGGGCGTACGAAAATTTCGGTATTTCATTTTTAACCGACTTCCGAATGTTCAACGATTACTCTGCCGTCATCTGTGGGCCGATTTTCAAAAATTTGTTTATGTATAGGGTATAATCCCAAATTAGTCCTTCTGACATCAAAGTGGTGACTTCATGATGTGATCAATTAGGAATCGAGGGAACTGCCCGAAATTTATATGGACACATATAGTGATTTTGACTTTTTCTAAAGTAACACAAGCACATAAGCTACCAAAAAAATAGATTTTGCATCAAGGTATACCCTGGATCCAGAAGCACTGAACAGAACTCCTCAGATAATTTTAAAGATACCTACGTGTTTGAAAATTTCAGCATTGTTTAAAGAACTGCAAGCATATGCCACTATGTAACTTACAGTAATCATCATCATCATCTTATTTACAATATATAATGCAATCTTGGCACGTATTTAATTATACATATAATCGTTTATTTTTAACGTTCTTAAATGTATTAATAATAATTAAGGAAATGTAATATTTCCAGCCAACCAACTTGAACGTGAGTTCTATTTTAAATGTTGTTTTATTAGAATGTTGTTCAGGCTGGCACCGACTTCAAATTATGAAGATTGAGTAGAGAAAAAAGTTTTAGACAAATTTAAAAGGGGAATTATTGAGAAAATAAGTTTTTTCATACTTTTTTATTTATTTATATTCATAAGGATTTAGAGAAGTCACTATCATTAATTTATCCCTTTAGCATTGAGTTTGCAGTTTGTACGAAAGTGTCAGAGGAGGAAAGTGTATTTTAACCTAATCCCGGCTTAGGCCTCCTAAATTATTATTATCTCATAATAATTTATAATATGAACCAATTTAGAGTCCACTATAATTAGTGGTCCTTCATTATGTAGATAACGTTAGAGTTTGAACGAACTGTCAAATTCGTTGACTTTTCAACTTTGGGGTGAACACAGAAAAGGCGTCCATCCTAATGACGAATTAGAATAAGCGTGTATGGAACAAAGGTAAAGGTGTGTCTTTACTGTAAGCGATATGATCAGCGAACTGTTACATAATAATGTATAAGAACGTATTATATAATCTATGGTATTATTATTACAGATGTTCTTATCACAGTTTCTTATGGTATTCTTTTTATTACTACTGTGCAAATAGAATAATTTATAGTTGAAGTTAAACTAACATAAATCTTGTACTTTAACGAGACCATTTAATCTCGGCATCGGCTCCAAGTATTTACTTGAAGTTTGGTATGCAGGGGCCAGGGAGTTTTTATATGTAAGAAATTATGCATTTTTTAGTTATATAATATGTTTTTTCATTCGTTATGTAACAATATATCAATAATTTCGACTCTATAATGTCAGTCAAATTGGCAGTTTGGTTACTTTTTGCGTTGTTTAGTAATTTGTAACTCTCGGCGGCTCGAACCATAGTAAAATATTTTTGTGATTCTTATTCATTCTTTTTAAACTACTAGAAGTTCGAGCAAAGCTCGGTAACCCAGGTACTATTTGTTACTTAAGATAACAGTAAAGGTTCTTTCGAATGCGGCTTTTTAATACAAGTAAGTACCTACTTACATGTATTGAAAAGCCGCATTCGAAACAGCCTGGGTACCACCTGGATATATTACAAAAACAAAATATTTTAGATTCCATTAAGTACAGTCAAAATTTATCTAAGTTTGTTACAAAACTAGATGTATGTGTATATTATATTACCTATACGAGTTCAACATTATTATTTTTCCTTTAGATGAAATGTTTTGTAACTTGTAACACGCTGTCATTTTGGCCGCACCTCATGTAAAGTCGCTAAGCCACAAGCAAACAACTTTGTTTGGCCGAACTAAATTTAACGCCCACTTTTACCCGCAACTTGCAGGTTAAATGAATTATTGAATACCTGAACACCCTTTGTTTCCGAATTAAGACAAAACGCTTAATTAAACGTTCATATTTCTGTATAATCAACAGCAAGAATTACAAACTTTGTTTTAATGTTTTGCACCAACTCTTTATCCATTACAAAATGTATTTCACTTCTTATTTACTAAACTAGTAAACATATTCTTAACTAGCTCTTATTAGGCTAGTTTATATCTTGTACTTTAAACGAGACAGTCTTGTATACATAATATAATCGGAATATCCTGTTGTCTGCCCCCAAACAAAAAAAAAGACGGGTTGCACTCCGGGAGTGCCGGCAGAAGTGAAAACTTGAATATTAACGATGTGCATTTTTAATATTTTGGGATGGTTAGGAAATCATTTTGCACGAATTGCTCTACTTAACAGTTAAAAAGTACTATCATTTATTTGGTAAAATACAATATTCATTTATTGCGATATCCTACACAAACATAACATGACAATTTATCCTACTAATATTATAAATAATATAATAAAATGTGAAAGTTTGTGAAGATGACGTGTGGATAGATGGATGTATGGATGGATGTTTGTTCGGTTGTTCCTCTTTCACGCAAAAACTACTGAATTGATTTCGATGAAATTAACACCTTAGATTTATATTAGAAATTTGGAATCTGTTGGAACCAAAATGTAGGGCTCGTTTTCCCGATTCCAATGATACTTCACTCGAGGGGTCTAGGGGTCAGGATGGTTTAGTTATGGCTCGATGGGATTTTTGCTTTTCGTGGGGGGGGGGCGATTTGAGGTAAAGGTCAATGTAAAGGTTTTCAAAGGTCAATGTGATGGGGATAGTTGGGATCAAATGTCAAAGGTCAAGATCAAAGGTCAATGTGTTGGGAAGGTTGAGATCAAAAGTCAATACGAACTAAAATAGTTTCGTGCTCGCGTAAACCAAAACAGCAAACAATTGCAAGTTGCATTTTACGCATTTTCGATCAGAACACGTCACCTGTCGCGAGTTTAACAGTTTTTACCCATCCCAAGAAAAGTGCACAGCGCCGCTAAAAAGTAGTATTTACTTTTAAAAAATCTAACTTTCATAACAATTGGCATTATTTTATAGCACAACAACTATATGAAGGCCTTAGAAAGATATAAAATATTTTATTCGTGGTGTTTTAATATGTATTCGCATTAGCGTGTGCAGGTTTTAATTAAGTCTGGAGACACGCACGCTTCGTGCTGTTTACAGTTTACTGTCCTAATGTTTACTGAGGGCATGTTCACCCACAACACAAACATGGCCGTTTTCATAAAAACACGCTTTGAGGTTTTATATTTATAATTTTAGTCGACCTACATATTTCAAATTCTTTTTTCAAATATCAAATTCTTTATTGAACACACACATAATAATATACAACAGAACAAAGATGTACAGGTCGCGCAACGAATTAAGATCTTTCGACAAAAGTAGAGGGGGTATGCGCAGAAGTCAGTTTTTGGGTGTGTTGACGGTAGCGGGCTCGGGCGGGGAGGTGTGGATGCGCCGAACGCATGCCGAACGTGGCTGCCGACACGCTATTGGTTCGTTATTAATATATATTATTTGCTATTGGTCACATGCGCGAACGATCCCCTCCACTTTCACTGAGCGCTCATAAACCGTTGCGCGACCTATAACATCACGTCAATCTAATCCGGATACACATTTAAAAATTGTATACTATAATATATTATTACAAACACTCTCACACTACACAAACACACTAAAAATAGTTTATCACGTATTGTCATTTTTCGGCGACGTGATGCGCGCTTCATTGGGGTGTCTCCCCCGGAACCTTTGGTAAACTACACCCGACGGCCAGAACGCCTCCATCTCGAGGGTAGACAAAAGTGTTGTCGGCACTCTTATCACAAAGTAACTGAAGTTGACTTTGTGGCGAGACTGCAGACGCTCAACCCTTAAAGTGTAGGTGGTCTTCTCACGGATACAGCTCACGACGTCTTCGACCTCCATGGACCAGTGCAGGCGGGACACGTACAGCTGCGTTGCGGGTACCTCACACCGCAGGCGCAGCTCGGGTACGTAGGGTGCGGTGCCGCGATGGCTGCGGACGGCAGGCTTCCTCTTCTTTCTTCTCTCCACCAGAATGATCCACTCCACCTCCTCATCGCATCTCCTGCTCTTGTCCTCGACCGGTCGAAGAGATTCAGCCTTGCGGCTCTCCTTGGCCTTAGTGCTCTCCTTGGCCTTGGTGCTCTCCTTAGCCTGGCGGCTCTCCATCTCCCCCTTTGATTTTTGCGGGGGTGCGGGGTGAGCGGCAACACTGGCATACTTTTTCTGCTGAGTCATTGGTTTTGTCAGCTTTGGCTCGATTGCTTGCGGCGAGGCTTCGGCGGTTTTCACTTTGCAAATCACGGATGGTATTTTGCGATGCATCCAGTCTACCTCGCATCTCATCCAGCTCTGTCTTCAAGGTGTTAAACTTGCTCAGCAGGCTGGAAACGTTGACGTGATCCATGGTAACCACCGGCAGCCTGTGGAGATTCTTAGCCACAAAGGCCGGCACGTCGTCAGGATCCGTCTGCTTCAACAGGGTGATGATGTCCTGTAAGCTACTTCGTCATTACCTTCGTGATGGTAACATCTGCGTGGTCTTGCCGAGTGCTTCATACAGCATCAGCTTGCCCATGCAAATCTCCTCGTTGGTGTAGGTGGACTTGCAGAGTTGCACGATGCTGTCCTCGTCCATGGTGTTGATCGCGTTCTGGATGAACGCCAGCAACTCATTCGCAAAGAACGCTATGGTGACGTAGCGGCAGTGAGCCGCGACTCACGAAATGTTATTAAATATTAATTAATATTTGCAACATGTGCCGATTTGCGGAGCGCGACCGCTTGCTAGCGCTCTACGTACGACACTCAATATGAAGTAGATTGTTGCCATATCAAAAAAGTTCCTGTTCGACTAGTTTCTAAACATTTTCTTTTGCACTATGACGCCTCAAAATATTAAACGCAAAGGAAGTTACCGCAACGACTGCAGACGTAGTTGAACGACGTATTTACACGTGAATACATGTGCGTTCGTACTATTCAATAACGCTGCTAAGTGATTTTAATCTTGTGCGTGGTCGAGCAACTTATTCGATAGTTGAGTAGTAAAAAACTATTTGCATTTAGACAGCAGTAGATGCCTATCTACTGCATTCTACATGCAAATATTTTTTAATACAAAAAAATACGATACTGTGAATAATCCTGTTTTTAGGGTTCCGTAATGCTTAAGGAACCCTTATAGTTTCTCTCTGTCTGTCCGCGCCTCTAGCTCCTGTAACTATGAATATAAATTGATGAAATTTGGTGCAGTTATAGATAGTGTTTATATCACGGTTTCGGGATCATAAAAAAATAATAATTTTATATTTTAGGGGTGGATATGAAGTAGGAATAAAAAATATTTTTTCACTCTACCCCATCGTGTGGGGTATCGTAGAATAAGTATTTTAAAATAAAGGCAAGGTTTCGTACGTTACTTTTTTATAAAGTTGACCATTTTCGAGTAATCTTTGGAGGCCCAAAGTAGTTCGTAAGTTGGTCCCCCCCCCCCCCTAGCATTTTTAAATCGGACAGTAACTTTTGGAGTAATTAAAAAAAAGCATATTACGCGTTTATAGTTACGGAACCCTCCTTAGACATGTCCTGACATGCTCTTGGTTAGGTTATTTTCTAATACTTTCCTTTCACTTTCGTTCCAATATCCTGTATCCATTTTCAATACTATCAAAATTTGCAAAAACTACAACTGTAATCAAAATCACTGCTTATACACGAAATATATCGATACGCGGTTTATGGCTTTGTAGCTCAATTAAATGTGGATTATTCTCCCACATGTGACAAGTCACCACACTCCTAACGCACGCCATTATGAATCCTGTCACTGAGTAATTAAAGCTCAAATTTCTCGGTCATAAACTTGTGTCAAGCTAATATGAGGGGCATTAATCCTACTAATATTATAAATGTGAAAGTCTATGAGAATGGATGTTTGTTACTCTTATTATGTTAGTATGTTAGTAGTTTAGGCTCTGGATTAAAACATAGGCTACTTTTTATCCCGAAAAAGTACAGTATTCCCGTGGGATACTATATTTACGCGGGCAGAGCCGCGGGCAATAGCTAGAAATATTATAATAGATTTGAATTTATTGATTGTTGAACGATGAAAAAAATCATTTATAACTTTAAAATGCACACTTTCTTAGGGATAAAACCTAGCTAGATCAATTTCTCTCCCCCCCAAAAACTCCCTGCATACTAAAGTTCATGCAAAAACTTGCAGAGGTTTCTGAGATTACGATTATATATTATAAGGTTCGGTTAAATGATTTACGGATATGATCTATTGCTTATGTAATGACGTTTAAGCAGAAAAATAATTGTCATAGTAGAAAATTAATTTTTTCTTCATATGAGCGAGTTTGTGTTTTGCGGAGAGTCACCCATACATAAGATATTTTTTTACTTTGAGTATGACAATTATTTTTATGCCTAAACGTCTTTACATAAACAGTGGATCATATGCCCAAAGTATCCGTAATTGATTTTCGGAGACATTATATATGCATATATACAAGATTATCTCGTTTAAAGTATAAGATAGGAAACCCAACATTCGTGTAAAAATGTTTGGAACTCGACCGGGTGAATACCACGGCCTTACAGAAAACCGGCATGAAATAACGCTCGCGTTGTGTTTCGCCTAGTAAGTAAGGTTACCGGAAGCTAAAGAAGTTGGGGATTTTAAGGACTGGGAACGCAAGACGCAACACCGGAGGAGTTGTACAAGTGTAACACCTCTGGTTTTGCGAGTGTCCATGGGCGGCGGTAATCACTCACCATCAGGCGATAAGTCTGCTCGTTTCCGGTTCATTTCATTAAAAAAAAACCGGCCAATGCGAGTTAGACTCGCCCACCGAGGGTTCCGTACAAACCTGTAGGTATAATAAGTAAAAGTTCACCCATCACGGCAATCGAGTTACACCATAGTAGGGGTAGTAACTTTAAAATTATTTAAAATATTTTTACTTTATGGTGTAACTAAAAATTTACGGTTGTCGCAATTTTTTCTTTATCTGTGCTATAATAAGACGTTGCTTTTTGAAGATTCTGAGTTCACGGGAAGTACCTCCTAGGGAATCATTTGATTCCCTTGCGAGTGTCGAAAATTTGCGGCATAAACGGCTGTATCTTTTAATTACGTTGGCTTAGAAGTTTGATTTTTACAACTCCAAGGGACAGGAGACCTGAATATTCGATATAAATTCCAGCTTGATACCTCCACGCGTTCCTGAGCAAAAGGGTCTTGACAAACAGACAGGCGGACGGACAACAAAGTGATCCTATAAGGTCCTTTCGAGGTACGGAACCCTAAAAACAATTAACAATGTCGCGCTTTTGACTGTATGTGATATATCAGAGGTATACGTTTGGTCACGATTGATGGTGTTTCGTGTAATTAATCGTCAGCGAGCCACATTTTGCCGCTGTTTGCATAAGCTAATCTCAATCTCACTTCGACAGACCGCAAATTATTGGTCATTGACCTCGGAGCTACTCCGGTACTTCGTTTAATTCCTAATCAATCTCTAAATCAGCAATTAATAGGGTCAGTGAAATTGAATTGTTTGTTTACTTGGTAAAGCGAGTGTCATTTAAATTAATATTTGTATTTTCTTTCTATATTTTGTTTATCCACTACTTTCTGAACCAAGTAATTTTGACAGTAATAAATAATAATACACAGAATTTCTTGGACTTTTTGAACTTTAGTAGTTCTGCGTATTATTACTATGAAACATTTATTTCCGCTAAGAACCTAGTAAAATCAATAACAAAATACAAGTAATTCAAATAGTCAAATAAGGAACGATTGTCTATAGGTAAATAATAAATATAGTCACTACACTTGAGTGTGTTCCTCTTGACTCGAAAAGAAAACAAATAAAGCTCCTCTTGCCATAACTAACCTTACATAAATTACATTCAGTATTATTAGTTGTCTACGTTTTATTCTTTTTTATATTTTCTTGTTCCGTCAATAGCAGCTTAAGGCTACGTCCCCACGCGAGTTTTAGTAGTCGCGATAGAAAGATCAGCACAGTGAATAGAGCTTTGAGCTTATAATATACAATAGAGCTGAAAATTGAAGTCTCAAGCATCAAATGTCAAATTTTATAACTAGACACTTGACACTTCGATTTCAGCTCTATTGCATTAGAGCAGAGTTCTATTTATAGTGATATTTTTCCTGTCGCGACCACTAAAAAACTCTTGCGGGAATGTAGCCCAAGACAAAATCATTTAAATTGCGACATGATACATTTGGCATGAGTTTAGACAAAAATCATCGGCCGGATGTTTGTGTGAGTTAAAAGCATCGGGAATGCCAAAATAATGGAACGATGTGGTCCAATGATAAGCTGAACGTGATTTACAAATTCACAATCGAATTTAAGCATCCCATAGAATTAGCCAATCTATGAGTTGGAACATAGATAAATGATTGGTCTCGGCGCTTGACTATAGATACCGCGCTATCTGACAACAACGGCTCAGTGAATGCGGCAATTCATTATTGTAGTGTGGGTTTATAATATCACTAGCTTTTGCCCGCCATTTGGTTCGCGTGAAACAGTTACTTTTGTATATCGCTAAAATTTACCCGCTACCTACTTCATTTACGTAGAAGGAGAAGCGCTTTCACCTCACGACTGCCCGCTGGGCGCCGTACATCATTATCGCGCGATTGATTATTTTATTACTGCGTTATCTTCTAAAATACTCATTGAAATCAAATGATGTAAAGGCAAATTTCTTCTAAATTGAATGCTTGTAATGAATAACGTATTTACTTGGATAAGGATTAATATCATCTTTATGAAAACACCCTCACAAATAATGCTTAATTTTAGAACAAATTTGGTTAGTATAAAAAGCTTATTGTAAGCCAACCTTAAAAGATAGACATATACAGTCGCGGTCTGCGGACTTTTTTTAGAACTTTTAAAGGGAAACAATTCTGTCGTACATAATTTTAGCAAAACTTGAACCGTTTCCGCAGCGTACCCAGCGAAAGCTCTCAAAAGGAAAAAAGACCGATTTTGAAACATTTTTGATTGGTGCTCCGCTCATATTGAGCTTAGCATGATGTCATATAGCCTAAAGCCTTCATCGATAAATGGACTATCCAACACAATAAGATTTTTTTTTAATTCGAACCAGTAGCTCCTGAGATTAGCGCGTTCAAACAAACAAATAAACTAACAAACAAACTCTTCAGCTTTATAGATTGTGAGTAAGACAATTTCTAGTGTGCGTGAATTCGGTACGTACATTTATCTTTAGGCTGGAAGTATAATGGTATAGTCACAGAATAAAATATAAGAGTACAGAAGTCTATAGTTCGTTCACGTTAAAAATGCAGTGAGTCGTTAATGATGAAGTCAAACTTGAACTTTAAATAGTCATTGTTAATCTAGGATTATATTATCAAATACCAACATTTCATCAAAATTGGTTGATCTGATTGAGAGTGATAAACAGTCAAATACACACACACACAAACTCTTGCATCTACGAATATAATATTAGTGTGATGTAGGTACCTATTAATTTTGCATGAATTGATTAAAAACCGCTTGCCCTTGTTATCGTTACTACAAATTTTGCACATAGAAGATATTTCTAGGAATGTGTAATTAAAATTCCATAATTCTTCGCTCTTTTTTCAATTAAACCCAATACTTGAACCCGATCCAAAATTGCTAATACGTTTCGTGAAAAAATTGTATTGGACGTGTTTTTTGTTTGTGTATTAAAATAACTATTGTTTTCAAGCACGTCATTTAGGCCTAAAATAATTAGGGCGTTCATAATTTAAATCATAATGCCTAGCCTTTTAAAATTCTGTGTTTCAAATATATTCAGAAAAAATAATTTATCAGTTAAAAACCATAACCCTATGAAGTGTGGTTGCGTATTTTTGTATTTTGTATGCTCCGTCGTCCGTATGTCAGTCACGTAGGAAAAGGATGAGTTAAGACCAGGTAGACCAAGCGAAATAGGCATTTAACGCTTCCAAGAGTTGCCCGCAATTGCCGCAAAGCGAGCCGCGCGCCTACGTCGCCGGCGTGAACTTACATGAACCCAAAGTGTTACAGTGTAGTCGTGTCGGCAGTACAATTTATTATTTGTATTGAAAAAGATAATAAAATCCATAGATAACTGTTTTAATGCAACACATAGCACACATAATTTGAATAGATATTATAGGTACCTAAGTAAAAAATGCTTAAATTTTATTCAATTACTAGCTTTTCCCCGCGACTTCGTCCGCGTGGAATAGTTACTTTAGGATATCGCTAAAATTTACCCGCGACTTCATTTACGTAGAAGGAGAAGCGCTTTCACCTCACGACTACCCGCCCGCGCCGCGCGCCGTACTATAGCGCGCATGATTATTTTATTACTGCGATATCTTCTAAAATACTTATTGAAATCAAATGATGTAAACGGCAAATTTCTTCTAGATTAAATGCTTGTAATGAATAACGTATTTACTTGGATAAGGATTAATATAATCTTTATGAAAACACCTTCAGAAATAATGCTTACTTTTAGAACAAATTTGGTTAGTATAAAAAGGTTATAGTGAGCCAACCTTAAAAGATAGACATATACTGTCGCGGACTTTTTTTTAGAACTTTTAAAGGGGAACAATTCTGCCATACATCATTTTAGCGAAACTTTAACCGTTTCCGCAGCGTACGCAGCGAAAGCTCTCAAAAGGAAAAAAAGACCCCCGATTTTGTAACATTCTTGATTGGTGCTCCGCTCGTATTGAGCTTAGCATGATGTTATATAGCTTAAAGCCTTCCTCGATAAGTGGACTATCCAACACAAAAAGAATTTTTCAATTCGTACTAGTAGTTCCTGAGATTAGCGCGTTCAAACAAACAAACAAACTCTTCAGCTTTATAATATTAGTATAGATTTTGACAGTTTCTATGCAGTGTGTTCTGTTACAAGTATAAAAACACGCTGTGTTCGATGTGTGCATGGAGACGAGTACCTATCGTTAGCTCGTGTGGTCACTAAAGTACGTGTCGTTTCGTGAGATAAAAATACTGTATCAGATACATAGGTGTTGACGATTTGATGGTACCTACTTAGGTAGACACTTGCAAAAAATGTATTCCTACTGCCGAGTCCGCACGTTTGCCACTTGCCGCAAAATCCAAACCTCCACAAACGTTTGACTTTTTGAAAATCCGGATTTTTGAATTTTTTCTCCCAAAAATCCGGATTATCCGGATAATTCAGATTTTTTCATTTTTTTTTTAATTTGTTGCATATTTTATAAAACTTCAATGTTTATTTTACTACTATTTTGTAGCAAAAATTACACTCATTAGTAAAAAAAAACAGTTACTTTTTTATAATTTAATTTAAATAAATTCTTATTTTAAGTTGTAAGTATTAGAATTACAATCTGAATAAATAAAAACATAATGAGATTATATCAAAATTATATACTTAATTATATTTATTTTTTCATTTTTATAAATATTTTTGATTACGTTTGAAATCCTAGAATGTTCAGTTTTATAGTTAGTATTTTATTTTGAATAAGGTATGTATATATTGTTATTTACTAAATGTTCCAGCAGTAAAGAATTATAAAAAAGTGGAATAGCCTGTGATCTTTTTAACGCTTTTTTTACATAATTATCTACGCCACAGTTCACCACTACCGTTTTCGTAAAGTTCCATTTCTATGAGAAAGTACTAACGTAGGAAAATTATTACAGTTTAATAAAACGTAGGAAACTGAAAATCCTTTAAATTGAGATCCGGGGAGTGAAGACAAATCATTTGAAGTATGGGGCTGAACAAATAATTTTGTATGGACGAAATTGGACCACTTTTGAGTTATTGAAAGTAAAAAACACCTACCTATTTGGGTAATAATTAAACACGTAAATTGTGCTTTTAATTCCCTCGGTAACTAACAGAAGTACAATTAACAATTCTAAGCACAATTTAAAATCTGTAACTATTGTAAGATCTTTATTTTAACATTTAACTTACAAATAAACAGTAACATCTTACTCTTTATTGCACTTTGAAGTTTCCGCTATAAGATGAAAACTACATTACTTAAAAAAATAACAGTGGTTTACACAAATCGTTGGTGCTATTTTTGGCACCTATATCTTATCTTTAAAATATTATCTAAAAAATAATTATTTCTACGCAAAAACAGGAGCGTTGATTTTCATTTAGTTTTGACTCGTTAAACTAACGTTAACGTTAACGTTAGTTTAGGTTAGTTTAGTTCAATCAAATTAATTTTAATAATAAAAAAAATATATTACTTTCATTCATTCGGAAAAACTCTCTCTAATCTTTAAGCTGTCATATTAATTTGGCATTCTATGATTGTAGAAATTAAAATTGCAATAATATGTTTTGACTTTCGTTAGTACGAATTCAATTAATAATAAATATAAATATACAAAGCTTTAATTGGGTTTGGATTTGCTTATTATACTTCTTACTACTTGTGCAATTAAAACTGAAACCATATTCAGTGTTTTTATAAATTGGATCACCTATTACTGAACTGTACTACTACTAAAAAATATAAAATGGTAAGTATCTTAGAAACAGTCCATACATATACATATATAGCGACCATAATATTTTAGCAGATCTTCATCCCTCGCATCTCCATTTAATGGATTGACTATGTTCTACCAAATAACTTGAATAAATGGAAAAATGTGTCAACAATTTCAACAGGACAAAAAAATAATAATATCAAATTATCCAAAGGCATGGATTTAAACTCACGACAAAACAATTAAATTTTGGATGTGAAAATACCGAATATTGAATACTAAATTACCATGTTGGCTAAAGAATGTAAGGAATAAAAATTTACAAATCTGGTGACTAAGTAATACGACTGAATATTCCAAACTGGCAGACATATATTATATTAGCGAACAAATAACCATCTTGGCGACAATTTGTGAGTACACATTTAATTTAAGAATAGGCACATATATTTTCCCTAATGTAGGTAACTCAAAAAACATACAAGCAGCAAAACCAGCGCACATAAAAAAAACATAAAGAAGCGTACAAAATTCCCAATTTTTAATTTTCCTCGATTTTAGGGGGGTGTAGATATTGTGTAAATTGATTTTGAAATTTAAAAATAACGGATATTCATTTTTCGCAAAATTAACATAGGTGTCATTACCAGGTTTTTGGGGGTGCTGGATACGAAAATGGCATTCATTTTGAAATTCCAATATGGCGGACATACTTAATTTTATAAAAATAATATGGTTGTCCTTTTGTTGGTTTCTGGGGGTGCTGATTACAAAAAAGTCATCCATTTTAAATTTCCTTAGTAACCCCGCAACCTCATATTTTCTTCATGATGGAAGAAAAAGAAATTTGAAAATCTTGAATTTTCCAAAATTTCCATAGCTTTATACATTCCTCGTATCTCAATGTAGAGCATTTTTTTTTATAAAATTGATTCTATCTCGGAAACGGTGCATCCTATTGAAAAAATAATGAAAATTTCCTCCCCTTAAGAACCCCGCAACACCATATTTTCTTCACGATGGAAGAAAAAGAAATTTGAAAATCCTGAATTTTCCAAAATTTCTATAGCTTTATACACTGTTTGTGTCAAAGTAGAACATTGCCATATTTTTTTCTATAATCGCTTCTATTTTAGAAACGGAAAAATAATACTATTACTGGAAAAATAATAAAAAGTTCCTCCCCCTTAACCCGGAAATCGCATATTTTTTTCATGAATGCCAAAAAAAGAAATTTGAAAATCCTGAATTTCGAAAAGTTTCTATAGCTTACATAGCTGGTACCTCTACAAACTACATGTTAATTTTACGAAGATTGGATAGTCTCCATTTTGGAAAATGAAATTGGAAGACAATTTTATAATCAGCAATCAGGAAGACAATTTTTCCATGTTTCATATGAAACATGGAAAAAGACATCCATTTTTAATAAAAAAAAAATATACGCCATTTTGGAATTTTAAAACGGATTTTATTTTCATATTATTCTGCACCCCCAAAAACCTTGAAAACGATACCCATACCAAAGAAAAAGAAACCTCCAATAGTATCCAAAACTGGGATTTTCCGTAGCTTGCAAATTGAATTTTTAGCAGCTATTAATTTATCAATCAAATCTTTACTAGCTACTTACATGGTATAATGGTCACCAATTCATCGGTGCTATTTGGATTAAATTTCGCTACTTTTTATCTGCCGATTTTTGTATTTTTTGTCACTTGAGTGATTTCACCAGTTTGGTAATTTAGTCGCCAACATATTAATTCGCTGCCAAATTCAGCAAAACAGTATGCTCACGTACAGTCACCAACTTATTTTTTGTTCACTCGATTAATTATATCCCTTATTCAAATATTGTACGTCTAGAGTACATACTAATTACAATTAAAATATGTAATTTTCATAGTAGTAACCAAGATTCTAAAAACTCGAAAAATCCGGATTTTTAAATGAAAATCCGGATTTTTCGAATTTTTCGAATTTCGAAGTATCCGGATTGCAACCCCTACTTGCGAGTGACTTGGTGTGTTCTGCAAAGGCAAGCATGACGGATGTTGAGCACGTATCCTTATATTTTATTGTAAATAGAACAGCCTCCGTGGTCTAGTGGTTAGAGCTTGGCTCTCGACTCGGAGGTCGTAGGTTCTAATTTCGATTCCCGCACTGGAACAACAAAAATTGTTGTTTCCAAGTTTGGTTAGGACAATGCAGGCTGATCACCTGATTGTCTGACAAGAAAGATGATCCATGCGTCGGATGGGCAGGTAAAAAGTCGGACCTGCGCCTCATCTCTCGTCAGTCGTGTCGGTTATCCGTCCCCCTGGATTACAAGAGTAAAAAAAAAGAGTGCCTTTGTGTACTGCGCACACACTTGGGCACTATAAAAATACTCCTGTGTAACTGGCTAGGCTACAATAAAACCAGCCACCGTCACCGAAATCGGCGTGGGGAGTTATTTATTATTATTATTGTAAAAACAGAAATCGAAATAAAAAGAAACGAAAAGTACGGCAAAGAAGATGGTAGATGTTACAAATTCATAAAAACTGTTTACTGGCTTATTCAATAATGTACTAAGGCTACTCCACGCATCAGCTACTTTTTTCTCATAATACACAACACAATAATATATCTATGGACGCTTCACACCAAGTCAATCTGTTCCCGTGGTAAGCTCTCGAAGAACTTGTGTTACGGGTACCAGACAACAGAAATATATTTAATAATTTTTATATTATACACATATTATTTAAGATTTTTATTGTATTATACACATATTTAATACACATTCATGACCCAGGAACACAGAAATTTTTTTTGTTCCTTCAGCGGGATTCGAACCCGCGACCCCCGGCTTGAGCACCAACACGCTCAACCACTGAGCCACAGAGGTCGTCTCATCTGGCAAAAGCAACGACGTGGCGACGATAATGTTATTGTGTATGGTTATATGTATAACTAGCCGATGCCCGCAACTTCGTTTGCGCCTAACTGACGGAAGCGGAACCCTATTTTTTAAACGGAACCCTAAAATAAAAGTAGCCTATATTAGACCTTATGACATCAGCTATTTGCCAGTGAAAGTCCCGCAAAAATCGGTCCAGCCGTTTCAGAGATTAGCCGGAACAAACAGACAGACAGACCGACAGACAGACAGACGGACAGACATTTTTAAAAATTGGTATTTTATTGTAATTGTAAGTACCGAATATACTTTCAGATGCATTATGTGAAAAGCTGTTAATTTGAAGTTACAAACAGACACTTCATTTTTATTTATCTGTATATAGATTTAGTTCAAAAATTAAAAGAAGCATAAAAAAATACAAAACAAACTTTCCTATAGATTTTTATTGTATTATATGTCCATGACCCGGGAACACAGGAAACTTTTTGTTCCTTCGGCGGGATTCAAACCCGCGACCCCCGGCTTGAGCACTAACACGCTCAATCACTGAGCCACAGAGGTCGTCTCATCTGGCAAAAGAAACGACGCGGCGACGATAAAATGTAACATCTTATTGTGTATGGTTATATGTATAACTAGCTGATGCCCGCAACTTCGTTTGCGCAGATCTAACGAAAGCGGAACCCAATTTTTTTAATCGGAACCCTAAAATAAAAGTAGCCTATGTTAGACCTTATAATATCAGCTATCTGCTAGTGAAAGTCCCGTGAAAATCGGTCCAGCCGTTTCAGAGATTAGCCGGAACAAACAGACAGACAGACAGACAGACGGACAGACAAAAATTTTAAAAACTGGTATTTTATTATAAGTACCGAATATACTTTTAGATTCCTTATATGAAAAGCTGTTAATTTGAAGTTACAAACAGACACTTCAATTTTTTTTATCTGTATAGAATTAGTTCAAAAATAAAAAGAAACATAAAAAAATACAAAACAAACTGACTTTCCTTTAGATTTTTATTGTATTATACATATCCATGACCCGGGAACACAGGAAACTTTTTGTTCCTTCGGCGGGATTCAAACCCGCTACCCCCGGGTTGAGCACCAACACGCTCAATCACTGAGCCACAGAGGTCGTCTCATCTGGCAAAAGCAATGACGCGGCGACGATAAAATATAACATGTTATTGTGTATGATATGTATAATTTAGTTCAAAAATAAAAAAAAACAAAACAAACTGACTTTCCTACACTGCGTTAGAAACGAAAGAATTGTTCGATAAATACGCGGGTAAGCCGTGCGCTAGCAAAACTGACATAGGTCTGTCCTCGTCAACGCCTAGCGGGCGACTGTGGGGCGACTCAAGCGGCTTACGCACGCTGCATTTCAATAATTATTTAATGTTAAAATAATTAAACCAACATGCAAAATGTAACCACAAATTATTCTTCTTTAAGTTATTAGCTTTTCGTAGATATGATTTTTGAAAGTAAAACTATCATGAACTTCATGAACAAAAAGAAAAATATTCAAATTTAGCCTCCTCTTCGGAATTATTTTTGATCGAGTGAAGTTTTCAATATTATGTTTTGAACCACAAATTGTAAAATAACATTAAGTAAACAACAATGTGTATTTTTTTTGGCTTTTTAAAGTTACTATTTGTTTGTTTATTATCGATTCAAAGTCATGTAAAATTGGGTCTACACGGCCTTAAGATGTTTGCAGAAATATTGGCCGTACGTTCCCGTGCGGTCCCGACGGACCGAATATTAAAAAAAATACGAGAATCCACTTTTTTACGTATTGGTTTATATATAGCCACAGAATATTTAATAGTAGGCATATAGCTTAGGATTATGATATAGCTTAGGGTCCGCACAATATACGGGCTACTAGCAACCGCGACGCGACTTGTTGACACGCTTTTTCATACATTTTACCTAGCTAGCACACCATAAGGCACGGCAAACTTATATTATGTAACAACAACCTACGTGGTCTAGTGGTTAGAGCTTGGCTCTCAACTCGGAGGTTGTGGGTTCGATTCCCGCATTGGAACAACAAAAAATGTTGTTTCCAAGTTTGGCTAGGACAATGTAGGCTGATCACCTGATTGTCTGACAAGAAAGATGATCCATGCGTCGGATGAGCATGTAAAAAGTCGGACCTGCGCTTGATCTCAGTCAGTCGCGTCGGTTATCCGTCCCACTGGATTATGAGACTAAAGGAAGAGAGTGCTCTTGTATACTGCGCACGCACTTGGGCACTATAGAAATTACTCCTGCGTAACTGGTAGGCGGTTTTAATGAAACCGGCCACCGTCACCAAAAACTGTGTGGGGAGTTAAACTATTATGTGACAATTGTTTAGCGAGAGCAACCAATCGCAGTAACTTGGTGTGCAACAAATGGATGGACGTTTGTCTCAGAAAAACACGCAGTTAATATAATAGTATGGTTGATATATTTTCCTAGTATACTTATCCAGACAAATTAGCGTTTAAGATCTCTATTCATACCTTAATACTGCTATAACATAAAGCTTCGAAAATGGGAAAATGATTACTGGCGACCAATTTCCGATCCGTGTAAAGACTTTGAATGGGGAACAATAAGTATTCATACGAGCTGCCATAATCTTTTGCTTCTCATATGAAAAGGGTTCGGATCCAAAACTACCTCATCAGTCACTAAGTCATTCATCCGGGAGGGTTGATAAAAGTTGAGAATCTATTGTTCTAAGCATAATAATTATTATTTAGACTTAGGGCCAATTGACGCCTTAAAAAGTTATTCGTTGTTTATTTATCATAGACTCTTTCTTTCTTCGTATTAATGAAAGAGAATGGATTATATTATGATAAACGATTGGCAATTAGCCTAAATAATAATTATGATTTAAAGATAATTGAATATTATAACTTTGTTCAGATCATTAGGTAATTTCTGCTATTAAATCTTATCATATTATAGATTCGATGCAGTCTCGATATGACGGTATATAGAAAAGTGTTATTCTCCTAAACGTCAAACCAACATCATACGGGTTTTGATTGGTCCAGTGTATGTCTCCAAAAATCTGTGTATGATATCAAGACGATTAATTTATAATTCATTGAAAGTAAATTGAAAGTCAAAGTTAAATACGTGAATTGTGGGCAGGTTTTAGAACAAAATAGGATATTATTTTAGATGAAGTGCTAATAATCGTAGGCATCTAGTCTACGGCTAGAGAATGCCATAAGGCATTAAGCCCGCCTTTGTACAATTGTTGCAGAAAGTGTTTTAGATAAAAAAAAAATGTTCAAATTAGCCAGTGCCTTAAAAAAAGTATATATGCTAGAGGTTGCCCGCGACTTCATGCGAGCAGAAGGAAATCCCACGGGGAATTTTGCCGCAATAAAAAGTAGCCCTTCCTTTCCAGTACTCTATATTTGTGCCAAATTTTATCAAAATCTGTCCAGTAGTTGCAGAGAATATTCAATGGACACAAAGAAACAAACTTTTCCTCTTTATAATATTAGTATAGATTTATCTTAATCCAGAAAGGAAAATAAAGTACCTATCTACGTATGTGCCCATGTAATCATAACTCTTGATTGTTGTGTTTTTGATACAGTGCCACGAAAATTTTCAAATAAACATTTTTAACTTTTTATCCATACAAGTTTAAGCTTTTTTAGGGTTCCGTACCTCAAAAGGAAAAAACGGAACCCTTATAGGATCACTTTGTTGTCCGTCTGTCCGTCCGTCCGTCTGTCAAGACCCTTTTTCTCAAGAACGCGTGGAGGTATGAAGCTGAAATTTATATCAATTACTCAGGTCTACTGTCCCTTGAAGCTGTGAAAAAATCAAACTTCTAAGCCAACGCAATCAAAAGATACAGCCGTTTATGCCGCAAATTTTCGACACTTGCAAGGGAATCAAAACCTACAGGGTGCTTCCCGTGAACTCAGAATCTTGAAATTTGGTACGAAGCAACGTCTTATAGCATAGATAAAGGAAAAATTACGAAAACCATAAATTTTTAGTTACATCACATAATATATTTTTTTTTTAATAATTTTAAACTTACTACCCATTTCCTCATAAACGCGTCATTTTGCAATAAAAATACCATAGTTATGACTCGATTGTCGTAATGAACGAACTTTGTAAACCTTGCAGGTTTGTACGGAACCCTCGGTGCGCGAGTCCGACTCGCACTTGGCCGGTTTTTCTCGTAAAACCTAAGATAGAAGTAAGCGTACCAAATAAACGAAGTGTCTGAAGGCGTATGCTCTACGTGACCAATAAAACGACTGTAATGGAACTGTTTGGGAGGATGTAACGTAGTGAGTACCTACCTACAGAACAAACGAAATACTAAATCACAGCCAAACCCCATTTCTGAATGGGGTTTATTTTAATAGAATTATTTATAATACTATTTAAATAAGTAGTATTATAAATAGTTCAACAAACAATTAAACGATTCAATGTGAAACATAATTAATTATTCTAGCAATCCGTTTTTATATTGTTTGTTTATAAATATTACAGGATACAAAGAAAATAAAAATGTTGATGAAACAGAATGGATCAATGGACAAAAAACCGGCCAAGTGCGAGTTTGACTAGCACTTGGCCGTACTTCCGTACTTTACGGATGTAACGGCGAATGTTGTCTCTGGATCCTTGATAATTTATTTTAGTATTTGTTGATGATGTCGGTACTAGAAATGCATCATCTGTGAAAATTTTAACCGTCGGTTCATGAGATATAGTCTGGTGGCAGACAGACGGACAGCGGAGTCTCAGTATAAATATCATATTTTTGTATCCCGTTTTTACCCTTTAGGCACAGGATCCTAAAAAAAATATAGAATGAAAATTAACTGTTATTATTGGGTTAGTTTTTCAATAAATAAGTAATATGTGTGCAGTGTGCAGTTGCCTAGTGATAGTAATGAAACCTTCAAAAATGTGACCTTTGTCTATTTTACTGGCACGTAATGTTCCATATACCTATGTGGTTGTCTCATACGGGCTACTAGCAACCGCGACGCGACCTGATGACACGCTTTTTCATACATTTTACCTTTTTTTTTTTTTTGTTTCCGTATAGGCTAATGAGACCCACGGTATACCCACTAAAAACCACCCCCCACCTCCTCCTTCCCACGGGAACGATACACACATCCGCGACCCCGCTGGCGGCAGCCAGGCAAGCGGCTCCATGCAAGGCCCGAAGGCCCCAGGCGCACCAGATGGTAAGGTGCGCCTCCCTCCCCGGCCTCCACCAGTACTGTAGCAGACTCCCCCCGAGTCTGCTACTAGGAGGCCACGGATACCAGCCTCCACAACCGGTACCCGGTGGCAGATCTGGGCTATGGTTCTGCCACCGACCAACACCTCGGCCGCAGAGGATAGGGCAAGCGGCGCACCGTAATACCAACTTGCCTCTTCCTCTGCGGCCCCACCAATGCCGTTAACATACGGAACGGCCCCGCCAGCTCGCAGGGGGGAAGGGAGAATGGCACAGCACCACCACGCCTCTCCCCCTGCGATCCCTCCACGGCCGCAGAAGATAGGGAGTACGGCGCACCGTAATACCGGCACTCCTCTTCTTCTGCGGTCCCACCTCCTAGCGCGTCCGCAGCGGACTCCTCCAGCCCGCTGGGAGCGCCCTCCTCGGGCCAGCCGGCGTCATACATTTTACCTAGCTAGCATACCTTAAGGCACGGCAACCTTATATTATGTGACAACAGCCTCCGTGGTCTAGTGGTTAGAGCTTGGCTCTCCTCGACTCGGGGGTTGTGGGTTCGATTCCCGCATTGGAGCAACAAAGTTGTTGTTTCCAAGTTTGTTTAGGGCAATTTAGGCTGATCACCTTATTGTCTGACAAGAAATATGATCCATGCGTCGGATGGGCATGTAAAAAGTGAGACCTGCGCTTGATCTCTCGTCAGTCATGTTATCCGTCCCACTGGATTATGAGACTAAAGGAAGAGAGAGTGCTCTTGTGTACTGCGCATACACTTGGGCACTATAGAAATTACTCCTGCGTAACTGGCCTGGTTTTAATGAAACCGGCCACCGTCACCGAAATATGTGGGGAGTTATATATTATGTGACAATTGTTAAGCGAGAGCAACAAATGGATGGACGTTGGTCAAAAACCTCCACACAGATTGTAATTTTAATCACTTAAATTATTTTACCCTGACTTACACAAATAAAAACTTAAGTTTTATTTATTTATTTAGACGCACAAACTATCATTACAGTCTTAACCTAATGCGATAGCAGTGGAGTCAAAATGTATATATAATAATATAGACCTGAGTATTTGATATGAATTTCAATTTTATACCTCTACGCGTTCATGAGGAAAGGGGTAGTAAGTTTAAAATTATTAAATTATTTTTATTATACTTTTGATGTAACTAAAAATTTACGGATTTCGTAATTTTTTCTTTATCTATGTTATAAGACGTTGCTTCGTACCAAATTTCAAGATTCATTCTGAGTTCACGGGAAGTAGGTTAGATAGGTTTTGATTCCTTTGCGAGTGTCGAAAATTTGCGGAAATTTGTGGCATAAACGGCTGTATATTTTGATTGCGTTGGCTTAGAAGTTTGATATTTTCACAGCTCTATGGGACAATAGACCTGAGTATTTGATTAAAATTCCAGCTTGATACCTCAACGAATTCCTGAGAAAAAGGGTATTGACAGACAGACGGACGGACAACAAAGTGATCCTATAAGTGTTCCGTTTTTTTCCTTTCGAGGTACGAAACCCTAAAATACGCAGATATAATAGATGGTAAATATGTTTTCCTAGTAAACTTATCCAGACAAATTAGCGTTAAAGATCCCTATTCATACCTTAATACTGCTATAACATAAAGCTTCGAAAATGGGAAAATGATTACTGACGACCAATTTCCGATCCGTGTAAAGACTTTGAATGGGGAACAATAAGTATTCATACGAGCTGCCATAATCTTTTGCTTCTCATATGAAAAGGGTACGGATCCAAAACTACCTCATCAGTCACTAAGTCATTCATCCGGGAGGGTTGATAAAAGTTTGAGAATCTATTGTTCTGTTAGCATAATAATTATTATTTAGGCTTGGGGCCAATTTCCCCAACGCCTTATAAAGTTAATCGTTGATTATTTGTCATAGTCTCTCTCTTTCTTCGTATTAATGAAAGAGAATGATTGGCAATTAGCCTTAATAATAATTACGATTTAAAGATAATTGAATATTATAACTTTGTTCAAATCAGTAGGTATTTTTACTATTAAATCTTACCATATTATAGATTCGATGCCGTCTCGATATGACGGTATAAATAGAAAAGTGTTATTCTCATAAAGGTCAAACCAACGTCAAACGCGTTTTGATTGGTCCAGTGTGTGTCTCCAAAAATCAGTATATGATATCAAGACGATTAATTTATAATTTCATTGAAAGTAAATTGAAAGTCAAAGTTAAATACGAGAATTGCGGGCAGGTTTTAATAACAATAACAAAATAGGATATTATTTTAGATGAAGTGCTAATAACCGTAGGCATCTAGTCTACGGGTAAATATATTCAAATTAGCCAGTGCCTTAAAAAAAGTATAATATACATGTTACCCGCGACTTCATGCGCGCAGAAGGAATCCCCACGGGGAATTTTGCCGCAATAAAAAGTAGCCCTTCCTTTCCAGTGGTCTACTCTATATTTGTGCCAAATGTTATCAAAATCTGTCCAGTAGTTGCAGAGAATATTCAATGCACACAAAGAAACAAACTTTTCCTCTTTATAATATTAGTAAAGATTTCTCTTAACCCAGAAAGGAAAATAATGTTGCCAAATGTTATCAAAATCTGTCCAGTAGTTGCAGAGAATATTCAATGCACACAAAGAAACAAACTTTTCCTCTTTATAATATTAGTAAAGATTTCTCTTAACCCAGAAAGGAAAATAATGTATTTATCTATGTCCTATTGCTCCCATGTAATCATAACTCTTGATTGTTGTGTTTTTGACAAAATGCCACGAAAATGTTCAAATAAACATTTTTAACTTTTTATCCATACAGGTTTAAACTTTTTTCTCGTAAAACCTAAGATAGAAGTAAGCGTACCAAATAAACGAAGTGTCTGAAGGCGTATGCTCTACGTGACCAATAAAACGACTGTAATGGAACTGTTTGGGAGGATGTAACGTAGTGAGTACCTACAGAACAAACGAAATACTAAATCACAGCCAAACTCCATTTCTGAATGGGGTTTATTTGAATAGAATTATTTATAATAATATTTAAATAAATAGTATTATAAATAGTTCAACAAACAATTAAACGATTCAATGTGAAACATAATTAATTATTCTAGCAATCCGTTTTTATATTGTTTGTTTATAAATATTTTTACAAAATTACAGGATACGAAGAAAATAAAAATGTTGATGAAACAGAATGGATCAATGGACAAAAAACCGGCCAAGTGCGAGTTTGACTAGCACTTGGCCGTACTTCCGTACTTTACGGATGTAACGGCGAATGTTGTCTCTGGATCCTTGATAATTTATTTTAGTATTTGTTGATATAGCGGTACTAGAAATGCATCATCTGTGAAAATTTTAACCGTCGGTTCATGAGATATAGTCTGGTGGCAGACAGACGGACAGCGGAGTCTCAGTATAAATATAATATTTTTTTATCCCGTTTTTACCCTTTAGGCACAGGATCCTAAAAAAAATATAGAATGAAAATTAACTGTTATTATTGGGTTAGTTTTTCAATAAATAAGTAATATGTGTGCAGTGTGCAGTTGCCAAGTGATAGTAATGAAACCTTCAAAAATGTGACCTTTGTCTACTTTACTGGCACGTAATGTTCCATATACCTATGTGGTTGTCTCTTTTTAGGGTTCCGTAATACTTAAGGAACCCTTATAGTTTCGCTCTGTCCGTCTGTCTGTCTGTCTGTCTGTCTGTCCGCGCCTCTAGCTCCTGTAATTATGAATATAAATTGATGAAATTTGGTGCAGTTATAGATTGTGTATAGACCACGGTTTCGGGATCATAAAAAAATAATAATTTAATATTTTAGGGGTAGCTCTCCATACATGTGAAGTGGGGATGAAAAATATTTTTTCACTCCATCCCATCGTGTGGGGTATCGTAGAATAGGTCTTTTAAAATAAAGACAAGGTTTCATACGTTACTTTTTTATAAAGTTGACCATTTTCGAGTAATCGGCCTCCAAAGTAGTTTGTAAGTTGGTCCCTCCCCTAGCACTTGCAAATTTCCATGGTGATAGATCATGCTAAAAACTCTTTAGGAAAATTATTGTGAACCAAATCGGACAGTAACTTTTGGAGTAATTAAAAAAAAGCATATCACGCGTTAATAGTTACGGAACCCTCCTTAGACATGTCCTGACATGCTCTTGGTTAGGTTAGGTATTTTAGAACTAGCACTCTATTTTATATTTAGACTAGCTGTCCCGGCAAACTTCGTACAGCCTTAGAAGTTAGAATTAAATTTGTTGACGCACTGACAGCAGCGCCACCAACCGGGTCCAATTGTAAATCTAAACCATTCTCAAATACACTTGAACACACACAAAAAGTTTCATTCAAATTGGTTCAGCAGTTTAGGACTTAGGAGTTCACTGTCAACACACGTACAGAAGAATTATAAGTATCTACATATAAAGGTAACTTATTTATATAAGCTAATTATGATTTAATAATGCAAAGAGTTAATTATGTAAAAATACACGTCAGAGGTGGTTCATTATGTGGCGCCTACTGCTTGTACTAAGCACTACGTAAGCCCTTTAATTTCAATGTCCACAAAGGATCTGTTGATTTTGTCCTGTCCTTACCTTTCACATGCTAATAAGTAACGCTTCGTGTTTGCATTTTGCTGGTTTGAGTAACTCGATAATAAAGCTTTAAAATTCAAATACTGGCGAGCTAGTTTATGATAAGACTAACTTTTATTCGGCGCTCCGCCCACGTGAATACATTATACAGTATTCCACTACGCTTTATCGGGATAAAAAGTAGTGTATGCGTTAATTCAGAGACTAACCAGCTACCATACCAAATTTCAGAAAAATCCGTTCAGTACTTTTTGCGTGAAAGAGTCACAAAACCCATCCGTTCTCTCAGACTTTCACCACAGATGACTAAATAATTACTCTGTAATTTTAACATTTTATAATTACATTTATAATTTATAACAATTAAATCCCGAGCCTAAACTACTACCATACCAAATTTCATCGAAAACCGTTAAGTAGTTTTTGATTAATATAGCATAATATTCTTATCAATCTGTTACGAGTATTCGAATCATGCTAAAAACATGTATAAGGCGAAAAAACATAATATTTGCTAGAACGTTCATTATAACGTTTCTTTAGTTAACAAGGGACTTCTTTTTTGTTTCAAGTATAACAAGATATACAATGTTTAAATTTAGGCCAAGGTAATTAATTAAAATGCGTTAAAATTTTATCCCAATATTTTCTTTTCTTTTCCATTATACTTTGTTAAAAGATAGCTCCTATTAAGAGTTCGTTTTATATTAAATAATTAAACAATAAAGATATAATATCTTTATTGTTTAATTATTTAATATAAAATAATAAATTAGATACTTATAAAAAGTTATCGATTGTGTGTAATTTGCAATTATTTATTGGAAGTAATAGAAATTACAGCCAAACAATAATTGCATAATACTTTTCACATAAAACAGTTGATTGAAATTCTATCAAAAACGCCAAGAGTTTCTCGGTGGAAATCCATCAACTGTAGTCAAATGAAATAACACACTGATTTTATCATATCCGCCAAATTTGATTTCGAGGACAATATGTTTCGCATCGGTGGTTTTTAATATAATTCCTTTTCTGCAGATGCTGACAGCAATGCCGTACATCGAGTTATTGGAGTGGATATAAGATGAAAATCGCTGCATCCGGAGATTACGAAGAAACAATCACATGAATCGACAAAATGGCGCTCAAAAACTCCATATCCACCCTTGCAACAGTATTAATATGTAACCTCTGCTTTGGCAGACATGAAACTTTAACGAACAATAATAACTTAAATAATTTAGATAGAAATATAGAAAATAATCAATTTCAAATAAAAGATAAATTTATATACCATAGATATAAAAGAAACGTAAATGTTTCGAACGATTTGCTATATGATATTAATCATGGAGCAAGAAATAACGTAGACAAGTATTTATTCGACAAAGACAAGATGGTTGCGAATAGATCCGAAGAGGTCGAAGCCACGACGGAGTACTACGGCTATAATTCTACCGAAGAAGAGTGTGTCGGTGATAGAGAATATTGTAATATGACCAGAGAAGAATATTTTGAAATGCTGGATGATTATATTTACCCACAAAAATTCGAATGGGTCCTAATAGGGACTCACGCTATAGTATTTGTGATTGGCTTGATAGGGAATGCTCTAGTTTGTATAGCGGTATACAGAAATCATTCCATGAGGACGGTTACAAATTACTTCATAGTTAATTTAGCCGTGGCAGACTTTATGGTGATACTTATATGCTTACCACCAACAGTTCTGTGGGATGTGACAGAAACGTGGTTTTTTGGTGAAGCTATGTGCAGAATCGTCCTATACTTTCAGGTAAGGGTATTTTATTTTTTTAACTATAATCAAGATATTTATGTAAGGAGACTAGATAATATTATATTAGGTATTATACAAAATATGTTTTCAGAGTTTAAAATGTATTTTGAACTCTGAAAACATATTTTATATTCCACGCTTGGCTTCCCAAGACAGCCTATTAGTTTTATTGTATTTATTTAGTCGGATTACGTTAGCAGTCGTAGTTGAGATAGGTAGATAGATTTCCTGCTTCTGTTGTATGAATAAAATATTTTCACTAGGGCAACGTCTGCCATCGGCCACGTCAATAGTATTTTCTAAAGTCGTTTTGCGGTTCGTTTCACAGTACGTGATCGGCATACTCGTTCTATCGCTTTGAGCTGTTATGTTATGAAACGGTATCAAGAGCATCCAATTTGTCCAACTTACCAATGCAATCACCGGCTTGGGAATCGAAGCTGACTTCGACCTAAACATATAAGATAACATGAGACTAATAAATATCTAATAAATTTCAAGGGATTCTCACATGTTCCTAAATTTTATAAAATTGTGTTGGCTGAATCAAGCTTCTCAACATTAATTTGCTAATATTTACAAATGGACCTGAAAAGAGTTGATTAAAAATACTTATTTGGTTTCCAATACAAAGACTAATAATTTTATTAGCAAATTGTAGCAAATTGCTCTATACAAAATTTCAGGTGTCCTTTCATCGAAACCCGTTCAATAGTTTTTGCGTGAAAGAGTAACAAACATCAATCCATCCATCCATCCATCCACCCTCATAAACTTTCATATTTAGAACTAGCTGTTTCCCGCGGCTTCGCCCTACCTATCCCAAAGGAACTGTGTATATTTTGGGGATAAAAAGTAGCATATGTTTTAATCCAGAGACTAAATTACTACCATACCAAATTTCATCGAAATCTGTTCAGTAGTTTTTGCATGTAAGAGTAACGGACATCGATCCATCAATGCATCCATCTATCCTCATAAACTTTTACATTTATAATATTAGTAGATATTAATAAGAATAGAAGGGAGTAGGATTTGGTATCAGTAGGTACTAGATATGAGCGCCGCGCCGGCGCGCCGCCGCCGCCGTCGATTTTGCCGCGCCGCCGCCGCCGCAAAAATACACCGGCGCGCCGAGTGAGTGAGAGGGATAATCATAATGTGTAATTTCAGTCAGTGACTATGAGCATATAAGTCATACTTCTTTCATGCTTTAAGAGAGGAGAACATCCTAGATGAATGTTCTCCTTGTTTAAAGCGTGACACCTATATCATCGAAAGAGTTCTGCATAAAAGACAACATGCTTACTAGAAAGGCAGATCTAATGAATTGATGGAGCTAGTAGATCGAGCTAGTATATCGTATTGATAAATCCATTGAGGATAACAAGTTTGCGCTAAGCGCCTTCCTAGATATTAAAGGCGCGTTCGGCAAAAACTCAACCTGATCTATTACCCTGATAGCCTGGCTTCAAGATTTATTATAGAGTGGATCGAAGCTACGCTAAACAATAGAGTAGCGTCATCAACTACCTTGGGCTTGACGCTCAGGAGTAGGTTGACCCAAGGATGCCCACAGGGAGGGGCCGGGGTACTGTCGCCGCTGGAGTCCCTGGTAGTGATTGGGCTGCTAAAAGAACTGAACAATAGAAGGTTCTATACTCAAAGATCCTAATAAGAATAATAGCTCCCCATAAAGATTTCGGTGATGGTGGCCGGTTTCATTGAAATCAGGCCAGCAGTTATTATTATAGTGCCCTAGTATGTGCGCAGTACACAAGAGCATTCTCTCTTCCTTTACTCTCGTAATCCAGTGGGACGGATAGCTGACATGTCTGACGAGAGATCAGGCGCTGGTCCGACGTTTTACATACCATTCCGACGCATGGATCATCTTGTCAGACAATCAGGTGATCAGCCTGTCCTAACCAAACTTGAAAACAACTTTTTTTTTATGTTTCAATGCGGGATTCGAACCCACGACCTACGAGTCGAGAGCCATGCTCGAATCGGACCTATCGATACTAGTGGTGGGCAAATGCGCATCGGTAGTCGTTGAGCTAATGCAATCAGGTACAAAATTGGTGCAAAAGGGTCAAGCTAACAGTCAATGCTAATAAGACAGTCTTGATACCGAACACCAACAATAATAGGAAGTGCCTCCGTGGTCTAGTGGTTATAGCATTGGCTCTCGACTCGGAGGTCGTGTGTTCGATTCCCGCATTGGAATAACAAAAAATGTTGTTTCCAAGTTTGATTAGGACAATGCAGGCTGATCACCCGATTTTCTGACAAGAAAGATGATCCATCATCCATGCGTTGGATGGGCATGTAAAAAGTCGGACCTGCGCCTGATCTCTCGACAATCGTGTCGGTTATTCGCCCTACTGGATTATGAGAGTAAAGGAAGAGAGTGCTTTGTGTAATGCGCACACACTTGGGCACTATAAAATTACTCCTGCGTAGTGGCTTGGTTTCAATGAAACGGGCCATCGTCACCGATATCGGTGTGGGGAGTTATTATTAAGAGGAAGTTGAAGGGACTAAAAACTTTAAACACGGCTATAGTGAGGTAATTGTCACATATGCGTAGTGTTGTGTACGCACTACGCAGAAAAAAAGCTGTACAGGTCAGGAGCATCAAAACATTAAATAGTGTACAGACGCTGGCCTGTCTGATAATCATAGGTGTGCTCTCTTCGGCATCCACCACTCACTTGAAGCCCTGATCCACCTGACTCAACTTCCTCTGCCTGTTCATATTATGGATGCTAAGAAGGTTGTTCTTAGGGCCATGATGGCAGGTAGGATGAAACGGGCCTACTTGGACAACTGCAGCGGTCTTCTTGAGAGACCTGTCATGTCCATGTCATCTGACGCCATGATCAAGGTGCATAGCTTTTAAGAGCTATACCCAGTTTTCATAACGGACAGATCTAGGAAAAACAACCGGGATGGCGCTGGACTACGGGTACGTGCCACCTACAGGCAGATATGCTTGTTTGGGAGATTTTGCACCGTGTTTCAGGCTAAGATCTCCGCTATTATTGGTTGTTCACTACAGAGTCTATGCAGTCAGTTATAAAAATGGCTTCAACGTAACCAAACACCCATCGGCGCTCATATCTAGTAGGTACTAGTATATACTTTACTTTTTTCATTAGATACAATTTGTACGTATCTCAAAAATTAGCAAATTTAGTAAACTCCGGCCGTGACCTTATCGGAACATTGTGATGGTGATTGGTGATGTAGTGAGAAATGGCGGCTGTATGAAACTAATGCTGAACATAAAATGGATTAGCCCTCGGTCAAGGCGCCCGGAGACAAATCATATTAGGTATTTATCTTCACTCCCGAGCAGCTACTACATTTAAAGCGTTTAGATTTTAGGAAGGCAGGCAGGATCGGGGTAATTTGAGTAATGAAAATCGTATATATGCCACCGTAAAATTGTATAAACCGTTATATTATAGACTTTTTATATTTATTTATATTATAAAAAAAATTATAGAGATTATTATAGACAGACGTAATATAACTAGTGAAATAATAAAATGTTGATAGATTTCGGACGCGAATATGCTGCCTATAATTTAACACATTCTTTTTCGTTGGATTATAAATATAATAGTTAATAATTTTTCGACATATTTTTACAATCTCGTTAGATATTTTACAATCTAACGGTTTTCATATTTTTACGATGACATATGCAATAATTATTAAGTCCAATGTCACCCAAAATATTTGCATATAGTTTCCTCTATTTCATTAATACGTGTCGGAGATAACTAATTTCGCCCAATACAGTGAATACGAGACAGGAATAATAAGGAAGTTGTTTATGCTTCCTATTACTTAGACTGGCTTCACACGCTAAAAGATCTTGCTGATCTTTCTAATCCGCTTTAAGATATTATTCTTTCGTAAAACAAATATAAAAGTTTGCGTACTCTTTCAAATTACTGTGAAGTTATGTGACTTCTTTAAATGATTAAAATCAAGATGGCGAGATATAGAATCCAATCTTCTTGATCCATTTTACGAAGTCCAATCAGTGAAAGCTTCGAGTTTAGTAAGTTCAGATGTGGAGTCGATCTCGCAATTGATTGTACGTGACATATCCCATATTACTGGAACAGTTTCCGAACATACTCTCAACATTTTAAAAACTTGCCCGTACTCGCTTAACCGGCGAAGTGATAGCCGGAGCTTACGTGATATTCCTTCCCGTTGCTTTGAATTCTAAAAAATGATTATCTGTAAAGTAGGTTTACAGACGATAATTTTACGTTATAACGTCATCATAAGCCGAACGTTTAGGCCGATCGTGCCTATCGCTTGTTCCACGCTCTCGCTTGCACGCTCGTCTCAGGCGGAACGTGACATTTTTTCGTGCGTGCAGCTGCAGGTGTTCATCGATTTATAAGACGTTACACGTCAATACTGTTAAAATATTAGAGACAACCGGAAGAGACTAATATTAATGAGTTTTGCAGTTTTTGCAAAAAATTAACTATCTACTACAATGCTAAATTAAATGAATACATCAGAAATTAAACGAAATTGTATTCACAATCATAAAGGTTTAAGGAAGTTTTAATACCTTTAAAAAAGAAAATTATTATAATCATTAGCTTCACCTCTACCTAATGTCCAAATTTTGACTAACCCTCATTATACTTTCCAAATTTTTAACGAGACAAACGGATAATATATTCGCCTTCATAAAAGTTCTTAACAAGTCTAATAAGTCTACATGAATGTGTTATACTTACCACGGGTCCGTATAAATTTGAATTGTATAAAGGGACACCGGTATCCAAAAAGGTTTCCACCTTTACAATGATAAAGTTTCGGAAAAACAGATGTCAAAGGGTACCAACTATTTTGTAACCTTATTTAGATGAAAATCTGTCTGTTGGATGAGGAAAGGAAAAGTTTCAGGGTTATATGAAATTTTGTTTAGGTACCTACCTACTTAATCTATCACGATTGGAAATGACATAGATAAACTTTTTAATCTGGACCACCTATTATACGACAGATATCAATAAAAACCAGCCAAGAGCGTATCAGGTCACGCATAGAATAGGATTCCGTAGCCAAATTATTGGTTCGTTATTTTTGTACCAAGTTTTTCAAGTAAACGCATTTTATAAGGCATATAATAATATAACTCCTGGACATCAAAGTTATCTAAGTCGTTTTCTTATAAATTTTGACACATAATACCATTATGATTTTTTTTTTAGATTTTTCAAGTATGACGTTTAGCTCTAAATAACAAAACGTTATTAGCAACCCTTCAATGATTTTAAAAGACTCATCTAATGATACTCTATGCCATGGAGTAGACGTGAGAAAAAACATCCCCACTATACGTGTAGGGAGGTTTCCCGACCCTGACAAAAATGTTTTTTCTGATTTTATTTCAGAGTGCCTAAAATAAAATCACGATAAACATTTTTGTTTTTGTTTTAACAAAGTGTTGTCGACGTGGTAAATATATCACTGCAAAGTTTATCTTTGTAGCATTTTTAAGTTTTGGAAGACGTAAGCCGAAGAGCGAAGACGGACAGACGGACGGACATGACGAAACTATAAGAGTTCAGAAACGTGAACTACGAAACTGTAATAATGATGACCGCTAGCTACTATTTTGTTGGATATGGGATGAGAAGAGAACAAACACACGTTTAATGTACTGTTAAAATGCAACAGCTGTGTCTGGTCATTAATTGTGGTTTTCGTGCTCGTAGATAAGAGAATAATTTCAGCAAAATATAAATGTTCAAAACTGAAAAAAAAAAAATATAAGTACTTTTTTTTTACTTCGGAAATCGAATACCTCAAAAACACTCTTATCTAACCATCAGATTAGGCGTCAAAGGAAAAGAAAGACGATAAAACAGTACATGAACTTTCTAAGGGCCACGTGGTAAAATGTGATAAATTTTATAGTCCTTCAGTGAGGTGGCCGCGTCAATATTTGACTGACACGATATCATGACACTCGGATGGGTTTTATTGGCTAATTCCATTTGACGCGTTATTTATAGCGTTGAGTTTGTCAATAAAATTGTACTTGCCGTCATGGTTTTATTCACGTTCCGTTGATAGATTAATTACAATGCAATCATAGCACTTGTTTGCTGTCTCGTAAATTTCGAGATTGATTAATACGGAATGACGGATAGATGGAAACGTGATATTTGATAGTTTTATGAAATCGAACGAGTGCAATGGTATTACTTTTAATATTCGATTATTCGATTTAAAAATTTCTATATTATATCAGCCTTTGAAATTTTTTTGTCTATAATATGTACACATGAAGTATGTGTCGGGTCATCTATAGTTTTAAATGATGTAGTGTCATATTATAATAAACAAAATATATTTAAAGGCTGCCTTAAAAACAAAATATATTTATTGACCTATCATACCATATAATATGGAGAAAATATATTTTGTTAAAAATTACCACTTTCCTTAAATTCACCGCATGTCATTCCAGAGCTTATTTCTAATGAGCAACACTATGTTTTTTTTTTTAATTATATGAATTACCTATTGAGGTATTTCATAATCATTACAATCTAGCCTAGCTTAGACTAATAAGTAATTTTATGCTACATAGAGTAGAGCAACACTATCTAATGGTGAAATATAACAGTTGTGTGTATTTTTCCAAAATAAGTCGGTTCGATTCCTGACTAAGGAAACTGATTAATCAAAAATTCAATGATGCAGTTTTAGTTTTTATCAAAATTGAGCTCGCATCTCCTTTCAGCATTTTTCGCCATTCCTTAAAGATAGGGAAATCCCATGGGAATTGGGAATACACACATGATAAATATTGTTTACTAGCTGATGCCCGCGACTCCGCCCACGTAAGTACAGTAACACACAGGAACCTTATAAGTCCCGCGATAGAAAGTAGCCTATGTCCTTTCACGTGGATTTCTTTATATCTATGCCAAATTTCATGATAATCGGTTTAGTAGTTTTTACGTGAAACTGTAAATAAAGTATCCCACGGGAACCGTACATTTTCCAGCGATAAAAAGTAGCCTATGTCCTTTCTCAGGCTCTAGACTATATGAACGATTTAAGTTTTATTTAAATCGGTTCAGTAGTTTTGGCGTGAAAGACGGGCAAACAGACATACACACTTTCCCATTTATCCCTACTAATATCCCACAAGAAAAGGATTTATTGAGAACTAGTCTGTACGTCGAAGGTACAGACTAGTTAGGATAGCAAGGTCCTATTATACTTACTAATAACAAAGTACTCTATTGAAATGTTTAAAATAAACTTCTTCAAATTTTAAAGGGTTCCAAATACCTCGTGTTCATGATGTGTTAAAATAAATTAAATCAGATCTATCTGGGGACGAACCAACCTCAATCAAAGTTACAGCTAATTTATTTGACAACCACAACACCTGAATAATAAACTACGAGTTTCAAATGTAATCATATTATCTCCCTATACTCGCTTTAGGGATGTGTTGCAAAAAATATTCTAATACGAATCCGGTATTTTTTTATTTCGGTGCTTGTTTGCAACGAATGACTCAAAAGTCACATAAAAATCGACCAAATGCGTGTCAGACCATGCATAGGATAGGGTTCCTTTGTCACATATATACCAAAATTTTCATGTTTACTTATTTCGTTATTTTTGTAAGAAGTTTTACAACTACATTTTAGTTGTAAAATTTCTTCTCTCCCGATATAACTTCTAAACTATCAAAGATATCTACCTATTTCGTTATAGTTTTCGCTCAAAGTTCAGAACTTGGGCTACCATCATGTTTTTTTTAGATTTTTCGAAACAGACAGAGTTTAACATTTAGAGGAGATTTATTTTAACAAAAAATGCTATTTAAAGTTGTGTATCTCGCAAACGGAAATCAAAAAATCGTCTTAGTAACCTATCAATATTTTTAAAAGACCTATCTAATGATACCCCACAGTCAAACTATTGTGTAGACGCAAGAAAAAATTATCATCCCCACTTCACGTGCCACGGGATGAACCTACCACAAAAAAAACGTCATATTTTAGTACAATGTCGACGTGTATTGTGTGTATTTACATACATACCCATGCAGTATCATATTAATTATAGCACTAACCGGTTGGAAGGTAAACCAAGGACAGACGGACATGGCAAAATTACTAGGGTTCCGAGATGTAAACTACGGTACCCTAAAAAGGGAATTATATGTACGTAATATACGTATTTTATACTGCTTTTTTAAATGACTACTACGAGTATATAAAAGTTTTAATGTTCTTTTATTAATTGTTTACTTATTTAGAGGATTTTTTTTAAATGTTAGACAACTCCCAGTTATAGTATAGTATGGTTTAGAAAAGACTGAAACTTTAGCTTTAGATAGGTACTTATCAATATCAGTTACTTTCCGTAATATTTGTTTTGCCGTTTGTTCGCATTTCACGGTACGGTCTGTCAAACCGATTATTGTAAACTTTGTCCAAACCTTTTGTTTGAACTTGGAGATAAATATAAATTAAGCGCTTAAAGATTTTCGTCCTCATTAAAATGGTTGTCATTTAATTACCACAGTGCGAAATTTTACGTATTCCTGCCGCACAACCAAGATTCTTGAAAATCCACAACCGTCAAAACATAAGTAATAAGTATTATACTTTAAGCTATCTGTGGCATATCAACATTCAACTCTAGCTCAGTAGCAGCATAAATAATAGTAAACTAGCTGACCCGGAAAACGTTGTTTCGCCATATATAAAAAATAAACGACGACCGAATCTCTGACCTTCGGTAGGTCTGAGAATCGGTCGTAATCTATTTATGCAAAAATTTCATAAGAATCGGTCAAGCCGTTTCGGAGGAGTATGTCTCTCACTATGACACGAGAATTTTATATTATGTTAGATTTAAATATATTTTAATTAGGTACCTCTCGTATTTGATTAATTATGACATAGTTCTTAGTTATGTTATATCATTCAAAACTGACAATATTTCTGTGCCGCGACACACATTGACACGGGAAGCATAATACGTGTTACTCGTTAACCGGCTCGTCGCACACAAACACAGAACATTATATTTTATTACTCGCGGAGTACACTAATCAAAATTGGTCCGGCATCGGGCCAATTTGAGTCTTCACTTTTTACGCGCAATGCCATATCTACCTCTTTTTTATATCTACATCTCTGATTCTAGTAGGATTTTATTACTCTTTCCTTTCTCATAAATATAGAGGGAACGAACATAAATAAGTAAGAACTTGCTCATGGTAGATTTTGTTTTCAGTCGGTGTCGGTTACTGTGTCGGTGTTAACGCTGACGTTCATCTCCATCGACCGCTGGTATGCCATCTGCTTCCCGCTCAAGTTCAAGTCCACGACCAGCAGAGCCAAGACCGCCATACTCATCATCTGGATTATATCTCTACTGTTCAGTAAGTTTTTGTGTGTCTTATTTAAAGTCTTATGCTATGTCTAACGTAATTTTTAGTAACTTTCAAAAATAGTTGATATAGATTCAGTTACGAGAAACTCTAGAACTCTCTCTACTGTAGTGCTCTAACTCTCTAAACTCTGTGTGATAGACACAAGGTAAGTGCAAAGAAGAGCAATTATTTATAGTCACAAAGATTCCTGTACTTCAGTGAACATTTCTTTAGCGGCGTTGTGCTAGCCGTTTTATTTTATTTTTTCAACCACGATTTGTTTTAATCTTTTAGACATACCGGAGTTGGTCGTGCTCGAAGTGAAAACAAGAGACGACCTCCGCTTCAACGCTCCGTATTTGATGCAATGCACCCCGACCTGGTCGTACGAGAGTGATCTCAAATGGCACATCGTAAAGGCGTTTTTCCTTTACACGTAAGTACAATTAATAGCGCTCACTAAAAGTTTCCAATCAAGCAAATAACGAGGTAATTAATAAGAGGGAAACTTGTGTAAAACGAGAGTGCGTCTTACACTTTTGAGTGCTTTATTTAAATAGTTCGAGAAAATACTGCAGGTAATAATATAATTATGAATGTACTATTTTATTGAATGTACTATTGGCCGCAGCTCCCCCGCGTAAATTTAGTGTCCCATGGGAATACTGTACGTTTTTGGACAACAAGAAAGATTTCTTGTTGACAGTAAACACATAGATTGTTTTATTGCCAGAGCTCAAACTATTACCATCGCATAATAAAACCCGTTCAGTAATTTTGGCGTGAAAACAAACATACAAACATCCACCATTTGAGTAAGACTATTGGGAATTAACAAAACTTTCGAGTAAGATAGTGCGGGTAGCTTAAGCAGCGTCATATTGGGAAATATAGACTAAAGCATTTTTATATCGCATGTTGTTAACGAATATTGATGGATTTGCAACCCCTGTCGTTTTTTCGGGAAAGAGTAACAAACATCCATCCATACAAATATTCACATTTACATTAGTAGTAGGACACCATGATTAAGATTTTTTTCAGAGGCTAAATCTGCATTTGGAAAGTCTTATCTCCAGATAAGACTTTCCAAATGCAGATTTAGCGTTATTCCAAAGGCGTATTTAGCATCAAGTTCAAGCTGAAAAACTAAATACATACCTCATACCACGTAGTAGGTACGACTTCGTATTACGTATGTAGTGCCTCGTCTGCGATGTCTTTTATCTTTGTACAAAAGGGAACATCCATTTGTCTATCTTCTATATAATACATAAAAGACAAAGCTGATTGATACTGCACAGGCTAGAAATTTGAAATTTTTATACGTATATCTTATATTATGACGTAGAACTAAGGAAGAATTTTTGAAAATTCAAGCCCTTAAGGGAAAAAGGGGATGAAAGTTTGTATGAAACTTTTTATTCTTTGGACATGTTTGCATGAAATTTCGTTTCAATTGGATAATTATTAACAAAAAAATATGAGTTACGTGTTTCAGCGTTTTCTAAAATTCAGCCCCTATGTGTGTAAAAGAATATGGGATGAAAGCCACGCGGGCGAAACTGCGGGAAATTAATTCTATAAAAGTTTGAATCCTTAATCCTTTTTTGTGATTTTTTTGTATAAACAATTAATGAAACATTTATGTGACGCAGTATATATTCTATATCTATATTATCTATATGTCGAAGCGTTAAGAAATAAGAAGTTTATTTGTTTGTTATTAATCCATTTGTGTTAGTTTTTAAATAAGAAGTTTTGTTATAATTTCATTTGATTATTTATTACGAAATTAGCTGGCAACGTCAAGCGGTTAGCTTGAGCGAGGTCACCCCAGAATCGTCATGACAACGAACAAACAGTGAGAATAGAGGGAGTGTCAAAATATCATGCGACGGTCTAGCAGATGAACTCGCTACGTTCCCGGTTATTTTCAAGTAAATAAATTATTACTGTTTATAGTAATCGTAGATCATGTGCGATAATGAATCTCTCGACCACCCCCCGTTATCCGAAGTGGGATGCAACCAGAACGCCCCACGTTCTAATAATGGTGGAAGTGACGAAAAGTATTTGTTGTTATTGGAGCAACAAAATAGATTTTTTTTGGCCATGCTAGAAGCCCTGAAGGAGTCACGATCGTCAAAAGAACTTCATTTTCCTGACTTTGATCCTGACCGAATGTGTGTGGACTATAGAGAACTAAATGATAATACGGTACCAGATAGATTTCCTTTACCGCTGATCTCCGATCAAATAGCAAGACTGAATAAGGGTAACTTCTTCACTATCTATTATATGGCTTCAGGGTTCCATCAGATACCCATTGAGCATGACTCTATTGAGCCCACGGCGTTTGTTACTACCGAAAGCCAATACGAGTTCCTCACAATGCCGTTTGGACTAAAAATGCTCCAGCAGTGTTTCAACGCGCAGTCATTAAGGCACTTTGGGATCTTGTTAATATTTACGTAGTAGTTTATATGGATGACATTCTCATTATGGCGAGTGCGATACAGAAAGGTCTTACGCGTTTGAAGGTGGTTCTCAAAGATGCGAGTACGCTTGGATACGGTGCGATCCTAATGCAGAGAAAGGCAGGTAAGTTGCATGCCATTGCTTATTTTAGTAAGCGTACTACAGCCGCAGAGTCGAAATATCATTCATACGAATTAGAGACTAGCGGTTGTAAACGCGGTAAAACATTTCCGTCATTATTTACATAGCCATAAGTTTGTAGTAGTTACTGATTGTAACTCCCTTCAGTCAACTCGGAAGAAATTGGATTTGACGCCTCGAGTCCACAGAATATGGTGGGCATTCCTCCAGGGTTTTGACTTTGACTTTTGCATGTTAATGGTAAGCGTATAGCACATGCAGACTTCCTTTTACGGAACCATTTGCCGGATTAAGGGACGCAAACACATAAACTTCAGGTAGAGTCTAAGCAAATTAATATTACTGAGATAACTACTAATTGACTTATTGATTTCATAAGTTTACGCGAATATTGTTCATTGTTTTAAACACTTACGGATTTTGTCTTGTCACTTACTAATTGACTGTTAGCTGAACAACAACGTGATGACAAAATTAACAAGTTGATTAGTGACCTTAAAGATAACAAGTTGTCAGATGATATTGCAAAGAATTACGAATTTAGATCAGGTGTTTTACATCGTAAAATACAGCGTCGTGGCAAGTCCGGTTTCTTACCTATCATACGGTATACCTAGATCTTTAAGATGGTCTGTCATTAATAGTGTCCATGAGGGATTGATGCATCTGGGATGGGAGAAAACCTTAGAGAAAGTGTATGAGCTTTATTAGTTCGATAAAATGACTAAGTACGTGAAAAAATTGCATCACATGTAAAATTTTAAAGACACAGTCTGGCAAAATTCAAGCCGAATTACACCCCATCCCAAAGGTAGCGATTCCTTGGCACACTATACACATGGACGCCACCAGGAAGCTTAGTGGTAAAAGTGACAGCAAGGATTTTAAGGATAATTGCGATTCTGTAAACATCAAGCTACACCTTATCGCAACAGGTAGCTCTCGGGCAAACGGTCAGATTGAACGTATAATGAGCACTTTAAAGGCCATGCTTACTAGTACACGAGACCAAGACTAGTAAACGATCGTAGCAGGAAGCTCTACCCGACGTACAACTAGCTTTAAATTGCTCCCAGTACAGGTTCGAGTCCTCTAGAATTACTTATGGGGAAGGTTGTTAGGCCTGCAGATATTCTGTTAGCTAGTGATGTAGAGCCCGAAGTCGATTTTATTGCCGCACTCCAAGCAATAGAGAATATGACTAAGAATGCTCAGTACGACAAAATACGTTTTGATAATACTAATGCCAAGCTAAATCCATTTTCTATATGCGATTATGTTTTGCTCAAAAACGAGGAACGGAACCAAACCAAGTTAGATCCTAAGTATAAGGGTCCTTTTAAGGTAATAGATATCTTTGAGGGTAACCGTTACATGTTACAAGGCTTGAACTCAAACAGGACGTACAAGTATGCCCATGACAGACTTCGTAGAATGCCTGAACCTATTGACCTTGAGGGTCACCACTCTGACGATGACTGTGCTGTGCCGTCTACTAGTTCTAGTTGAAATTGTAAATTAGCGATAAGTTGTACTTTTATGATGCCTGTGGTTGTCGATGGCTTGATCCGACGCTGGCCTTCCACCTGGTTATCATGGTTTTTGGATGCTAAAGGTTGTCCACGTCATTGGTCGGACGCTGATTTAGTTATCCAGGTTTTCGGATGCTATAGGTTGTCCACGTCATTGGTCGGACGCTGATTTAGTTATCCAGGTTTTCGGATGCTGTCGGTTGTCCATGCCGTTGATCGGACGCTGTTCAGTTATCCTAGTGCGGTCGGATGCTGTCGGTTGTCCATGCCGTTGATCGGGCGCTGTTCAGTTATCCTAGTGCGGTCGGATGCTGTGGGTTGTCCATGCCGTTGGTCGGACGCTGGTTCAGTTATCCTAGGTGTTGGTTGTCTAAGGCTTGATCAGACGCTTGTCCAGTTAATTTATGTGAGGCTGTCCATGTCATGTTCAGACGCCGCGCCGAATCAAAAGAAATAGTGTAATTTCAATTTAAATCGAATCTGACTGCTAATTTTAGTGCGTTTCGTTTGTTGAACAATTTCGCTTTTTATAGAGAATCTCAATTTTATTTTCTGTTTGTAATAGATAGTTAAGACTATTCTCGAATTGTTAAATCAGGTTGGCCGAGTCGTGACTTCAATCACTGCTGGACCTTGTTTCTTATTTTCAGGTAGTTCACACGAGGACGTGTGAGAAGTCACGATGGCCGTGTCGAAGCGTTAAGAAATAAGAAGTTTATTTGTTTGTTATTAATCCATTTGTGTTAGTTTTTAAATAAGAAGTTTTGTTATAATTTCATTTGATTATTTATTACGAAATTAGCTGGCAACGTCAAGCGGTTAGCTTGAGCGAGGTCACCCCAGAATCGTCATGACAACGAACAAACAGTGAGAATAGAGGGAGTGTCAAAATATCATGCGACGGTCTAGCAGATGAACTCGCTACGTTCCCGGTTATTTTCAAGTAAATAAATTATTACTGTTTATAGTAATCGTAGATCATGTGCGATAATGAATCTCTCGACCACCCCCCGTTATATATTATTATATATATAAAAGAAAGTCGTGTTAGTTACACCATTTATAACTCAAGAACGGCTGAACCGATTTGGCTGAAAATTGGTAGGGAGGTATCTTAGAACCAGGAAAAGGACATAGGATACTATTTATCGCGGGAAAATGTACGGTTCCCGTGGAATACTGTATTTACGCTTTTACGTAAAAACTACTTAACCGATCATCATGAAATTTGGCACAGATATAAAGTAGACTACGAGGAAGAACATAGGTTACTCTTTATTGCATAAAAATGTACGGTTCCCGTGGAATACAGTATTTACACTTTTACGTAAAAACTACTTAACCGATCATCATGAAATTTGGCACAGATATAAAAAAGACTACGAGGAAGAACAAAGGTAACTCTTTATTGCATAAAAATGTACGGTTACCGTGGAATACTGTATTTACGCTTTTACGTAAAAACTACTTAACCGATCATCATGAAATTTGGCACAGATATAAAGTAGACTACGAGGAAGAACATAGGTTACTCTTTATTGCATAAAAATGTACGGTTCCCGTGGAATACAGTATTTACACTTTTACGTAAAAACTACTTAACCGATCATCATGAAATTTGACACAGATATAAAAAAGACTACGAGGAAGAACATAGGTTACTCTTTATTGCATAAAAATGTACGGTTCCCGTGGAATACTGTATTTACGCTTTTACGTAAAAACTACTTAACCGATCATCATGAAATTTGGCATAGATATAAAGTAGACTACGAGGAAGAACATAGGTTACTCTTTATTGCATAAAAATGTACGGTTCCCGTGGAATACTGTATTTACGCTTTTACGTAACTTTTACCCGATCATCATGAAATTTGTTATAGATACAAAGTAGACCACGATATGTGGCATATTCACGGATCGGAAGACCATCTGCGTTATTTATTCTTGCACCTGATAATAAAACGAAAAATGTCGTCTATTACAAGATGCTTTACTGAAGATTGCAACCCATGCACCAAAATACATGGCCCATTTTAACAATCATTAAAATAATTGATTTCTTTTTAATTATGTCTATTATCCTAATGAGAAATTACACTTAATGAAATCCAAAATCTGCTTATTTATTGCCTCTAAGGCAGAACAAAGTTTGCCGGGTCAGCTAGTATATAATAAATAGTGGAACTAACACGACTTTCTTTTATTTAATACTAGCTGTCCCGACACACGTCCTATGTCCTTTTCCTGGTTCTAAGATACCTCCCTACCAATTTTCAGCCAAATCGGTTCAGCCGTTCTTGAGTTATAAATGGTGTAACTAACACGACTTTCTTTTATATATATAAAAGTAGACCACGATATGTGGCATATTCACGGATCGGAAGACCATCTGCGTTATTTATTCTTGCACCTGATAATAAAACGAAAAATGTCGTCTATTACAAGATGCTTTACTGAAGATTGCAACCCATGCACCAAAATACATGGCCCATTTTAACAATCATTAAAATAATTGATTTCTTTTTAATTATGTCTATTATCCTAATGAGAAATTACACTTAATGAAATCCAAAATCTGCTTATTTATTGCCTCTAAGGCAGAACAAAGTTTGCCGGGTCAGCTAGTATATATATAAAAGAAAGTCGTGTTAGTTACACTATTTATAACTCAAGAACGGCTGAACCGATTTGGCTGAAAATTGGTAAGGAGGTATCTTAAAACCAGCAGGCTTAGCATGCGCTTAGAAGAAACAACGAAGAATAGAAAATATGACAGATTGAAGAAACATTAATACCATTCGGAGCAAAATAGGTCTTATTATAAGGTAGCAAGGTCGATATATCATCGTTATGAGAAATAACGTTTCTTTTCTTCCCGAGCATGAGCGCACAAAATGGCCTGTTTTGACAGCTAAAGTAGAAACGTTTTCTTAATTTAATGTCAACAGCTGGACCGATTTAGCTCATTTTGGTCTCGAGATCATTGCGGAAGTGAATATTGGAAAAGTTGTAGTTTGTAGGAGTAGGTGTAGGTGTAGTAATTTCAGTTCATATTTAGGACAGAACAACGTGTGTCGGGACAGCTAGTATTAAATAAAAGAAAGTCGTGTTAGTTCCACTATTTATTATATACTAGCTGACCCGGCAAACTTTGTTCTGCCTTAGAGGCAATAAATAAGCAGATTTTGGATTTCATTAAGTGTAATTTCTCATTAGGATAATAGACATAATTAAAAAGAAATCAATTATTTTAATGATTGTTAAAATGGGCCATGTATTTTGGTGCATGGGTTGCAATCTTCAGTAAAGCATCTTGTAATAGACGACATTTTTCGTTTTATTATCAGGTGCAAGAATAAATAACGCAGATGGTCTTCCGATCCGTGAATATGCCACATATCGTGGTCTACTTTGTATCTATAACAAATTTCATGATGATCGGGTAAAAGTTACGTAAAAGCGTAAATACAGTATTCCACGGGAACCGTACATTTTTATGCAATAAAGAGTAACCTATGTTCTTCCTCGTAGTCTACTTTATATCTATGCCAAATTTCATGATGATCGGTTAAGTAGTTTTTACGTAAAAGCGTAAATACAGTATTCCACGGGAACCGTACATTTTTATGCAATAAAGAGTAACCTATGTTCTTCCTCGTAGTCTTTTTTATATCTGTGTCAAATTTCATGATGATCGGTTAAGTAGTTTTTACGTAAAAGTGTAAATACTGTATTCCACGGGAACCGTACATTTTTATGCAATAAAGAGTAACCTATGTTCTTCCTCGTAGTCTACTTTATATCTGTGCCAAATTTCATGATGATCGGTTAAGTAGTTTTTACGTAAAAGCGTAAATACAGTATTCCACGGTAACCGTACATTTTTATGCAATAAAGAGTTACCTATGTTCTTCCTCGTAGTCTTTTTTATATCTGTGCCAAATTTCATGATGATCGGTTAAGTAGTTTTTACGTAAAAGTGTAAATACTGTATTCCACGGGAACCGTACATTTTTATGCAATAAAGAGTAACCTATGTTCTTCCTCGTAGTCTACTTTATATCTGTGCCAAATTTCATGATGATCGGTTAAGTAGTTTTTACGTAAAAGCGTAAATACAGTATTCCACGGGAACCGTACATTTTCCCGCGATAAATAGTATCCTATGTCCTTTTCCTGGTTCTAAGATACCTCCCTACCAATTTTCAGCCAAATCGGTTCAGCCGTTCTTGAGTTATAAATGGTGTAACTAACACGACTTTCTTTTATATATATAAAAGTAGACCACGATATGTGGCATATTCACGGATCGGAAGACCATCTGCGTTATTTATTCTTGCACCTGATAATAAAACGAAAAATGTCGTCTATTACAAGATGCTTTACTGAAGATTGCAACCCATGCACCAAAATACATGGCCCATTTTAACAATCATTAAAATAATTGATTTCTTTTTAATTATGTCTATTATCCTAATGAGAAATTACACTTAATGAAATCCAAAATCTGCTTATTTATTGCCTCTAAGGCAGAACAAAGTTTGCCGGGTCAGCTAGTATATATATAAAAGAAAGTCGTGTTAGTTACACTATTTATAACTCAAGAACGGCTGAACCGATTTGGCTGAAAATTGGTAAGGAGGTATCTTAAAACCAGCAGGCTTAGCATGCGCTTAGAAGAAACAACGAAGAATAGAAAATATGACATATTGAAGAAACATTAATACCATTCGGAGCAAAATAGGTCTTATTATAAGGTAGCAAGGTCGATGTATCATCGTTATGAGAAATAACGTTTCTTTTCTTCCCGAGCATGAGCGCACAAAATGGCCTGTTTTGACAGCTAAAGTAGAAACGTTTTCTTAATTTAATGTCAAAAAGTCCCACAGTAACGTCAACCACTCCACATCATGGCGGACCTAGACAAAAAGTTTCTTTACGTTGAGTCATATACTTGAATATTTGTTCGTTTTTGACAGAAGATTTCCCGGCAACCATTTTAAAAATATGGCGGTTTAGAAATGTTGACTTCTATTGACGACCTTGTTATCATGGATTAAGAACTATTTTGCAATGAACTGTTTTGGATAGAATATTTCTACTTAAAATGTATTTCTATGGATCGCCATGCTAAGCCTGCAGGAAAAGGACATAGGATACTTTTTATCCCGTTTCAGAGGGACTCAAAACTCAAGAACAGCTGGACCGATTTAGCTCATTTTGGTCTCGAGATCATTGCGGAAGTGAATATGTTCTTCCTCGTAGTCTACTTTATATCTGTGCCAAATTTCATGATGATCGGTTAAGTAGTTTTTACGTAAAAGCGTAAATACAGTATTCCACGGGAACCGTACATTTTTATGCAATAAAGAGTAACCTATGTTCTTCCTCGTAGTCTTTTTTATATCTGTGTCAAATTTCATGATGATCGGTTAAGTAGTTTTTACGTAAAAGTGTAAATACTGTATTCCACGGGAACCGTACATTTTTATGCAATAAAGAGTAACCTATGTTCTTCCTCGTAGTCTACTTTATATCTGTGCCAAATTTCATGATGATCGGTTAAGTAGTTTTTACGTAAAAGCGTAAATACAGTATTCCACGGGAACCGTACATTTTCCCGCGATAAATAGTATCCTATGTCCTTTTCCTGGTTCTAAGATACCTCCCTACCAATTTTCAGCCAAATCGGTTCAGCCGTTCTTGAGTTATAAATGGTGTAACTAACACGACTTTCTTTTATATATATAGATAACTAACTCAATAAAGGCTGAGCCAATTTGGCTGAAAATTGGTGGGGAGCTATCTTAAAACCAGGAGAAGAACATATTATGATACTTTTTATCCCGTTCCCGCGGGACTCAAAACTCGAGAACGGCTGGACCGATCTGGCTCATTTTGGTCTTGAAACAATTGCGGACGTTCAGGGAAGGTTTAAACGGTGAGAAATATTGAAAAAGGAGTAGTTATAGTCATGTATCCAGTTCATATTTAAGACAGAACAACGTGTGTCGGGACAGCTAATAAGTTAATTAAAATCAACTTTGTATTTCTCTTCATACAATTTCAACTGCTCATGCTGTGACGTCAGTCGTGCACCATTATTTTGTATACAGTGTTCCATTTTTTGCATAGAGTGCTCTCCAACAATATCACTTTTGCGATGACTGTATTTCGTCAACGATTGATCGTAAATATGCAAAGTACAAAGACAATAATTCGTGGCTTACTATGTAGTATGTACTTTTCGAAAAGTCAATAAAATCACTATGTATGTTCCTCATTATGTAGAGAAGTAAAGGCACCAACTGAGTCTTGTTGGCCATATTTCAATAGTTTTATCTCGGACGTGCAGGAACATAACGTAGTGACCACGTTTATGATCCTTATTGATTATAACGTTATCCCCAAGAACACGAGCATCCGTTCATATAATATAACTGGGAAGATGTATCGCACCGTAAACGGTACATTATGCTCCGAGATGAGACATCCTGATAAATGTGGCGGCAAATGTTGTGGGACGCAAAAAATATTTCGCCAAAATTACACACTTGACAAGGTAACGGCAGGGAAACAATGTGCGAGGAAGACAGCCGTGATAAAAGGAATCTCCAATGATTTCGAGAGTAAGGAACATTTTGCATTTAAAACCAAAGATTTTAAAACTCAAGATATAGACTATGACGTACATTTAACAGAATAAATCTTCATACAGTAAAAAGATACGCCATCTTGGTTTTTTACCATACTTAAAATATCAGAAATCTTGTTTTCACCATACATCAAATGTCAAAATGGCCCGAATTGTGGCCATTTTGACAGACACTTTTTGCCTCAACATGCCTCCTCTATAATATATACGTCTATGTTTATAACATGTTTCAACTTTCATGAATTATATTGTATGAAGCACCAAGGGCAAAGAATATATATTACTAACGTAAAGGCGCGTACACGCGTGTACACGCGCCGGCGCTTGCAACGGTTTGACTTGAAGCCGGTTTCATACATAACTGGCGCCCGCGCCGGATCTACGTTCCAACCGGTGCGTCGACACGCGCCTTTATGGTTTTATCATACCCGTCCGTCCGTCTTCGGCTTACCGCCCAAACGGAAAGTACTAGAAATATGAAACTTTTCATCGATTTATTATTTACTACGTCGATTAAGTGTTAAAATAAAATCACCGAAAAATGTATTTTTTGAGGGGATGATTTTTTTTCGCATCTAACCCATGTGTGAGGTATCATAAGATAGGTCTTTTGAAAACATTATCTCTCTCTCTCTCTCTCTCTCTTTCTCTTCTAGTGTAGTAAAGTTCAATTTTGAAATTGCAGTGCTTTGTCGCGCTTTCTTCGTCGCTTTGTCTTGTTTCGGTGTGAGCTGATGCTGTTTACAGCGACAAATTATGAAGCCGTATAAATTAATGTTTACTTTACAGATCCAAGTATTTTTAGACACCTAAGCTATGTGTTAAGCGTGTGTTGATAGCTAAAATAATTTCAAAGGCAATCTCGTTCAATAATAACCCCCATTCAGTAGTAGGCTCTTCACTTCTAAGGGCCTTTGCACACTTTTAAAACACGCTTGCGATGCTCGTTATTGCTACGTTGTCCCATATTTAGAGCAAATTCTAAACAAAATCTATACATTTTTGTATTCTACTGTAATTTGATTACTACAAAGGAAATAAACTAACTGCTAAAGTTATCAACTTCAAGTCTGAAAACTGCGTATGAAAGAGGATTACTTTATAAACTTTAACAATTTGCAAAACCAGAAAAAATATAAGGACTTAGCGCGTAGAGCTTTTATATTTTAGTTACCTACTATGCCAAAGATATTATAACCGAATACATCTTGCCAAAATGCCAAATTTCGCAGGAACCGTACATTTTGCCGAAATAAAAAGTAACCTATGTCCCTTCCCGTGGTCTACTCTACATCTGTGCCAAATTTTATCAAAATCGGTCCAGTAGTTTCGGTACCTATTCGATGCAAAAGAACAAACAAACTTTTCCTCTTTATTATATTAGTATAGATATAATAAACGTTAATTCTGTATAATATCGGGATACAAGTAGCCTATATTAAAGCAGAATATGTTAGCAGAATCTAGATTGAAATCTAAAAGGACTATTCTGCTAATTATATCCTACAATAATAAATAGAATTACGGTCCAGTTCCGATATGTTAAAACTGCAAAATGGTATTCTTATAAACGTCAAACCAACGTCAAGCCGTTTTGATTGGGCCAAAAATCCAAAAATCTGTTTATGATATCAATACGATTCATTTATAGTAGGCAAACGGACTGATTTTTTTATTGCATAAATGAATAGTACTCTTAAATATGAGTAACTTCTCAGAAGAAACTGTATATCAAAAGTTAATATTTTCAAAGGTACAGCGATTTGTATACAAAATTTCGCGAGTCTTTATACCAAAAAATTTTTTTTTTTGTGAAATTGGTAAACAAAACCTACATCATTAGTTTACTTACATCAAATACAAAAACATTCATTATGGTAAGTATGAACTTAAACGCACAAATATCGGAGATATTTACAAATATATTCCTGCGGCCATATACTTCATATACTACTTCATATACTATAACCTACAAGTGAAGTTATTTGTAGATCGACTTTAGTATGGAGCGTTTTTAGGAGGCTCGCGAAATTTTTTATACAAATCGCTGTACCTTTGAAAATATTGACTTTTGATATACGGTTTCTTCTGAGAAGTTACTCATATTAAAGAGTAGGTACTATTCATTTATGCAATAAAAAAAATAGTCCGATTGCCTATTCAATATCAGTAAAATGAAAGTGTAAGCTAATTACGAGAATTGGGGTTCAGAACCTAAACAATAACTGACCAAATTTCGTCGGAATCCATTCAGTAATTTTTGCGTGAAAGACTACCTATCAGACATCCCTCCAACCATCCATCCATCCATCCATCCATCCTCAAAAACTTTCATGCTCATATACAAAAAAGTAGATATCAGATTTTATGCATTTGTATATTTGCATAATATGCAAATGCATTGCATATATTAACTTTTTTTTCATTATGCACATTTCGTGCATATTAGTAGCGAGAAAGCTGGAAACAATAAACCTTTCTCTGTTTAAATCAATAGAAATACTGGAAACAGTGATCGAACTCGCCAACGTTCTTCCTAATTCAATATCTGAAAAGATTCGCACAAAGCTGGACGTTATTTTGCGCAAAAATCCAAGTCTTGAAGACTTAAGAACTTTAATGCCTACATCAACGGCACAGGTCATATTCTGCCTAAACAGTCTCCAGATATGGCGCCAAAATTTAAATTTTGTCCCAATGACGTCAGCTGATGTAGAAAGGTCATTTGTTTCATAATAAAAGAATAAAAATAGATCAAGGAGCGAGACGCGTTGTAACTGTATTTACCCGACTACGGCGAAACCAAAAGGAAGGGTTATTTTGGCAGTCTATGTTTGTAATTTTATATGTAACATACATACAAAAATACAAACATAGACTGCCTGTTTGTTCCACCACCACTGGTCCGATTTTAATAAATGAAGTGTCAGTAGATCGTAATAATAATAACCTAACCTAACCAAGAGTATGTCAGGACATGTCTAAGGAGGGTTCCGTAACTATAAACGCGTAATATGCTTTTTTTTAATTACTCCAAAAGTTACTGTCCGATTTGGTTCACAATAATTTTCCTAAAGAGTTTTTAGCTTGATCTATCAGCATGGAAATTTGCAAGTTTCTATCTCCTATAGATTAAAAATGCTAGGGGGGGGGACCAACTTACAAACTACTTTGGAGACCGATTACTCGAAAATGGTCAACTTTATAAAAAAGTAACGTATGAAACCTTTATTTTAAAAGACCTATTCTACGATACCCCACACGATGGGGTAGAGTGAAAAAATATTTTTCATCCCCACTTCACATGTATGGAGAGCAACCCCTAAAATATAAAATTATTATTTTTTTATGATCCCGAAACCGTGATCTATACATAATCTATAACTGCACCAAATTTCATCAATTTATATTCATAATTACAGGAGCTAGAGGCGCGGACAGACAGACAGACAGACGGACAGAGCGAAACTATAAGGGTTCCTTAAGTATTACGGAACCCTAAAAACCCGGGTATCATGGCTAAATTATTTACGTAGTCTGGTAATAGTTTTTTTTATATATATATAAAAATTATATGTATTTACTAAGACGAGATATTTCACAGACTAATCTGTTATTTTTGGCAGGTTTCCACTGCTCCTGATGATGATCGCGTACTGCCAGATCGTGCGAGTGCTATGGCGGTCCGACAATATCCCCGGACACACGGAGTCGCACAAGCTGTGCCAGACGGGCCAAACCAACTGTAAGTTAAAATATATTATTAACTTATGATTATATTTTTCTACTTATAAATTGACGCCACTTATAATAATAATTGACATTGAATAGACGCCACGGTGATCCAGCTTGGCTCTCGGCTCCGGAGGTCTTAGGTTTGAATCCCACGTTGGTACAAAAAGAAAAAAGTAGAGTCAGGCTCTACTTTGCGGAAATTCATAGCATACAATTTAATTAATATTATATCTAGTAATATCCCATGAATAATCCCCACAACCTGCAAGCAAATGTGTGATTGCACGCATAGATAAGCATGCATGCATTTTTTCGCGGATATTGCTAGAATCTGGATGTTATATTAATTAAATTGTAAGAAAAAGTTGTTCTCAAGTCTGGTTAAGATAATACAGGCTTATCGTTTGATTTGACCATGACAGTGCATCGCTTACTCTTGTAAAAAGTAGGTCCTGTGCCTGATCTCTGTCGATCGTGTCGGTTATCCGCCCCAGTGGGTTACAAGAGTAAAGGAAGAGCGAGGGCTCTTGTGCACTGCACACACACTTGGGCACTATAAAACAGCTTCAAATTATCAATATTACAAAATAGATGCATTAATATTAGTCCACTGTAATAATATTTATGGCCAATTTCATTGACTACGAAACGGCAAAACTTGCAAATGAACAGCTATTGTAAAGCTCATTTACAAGACGATTAAAAAAAACTTAGGCCTTTTAAATCCATTAATGGATGATTTATACAGTATTCTCCGAGCGAAGTAACCACTCTTGAAATACTGTAGTGCCTGGGACAGTTGGTTTATAAATGTCGTATGGTTGCCCAAGCACGGCATTCTCACAACATAGTTAGCCTAGTCCATAGGAATGAACTGGTCAATACGTCTGGGGCCAACAGTGTGCGGGTTTCCTCACGATGTTTTCCTTCACCGTTAGAGCGTCCGTATAATGTACTTGAGATCTGAAAAAGTCTCATTGGTACACGCCACAACCTGGGATTCGAACCTGCACTCTCTCGAGTGCGAACCAAACGGTCTACCCACTAGGCCATGGAGCTCTATACAACAAGACGATTAGAAAACCGATAAAAATTAGATCAGTTACTTATTTTATTTTTTTATTGAGAGATTTATCAGTTACATACTATTATTATTACGAAACATTAAATAAAAACACAACGTAAATTAGTTTCAGATTGAGAAATAGATTCAATTTAAAGGCTTCGAACTAAATAAGGTGGCGGTGAATTGAGCAATTAGGCCACCGACGTACTACGCGTTTTTAATTAAGGCTGTAAACTCACAGAGATATTTTATCGTGTAATTAGAATCGGCCTTCTATTAACGATCGCATAAAGTCCTTTTATAATGTTGAAATTTGACGCTTCCCTACTATATATTTGAAATCCCTATTATATATTCCCTACTACGAGTATATTATATTCGAAAAGACGAACATGATTTAATAAAGGTTTATAATTACATAACAATAATTAATACCATTGAAAACTTTATTAATAACTAGCTTATGCTCGCGGCTCCGTCCGCGTAAATACAGTATCCCATAGGAACACTGTAATTTTTCGGGATAAAAAGTACTCTATGTGTAATGCAGATCATAAATTACTATAGTGCGATTCAAATGAGAATAGGATCGAGTCGGCGCCATATTGTTTCGAATTTAGACTGTTATGATAGTTAAATTTATGTTTACATAATAATTGATTACTATTTATCGTTTTTATTTAAATTTTGAAACGCGTTTCACCACATCAAATTTCATCAAAATCCATTTCGTATTTTTTGCGTGAAAGAGTACAAACATTCCCATCCAATATACATACATCCTCATCAACTTTCAGTTCATAATAGTAGCAGGACTATTGGCACAGTAACTATTTAGTAATCTGTGCTATAAGTAATTAATGAGGCTTTCGAGTAAAGTAGTGCTGTATATATATTCGGGTAAATATGTTATTGTTGCATAAGCTACCCTACGCAGCGACATATTGGCAAAGAATATTATATATTACTAAGATTGGGTAATATAGCTAAGCATTTTATAACGCATGTTGTTGACGAATATTGCCGTAAATTTTAGGACGTGTTGTTGACGAATATTGCCGTAAATTTTAGCACGTGTTGTTGACGAATATTGCCGTATATTTCAGCACGTGTTGTTTACAAATTATACTGTTATATATTAATTTCAAACTAATTGCATCGAAACGTCTTGATCGACACCAACACAAATAAGCACTTAGCGTCAAAGACAGCGACGTCGTCATATTAATTCAATATTTACGGTAAAATGATGAATTTGCATAACCTTGTTGTAGGTAAAACAACTTCGATTAAAATTATTAATGACAGAACGTTACAAACAAACATGTAAACGAATATTAATTTTTATGTTAAGGTTAATTCACACCGAAAGGAAACGATACGCGACATGGCGTTTCATTATTAAGATAGCCATTCAAAATTGAATTTTATTTATCACACAAGAAGATACATGTTTCATTGTAAAAGTTCGAACGCCATGTGAATAAAGTGAAATTTGCAATAAATATCTTAAAAATGCAGCAGCGTCGTGTATCGTTGCGGTGTAATTTGACCCATCAGGGTATCCATCATGATAATATAATATAATTTAATCCGATAACAATTAAAGTAATCGAGTAGGTAATGCGAGTAAAAACACATAAATTACTTACGTTAATTTAAATTAATAATTACTTCACTCGATCAAGTTGCATTCGATAATTTCGACGGCGAAGTTCGAATACAAAATGTATGGGATTTGACATAAGTCATAGCAAACGACATGTCACTTAGCGATGACTTATGTACTTTCCTGTTGTTTTACTTACAAATTCCTTGACTTTCCCATACATTTTTGATTTCGAGGTTCGCCGTCGAAATGATCGAATTTATCTTGACTAAAGGCCCAGGTATTTTATCATTAAGGATGACGTGACACACAAATTTCCAATTGAGTGCTTAAATAAATTCGACGTTGACGGTACAGCAAAAAGACATAGAAAAAAGATTTAATCACGTAGCCCGCAAGGCTGAGTGCTTCGAGAATGTGGGGTACAATTTTATACGTTATTCGAAGATAAATTTGTTGTGACGTTAACAAAAGTAGCTGTGAAGTTGTATCATGCTAAAATCGTAAAGTACGAGCGTGGGCGGCCGTCAAAATGTCACCGGCGGCGGCGTGGTGCGTGCCGAATTACACAACTTAGTTTGGCTTTCTGCCTTAGGGCAAATTCACACCGTGAAGATACGCGACGGTTCGCGGTGCTTTTAAGATAGCTATTCAATATTAAACTTTATTCACTTCACAAAAAGATACACGTTTGACGTTTCTTATGAAATCAGTCATACACAACATACACTGCACATATATAACAGCCTCCGTGGTCTAGTGGTTAGAGCATTGGCTCTCGACTCGGAGGTCGTGGGTTCGATTCCCGCATTGGAACAACAAAAAACGTTGTTTCCAAGTTTGGTTAGGACAATGCAGGCTGATCACCTGATTGTCTGACAAGAAAGATGATCCATGCGTCGGATGGGCATGTAAAAAGTCGGACCTGCGCCTCATCTCTCGTCAGTCGTGTCGTCACTGGATTACGAGAGTAAAAGAAGAGAGAGTGCTCTTGAGTACTGCGCACACACTTGGGCACTATAAAATTACTCCTGCGTAACTGGTCTGGTTTCAATTAAACCAGCCACCGTCACCGAGATCGGTGGGGAGTTATTATTAGAGATGTCACGAATATTCGGCAACTATTCGGTTTTTTTTCAGAATTTTTTGGTAGCAAACGAGTAATCGTAACATTTACGATGAAAAGCGTAAGCTTTTCATCGTAAATGTTACCAGCCTCAGAAAATAACCTCTCACTATACACTTACACGCTAGTCGTCGCCTGCTGCGCCAACGCAACGAGGAAAAGATATTTGAATTTTGAACTCTTACAATGGAACGTGTATATTCTTGTGTTATGAATAAAGTTCAATTTTGAATGGCTATCTTAATAATGCAGCGCCATCGCGCCGTTTCGTTCGGTGTGAATTGATCTTAAAGCCCAAATAAAGTCAAAAATACCGCGGCTTCATGATATTTCGTTAGTACGTATTTCGTGGATCGGAACGCAAATATTAATTGAAGAATGTTCGGGTAGTTTGAACAACTTCAACAAATAGGACAACTGACACCTCAGTTCTCCCGTGGCTACGGCTGCTGGAAAGTAGCCAAAACGTCGGGAAAAAGAAGAAGTGCACTAAGATACAATCCGAATAATATTCGCGATATAAGAAATCAACACAGTGTTATATCTGGCAGTAGGCGCGAAAAAACATACCTACAACTTGCAAGCAAATGTGTGCTACATAAAATATTAGTTAAAATTGTATGCTATAGACTAGCTGTAACCCGCGGCTCCGCACGCGTAAATATAGTATCCCTCGGGAACTCTGTACTTTTTTGATATAAAAAGTAGCATAGGTAATATGTTCTTATCCATAGTCTAAACTACTACCATACCAAACATCAAAATCCTGTCAGTAGTTTATGCGTGAAAGAGTAACAAATCACATCCTCACAAACTTTCACATTTACAATATTAATAGGTCCATCCATCCATCGTCACAGACTCTCACATTTATAACATTAGTAGGATTTCTGCGAAGTAACGTCTGATTCTATTAACGATAGGAAACTTGGTTAATCGGGGAAGCTCAACATCTCCACTGGCTGTTGTGTTCTTTGATGTTTTATTATCTGGGTCGAAATAAAAGAGAACTTAGAGCAGTATTTGCAAGATTAATTCAACGCCGCAATAGAAACCACAACTGCCCATAAAAGCTTCTAAGTTTTGATTAAAACGGAACACAGGTGAACACTTAAAACGCTAGCATTGTCACAGACACGTTGTTTTTTACTACTACACTTAGTAGTTTCCGTGACTTCGCCTGCCTTAATATAGTACTGCGATCGCTGCAGAATAATTGCACGTATTATCTAAGTATCTGGGTAATCCAGCTTTGCTCGGAGTTCTGATAAATAAAAAAAAAGATTCACATACAGACATATAATCACGCCTTTTTCTCGTAGGGGTAGGCAGAGCCGCCTGTTTCCCGTAGGGGTAGGCAGAGACCACTTCTTTCCACTTGCTACGATCCTTCCATACTTGTTTCGCTTCATCCACTTTCATTCTTACCATCCATTCCTCCTCTTACATTCAACGTAGCGAAGCGGCTCTCCATGGGCCACTTTTCGCCTTCGCGAGGAACGAGACGTGATGGGTGGCGAACCACATCGCCGCTATTTTGGATAATTAAATTATTTTTTACGATTATCCATTGCGTTCCCACGGATTGGCGGAGAGGATAGGAATAGGGAAAGGGAAGGATAGGTGGTGTGGAAAGGAAGATTGGTAAGTTAGAGTGGGAAATAGGAAATGTAGGATATTATCGCCCAGGACGGCAAGGGATAGGACAGTAAAAGCTAGGGAAGCCGGGGTCGCATACCCGTATACTATACCATAGCTACCGAACAGGTAAGTTGGGATGAGTATCCCATGACATGACATAAAAAGATTTACAGAAACATTTATCTGACCGGGATTCGAACACACCACATTTTCGAACATGGTCAAAATTATACATACGCATATCAAACTGAAATGGAAGTTGACAATGAGCATGGCAGGCAGACAAACATAATGGAGTCGAAAGTATTGATAGATCGATTTTTCTCCCCAAAACTCCTTGCAGATTTCATGGTAATACTTGCAGCCGTTTCCGAGAAACCGATTATAAATATGTATATGTCACCGTAAAATTGTAAAAACCGTTAGATTTTAATATTACTAGAGATATTATAATATGCTGACAGATTGTCAAATATAAATTTCTCCATACAATTGTACGCATTATTTTTTGTTATAATTAGTATTATGAAAAAGCAAACAAATATGGCGGCACGGGGCACATACTGTTTAACTTATCGGCACGGTAAATATTACAATATAACGAAAAATAATGCGTACAATTGTATGGAGAAATTTGTATTTGACAATCTCTCAGCATATTATAATATCTCTAGTAATATTACAATCTAACGGTTTTTACAATTTTACGGTGACATATACAAGATTGTCTCGTTTAGAGCTTAAGATTTTGATTGTTTCTTCACATTTTGTTAATGACACTACAATTATAATAATAATAATCTTCTGACGTAAAAATATAACCTTAACACATTTACAATATTATAAGTAAAACCTTACTGAGTAAAAACGTTGCCGTCTGATGAAAATTATTATGCGCTAAATTACGTTTTATAAATTATGTCACCCTTAACCTCCCTTGTAACTTTTATAAGAATATCAAAAGTTTTTATTTTTTGTAACTTCGTTTCACAGATCAAATGAAATCAAGAAAGATACTTGAAACAATTTTAAGGACCGTTTAATAATAGGTAGGTATTATATTTTCAGCTTGAAATATGGTAAAAATTAAAATTGATTATAATTTAAAAAATTTAAAAACCCGACTGCGTAAAAAGTGAACTAAACTAAGTAGGTACATAATTAAAACTGAAAAGAAAAAAACAAGCACTTAGATATCCGGTGGTCTAGAATTCTATAATATATTATTGAATTAATACTATTGGAACATAACAACTAAACAGTCAGGATCCATTGAAAAATTAGATTGGCTGTCGAATAATGGATCCCGACTGTTCAGTTGTTATGTTCCAATAGTATTAATTCAATAATATATATTACAGAATTCTAGACCACCGGATATCTAAGTGCTTGTTTTTTTCTTTTCAGTTTTAATTATGTACCTACTTAGTTTAGTTCACTTTTTACGCAGTCGGGTTTTTAAATTTTTTAAATTATAATTTTTTATTTTATACTTTTTAGTTATGAGTACCTAGCTAGCTATTTACCAGACTGGATTTCCTATCAGCATCAGTACTACATCACTGGAATGTGAGAATGGTTGTTACGCAACTTTATAGATATAGATCCTAAACGGTCAGTCGAATCGAAAAATGTTGAGAGAAAACTAACAATGATTTTTAAATACCTATTCAACGATACCCCACTTGATATAGTTTGTTGACTTTCATTTTTTTCATTTTCACAATATGGCGTCCAGTAGTCGCCATATTGAATTTTCACTAATGTCATGTCCTTAGTGACACTCGCCGGACTAAGAGGAATCGATTGACGTGTGAATCATAAAAATCGGCCCAGGCGTTTGGTCTGTATAGTGCTTCAAAGGAACATACATACATACATACATACATACATACATACATACATACATACATACATAGGCTGATAAACACATTACCACTCCTTTGCGTCGCGCAGTCGGGTAAAAATGAAGTTTCTTTTAATTTAGTTCTTCGGAGTTAGTTAACTTGCTATGATAATAAGCTAGAACTTAAAAATCAATAATAAGAATTTAATTAATAGATTTAACTTTTACTAGAAATGAAATTCCAAAATTATAATAATGTTATCTTTTACTTGTTTGACAATGTTTCTCGTTATTTCTGACAATTCATTAAACATTAATAACGCCATGGTATAAAAGTTTTTTAGTTGGGTATTTTTTTTATATTGTGCTAATATAAACCGGGCAACGTAGGTACCTAAACTCATTTATTCAAATATTATGAAAATTTCAAGAACATTTAGTCTGGAGCAGAGATCTTCCCTAATCTATGAGCTTGTATATTATGCTAATGCCTTGCTGATGTAGATAATAGTGACCTTCGAAGTTAAAGAGGGTTTTATAAGCTATAACTGACGCGTCGTTGGTTTTATTTATAAATAAATGACACATGATCATAAAAAATCTTTAGCGATCAGATCGGACTTCAGAATTATATATAATTCTGAAGAATTATATATAATTCTGAAGTCCGATCTGATCGCTAAAGATAAAAAATATGGCTTTCGTTCTGAAGGTGAGGTGAAGTTTAAAAATTAAATAAAAATGCAGTAAATTTTGATTGAAATTAATTGCCTAATATTTAATCAGATAATTTAACTTTTTTATTATTTCAATAGTTTTATGTTCGTTTTATGGTAGTTTTATTATTTTTTATTTATTCGATTTGACTATTTATTGAAATTTTATGGTTTTTTTTAAGTAATGTTATATAGTTTGTACTTTATTTATCTGGCGTTGTGAAAGGGAACGTTAGTTTTAACACAGGTAAGCTCTGGTTTCCTAGGATAGCGTTTGATATAGCGGCGTAATACGATAAAAGAACATTTTCTATGTAAGTACAAAGGCACGGTTTCCTAGAGGGCGGTAATTGTCACCGTTTTTACACAGAAAATATTAATTCAGCACTGTATTACGGACGATTACGGTTATATGACGGCAACGCTATCTTAGGAAAACAAAGCTTTACCCTGTAGGCTAACCTAGCTAAACTAGCGATTCCGATTCCACTACATGTGAACTATAAAACAATATCACGTAACACTATTACTGTATGTTATAGATTAAGGTTTTATATTGTTGGAGCTAAATAAAGATGATTATAGTACTAGGAGCATGTGTTTATTTAAAGCATTACGGAATTGCGGAAAAGTGGCGCCTGAAAATTTCTGAAACATTTTCTCTTTTTTATCCTTTTCCGCTTAAGCCGGGCTATGTGTACAAACTACGATTTTTTTCTAATAAACTTAAGCTGGGTATAGAAATAAATCCCCTGTCGCTTGAACACTTTCCTGCTAAATTTATTCTAAACTTATTTGCTTAGAACAAATATTTATTTTGTGTCTTTCATAAAACCTACCAAAAAAAACCGTTCTATAAATAAAAGTCGACAATGTACGTTACTAAATGAACAAATTACAAACTATAATCCGATTAAATTAAATTAATTTCAATAAAAACGTTACCAACGTCGTGTAAATGTTAAATCCGTGCAGCAGCTTTAAATGTAGTTAGCTAAAAATGTTCAGAACATTTTTAAAACTTTTAAAAGTACCATTTACCTAATGAAGCGAAGAGAGAAGTAGCTTTATTGAGTTACGAAATGAAAAGTTATATTTTCAAATTGTTAATCTTAAACTTTAAACTAGATAATATTGTTAGTATATTATAATATTACTAGCTGTCCCGGTAATTTACGTACCGCCTTAGAAATAAATTTGTTGACGCACTGACAGCAGCGCCATCTACCGGGTCCAATTGCAAATCTAAACCATTCTTGAATCCACTTGACCACACACAAAAAATTTCATTAAAATCGTTTCAGCCGTTTAGGAGGAGCTCAGTGACAAACACACCCACAAAAAAAATACATACATATAATATTATAAATATAATACAGTTTTTCGAAAACGGCTGCACGTATTACTATGAAACTTCGTAGATATGTTTTGGGAGAGAAAAAACGATCTGGCTAGGTCTATCCCTGGAAAACTGCAATTGCAAAATAATTTCGAATCTGTTATGTCAATCCGATTGGCAGTTTGGTATGCGTATGTATAATTTTCGCAGAAAGCAATGACCAGGACCAGGACAGGACCTTGACCAGGATTCAAACCCTTGAATCCTGGTCAGAATATATTTTGGCGATTCTTTTTTTTATAATTTATCAGAACTCCGAGCAAAACTTGGTTTAAAGTGCTTTAAAAAGTTAGATGTTCCGTTATGTTTTGTTTTTCAAGTTATTCTCAGCAGGCTCTTTCATTTGATACCCATAATTATTGTATGAGTGCATTAAAATGACTGTCGGCCATCTTGGATGTGCCGTCTTGTTGGATTTTCAACTTATTCTCAGCAAGTCCTTTCATTTGATAGCCATATTGTAGGTGTGCATTAAAAATGACTTGTCGGCCATCTTGGATGTTCCGTCTTGTTGGATTTTCAACTTATTCTCAGCAAGTCCTTTCATTTGATAGCCATATTTTAGGTGTGCATTAAAAATGACTTGTCGACTATCTTGGGTGTTCCGCCATGTTGCATTTAAAATGACGTCACTTTATTTTTCGAGTTATTTTGAGCAAACCCTTTTATCCAATAACCATATTGTAGGAGTGCATTAAAAATAGCTTGCCAGGCATCTTGGATGTTCCGCCATGGATTTAGAGAATGACGTCACATGCATTGCATGCTAACAATGCATTGTTATACAAACTAAACGGTACACAAAATTCCAGCTCAATCGGTTGAAGATATATTCTTCAAAATTGAGTTGCAAAATTCCACCGTAACTAATTACATACAAAGCAAGTTAAATAAAAGATTTTAAAATAGGCAGAGTTATTAGAGATACAGTACGTATATTAAAACCGGACTCACGCAGGAAGGGCTTCGTACAAAACGGCAAAAAAAACACGTTTGTTATACAAAAAACGTGATTTTTACTTCCCATGCGGGGCTCCCTTAAATATTTATTGTATTATTTTGTTTTCAGTATTTGCTGTTAGAGACGCAACAGAAATACATCATCTGTAAAAATTTCAATCGGTGGCTCAGTATTAGAGTCCTGTTTTTAGCCCTTGGGTATCTTCGGAACCCTAATAAGTATTTAAGAAATTAGCAAACGCCAGACGGATTGCCTTAATAGGTATGGTAAGCGAATTCTATCACCCATAGATATTCAATACCCGTAACACTAAAAGTTACATCTACAGTTGTTTTGCTAGTTTTGTAAATATTTACCAATGAAACTACGGATACCCAGAGAAAACCATGTGCATTCCGCGAGCTTCTCCAACTTTTATTCTTTATTATATCTCGCCCACACATCTCTCTTTCTCCCATACCCTCTTTACTTCTCTGGCTTTCTCTTTCTATCTCTCACATGGCACAATCTATCCAGGGCTGGCGGCGAGCCGGCGCACCACGCCATCCATCCACGCGAACGCATCAACGGAGGGGCAACTGCGGTCGCGACGCAAGGCGGCCAAGATGCTAGTTGCGGTAGTCGTCATGTTCGCCGTCTGCTACTTCCCCGTGCATCTGTTGTCTGTGCTCAGGTACATATATATTTAAAATTGAGCTTTATTTCCTTCACAAAAAGATATACGTTTCATATGACATCAGCCTGCACATGTCCTATGCAGCGTGGTGCAACTTGACATTCGATCTCTGTCAATGAAATGTGTATCTTATTGTGTAGTGTATACAGTTTAGTTATGAAGAGCTAATAGCTCTTTTTTATGGGCATAATAAAGTTAATTTTGAATCTTAAATGCAGTGCCGCATCGCGTATCGTTTCGTTTCGGTGTAGACTGACCCTACGGTAGCATAAGAGGACTTGTGTGCGCAAGTGTGCGCATACGTGACTATGAGCTGAGAGTAGGTAGGTAAACGCGGGAATTGGGGTTTTGGGCTGAGAATTTAGGAATATTTGGATGATACTAGATCTATGATACTAGATCACTAACCTTTGATGGTGGGCTGGCTGAAGCTGTGGTTCCAGATATGGGCGGATTCTTCTGCAGCAGGCACTACACAACTGAGCGGAGTTTATCGGTAGTTTTATCGCGTGTCGCTAGCGAGCTGAGTTTAGTAGATCGGATCGCACATATCGATGCGCAGACGCGTCACGGGTACTAGTTTCGTGTAATTCGGGATATGCTTCCGGCGCGGGCGAAATCTCAGGAGCAAGTGTTCGTCACTCTCTTGACAGCGCTTTGAGGACTGACAACCAATACTCGTGCGTGATTGGCCGATTTAAACGACCTGTGTGACCAGTTTATAAACGTCAGGACAGGACTGTAAGCCGCCTCGTCATTAGTCTATTCATCTATGTGCCAAATTCCATGGAAATCAGCTAAGCTGTTTCTAAGATCAGCTTTACAAACTTACTAGACAAAAATTACCTAGATAAAAAACACAGCAAACGAATTAGTAATTCAGGTTCTATTTCGAATACACGCCGTTAATCTTTTTCTGTATTAAGTGTACTTCGATAAGGATTAGCAAACAATGGGACTTTATCCTCATTTCTGAATGTCTTTCAGATTTACTAAAGTCCTGACATAAAAGTAATCATTGTGACTATTCGTAGATTTGTCCAGTTTACTAGTTTTATACAACCTATTTGTTTTTATCATCACGAGTTTTTTTTTACGTCGTAGAGCCATGCTTCGGCACGAATGGGCCGGCTCGACCGGAGAAATACCACGGGCTCACAGAAAACCGGCGTGAAACAGCGTTTGCGCTGTGTTTCGCCGAGTGAGTGAGTTTACCGGAGGCCCAATCCCCTACCCTATTCCCTTCCCTACCCTCCCCTATTACCCTATTCCCTCTTAAAAGGCCGGCAACGCACTTGCAGCTCTTCTGATGCTGCGAGTGTCCATGGGCGACGGAAGTTGCTTTCCATCAGGTGACCCGTTTGCTCGTTTGCCCCCATATTTCATTAAAAAAAAAAAAGATCAGCTTTACAAACTTACTAGACAAAAATTACCTAGATAAAAAACACAGCAAACGAATTAGTAATTCAGGTTCTATTTCGAATACACGCCGTAAATCTTTTTCTGTATTAAGTGTACTTCGATAAGGATTAGCAAACAATGGGACTTTATCCTCTGAATGTCTTTCAGATTTACTATAGTACTGACATAAAAGTAATCATTGCGACTATTCGTAGATTTGTCCAGTTCACTAGTTTTATATAACCTATTTGTTTTTATCATGACAAGCTGTAATGAAAGTAATTGTAATAAGTCCTATTCGGTTTATTGGGCTAGATAGCTATGATAAAGCTTAAAGCAGATATCTTTATCTGTCAAATTAATATAGATTACGTGGTTTCGGTCGATAGTATTGCCAGTAATTAATATGCCGGTTTTAATATTCTGAGTTGGATAAGCTCCGTTTACCCTTCTATGTTTCACCGATATCCCACGCTATTACATTACCAGTGTACCTTAGTTTAATATAATAGGAATTACAGAATATTCAACCCTGTTATATGCTATATTATAGATATAACTAAGAAGCTAGAACGATAGAGAAAAACATTTCGCTATGAATATTTATAATGGCTATAAATATTTAACTATATTTTTTAAATCCGGGCTATATAAAATATTTAATACTGGTACCTGCATATTCTTTATTTATCCTACTACTCCGCGGTCTTTTAAAGATGCTTTAAAAATATTGAAAGGCTATATAATATAACTTTATTTATTTACTTTTTATATATATTTTTTTTGTCGAGGATTACTTGATAGTTCGTCTTCTTGTGCCGGGCTCATTTATAAGGGGTCTTAGGCGGGGAACCATGGTCAGGGGCAATGCCTCTCTACATGGAGTAACAACATAACGCCTGTTGGGATCAGCTAGTCTGATATGTTTCTCTTTCCCAGGGTGGTGTACGCACTGCGACAGAGCGAGGTGATGACGTGTATCTCGCTCATTTCCCACGTCATGTGCTACGCCAACTCCGCAGTCAACCCGCTCATCTACAACTTCATGAGCGGTACGTATACACTTCGCTGTTTGCCTACCGCCACCGTCAACGGGACGTCAACGAGAAATACATGACGGCGCGACGTCGAAGTAGCGACACATATGTCACCGTAAAATTGTAAAAACCGTTAGATTGTAATATTACTAGAGATATTATTAAAAGTCGACTGATTGTCAAATAAACATTTCTCCTTACAATTGTACGCATTATTTTTCGTTATATTGTAATATTTACCGTGCCGATTGATTAAACGGCATATTTATTTGATTTTTCTTAATATTAATCAAATCGAAAAAGAATGTGTACAATTGTAAGGAGAAATGTTTATTTGACAATCTGTCGGCTTTTTACAATATCTCTAGTAATATTACAAACTATCGGTTTTACAATTTTACGGTGACACATACAGGAGTTCTGTGTCCAATGCACACCCGTCCCGTCTATCTAATCTCGACCAGAGTGTTGAGTGTGAGTTGTAAATTTTTCTTTTTGCATTCGATCGTGATCGCGTTTAGCGTTTATTAGGAATGTGTATGTAGCTCGCACTCAAATCTGTTGTTTCTCGCGTTTACGACAAGGTCGCGCTGTACAAATCACATATGAATTCGAATAGAAAACTCACACTTTGCACTCAGAAATAATCTCATTCTCGTTGACGTCCCATTGACGATGGCGATGTTATCCATATTTCAGCAGCCAAGTATTCAAACTCTACTTAAATTAAGAGGATTTCAAGTCACACTCTGTATCAAGCAGAAATAATGAGTCTGTTATAGAATCATGTCCAGTTATTAAAACTCTAATCAATGATGTACAGAATTTATTCTCCTTAAATTAAAAGTACCAGGGTACCAGCAAAGCTCAGAGTTCAGATGAAAGGAAAAAATACTAAAATTAATATAATTTATCTGACCCGGATTTGACTCACTACATTCCAAATTTTCGAACAAAGCAAAATTATACATACGCTGCATACCAAACTGCTAATCTGACTGACATAATAGAATCTAACGTCGAAATAATTAATAATTATATTGTTGCTCTACTTTCTTATTAGTAGTCTCTTTCACTAACAACAAAACAATTGACGATACCCAATATTATATTTTTTATACAAATTACATACTCTTTGAACATCATTTCATATGTTGACATTTCTTCTCTATAGTTAAAATCATTTCATCTCATAATCAAATATTTATTTAATCAATAATAAATTAAAAATAACTCATATTACATATTAAGACAATAAATTGCATGCTTACATCTTATTTTTCAAATGTATATTTTATATAATAACTTAAAACAATAAGCTAAAACTTTGATTTAGGGCTTCTAATGTGTGGGGAACGTTTCAGATACCTACTGCGATGTTTTTTTTTTTTGCCAAAGACAGCCACTGTTTGTGGCATACAATGGCTGTGTTTGGCAGAAAAAAGCGCTGGACAAAAATTGCTAGTGCTGGGAAACAAAAAGGTTTTCGGACATGTTTGCTCACTTCGATAGCGCTAATAAAATGCGCTTATTTACCGCTTAACGGTCGCCATTTTGCTTAGGCTTTAGCGATTACGAGCATTTTTTTCCGTCCAACACAGCCAATGTAAACTATACAATGCGTTTTTTTGTCGAAGTTAGCCCATAATAATACATATCTTGAAGTTTAAAAATTTTAAGGCCTTTTTTGCTTTCTAGATAGAAAATTTAAAAAAGTAACAATGTTGACAAATTTCAACATGTGAATTGTATCAAAAACATTAACAAATTGATTTTCAACTCCATTGTATTAGTCCAGAGTTCCATTTTCAATGATCTAAATTTTCCCCGGCCTTACGGATTCCAGATCAGTTTCAGCCTGAGATAGCTATTCGAAGTTGAACTTTACGCACTACACAAAAAGATTTACTTAGCAAAATCGACCTTCTGATTATTCTGCCAAGACCGCGCCAATGATGATTCTAATTTATCGGAAAATACTTATTTATATTTTGGCAACACAAACTACTTATTGCTAAGTAGGAAGTTCATTGATCTGTCACCGAAATGGCCCAGTGGTCCGTACGGAGAAGTCCCTGGACAATAAATAAATAAATAAAAATATATTTATTGAACACACATAAGGGACATAAAGACAACAACAAAAAAAAAATGAATCGAAAAACAGAATAAAATCCCTACACCATATGTTCAAAGGGAATCCACTCAGGCATCGACCATGGCAATGCCGAGGCGCCTGATCTTCCGTGGTCCCCTATCAGTTTGAGATCTCACATCAGCACATTATTTTAATTCTTTTTTTTTTTACTTTACAAACCATACTATAAATAATTATTATATGATTTTCTATTATTAAAAACATCACATAAACCCAGAACAAACAAAACAATTACAGTCAGACGCCACTGTTTACAGCTTTATCTCGCAACACGGGATACTGGACCACAACTCACTGCGCGCGCGCCGCGCCGCCGTGAAGTTCTTTCAGTCGGCGCGGTGACGCGTTAAGTGCTACAGCCTCAGCACCCACACCACAGCTACTATTTTATCGCAGTATCCTACAACTACATGCCATATTGCTAACATTATGTACAATTAATTAAGTGTATTTTTATACAGACGCTAGCTATTACAAAGGTTATGTAAGTGATAAAGACAGTATACTTAGTAGTAATTAGTACCTAAGTAGTACCTAGTAATGGACGCAGTCAGTAGTTCGTGTGTAAATATAAAATGTAACATAATAAATGCTATTGAGTCGACCTACCGATCTAATACGGAGCGATTGATTCTAAGTGATTGTATTGAGATGAGCTGTAAGGTATAGGTGAAATGAGATGACCATATATAATTTATACTAAATTTTGCGCGCGACTTCGTGCGCGACAAAAGGATCTCGTGGAACCGTACATTTTGCTGCAATAAAAAAGTAGCCTATTCTATATCTGTGCAAAATTTCATCAAAATCAGTCCAGTAGTTTCGGAGTCTATTCGATGCAAACAAACAAACAAACTTTTCCTCTTTATTATATTAGTCTATACTAATATAATTTTATAGTTATCTATATAACTACTTGTATGTACAATGTACAGTGTACAATATCCTATGTGTTCTCTACATTACATGCCATATTGGATACTTTCCAGTATTTTTTCAATATTGTGTGGTAGGATTTTTCCGTAGATTAAAAGTGACGCTGTTAACATTTTTATTAAATTTTATTGATATCTAGATATTGCGTTAGTTATCACAATTAGGCAAAAATTATGAAATGTAGAGTCATTATTATAATATATTATTATGTCATTATTGTATACGCGAAGCATAAACTTTCAGTACAGTTGTATGATAATTCTGCTAACGGAGGAGTATAATATTTAGCGCAGCTAAAGTTTATGTGCAGAACACTTATATTTTTTTTAATAATGCTTGGATATACATAAAATTAATAAAAATAACAAAAACAGAGACTACCTTAGATTATTAACAACCCTCAACTGTGCATTTGATAGATATATTTTTTTTGTCAATGGCTGTCTTGCGCGGAACATGAGCTTGTTAGCACTTGCTAACGCTTAAGAAAAGAAACTGATTATTATCGCCCTGTCCTGGCTTTTTTTGATAACTTCAATACTGCTAACATAATCCGCCATTTTGCTTATTTAGTGCCAGTGGTCGCCATTTTGCTTATGTTTTTTGCTAGATCTATTTTCCGCAGAACACAGCCAATGTCACAAATATTTATTCTTATTTTTCTATTCAAGAGGCAAAAGAGCCCTTAAAAACTCTTATATTATGAATTAATATGGGCGAACCCACAGGGCGACCTCTAGTAAATTATAAATTATCCTTCATTCCTATTACTTTCTTACTTATTCTGATATAACACAATCAATCTTATGTCTATCTAGCCAGCTAACGTAAAATACCTAGTATCATCTGCTTCCTAGGTATTTTACGTTGGAACATACATTGTACATTAACTACATAGGCGACATAGATCGCATGAGGACAAAACAGAGTGCGTCATACTTTCATTGCTTGATCACGTCATCGAAGGCATTTTCGCAGTGTGATTGACGGTTCAGACTGATAAATTTTAACTGAATATGTAAGTACATACCTAAATCAATGGTACGTACATATTACGCAGGGACACGCTTAAAATAAAAAATTACATGGCTTTTGAAGCATTTACAATTGGAGTACCTATTAATAAGGCTCTATTCAAGGATTCAAAATATGTGCTCGTAGGCCTTTTATTGTATAGGGAGAAGGATAAAACATGAAAAGGGTATTAGAACCGAAGCCGTAAGCAGCTATCTGTCTCACAAAACATCAATGGCAAAGCTTTTATGGGTGAAAGAGAAATCCACGCCTTCTCGTTTTTTTCTAAGGTTGTCATGGCGTTTGAGATCCTTTGGAGTCAATTTTTACGACGTTGCAATTGCGACTTTATTGCACACTAGGTGTTAACATATCTTTTTTTACTAATGGACGGGTCTCTGTGCTAAAGTAGCATATTGCATAGTAGTTATTAGTGTAAGCTTTATATTTGTAATTTTAAGGAATACAATCATTATCTCTACTAACGTCTATATTTCACATTCTATTGATAGTTTTGTATAAAGGGTTAGAGGTCGAATGACGTCATGAGTAAATAAATTACCCCATAAAATGTTTATGGCAAACATGGCGACCTATAACGTTAGTAGTTTAGTACCGACTAATCGTTACTATAACTATAAATCAAAATATATAAGAACTTTGGAAAAAATATTTTTACATCCATAAATTATAGAAATTAGCTTTCGTAGCGTGCTTCAGTTTCAAACCCAACTGCTTACTTTGTTTAACACCTGTTAGATCTAGTAAAAGTACATTTACACACTTCCCAATAATAAGTTTAGGTAATACAAGTTTTTACTAGCTTCATAATGTAAAAACTTATATTTTAATCATTATTTTTATGTCTTAGGGGTGTAATAATTATTATATCCATTAGTTAGTGAGTATATTAGCCGAGATTTCATCATTTTATGGCCCTTACGGATCCATTAAGATAACAGTCTTCCTGAAGTTTTTGTCGTTACAAAAAATATGTTAAAAGCCTTAACCATTATGGATTAAAGTATGAAAAGAGGCTGCCCGCGAATTGTTGCGAAGTTCAAAAAATTACCATTCATTATAATCCTTACTAATATTATAAATATGAAAGTGAGTTTGTTTTTTTTTTTGGTTGTTTCTCTTTCACGTAGAAACTTCTTGACCGATCATTATGCAATTTGGTACAAATATAAAGTATAAACCTCTTTATCACGTGAAATTGTATTTTTCCGGTGGGATACTATTAGCACGCGGGCGATTAAGCCGCGGGCAAAAGCTAGTAATACATAAAAGGTAAGCCCTAACGATTTACTTCCCGTGGTCCACCTACATAGTTCACCTAATCCAGATCATAATTGTTTATGGTCAGTTCAGAAGGACAATTCTCGTAATATAAAATGTTAATAGCCTAACTAAGAGCATAGGTCAGGACATGTCTAATGAGGCTACGTGTGATAGGTTTTTTTTTATAAATTACTTCAATAAATTATTTACCGATTTCGATCATAATATTTTTTCTGATATATTATACTACGTCTACTATTATAAATGTGAAAGTTAGTGAGGATGGATGGACGTATGTATGGATTGATGGATGTTTGTTACTCTTTCACGCAATGATGAGTTTTGGTATGGTAGGAGCTTAAGCCCTGGATTAACACATAGGCTACTTTTTATCCAGAAAAGTACTCCCGTGGAATGCTGTATTTACGGAGGCGAACCCTCCTTAGACATGTCCTGAGTCCTGACATGCTCTTGGTTAAGTTTATTTGTCATAAGAGAGCTTACAAAACTGTAAAATATTACCGCAATCATCGCGACGAAAGCGGCTTACAAAGAATCGTTTGTTTACGTCGCCCGTCGTCGTCTCGAGACAAAAGTTCGTCAACTCGCGCGGATTACCTTTTGCCATATTTTGTTTTATTATAGTTAATACAAAAATGAGACTTTCCGTTACCCACTCCTCCGTTTCGTTACTAACTCAGTGATTCACTCACAAAATGTACGATAGAGAATCGGCCAGCAGGCTGTTCACACCGCGACGATACGCACCGCAAGGTGGCGCTGCATTTTTAAGATTGTACTTTATTCACTACGCAATAGTTGATTATGCACCAAGGGGATAAAGCAGTGTCTTACGTCACGGGCAGCATATTGGACCCTGAGCGTAACGAGGGATTCTAGAGTTAACTCCCGAGCGTAGCGAGGGAGTTAAAACTTAATTCCCGAGCACAGTGAGGTAGTTATGTAGAGTCCTGAGTGAAGCGAGGGGTTCAAGCTGCCCAAGACGAAGACAGGCTTTATCCCAGAGGTGCATACTCTACTTTTCATACCTACTGCGAGGCAATAAAAACCCAGGGCTATATAAATAAAACATTTATTTTGTTAAAAGTTAATATTGATATTGGACACATTATTATTTGTCCAGTTAAGGAGGGACAGAGTAATATTTTATTAGGAACATTTATGGAAGTTGTGGTGGAGTTTATTTGAGCAGTACTTAAAGAAAACATTCCTTTTGTTTTGAATTTTTTCAATCGCGTTTTTATTTTGTTATAGGTGGCCAGTTCGATTTTCGAATAAACTCTCAGCAATACCATATTATTATTATTAAAAAACTCTATGATAGATAGGTACGTATCTATTAGGAGTTTTCATAGGAATTTTAACATTCCAAATTCAAATCATTTTAATCCCTTGGGAGTTTCATACAACATTATCTCCCTTGGGAGTCAATGGCTTGCTTTACGTTGAGATTGCGTGATATATAATCGGACATTGTCGAGCAGGTGGTATGTAATAGTAGATTGTTAGCCTATGGTTGAAAGGAATCAATTCCCGAGGTAGTTAGACACCCGAGCGCAGTGAGGGCGGCTATAGTCCGAGTAGGAATTCATTCTTTTATCCGTGACATACACTCTACTTTTCATTTAGAATATGAGGAAAATAAAACTAGTTGTTTATCTAAACTATTTATTGATAATAATATTATAAATAGTAATTTAGTATCCCGGCAATTTGTGTTGAGTTTTTAATTTTTAAATATGGAAATTGCCGCTCGCCGCGGCACTCGCGGCTTATTCTCTACTACACATAAAACTCTTCACAGCTGACAGCAGTTCTATTTTTGAAGTTTTGAAGATATATACAAATTCATTCCGGCCCAAGGGCCGCAATGAATTTGTATGAGTTTTTCCCTTCCTATGAAAGGAAAGTAGCGTTTTCCACCCAATAATCAGATCAAAACAACACTACTTTCCGAGTATGAGAAATGAAAAAAATATTATGTTTCAAATGATATCAGTCATACACTGCGCTGAGCAGCGCAGTCAGCACAATGCAACCTGGCATTCGAACTCTTACAATACAACGTGTATCTTCTTGTCTTATAAATGTCACCGTAAAATTGTAAAAACCGTTAGATTGTAATAAAACTAGTGAAATTGTAAAATGTTGATAGACTTCCGACGTTAATATGCTGCCTATAATTTAACACATTATTTTTCGTTAGATTATAAATATATAGTTTTTAATCTTTCGACATACTTTTACAATCTCGTTAGTTTTTTTACAATCTAACGGTTTTTACAATTTTACAGTGACATAAATAAAGTTAAATTTTAAATATCTTAAAAATGCAGCGCCGCGTTCGTATCGTTTCGTTTCGGTGTGAATTAACCCTTACTATTGTTACCTACAACTTACCTTTCTTTGCCCCAAACAAGTGCCTATTGAATTTCAATACGTTAATGCTCATCTATATATATATATAAATGTTATGTTGGTTTGTGTACGCTTCATAAACTCAAAAAGTTCTGCACCGATCGAGCTGAAATTTTAGCATGATATATAATCCGCATCAAGGATTGTTTTTATCTATTTTTTGCATCAGTCACATATCCGCGACCGCGAAAAAACTATATTTACGCGGGCGGAGCCGCAGACAACTGCTAGTTATTTATAATTTAATTAAATTTGAAACTTGCCTTTAGCTCCGCTGTCCGTCCGTCTGTCGTTAATTTAAGTGTAATATAAATATAGTGTAATAAAAATATAGTAATATAGAACGGCATGGCATGGCGGTCCGCCATACATCAAACGGGTTTTTTGCCGTTTTATACGGAACACTTCGTGCGCGATTCCGACGCGCAGTTAGCCGGTTTTTTTTTTAATCTCAATGAAATTCTCGTGGAATAGCCCACAAACAACAAAGTAAACAGTTCTGAGGGTGGTCTATGTGGTGATGTTATCGGGGTTTTTTCGAGTTTCCCCATTTCCGTAGTAATGTAACCTTTGTGAACGTGACAGTTCCGACGGCCGCGGCAGTGTGCTTAACACGTTGATAAGAACCAAAATAAACTCGGTGAGTCAACCCTACCCGATACCTACTATATATATTATATCACCGTAAAATTGAGAAAAACCGTTAGATTATAATATAACTAGCGAAATTGTAAAATGTTGATAGACTTCGAATGTGAATTTTGTGTCTATAATTTAACATGTTATTTTTCGTTACATTATAAATATATAAGTAGTAATTAATATTTCGACATATTTTTACAATCTCGTTAGTTATTTTACAATTTAACGGTTTTTACAATTTTATGGTGACATATTATACATTATAAAAAACCAACATAACCTTTGAGAGAATTGATACTGTAAAATACTGTATTTATGCGAGCGGAGCTTTTTCTCCAAGAACACTATTCCACGCGGGCGAAGCCGCGGGCAAAAGCTAGTAGTATATATCATAATAGTAGTATTTTATACAGAAGATCGCGTGACTATCGCAATGAGCATTAGCTTTAAAAATGTGTTATCTATAAAGGTTATCAGAGAAAATCAGCAGACTGGCATAAAAAAATCAGCCAAGTACGAGTCGGACGAGAGGTGCCCGTATGAAACGTTTATTGTATAGGAGCAACACTTAATTATTTATTTATTTCTAATATTTGTTATTACAGCGGGAATAGAAATATATCTGTGAAATTTTCATCTGTCTAACTATCACGGTACATGAGATACAGCCTGGTGACAGACAGGTAGACAGATGACGGATAGTGGAGTAATACGAGTAGCAATAGGCTCCTGTTTTTACCCTTCGATTACGGAACCCTAAAAATGTTTGCATGCACTCAAACATTAATTTCGTTTTATATAAGGCTATAAAGCTCGCTATTCAGATAGCGTAAGCACAAAAAGATCATTATTTTGATTGATTGACAGCAAGTACGAGTATGTGGCCACAGATGTGGTGAAATTACCTACTTATAAATTTTCCGCGCGCTATTTTATAGTGAAATTAACAGTTAAAAAGTAGAAAAAAAACTATTTTACTTATTTAACTTAATAAAATAAAATTTAAATTTTATTTAACTAAACATTGATTATGTAGCTCTTTTTAAGTGAAATGGCTTTTTGTAGAAATCCCTGAAAGCTCTGTTTTAAATTTAATTCTGATCGTTCGGTGGCATGATGCGAAGCATCGATATTTTAAACATGCTCTTTACAGATAAATACCCGATGACTTTAATGGTGTCTACAGACACACGAATTTGGTACGGAGCGTACAGCGGATCTGGTACGCTCCGTACCAGATCCGAGCGTGTGTAGGGCAGTCCGGCGAACATATGAAGAAGGCGAAGAGTTCGCCGTTGTCCGCATCGGATCAGGGCCTCTAGTCAATATGCATTCGATAATTACGACGGCGAAGTGCGAAAACAAAATGTATGGGATTTGACATAACGCATCGCAAGCGACATGTCACTTAGCGATGACTTATGTCAAATCCCATACATTTTTGATTTCGAAGTTCGCCGTCGAATTTATCGAATGCATCTTGACTAGAGGCTCTGGTTCGCTTTGTACCATATCCGTGCGTGTGTAGAGCAGTCCGGCAGTTAGGCCGTACAACGGTATCAGTGTTGCCAACTTAGGGATGTAGCCCCCAAAATTAGGGAAAATATCTACGGGGGTTTACTAGGGGACAGGATGTTTAGAGTTTACTCCTTATGAATCAGTTTGTAAGTTATAATAAAAATTATTTTAATGTGTGTATATAGCCAGGGATATGAAAATGTATTGGGAGTGAAATCAGATAAAGACAACTTAGTTTTATGTTATTCACGCGTAAGTCTTTATGTTAAACACATAACCTTTCTTTCTAGCTTATTATCTCTTAAGCGGGGAATTCACTAGAAGGACATGACCGCAGGCAAGCCTATAGGTATGTCCGACAGGCTTCGCTACTATAACGCGGACGGCCCGCGACGGTAATACACTACACAGACCTAATAATAGCGAAGCCTGTCGGGCATACCTGTAGGCTTGCCTGCGGGCATGTCCGTCTAGTGAATTCCCCGCTTTAGACATGTCAATGGTATAAGTAATCAGGGGTAAAATTTGGGAAGATTTTTTTTTTTAATTGTTGGTATCACTGCCCAATCAATGAATTGCGGGAATCATCGTCACGGTTAAAAACATCACTGTAAATAGAACTCTGTGCTAATGTATGTAATAGAGCATAAAATCGAACACACGAGCTTTACGGTCCACTGCACCGTACCAAATCCGTGCGTGTGTAGCGACACCGGATTTGGTCTCCGGATATGGTCCGCTGTACGCTCCGTACCAAATTCGTGTGTCTGTAGATAGCTTAAATTACAAGTTTGCGTGGGTCTAAGCGAACAAAAAAAGCGAAATAAAAATTCAGAATTCCAATCGATTACTCTTGTCTCATTTTTTCTATTACCTACACATTTTATTAGTTACAATTTAATATATAATACCGTACTGTCTAAATAATATTAAATAATATATAATAATTGTAAATATATTAATGCGTTACAAAAATAATTTTGCTTGCAGGTTTCCCAGGGTTTTCAGGTTAGTGATTTCAAAATTGATTTCGCTGTTTTTATGAAATTGATTTGGAAATTTTCACGATTTGCTTCCCGGAAACCGCATGCATTATTTTTGTCCACACGTCGCCCTATCCACACAAATATATTATTGTACATGTGCACGTTTATTTATTAGACCACACATTTATTTTATAATCCCCTATAAATGTAACTGACACATTAGCTATATATTTTTATAACGGGCAATTGCCAATTGGCTCTCCATACAATTTCTCCACTGCAACTCCTGTGTAGCCAGAATCGACAGCTATAAACAACAAATAAAAAGCTTTGATATGATCTCAGCATAATTTGGAGATGTTTGATTTTGGGTCAGCTCTATGTACGCCACATAGCTAGATAAGAAAAAATATGGGGATTACATAAAAATATAAAAAAATATATTTGAAGACGCGAAAATGCTTACAATAATGATTATTAAAAAAGTTTTTTAATGCGTTAACCCTATTTTTAGGTCGGCCATGGCAGTTGCTTTGACATGACTTTTGACGTAGTTGACAATTTTAGGAAGAGACGTCTTCTTGAACGTCATACGTCTTTCTTTGCCAAAAATCATGTCATAGTCAAAATGATATTCCTTGGATAATTGTGATCTGATCCGCCATGTTTTATTTTACGTTGTGTTGCTTTCCTTAGCGAAGTTAAATTGAAACGAAGTGAAATTAAATAAAATAAATAATAGGAAACGGTTACTATAATATTATGTAACTACATTTAATATAGTGTATATAGTGCTGGCCCATGCCTCAGTCATTTCTAAAACATCTCCTTTGCAATGTTATATCACAATTAGAACGCTCCTCCTAGAGGTATGATTGATGATTTAGTGATTTTCCCCGTAATTTTAGGAACTTTAATAGTTCCTAAAATTAGCAACCAAATCCGTGGTCCGCTCCGAACCAAATCCAATCGTATGTTACTATGATTCATCTGACATGTAGCTATTTTATGATATCTGAATTTAATAAATAAATTCTGAATGTAATTAATACGAAACACTGGAAGTGGCTATTTTAGACGCTGAAGTCAATTCTTTCAGTTTAGATAAAACTAATGCAAATTTTACCAAAAAGGAAACTACCCACCCCTTTTACCAATTATTATTTTAATCGTACCGCGTTACCTACAAAAGAAAAGAGTAAGAATAAAGAGCAATCGTTAGTTTGTAAGGTATTATAAGTTACTTGGTTTAAACCTTAGACAGATATCAATGAAAAGATTGAAGAAGATTGAAGAAGAAGAATAAGATATTTAAAATATTATTATTTTTTTAATATTTCGTCTGCAAAAGGTGTTCGAATTATTTGCCCTCAGTGGTCTTTACAAACTTACAAATAAAACTTATTTACTTTTACTCGAAGCTTATCCCGTGGAACCATCTTGGTATTGAATTATCCAACCTTTGATCGAACTTAAGAAGATCAAATAATAACGCTAGAAACATTTTAAATTGGACTTAAAACTTTAGTCTTCAATAGGTTTCATCTAGATGTATTAGATCTAAATATTTTTAAACCTTATTTAGTTTTAGATAGATGAAAAAAAGTTTCACTGCGCTGCACAGCGCATTTGCAGTGTATTAATTACTGATGTTATATGAAACGTGGTTTTATGTAGTGAATAAAGTACAATCTTGAATAGCAGACTAGATGCAGCACCGTGTCCTTTAGCGTATCGTCGGTGTGAAGTGAGCCTAAAAGATTTTTGTTTGTTGCAGGTAAATTTCGGAGGGAGTTTCATAGGTCATACTTCAAATGCTTTTGCTGCTGCCTCTGCGGGGCGCCGCCGGAGCAGAACGGAACCTCTTTTGCGCCCATAGGCAGCTCCCGAGCCGGCACCACCAGGACCGTAGTGAGACGGAACGACTCCTGCATCAGCTACAGACTCGCCCATCTCTCTCCCTCCAACCACAACAGCATACACCGTGACACCGGCAGAAACACTAACACCTCCTTCATCGAGCACGTCAACGGCAACAGGAGGAAGATGAGAGACGACTCCATCAGTGACTCTGCCAGGTTCACCCTGACCACGGACGGTCGGGATTGACGGTTGGGTAAGGATTTGCTAGTCTACTCTGATCTTAGGCATCGCGCGGACATCGACTACGTAGCCCGGAGCACGAACAGTATCGATTGTAAACCCTATTACGACTGCTTCAAGGTCCCGAATCGGAATCAACCTCACGTCTGCCTCGACAAAATTGAGGCCGAGAGACACAGCGACACGTACGCCGATTACCGCGAGTGTGGAAACGAACTCAGTGAATTGTTTATGATTGACGACGAAACGAAAAACGGAATTAAATTCAAATTCAATCGTAGTCTCAACAGCTGTCAGTTGAAGAACAAAAGAAAAGTTAATACAATGTTTTAATGTCGATGTTTTGAAATTAATAGGAATCGCTGTTGTTCAATCGATATCACTGTAATATAAATTCATGAATGTAATTTAGTTGTGTGTGTTGCCATATTTGTGTAATATATCAAAATTGTCAATGCATGGATCGTATTTAAGTCAATGTTGTAAAATAATAAGATTTCAACTAAATAAGTAGGTAATTTATTTTTTAATATATTTTAGAATGGTCATTAATTTTTATCAGTCAAGCACGAGTCAGGAAAATATCACTTTACCTATGTTATTTTGATAAATATATAGATAATATTGCGCTAGTTTTAAAATCCTATTAAATTACTCACTTCTTATGAATTTACCTGCTAATTCATAATTAGATTCCCTGATAGTACATACCTCCTTTCGAATTCAGTTCAATTGTTTCAGAATTTATTCCATAAACGGATTAGTGATTATAAAAATAATTAAACCTTTTACTGTAAATACGCCCTCAAGAATATTTATAAAGATTGGCTATTATCAAAATGAAGTAATCAAATAATCTTGTAGTAAACGAGATAAAAGGTTGCACCAAAACATTAAACTAACTCGTATATCATTCATATGCCCCATTGCTAACACACTGATCGATCGACTTCGATATTAGCTCATAATTTTATACGCCGATGTTAAGAATAAACTTCTAATATATTTTCAGCGACCGAAAATATTTTAGGAAAACCTCCTTGTCTATACGATGTAGGTATCGCAAAGTATTTACGTTGCAATTCAACTAGTTACTGATGAGTTCTTGTCTTATTTATCTAATGTAAACTGAAAGATTTTTTTTTTTGCGGCGAGTGTAGAGTTGCCTTTACATGCCTATTAGTTATTATTCAAACTTATTGTCATAACCGAAAATATTTTCTCAGTGGCACATAAATATTGTTTAATTTAATACAATGTAAAAGTCAATACGTTATAATTATTATATTTGCAAACACTTCACAGGCAGGAAATAGTGTGTTTACAAAATTAACCTATAACCGAACCCGCGCCGACGAATAAACGTATTTATAGTCCTAAACTGTTGCGGGTTTACTCTGTATTTCATATTGACATATATAGAGCCTATATTTAGAATAACAAAAATGTACTCCAAGCCTATAAAATTTATAAGACGGACGAATTGGGCCATGGGTTTGTCCTATTACGATTCTTGACGAAGTTTACGCAACTGAATAAATATTTATTTCAGCTAAAAAAATAGGTGACTTGGGGTAATTCCGACAGGTTTTCCATCGAGTTGACTATAGGTTTAAGTTTTGGTCTGTCATTTAAAAATAATCATTATTTGAATAAATGAATGTATTTATTGAGTTATATCATTACTTGGTGGCTAATTTGTCATAAATATTGAAATTATAAATGGTATATTTATTATTTAAATGTAGGGTTTTGTAACATTGTCATGATTTAATGATGCGGGGGAAATTACGGCATAATGTGGGGGAATTCCGTAATTATTGAAATCTCGACTTTAAGGATCCTGTGCATTAGGTATACATTTCATTTAATATCAATAAAAAAACGATTATCTATAATATATAAAAACTCATATTTAATTTACTTACCAGATTTTCGAAATATACAATATTTACATGTTGGGAGTTATTGCGAATCAACAAAAATGGCGCAAAAAACACAAATTGAAGAAAAATTACATAACGTACGCCTTGTCGCTGATTTTACCGGGCGGCAATTGATGCAGCCAAGACAAACAAATTGGCCGCTAAACTATTCCATTTTAAGAAATTTTGCTTGTTTTAGTAGATTTTTATTAATTTCGGAATTTCCCATTTTCGGAATTACCCAAGTCACTATACCGAAATCCAAAGTTTTTTACTTTAATGATAATATTCTTAAAAAGGCACTAAAAAGTATAAAATAATTTTTATTCTTTAAATAGATCCAAAGTTTTTTTTTACTTTAATGATAATATTCTTAAAAATGCACTTAAAAGTATAAAATAATTTTATTCTTTAAATAGTTCCATAATTTTGAACGAACGGCGGATTAATTATTGTTGAACGTACAAAACAAATCCACAGCCGAACATATAACCACTTTCATTTTGGTAGTCGGTAAAAAGAGTGAATTTCGTCGAGGAGTCATGTGATTCTTCCAATTGAAATAGCAATTAAATGCAGGCACTGCTATTTCAATTGGTAGACTGCAGTCCTGTCACAGAGATAACATCAGCTCGAGCACTTGCGAATGTCAGCCATGTTGACGTAAACTTAAGGTTGACACCGTAATAATTTTAAACATCGCATCAATTATGTCAAAGCACGAAACGAGAAGCGGCCAGCGCCGTGAACGATAGTTCACGCCCTGCTCGCTGCGCGCACCCCCGTATACGTCTAGCCACGCACATAGCTTCGACCTGTCAAACATGTAAGTCTATCTAATGACGGTTCTTTACGTTAGTAATACATACATATTTGCTCCTGTCGAGCGGAGTCTGTCCGCCCCGCCGAACCGCTCACTTCGCGAAATTCGAGACAGCTGCGGCTAAAAAAGGCGAATTCAATTTAAACATTCTAATGTAACTGGCATCAAAATCAATGAAGATTTTGCTGTCAGTTCATTTCATATGTGGAAGAAGACGTTAGGAATTTAACCGTTCACGTTCCTTCAACATAAGCAAAAGAATATGATGCAGTTGCCCTACTTTATGCCTTCAGTAGTAATTATTTTATGTCTATCATCAGGAAGCATGGGGCTTCATACATTCACAAGTATGACAAGTAATTTGCAAAAATATAGCTCTTAATAGCGGATCAAATATTTTGTTTTATACTTTGATATTTTTATCGTAATAAAAATAAAAATATCTACTTAATTATTATTAACTCTATTTATTTTAGTTTATTCTACAGTTCATACAAATGTAAATAAAGCTATATAATAAGATAATTACATGGTTTACAAGTCCAAAGATTTAGCGTTAAGTGTATGTAAGTGGTAATATGCACAAACGAAATATATCTATCGGTATACTTTTTTATCGTATTTTGACGGAAACATAAAAATTTTGATGAATTTCAGTGTCTACGAGTACTCGTAAACTAAAGGCCATGAGAAAATGAGAACTTTTCTTGGCACTTAGATATTTCGTTTGTGTAAACCTAACTTGTAAATATGGCGTATTGTGAATGTTCCCTAATTTGGCTGCATTTAAACGTGACAAGTCGTAATTAAATATAAAAAATGTATTGTCTGTATCTGCTCTAGTTTAACTTATGTTTAAGTTCCATTTCTATTAAAGTGGTCGTATAAATTCAAATTGCAAACTTATCAACCACGTTAATTTCTGAATGCATAAATTAGTTTCCTTATAAGGTTTTAAATTTCCGAAACGTAAATCTATACTAAATTAACATATTTTTTTTATGTGTACGCTTCTGAGGGTAAAGTTGTAAATATTTTCGAAATATACGATATTGTTTAACATGTGTTTCTATTAATGACCTATTTGTTATTGTATTTTACTACGATAGTATAATAGTATAATCTATGTACACTGTCACACCACGTCAATCTGGTCCCATGGTAAGTTCTCGAAGACTTCTTACCAGATAGCGGAAATATATTTCGTTCTCATACTATAATTTTATTTAAGATTTTTATTAAATAAAAAACATATTTAATACACATCCATGAACCAGGAACAAAGAAAACATTCGATCGACCTTCGATTCGAGCACCAATGCGCTAACCATTGAGCCACTGAGGTCGTTAATTGAGTAATATGTTAAAAAAACTGTCAAAAATTAGACAAGAAACACATCCAACCTTAAATCAAAGTAGTGTGACGTCATGTATAAAAAGATCGAGTCATAATATAAGCAATAAAGACCTAAGTCGTCAAAGAACAACAAACACTTAGTCATAAAACAAAGGTTAACGCGATCGTTAACCGATGGTCGGTTGAACCAGATTACTGTCCTGTATTACTGCCACATGCCACTCCAGTTATATAGGAGTTTAATAGGTGCTGATACTTTTGCGAAAACGTCAAATCATGCCACGAATGCGAATGAGCCAACACTATACCCCTTTTACAACACGGAAAAGACAACAATTGCTATTTAAAATTCCGCATAAACGGGCGTCACCGGAAAATAAAGCTGGTAAGGTGAAATAGGTTTGGGCGGTTACTCAGACAGTCAATCGTTAGCATTACGACCGCAAAATGGACACAAAGTAATACGATTACTGATTAAACCTTACCATTCTAGGGTATCAAAAGCACCATACGCACCGTCTAGACTCTAGACGGTGCATATGGTGCTGGGCCTCTAGTCAAGATGCATTTGATAATTTCGACAGCTTTTGATTTCAAAGTTAGCTGTCGAAATTATCGGAATGCATCTTGACTAGAGGCCCAGCATATCCGGTGACTAATACCGGTACTAATGGCCGTCAGCATTTATAATTTTTGCCTACAAGTCTGCTTCAAGACAGCGATATTAGATTTGCTGGACGGTGAGTATGATGCTTTTGATGCCCGAGGATGGACGAAGATGATGTGGTCGATCCTAAAAAGCGCAATGCAATAAACTAGACTAGAATACGTCTAAACCATGAAGTAATTATAGAGTATATTAGCTCCATGGTTTAGACGCATATTAGGCAGACGCGGGGGGTGCCTTGTGTTAGACAGATCCTGGAAACTCCCCTTATAGCGGCTGAGGACAATCCGCAGGTTCAGTTTTAGTGGGTAAACCGGCGAGTCGCGTCGGGAGTCCTACATATCCCCGGGCACTCATGCCGGGGAAGGCGTAACGACCTTTCTCCTGCAAGAACAAAAAAAGGCTTGCCAGCAGAAACATCAACTAGGTATTAGTTCCTTAAAGTCGCACGCGGCTACCTAGTGTCTGTAGACACTAGCTGTTACACACAACACAAAGTCGGCTGTAGACACTAGTGTCTACAATCTTAAACCTTAACCATTTAAATCTTCTCTGTACTTCCACAATTATTTCAATACCTTTAGCTAAATCGGTCCATTCGTTTTCGAATTTTAGCTAGACATTAGATTTGCAATCCATTCTTATATATAAATATAAGAGAAGACTAGCTGTCCCGACGAAATTAAAAAATTTCCCAGAACTTCTACAATTATTTCAAGATCACAATAATTGGTCCAGTCGTTTTCGAGTTTTAGAGAGTCATTGGAATTGCATCCATTTTTATATATATGTCTAGCTGTCCCGACAAACGTTGTTTTGCCTTAACTATGAACTGAAATTTCTCACCGTATAAACCTTCCCTGAACTGATACGATTATTTAAAGAACAAAATTAGCAAAATCGATCCAGCCGTTCTCGAGTTTTAGCGAGACTAACGAACAGCAATTCATTTTTATATATATAACGCAGTAGGCTCCTTGTGGGCGTTGTTTAGATTGTCTTCAATCGTCAAGTTGTCAGGAAATAATAGTTCTCATACACTGTACCGGTATATTGTTCGAGAAATAACAAAGTTTCACACTAAAATATTCACACACGACATTATGCAAACGGATTAATATCGAGACGTGGCGAAGTCGGAAACAACTTGGCAATACGTGCGCCGCTCACGGTATCTTCTCTCAGAGTCCTCCAGTCGACCAGCGTTATTCTTCCATCGTTGTCAAAAGTGACATTGACTATCGAGCTGTCAACTGCCAATTGCATCCGAACTCGTCAAATCAGTTACAGATTTTACGTCTCAATTCCGTTCTCAGCTGTGGTTCTCCGACACGGCCATTCTGACCAGTCACACGTCCCCGTGTGATGCTCCTGAAAAAGAGAAAACCCAGCTGCAATATCACAAGTCTTTCGCTCGGCCTATCCTGATTAACTCGCTTGGGTATGGTACTTTACTTGAAACAACTCTTACAAGGAATCAACACTTTTTTTTTTCTCACACAATTTAGCTAACTTCACTACGAATCATCAAATAACAATTTACTGGCCATTGACTAGTATTCACACACCATACAACCACACTTTTTTTTTACAACCATACAACCACACCAGTTTTTTCACCACTCTTACCACCACACACACCACTTTACTCTTAATTTAACTCCACGTACAGTCTACTCAGTATCAATCCTTACGGTCGTCACTACCACCTAAATCGAGCGATAGTAACTCATTCCACTCCATCAAGTAACGCTATCTCACAACAGTCGTCACTACCACCTAAATCGAGCGATAGTAACTCATTCCACTCCATCAAGTCACGCTATCTCACAACAGTCGTCACTACCACCTAAATCGAGCGATAGTAACTCATTCCACTCCATCAAGTCACGCTATCTCACAACAGTCGTCACTATCACCTAAATCGAGCGATAGTAACTCATTCCACTCCATCAAGTCACGCTTTCTCACAACAGTCGTCACTACCACCTAAATCGAGCGGTCGCGACTCATGCCACTTGCGCGGTGCGCCAAGTGACGGTATCTCACAACAGTCGTCGCTACCACCTAAATCGAGCGGTAGGGACTCATGCCACTTGCGCGGTGCGCCAAGTGACGGTATCTCACAACAGTCGTCGCTACCACCTAAATCGAGCGGTAGGGACTCATGCCACTTGCGCGGTGCGCCAAGTGACGGTATCTCACAACAGTCGTCGCTACCACCTAAATCGAGCGGTAGCGACTCATACCACTTGCGCGGTGCGCCAAGTGATGGTATCTCACAACAGTCGTCACTACCACCTAAATCGAGCGGTAGGGACTCATGCCACATGCGCGGTGCGCCAAGTGACGGTATCTCACAACAGTCGTCACTCTCATCTCATCTCATCCCAACACCATTTCATTCTCATCTCATCTCAACACCATTTCATTCTCATCTCATCTCAACACCATTTCATTCTCATCTCATCTCAACACCATTTCAACACCAACAACTTTCACACAATTTACACTCTATAAACTACTTCGCAATTAGTTGGTTGAATAGTGGTCAATGGGTTACACAACTTATTCTGCACCGCTATTTTCGCAATCTACAGGAGTCTCATGGTCAGGCATCTTTCTCAAATATAATTCATACTTGTAACTACGCTTAGAATTTACAGCTTTTAGTGTATAACGGTCTCTCTCTAAAATTTCTAATTTTCTCTGATTACGTCCCTTATTTTCAATTAATAAAAATAACGAATCGATAATCTATTTACTTTCGCTTTACTGCTTTTCAAAACGTATTTTTGTAACAATTTTACTAAAGACTATACCGAGTCTTCACACTACAGTCACGAGATAAACAATTACGCTCACCAAATATCTTTAGATCCAAATCCGATACTTCAATGAAGTACAGAGTGCAGATCCCTGGCCGCCACAGCACCCCGTCGCACGGACCACACCACCCGCTGCGCTCCGTCGCGTCGCGTCTCATCACGTCTCGTCGCGTCGCGTCTCATCGCGTCTCGTCGCGTCGCGTCGCGTCGCGTCGCGTCACGTCGCGTCGCTAGCCGCCGCTCGCGTACTGACCCCACCTGTACACGAAATAAAAGAGCACAAAAATTGTCCAAACTATGTACAATTACGTTCTTTTTAGTGTTCCGTATCCAAAGGTAAAAACAGGACCTGAAAAATCTAAGACTTTGCTGTATGTCTATCTGTCACCAGGCTGTATCTCAAGAACTGCGATAGCTAGAATATTGATTTCCTTTTTTTTTTTCAGATAAAAATATCATATTTGATTAGGCAATAAAGTTAATTTCATTTTCTTTCAACAATCTAACTGATTGCATGAAGAAAAGCTATTACAGTAAGAGTCTCACTATACCAGAAGACTCACAAGTGCGTTTACAACCTCTTACATGATCAAGTTCACCGGAGTTCACTGGTGTTGTGTGTGAGTTGAGTGCGTGCCACCGTCACGCCGCCATCACCACCGGCCACAGGAACCAGCCGCTCCGATGCTGCGCGTCTCGTTCTACAGGACACCGCCACTGCATGCTGTTGCGCGTCGCGTCACAAGTATTACAGCTTGGACACCAGACTGCAATATGTTCCATCTGCAGAGAAAACACAACAGCAGAACAACAGAACACTAAACTTTATTTTGAGATTTAGGTAAGCAATTTCATGGACACTTTGTAAATGTATCCAGGATCAGATAAATCACTGTAACATTGAAGGTCTTTAAAATTATTACGAGGAATAAAAAGTTGGCTACCACCTGTTACCAAATCCACCAAACTCATAACCAAAGCCTGTCATTGCCTCGCCACCACGCGCGTGTCACCACCACAGACGTAACGTTCATGACATGCCACCGTCGTCACGTCACCACAGTTGCCACGTTGCCATTGTTGCCGCAGTCGTCACGTCACCGTCGTCACCACGGTCACCACGTCGCTGTCGTCACCGCAGTCGCCACGATGCCATCGTAGATGCAGTTGTCACGTCACCGTTGCCAGTACGTCATCGCCGTCAGTACATCACCATCGTCAGCGCCGTTGCAATCTCGCCACGAACAACGGGTTATTGGTACAGGGTCACCTTGCAGCACTCGGTTCGCTGCTGTCCCGATTTTCCGCAATTACGCCGTATGCATGGCGTGCTGCCTTGTTGTACACACTTCCATACTCGATCCACAACATTCGCAATGATTATTATCACTTTTTGTAGCTTTTGTGCGGGCTAGATTACACTTTTTTTTTCACTACCCTCACTTTTTTTAATTTGATTGTTCCATTTTGTACCCTTAAATAATCTATCTTGATTTTCGGGGTTACATCCCAATTCTGATAACGCGGTAGGCTCCTTGTGGGCGTTGTTTAGATTGTCTTCAATCGTCAAGTTGTCAGGAAATAATAGTTCTCATACACTGTACCGGTATATTGTTCGAGAAATAACAAAGTTTCACACTAAAATATTCACACACGACATTATGCAAACGGATTAATATCGAGACGTGGCGAAGTCGGAAACAACTTGGCAATACGTGCGCCGCTCACGGTATCTTCTCTCAGAGTCCTCCAGTCGACCAGCGTTATTCTTCCATCGTTGTCAAAAGTGACATTGACTATCGAGCTGTCAACTGCCAATTGCATCCGAACTCGTCAAATCAGTTACAGATTTTACGTCTCAATTCCGTTCTCAGCTGTGGTTCTCCGACATATATATAAGACTAGCTGTCCCGACAAACGTTGTTTTGTCTTAATATGAACTGAAATTTCTCACCGTTTAAATCTTCCCTGAACTGATACGATTATTTTAAGATCAAAATTAGCCACATCGGTCCAGCTGTTCTCGAGTTTTAGCAAGACTAACGAACAGCAATTCATTTTTATATATAAGACGATTAGCTTACTAGGAAATATCTTGACAATATAGGACATAAATATCCTATTCTACTACTATAATAATTATAAATGTGAAAGTTTATGAGGATGCATGGATGTTTGTTACGCCATAACTTCTGAACGGATTTTGATTAAATGTATGTTAGTAGTTTAAGGTCTGGATTAACACATAAGGCTACTATATCCCAAGAAAGTATAGTGTGCCCGTGGGATACTGTTCTCACACAGGCGGAGCCGCGGGCATAAGCTTGTCTTTTCATATACGAGTAAGTAATATGTAATTTTACACATAAACCAACATCCGACAAAAGTTTTCGGCAACACGAAAAGATAATGTTGAAAATTGAGCTAATAACAACCGCACAAACAATCCAAACTTTTCCAATTACTTAAGAGTTAAGTGTATCGCTATTAAACGGTCTGATACTTGGCAATGGGCGATATACGTTTGTTCTAGATCCTTCAGGTATATCTCGAATCTTGATTCACTTAAGCCAAACTTTTTTCATTTTGTGGATTTACTTATTATGCTTAAATTATGCTTCACGTAATTTATGGACGGCCCTTACTTACCGGTGAGCTAAAATTTTAGAATTAGCCTTTTTAAAATGTATCTAAAGATGCTCCCTCACCTGGAGCATTCGCGTGTAATGTGATGTTATAGATTCGACTTTGTGCGCCAAGCGGACGGGATCATTACTTATTATTACGGGTGCGCATTGTAATGCTCGGTTATCCTCCTACACTGATGTAATGTTCGGATATGTAACGTTACATTACACGCAAATACTCCAAGTGCTCCGTCACCTTAACAACAATTATTAAAAATACTTAGGTTGTATTGGATAAACAGTTTCTCAATGTGAACATTTGTTTTGCATACTTTATAATTTTGTAATCACAGAATACAAAATATGTTCTGTACCCCAAGCAGGAACATTTTGCGGTATCGTTACGTGTACGTGAACGAGAAATATGAGGAATATTGTATGAAAATTTTAGTTACTTGTTAGTAATAGTTAGCTAGAGGCGCTTTCATGATTTTTTTACAATACTTGGTGCTCCTGGTTCCTGCTTGGGGTACTGTATTCTGTGTTTATAATCTGTAGGTATTATTTTCATGGTCGAGTAATTCGAGGGGCAGGGCGAACCGGGCAAAACGCCCTTCTGTCAATCACATTTTAAATGAGAGATTACTGCTGGATAAATTATGTTTGTTCCATTTGTTTATTATTTTGTGGCAAGGAATTTATAAGTAATTTTGTGGCACCAGGGCAACTGGTAACTCAGCTAATTCCAAATGTCAAATTATGTTATGTAATATTAAAATTTACTACATGTTGCCCCCGACTACGTACGCGAAAAAATCACACGAGAACCGTACATTCAGTTGCGATAATAAGAAGCCTATGCCCTTTCTCGTTGTCTAGTTCATATGTATGCAAATTTTCGTGAAAATCAGTAGTGTAGTTTCGGAGCCTATTCAATACAAACAAACAAACCAAAAGTATAGAATAAGCAAACATGTCTATTCGCGGTCGAGAGTCAGTGAATAATGCGTGACAAAATATTATGTCAAAACTGAATAATGACGCACACATTTCACAATAATTATTAAATATTTTGAAATATTTAAATACATTCACTCAAAAAAGTATCGGGAATGGATGATGTGGTTTTGATTATGGTTCCAAATAAAAAATATTGTTTTTTTTTTTGTTGTTGATTTGCACAACTGTTTTCCAAATTGGCGCAGAGTTTGAGTTGCATCTGTTATTTATATTAAATACAGTGCTGTTTTTAGTTATATCATAATATCTAGTGTGTATTGCGAATTTCATAATGGACAAAAACATCGAACAAAGAATTTGTTTAAGACAAACTCTTTTGCATCGCCAATGGAATTTCATGTTCGGAGTCACTGAAAATGGTACAGAAGGTTTACGGTGAATCGACTTTATTAAAAACACATGCTTATGAGTGGTACAAAGCGTTCAAAAGTGGTCGAGATGTGATGGAAGATTTGCCTCGCTCTGGTAGGCCATCAACGTCATCAACTAAAGTTAACATCGCAAAAGTGAAAGAAATAGTGACTGAAAATCCTCATTTAACTTTGAGAGAGATAGCCGCCGAACTTTCTGTATCTCACGAGTCGATCCATACCATTTTAACTAATTATTCGGGCATGAAACATGCTACCACTCGGTTAGTCCCAAAAGACCTGAATTTTCTCCAAAAACTCAATCGCATGAGAGTCGCTAAGGACATGCTAGAACGAGTCAATTCCGACCCAACATTCATGAAACGCATTGTTACTATTGACGAGACGTGGGTTTACAAGTTTGACATGCAAACTAGTCAACAAGCTTCGGAGAGGCGCCTTCTAACTGAACCGAAACCGAATAAACCACGCCAAAGTAGATCAAACATTAAAGTCATGTTGACTGTTTTCTTTGACTATCGCGGTGTTCTGTACTCGTAATTCTTGCCGAAAGGTCAAACGGTAAATAAAGAATATTATTTGAGCGTTATGCGGCACTTAAGAGAGCAAATTCGACGAAAAAGGCCATATTTGTGGAAAGAAAATTCTTGCATTTTACACCATGATAATGCGCCTTCGCACAAGGTCATCATTGTGAACGAATTTTTGACCAAACACTCAACAAATACCATCGAGCAACTACCATATCCACCAGATATGGCTCCAGCCGACTTCTTTCTTTTTCCTTAACTCAAATTACCTCTTCGTGACACCCGTTTTCAATCGGTAGAAGACATAGGTATAGGAGAATTCGCGGCAAGAACTGAACTCAATTCCGGAAAGAGCGTTTTAAAAAATGTTTTGATGATTGGATTATTCGTTGGCGTAAGTGTATCGTTTTTGAAGGTGCATACTTTGGAGGTAATAAATAAATTTGGATGAATAACAAACATTTTGTGTAGTATTGATCTGTTCCAGGTACTTTCTTGACTGGGTAGAATACAGTGTGTTCCGACAGCTGTATCGGAGCCTTTAGTGGTAAAAAATATGGCATTTCTTATCGACAAATTGCCCCTCAAATTTTATTTTTCTCTCACGTTTGTAAAATGGCAACCATTTTGTTTTTTGATAACCAAGACGGGGGTCTTGGTTATCAAAAAACAAAATGGCGGGTATCCAATAAATTACTAAATGTTTTTTGTTATTTCTTAAAGTTCCGTAGTATAAAGTAAACTTACTAAAGGTATAGTAAGAAGAGTTGAAAAAGTACGTTCATCATAAAGGCAGTTTCTGAAAGAAGCAAAATTATATAGTTATTAGCTAGACATATTTATCTTATTTTTACTTACCTATAAAAATGATACTGACAAATTTGAAATAAAAAATGATATATTTGTTTTTACCGCTTTCTTACGCTGCGGTAAAAAAACTCGTAAATCTGTATTGCAGTTCATATCTTTCGGATTAACATAAAAATACGAACAAAAATCCCAATATGCCACAATATTACAAAGCAACCCAAATTCAACGCTTGCAATGCCAATGTATGCTTTAGAAGAACAAGAATTGTCTATAATTTTTAAAAACAGCCGTTGGGGTCAATTCATACTCGACGATTCAGGACGCAACGTGGTGCGATGAGGCCTGGCAGGCGTCGTGCTCTTTCCTGATCATTCTGCGAATCCGTCATTTCACAGAAAGAGGTCGCGGAGCGGGACTGAGAGATGGATCCATTCTTTGTTCCGCTTTACCGGCATAGGACAGGAGTGCGAAGGCCTCCTACCTCCTGTCTAACGGAGCTCCGGGAGAGGGTGGGAACCTCCCCGGCTTATCTTCAGGTTGTCGGAGTGTTCTAGTTGGAAGTCCGGTCCCTCATGCGGAAGACCGGCCGGTCGTAGGGAGTATCCTGTGTTAAACAGATCCGGGACACTCCTTTTTATATGATGACAATCCGCGGGTATGGTTTTAGTGGGTAAACCGGCGACAGCGCCGGGAGTCCCACATATCCCAGGGACACCCATCCCGGCGTAATGAACTTTCCCCTGCGATAACAAAAAAAAGACGCAACGTGGTCCTGAATTTTTAAGTATAGCTTTTAAAAATGGAACTTTATTCACTACACAAATAGATGCGTATTTCACACTGCACATGCACTGTGCAGTGCTGTGCAACTTGACATTTGAACTCTCACAATAAAGCATGTACCTATCTTCTTGTATAATTATTAATACAGTTCAATATTGAATAGCTATCTTAAAAATGTAAACACCATCGCATATCGCTTCATTTCGGTGTTACTGACTCAAGTAAAAATTTTAGTTCTTTATTTTCAACATTTTACTAGAAGCTTGACCTTGATTTTAACGTGAAGCAATTTCCTCCTGAACAGGAAATAAATCAGTAGGTAGTCTTTTAAATAGGTAAATCCATGTACCGTATTACTACCATACATTTACCTGTTTTATAAATGCTACTAATATTATAAATTTGAAAGTCTGTGGGGATGGATGGATGGATGGATGTTTGTTACTCTATAATGCAAATACTACTAAACGAAATTTGATGAATTTTTGTATCGTGGATTAAAACATGGCTACTTTTTGTCCTGAAAAAGTACAGTGTTCCCGCGTGCTACCCCATAGTATATTAAGGCGGGCGGAGCCGCGTGAAACAGCAAGTAGAAAGCAAATGGTATACTTACAAACTTTACAACCTAAAAAACATCAGTGGTTTTTTATTTGCGTAAAAAAATAAAAAACGGCCAGTCTATTCATTTCGCAAGTCTACGGCAGAAAGATTAGTCCGTGGATTCATATCCGGTGGCATCGATACGCGACACAAAGCGCTATCTTTTCTACCGCTCGTTTTCAGTATTAGCCTAATGAAGACGGTTTTTTTTTCTATTATATTAATAATATTTCTATGCAGTCTTCGAACAGCCTCCAATTTTTATGTATCTGAAAAGTTTTTACAATAAATTGAAGTAAAAAATTGAATTCACTATCCCAATATACAATAGCAATTTTCAATCCACTTTGCATAAAAATACATTTTTAAAAGTTGAGAAGAACAAGCAATGAAACTGCCAATTCCAAGACTTATATCGCGACAGTATTCTGTAAGCGAACTTCACCCACTTAAAGTTCGCGAAGCTTAAAGCATCGAACCCGACAAAGCTTTTGTTCCTGACCTTAAAAGCTCCAAGAAGTGGAACGGCTAGATTATAGATAATAATAATATCTACGGACGCTTTCACACCACTTCAATCTGGTCCCGTAGATTTCCCGTCCCGTAGAATTCTCTTAGCTTATAACTTGTGTTACGAGTAGGTACTACCAGACAACGGAAATATATTTAACTAGCTGATGCCCGCGGCTCCGCTCGCGTTAATAAAGTATTGCATGAGAACCGTACATTTCCCTGCGATAAAAAGTAACCTATGTCCTTTCTCAGGCCTTAGACTATCTGTGTACCAAATTTCATTTAAATCGGTTGTGTTGTTTTGGTGTGAAAGACGGAAAAACATACACACTTTCCCATTTATAATATGAGTATGGATACTTTTTATACTGTACTTATTACTTATGTAATTTAGGATTTTTATTACACAATACACATCCATGGACCTTAGTCCATGACAGAGCTGGAACACAGGATACGTTTTTGTACCTACCGTAGAAAGATTCGAACCTACGACCTCCGGCTTGAGCGCCAACGCGCTAACCACTGAGCGACAAAGGTCGTCAAAATCTCTGTACACGAGTATTACTTAAAGTTTAATGTGAAAATTCCATACATTATTATTTCGTCATAACCCTGTATAAAAATAATAATAGCTAATCCGGCCACATCGTTTGCCGAAATAAAAATGCATTTTAATGAAATGTGAAATTTATATGAATAAATATAATAATAGGTATTATCCATCCTACTATCCTACTATAATATTATAAATGTGAATGTTTGTGAGGATGTATGGATGGATGGATAGATGTTTGTTACTCTTTCACGGAAAAAATACTGAACGGATTTTGATGAAATTAGTAGTTTAGGCTCTGGAATAAAACATAGGCTACTTTTTATCCCGAAAAAATACAGTGTTCCTGATGGATACTGTATTTACGCGGGCGGAGCGAGCGAGCAAATTTTTTTCCCATTTTACAGGTTAACATCTGTTCAAACATTACATCCCGAGGGCCGGTGAACTTTGGAAAAATCGAATAAAATCAACTGGCTAAAACAGAACATATTTTGTACTAAATATATAAGATAATATGTTAATTATGTTTATTATAACACAAGCGAATGAGTATTTTTTTTCCTATTTTACAGATTAAATCTGTTTAAACTTAAAACCCCAAAAATACTGTGCACATTTATCAACAGAATGGATCGTAGCAAGCAAGAAAACTTATACTTATCAGCAATATAAAATTGAGGAAATCCCGTCTGTGCATTAAAAAAAACTAAATTAAAAAATATATTAACCGATTAAAAAAAATATATATATATATATATATATATATATATATATATATATATATATATATGTAGAAGACATGGGATAAACATGCCTCAAACATCGTACTATATTAAAGTACTGGCTCTCAAATTAACACTGTGGGCTTATTGTGGGTAATGTTGGTTACAAAATAAGAGAGAAGAAACAGCATTACTTCACCTCTATTCTGAATAGAACTAAAACTAAGCACTTCACACTGTTTTAATTACTTTTCACTGTCTATTAAAATAATAACGACTCTGCACTTATTTCACTATCACTTTAAAAAGAACACCGATAGTTCCCGAGCCGAACTTGTCGCCACGACGGTTGGTAGCTTACTGTCCCGTGACCATTCCTTGGAGGGAAAACGTGGTCACCACTCCCACCACACCGAACGCGCGAGCTCGTCAAACTGGACTCTATCAGCGCCAAACAACATGGCGCTAGTGTTCCCGTCAACTATACTTCCGTACTATTGACTTGCTTGTCAATTCAGCAACAAAATATTAACCTCTTCGACACGGCCATCCTGCGTGACTCACGACCTCGTGAGTAAATCCTCTAACCAAACTTAAAACCAAGGTATTAGCTTTACCCTAGCTCGGCCAACCTGACCATTTTTATCACATCACGTAATATGACATTCTATAACCCTCGATGCAAATTGAAGGCTATCTTAATTCATAAAGCTGACTGTACTGTGTTTAATTTAGACAATCTATTACCAGATTATCTCCCGCACATAATGGCTAGACCCAGGTACAACATTACGGTAACCGAATGAGAGATCAATTGCTCACTTATTTCTCATTTGCTTTTGCTTAAACCCACTTAAATCCTTTAGTTCATATACACCTAAGGTCAATGTTTTCTATCCGTTATAGCACCTATCGCATATCTTTTATGCCGTAGACCAACCGTATTAAACACCGCATAAAATTATGACACATCCACATTAGAATTTAGGATGTTAACGCAATTCTTTGACGCAACGCAAAACATGTGACCGTTACTATATCCTCACCACTAGGTACGTGTCATTTAAAACTTGTCACTAAGTGACAATAGAAACCCAAAAATAATACCATTCCTCATCTTTGTATCAATCAGCAAGTAATAGCGTTGTACCGTCAACAGCAACATCATGACTATGTAGTAACGACAAACATACCTACATGCCATCGTCACTACATAGCAATAGGATACCAATATGAACCGCATAATACTATGCCTTTGTCACTACTCAATGTGTATTAATAAGTAGTGACAGGATACCACCATCAAAATCATTATGCCTTTGCCACTACTCAATGTGTATAAGTAGCGACAGGATACCACCATCAACATCATTAGTGTGTAGTAATAACGTACATACTTGACATCATTCTTACACAGCAACGGAATTCCATCATCAACAACTCATTACTATGTAGTAATGGGATACCATCAACAATAACATCACTACTATGCTGTAATGGGATACTGTAAATACTGTGTACTCGTATAACGCATAGTGCAAATTACGTTTAAAACGGGCGTCACCCCATCATATATTCCCACCATTGTAACTCTTGTAACTGTTGTAACTCCAGGATCAAATAAAACTCATTGATGTGATCTCAAGGGTGCCCTAGGGGCATGCTAAAGTTGTTTCGAGATCCTCGATGAAATTAAAAGAAAATTAGAGGAGGAGTAGGTACGCACCACGTCGCAATGGCCAAAAGCCAAGAACAAAAGAGTAAAGCATCACGAGAATGAAGATAATTGGTGTCTATTAAGCTGCTACTGTCAAATCAAAAGGATAATTCAATTAAACTGTTTTAAATCACGACTGCTTTACTTTGAACCTCTTTTTTGCTGTCAATTAAACTTTGATGTCTCATAGTTAATGTCACCCATCGTGTGTATACTGTATACTCATGAACGTACCATACAAACTATTGTAATGTTGTGATCATTGAAATTCGCATTGTCTAAAAATATGTAAGATGTAAGATTCCAAAACAGTTTACAACAAGTTTTAGCTTTCCTTTAACTTACAAGCAAATATGTACACTGTGTTTTAAAAGTATGTCATATGGTAGACCGTAGCGAGAGTGGCCACCATAGGCGATAAAGTAACAAAGTTCCATAACACTTTTGGAAAGGGTTCCAACATACACGATGTTCTTTAAAGTCCGCTTTTGAAATTGATAATCAATTGTTATTGTGTTTTACTACATGTGTAGTACCCCAATAAAGAATTAAAACTGTATGTCTATGTTTCAAAAGTAAACAGCAAGTTTGAGCTTCATTAAAGTAACTGCAAGCGCCAGTGGCGGATTATCCTAAAGGCAAACTAGGCACGTGCCTCGGGGCGCGAGGGTACAAAGGGGCGCTCCGACCAAGCGAGGTGGTATACCAGGTCAGGCCGAAGCCCTGGGCCATCACCTCCCGCCCCCAGGGGCGCCGATGACATGTTTGCCTATGGCGCTCTCAACGTTTGATCCGCCTCTGGCAGGCGCCTAACAATTGCAACAAACAACCGGTGTAAACGCCTAGCCGCAACATGTATCATACCGTTAAAAATCAAACGTTAAATTCTTATTTGTCATCTCTACCGATTCCGCCTGATATAAAAATATTATAGTATGTCCAATAAATAGGTTGTAGTTTGTTTAAGAACCAACTTAATAATCACTGAGGTCTGCTAAGTCAGTATCGACTCGACAGTGTTATTCACTTTATTATAAGACCAGTATGAATGTATGACACACCCAAAACAAATAAAGAGCATTGGTAATTTCATTATAAGAAATTGCAAACTGAAAACTATAGTCGTTTCATTTATCAGTTATCACCATGTTACAATTTTTTTTGATATCACGAAATGAAATCTCGATAATGACATGTAATTGCCAAAAGATAAGGTAATTAAACTTTAGTAGTGCATTTCCCGGTGTGACCTTCAGCGGTCATTCAAACAATAATAATAATAGGCTTTAAGATGTATGTACTATGTACTCGTTTTTACTTTACGTTCCTTTTTACTCATTTACTTGAACTTCTAAAAACCTTTGCTTATAAATCCAGCATAATTTAGCACCACTAATTATGATACAAAAACAACTTCACCAAGTATCTCCCATCATTGTGAAGCGACTAGACCAGTCCACTAAAGATGTGCACTTGGCGCTGTCGTCCAAGCTGCTCGGTCGCACAGCGCTGCTCGCTGCATACCTTGGAGCGCCCATCGGTACTCGGTTGCCGTTACCGCTCGAACCTCGAACTTCCACCTGCACATAAAAATAACGGCACAACAATAATGTTCTACTAAAGAACTTTTTTAACTTTAACGGGAAAATGTAGAAATCATTATTCAATAAATTGAATTTCAATTTAACGATCTAAGATTTTCTAAAGAAAATGTAAGTACTGTTAGACCCTCATAATACCAAAGGAGAATACAAGTGCGTTTACAATCTTTTACAAAGTAACCAAGTTCACCGGAGTCCAATGCTGAGCTTTCCGACCCGCCGCAGTCACAGCCACTGGACCGTCCAGAGCGCGTGACACCGCCGTCGTCACGTATTCATACCATCACCACCAGCCACGGTTTATACCACTATTCCTCGATTGTAATAAATACAAAGCAGATACACCTGCACATATTAAAAAAACAATAAGTCAGGGGCCCCGCGGCCCATCTTTGAGCTTACCGAGCTATTGCCACTACTACATCGCAGTGCCACGGCACTGCAGCACAGTCATTGTAGAACTCCCGGCTCGATCCACTCTTCTGAGAATTCGGCCCGCTGTTGTCCCATCTTTCCGCAATTACGCCATACATTTAGCGTGCTGCCTTGGTTGCACACTACCAAACTCGATCCATATTATTAATCACTGATTTTATTTAAACTTTTTGTAAACCGCACAAGATTACACATTTTTTTTCAACTACCGTCACTTTTTTTTTTAACTTGAACAAAGAATTGAAATGCTCATCTTGAACCAACATGAATCCCACTTTCTGATGTAGAAGACATGGGATAAACATGCCTCAAACATCGTACTATATTAAAGTACTGGCTCTCAAATTAACACTGTGGGCTTATTGTGGGTAATGTTGGTTACAAAATAAGAGAGAAGAAACAGCATTACTTCACCTCTATTCTGAATAGAACTAAAACTAAGCACTTCACACTGTTTTAATTACTTTTCACTGTCTATTAAAATAATAACGACTCTGCACTTATTTCACTATCACTTTAAAAAGAACACCGATAGTTCCCGAGCCGAACTTGTCGCCACGACGGTTGGTAGCTTACTGTCCCGTGACCATTCCTTGGAGGGAAAACGTGGTCACCACTCCCACCACACCGAACGCGCGAGCTCGTCAAACTGGACTCTATCAGCGCCAAACAACATGGCGCTAGTGTTCCCGTCAACTATACTTCCGTACTATTGACTTGCTTGTCAATTCAGCAACAAAATATTAACCTCTTCGACATATATATATATATATATATATATATATATATATATATATATATATATATATATATATATATATATATATATATATATATATATATATATATATATATATATATATATATATATATATATATATATATATATATATATATATATATATATATATATATATTTTAATCGGTCAAGTCCTTTCGGAATGGTTCTCTCACAATAACTGCGACTGTAGAGTTTTGAGTTAATAGTATTATTTTACACATAATTAATCCCAACAGTGGCGTATTTACCCCAGGGACGCCCCTCGTGGATTCTTTTGACGCTAGTTATAATATTGTAAAGTTTTTATTTTAATTGACAATAAAATAAAATAAACGGATACTTCTAACTCTCGGTAATATTTTTATAGTCTACTCTTTACTTTAACTCTACAGTCGCAGTTATTGTGAGAGAACCATTCCGAAAGGACTTGACCGATTAAAAAAAAAATATATATATATATATATATATATATATATATATATATATATATATATATATATATATATATATATATATATATATATATATATATATATATATATTAAAAAAAATATATATATATATATATATATATATATATATATATATATATATATATATATATATATATATATATATATATATATTTTTTTTTTAATCGGTCAAGTCCTTTCGGAATGGTTCTCTCACAATAACTGCGACTGTAGAGTTAAAGTAAAGAGTAGACTATAAAAATATTACCGAGAGTTAGAAGTATCCGTTTATTTTATTTTATTGTCAATTAAAATAAAAACTTTACAATATTATAACTAGCGTCAAAAGAATCCACGAGGGGCGTCCCTGGGGTAAATACGCCACTGTTGGGATTAATTATGTGTAAAATAATACTATTAACTCAAAACTCTACAGTCGCAGTTATTGTGAGAGAACCATTCCGAAAGGACTTGACCGATTAAAATATATATATATATATATATATATATATATATATATATATATATATATATATATATATGTCGAAGAGGTTAATATTTTGTTGCTGAATTGACAAGCAAGTCAATAGTACGGAAGTATAGTTGACGGGAACACTAGCGCCATGTTGTTTGGCGCTGATAGAGTCCAGTTTGACGAGCTCGCGCGTTCGGTGTGGTGGGAGTGGTGACCACGTTTTCCCTCCAAGGAATGGTCACGGGACAGTAAGCTACCAACCGTCGTGGCGACAAGTTCGGCTCGGGAACTATCGGTGTTCTTTTTAAAGTGATAGTGAAATAAGTGCAGAGTCGTTATTATTTTAATAGACAGTGAAAAGTAATTAAAACAGTGTGAAGTGCTTAGTTTTAGTTCTATTCAGAATAGAGGTGAAGTAATGCTGTTTCTTCTCTCTTATTTTGTAACCAACATTACCCACAATAAGCCCACAGTGTTAATTTGAGAGCCAGTACTTTAATATAGTACGATGTTTGAGGCATGTTTATCCCATGTCTTCTACATCAGAAAGTGGGATTCATGTTGGTTCAAGATGAGCATTTCAATTCTTTGTTCAAGTTAAAAAAAAAAGTGACGGTAGTTGAAAAAAAATGTGTAATCTTGTGCGGTTTACAAAAAGTTTAAATAAAATCAGTGATTAATAATATGGATCGAGTTTGGTAGTGTGCAACCAAGGCAGCACGCTAAATGTATGGCGTAATTGCGGAAAGATGGGACAACAGCGGGCCGAATTCTCAGAAGAGTGGATCGAGCCGGGAGTTCTACAATGACTGTGCTGCAGTGCCGTGGCACTGCGATGTAGTAGTGGCAATAGCTCGGTAAGCTCAAAGATGGGCCGCGGGGCCCCTGACTTATTGTTTTTTTAATATGTGCAGGTGTATCTGCTTTGTATTTATTACAATCGAGGAATAGTGGTATAAACCGTGGCTGGTGGTGATGGTATGAATACGTGACGACGGCGGTGTCACGCGCTCTGGACGGTCCAGTGGCTGTGACTGCGGCGGGTCGGAAAGCTCAGCATTGGACTCCGGTGAACTTGGTTACTTTGTAAAAGATTGTAAACGCACTTGTATTCTCCTTTGGTATTATGAGGGTCTAACAGTACTTACATTTTCTTTAGAAAATCTTAGATCGTTAAATTGAAATTCAATTTATTGAATAATGATTTCTACATTTTCCCGTTAAAGTTAAAAAAGTTCTTTAGTAGAACATTATTGTTGTGCCGTTATTTTTATGTGCAGGTGGAAGTTCGAGGTTCGAGCGGTAACGGCAACCGAGTACCGATGGGCGCTCCAAGGTATGCAGCGAGCAGCGCTGTGCGACCGAGCAGCTTGGACGACAGCGCCAAGTGCACATCTTTAGTGGACTGGTCTAGTCGCTTCACAATGATGGGAGATACTTGGTGAAGTTGTTTTTGTATCATAATTAGTGGTGCTAAATTATGCTGGATTTATAAGCAAAGGTTTTTAGAAGTTCAAGTAAATGAGTAAAAAGGAACGTAAAGTAAAAACGAGTACATAGTACATACATCTTAAAGCCTATTATTATTATTGTTTGAATGACCGCTGAAGGTCACACCGGGAAATGCACTACTAAAGTTTAATTACCTTATCTTTTGGCAATTACATGTCATTATCGAGATTTCATTTCGTGATATCAAAAAAAATTGTAACATGGTGATAACTGATAAATGAAACGACTATAGTTTTCAGTTTGCAATTTCTTATAATGAAATTACCAATGCTCTTTATTTGTTTTGGGTGTGTCATACATTCATACTGGTCTTATAATAAAGTGAATAACACTGTCGAGTCGATACTGACTTAGCAGACCTCAGTGATTATTAAGTTGGTTCTTAAACAAACTACAACCTATTTATTGGACATACTATAATATTTTTATATCAGGCGGAATCGGTAGAGATGACAAATAAGAATTTAACGTTTGATTTTTAACGGTATGATACATGTTGCGGCTAGGCGTTTACACCGGTTGTTTGTTGCAATTGTTAGGCGCCTGCCAGAGGCGGATCAAACGTTGAGAGCGCCATAGGCAAACATGTCATCGGCGCCCCTGGGGGCGGGAGGTGATGGCCCAGGGCTTCGGCCTGACCTGGTATACCACCTCGCTTGGTCGGAGCGCCCCTTTGTACCCTCGCGCCCCGAGGCACGTGCCTAGTTTGCCTTTAGGATAATCCGCCACTGGCGCTTGCAGTTACTTTAATGAAGCTCAAACTTGCTGTTTACTTTTGAAACATAGACATACAGTTTTAATTCTTTATTGGGGTACTACACATGTAGTAAAACACAATAACAATTGATTATCAATTTCAAAAGCGGACTTTAAAGAACATCGTGTATGTTGGAACCCTTTCCAAAAGTGTTATGGAACTTTGTTACTTTATCGCCTATGGTGGCCACTCTCGCTACGGTCTACCATATGACATACTTTTAAAACACAGTGTACATATTTGCTTGTAAGTTAAAGGAAAGCTAAAACTTGTTGTAAACTGTTTTGGAATCTTACATCTTACATATTTTTAGACAATGCGAATTTCAATGATCACAACATTACAATAGTTTGTATGGTACGTTCATGAGTATACAGTATACACACGATGGGTGACATTAACTATGAGACATCAAAGTTTAATTGACAGCAAAAAAGAGGTTCAAAGTAAAGCAGTCGTGATTTAAAACAGTTTAATTGAATTATCCTTTTGATTTGACAGTAGCAGCTTAATAGACACCAATTATCTTCATTCTCGTGATGCTTTACTCTTTTGTTCTTGGCTTTTGGCCATTGCGACGTGGTGCGTACCTACTCCTCCTCTAATTTTCTTTTAATAAAAAAAAAAAAATATATATATATATATATATATATATATATATATATATATATATATATATATATATATATATATATATATATATATATATATATATATATATTTTTTTTTTAATTAAATTTAAAATATATATATATATATATATATATATATATATATATATATATATTTTTTAATCGGTCAAGTCCTTTCGGAATGGTTCTCTCACAATAACTGCGACTGTAGAGTTTTGAGTTTATAGTATTATTTTACACATAATTAATCCCAACAGTGGCGTATTTACCCCAGGGACGCCCCTCGTGGATTCTTTTGACGCTAGTTATAATATTGTAAAGTTTTTATTTTAATTGACAATAAAATAAAATAAACGGATACTTCTAACTCTCGGTAATATTTTTATAGTTTTTTTTAATGCACAGACGGGATTTCCTCAATTTTATATTGCTGATAAGTATAAGTTTTCTTGCTTGCTACGATCCATTCTGTTGATAAATGTGCACAGTATTTTTGGGGTTTTAAGTTTAAACAGATTTAATCTGTAAAATAGGAAAAAAAATACTCATTCGCTTGTGTTATAATAAACATAATTAACATATTATCTTATATATTTAGTACAAAATATGTTCTGTTTTAGCCAGTTGATTTTATTCGATTTTTCCAAAGTTCACCGGCCCTCGGGATGTAATGTTTGAACAGATGTTAACCTGTAAAATGGGAAAAAAATTTGCTCGCTCGCTCCGCCTACTGGCATTTGGTTGTATAACTTATTATTGTAATATTTAGTATTGACGTTTAGTTTTAGGCTATTTATTTTATTGTAATTTTCCGAAGTTCACGGTTCTAAGTTTAAATATTTTTTATAGGTAAAATAGGCAAAGATTTTGCTTGCTCGCTTCGCTTTCTCGCGTTTAACATAAAGAACATGTTATATTACTTAGATATACCTTTAATTTTAGGCTTGATTTAAATGTATTTTTCGGAGTACACAGTCTTACCGATACTTAGGATTTAAAGTATAAGTAGTAGTTAAAAGTCCGCTACCACTTAGGTAAATAAAAAATAGGCTGCAAATTTAATTGTCCCGGATGCCAAATCTTTAAATACAAATAAAAATTATTTGATGGCACGTCTATGACCTCATTAATTTTTTTTTTTAGAAAAATGCCACGTTCCTACCTAAAAGTTCGCCATCTCTGACCTAGATAATTATCTGTTATAATTTAGTAACAGCAGCTTGATCGACTATCTGAAAACTAAACTTTATTTACCTCTGTTTACAAAGTCCCGATTAGTTTTTACCGCACCATATTTTAGCGATGGGTGATTAATCTCGCAACTAAATCGTAAACAAAAACATCGTTTGTTTCGTTACTCAATTTACAAAGCGCTGTATAGTGTTATGAGTTATTGTGAAAATGATGTATAAAATGCAGGCTTATTGGTTGTTCATACATAAGTAGCTATTGCAGCATGTTGCTGAAATATTGCCAGATGGGGTAAGATGATATTTGGGTAAAGATTACCAGGCATAAAGTATCTAGTAGTAGTTTTTCTCTTTATTTTACCCGGAATGAAAAATAAACTATGCATGTAGCTTCAACTACTAGTGCCTATAGCAAAAAATATACATAATATATTACTAACGTAAAGAACCATCATTCGATAGACTTACACAGTTGATCGCAGGTCGCAGACGTGTGCGTGACTAGACGTATGCGGGGCATGAGTTTTTTTCAGCCAGGACTTTCGTTCCCGGGGCTGACCGCTGGTTGTTTCGTGCTTTCACGTAATTGACAATATAATGTCGTAGTATTAATGATAGATTTGTCTGATGCGACGTTTTAAATTATTACAACATGGCTGACATTCGCTAATGCTCGAGCTGTCATTTGTAGAGAGTGTTGTCCCTGTTCATATAGGTAGATTAAATTAATTTCATAATTAATAAGTGCACAATAATCATAGATTGATAATTTTAATTTTTCATAATTTACGTGAAGCAAAAATTTTCAGTACGAGAATTGTGTATCCGGAGGAGTATGCAATTTGGCCGGTAAATTAAAATTTGTGTCGAGGAATGTATGCAGAAAGATAATATTATTTTAAATAATACTTAGCAATACATTAAATGAATAAAAATAGGTAGCAACAACACATCACGGCATCACAGTAATGTGTGTAATCTGAGGTAGTGACCTCAGATTACACACATTACTGTGATGCCGACGTTTGTCAATCTTATCTGTTATAACATTAAAAAATATGTATCGCATTGGTAAAATAATTATAAGAATTAGTACGAGTGAATTTTGACCTCTAGTTTTCATTAATATTCCACAACAGTCATGTAATTTGGACCTGTTACCTTCATGAATAATAATAGCAATACAATTATAATAGTGTACGTAATTTCAGTACCTGTGTAAACCAGTGTACGGTTCTATTATAATAATTAGACTAAACATAATCGCTGTGTAATGAGTTTTGGTAATGAAATGTTTATTGGACTGGAAAAAGTAGAATTGATAGAGGTATGTTCATAACGAGCACACAGGAGCGCATAGAAGTGGTTAAACTAAGGGCTCGATTCAATAACCTATCTCAAAATTTGTATCGCAAACACCCGGGAAATTATTGATTAACGACGTTTTTAACAAATAGTTATTGGTAGATATGTTATTGAAACGGGCCGTAAATAGTACCTACGCGGAAACCTTGGTGTCTTTTTTAGTCATCGCCTTACTTTTTAGACTAGTTTTTGTAAGCACAATAAGATTTTAAGCTCCACAATAAAGTTTCCGCGCTAATACAGCCACTAGTGGAGGAAGTTTGGAGAATAACCATTCAACTTCACCTCCTGAAATCAATATTATGTAGATCAGAAGCATTTAATCGTTTAGAATTTAGATACTAATAACTACAAAATGATCAAAAGATCTTACCTATCTATCTCTATATATAAAAGGCAAAGCTGATTGACTGATGTGTCAACGCGCAAGCCAAAAGGCTAGAAATTTTAAATTTTGCACACGTATTTCTCATATGATGTAGGCATCCACTAAGAAAGGAAAGAAGGTAGTGAAATAAAGGAATAAAATTTTGTATGAAACTTTTTATTCATTGGACATATTTGCATGAAATTTCGTTTGAGTTGAGTACAGAAAAAGAATGAGTTTACGTATTTAATTTTTTTTTTAATATTCAACTCCTAAAGAGGGTAAAATAGTTTACAAAAGTTTTAAATTATACATGCGGGCGAAGTCGCTGGCAAATACTAGTAGTAAATTGAATTTAAAAAAGCTGTTTTAATGTAATTCAACATTTTCATGGGATCTCTAAATAGTATCCCCCTTACTTATAAACGCTGTATAAGCTTTGAATAGTTATACCTACAGTGTTTTGTTCACGTCACACAAGTGACATTTTTAATTCGATAGAAGGAGACAAAACACTGTATAACTATTCAAAGCTTATACAGCGATTATTAGTAAGGGGGAAAGTAAATAAAAAGTTTAGAATTCGCGACAAATGTGCACATTGAAATCAACATCACGTCTGCACTCTGAAGGTCGGCCTACAGTAAATCGTAGTTTTATTAATGTGGTCTAATAACGCCAACTGTGGCGGCTCCAGCCCATCCTTCACTAGAGCTTTAATTACAAATTACATAAAGTTACTAAGGCTCGGCGCAGACGGGCCACATATGACGCGACAATCTGTTTACACGCTTTTTTGAACGCTTGAAACTTATTCCGAAACCAGATGTTTCCCGCGACTTAGTATAATCACAAAGAAATCCCTCTGGAACCATACATTTTCCTCCCGGTGTAATATACGTAAAATTTCAACCACTTAAACTAATCACTTTTGAAACAGTTTTTATGATATTGTTACGAACAATAAGACTAGCGCCATCTAGCGTCAACCAATGAAACCACTTGGTGCGAACAGGGACAACGTTTTCACGTCTACTCAATACTAGATGGCGCTACTGTGCGAATATTCCGGAACAATTCAACCAGTTCACGCGGCTAGCGAATATTTCTGGAACGGTCTGGAACTCGATTCGGCCCATATAAATACGCCACAGAGATGCGAACGAGTCAGTTCAGTTTCGAGCTACCTTCGGGCGATTTCGAGGCGAAACAGGCGATAAGTAAAAGTGATACCAGTGATTAATACCAGTGAAACCGGCGACTTGGCTACGACTTAAGGACACTGTTAGTGCTTAGTGTTTGGACTTAGTGCTTAGTGTTTGGACATAGTGTTTAGTGTTAGACCTAGTGCTTTGTGTTGGACCTAGTGCTAGGGAATAAAGTCTTCAAAGGAGTCAGCAGGCTTCATCTCCAAATCCCTCGTACCTAACACGTAACAACTGGTGTCGGAAGTGAGATTTGGAGATGCCATTGACTCCGAGAGAGGACTTCAAGGAGGGCGTCAGAACAAGGGCACAACGAGCTGCGGAGGCCACACCCACTGGGGACCAAGCTCCGCCCACTGTGGGCCAAGCCCCGCCCACTGACCCCGCCCACCAGGACCCGCCCACTGACCACGCCCCCCAGGCTCCGCCCACTTTGACCCAAGCCACGCCCACCGACTCCGCCCACTGGGTCACACCCACTCAGGCCACGCCCATTGGCCCCGCCCACCGGGTCACGCCCACTCAAGCCCCGCCCACTGACTCCACCCACCTTGCCACGCCTTCCAGACAGGCCACGCCCACCAGACAAGCCACACCCACCAGCAGTACCGTGGCTCTTCAATTAGGAAATTTAATTGAAATAATGGAGCTGCAAAGGGCTGAAATTCGGGCAATGAAGGAATCACAAGAACGCAAGCTCGGTGATTTGCAACAGTCACAAGAACGTTTGCAAGAATCGCAAGAGCAACAAAAAGACCTCCAAGAAAAAGCGCTCTGGGCTATAAAGGATGTCAGTGACACGGTGATTAAGCTTCGAAAGGATGTCGACGTAGTGGAAGAACGAGTTACTGGGTTAGGATTGGACGTTGAAAATTTGAAAACCGTCCTCGCTGAACTACAGAAGAAGGTAGTGCACCTTGAAACCACGGGAGTTGCGACGTCAAGTGGAACTACCAGAGTGGCGCAAGGACCGAGAGTGAAAGTGCCGCCATACGACGGCACTACTTCTTGGAACGCCTATCGTCAACAATTCCAGACTGTTGCTACTGCCAACGAATGGACGGAAGAACAATGCCTGACCGCTCTCACTGTTGCGCTTAGAGGGCAAGCTTTGTCGATCTTGGAAGCACTGCCACATACAGGAAAGGGGTTCCAAGACCTGATGGAGGCACTTGAATCCAGGTACGGGGAGCGACACCTGGAGCACGTGTTCCGTGCCCAACTGCGTGACAGAGTCCAACGCTCAGGAGAAGGACTGCAACAATGGGCGTTGGAAATTGAAAAACTCGTCAGGAAGGCACACCCAGGAGCCGACACCAAGATGGTAGACACGAATATTGTTCAAGCATTTGTCGACGGAATCAAAGACCTGGAAGTCAGAGCTGCAGTGAGGCTTCGTCACCATACCTCGCTAAGGGAAGCATTGGCGCATGCTTTGGAGGTCGAGGCTGTTCGCCACGACATACGGCAGACCCATCAGATCCGCGAGGTCTCCGTGGAAGTCAAGGAGGTTAAGGCTCCTATGAAGAAAAGTTCTGGAGCTATGTGCTACAAGTGCGGCGAGAGGGGGCATCTTCAGCTCAACTGCCCGCAGAAGGAGACCCAGATGGCAAGGATGAAAAGGATCGAGGAACAAATAGAGGAGCTGAAGAAGCAAGGGGCTCCGTCCCCTTGTCCGCGATCAGGGAAACGAATAAAAGCCAGGACTAAGGGGCGAGTGCTGGCTAACGCGGAGGAAGTTGCCTGGATGAAAAAGTGTAGTTCGATAACAGGCGCAGACTCAGCGAACAACAACAACTATGGATTAGTGACTGAGCTACTCGATGACTGCAAGAGTAATCTGACTTATTCGCAGAACATGAAAGCTAAGAAGTTTATACAGCGCTACGCGAATATCTTCTCCAGTCAAGAAGGGGACCTTGGAAGAACGTCGATAGTTCAGCACAGGATAGATACCGGAAGCGAGAGACCAATTCGTCAACGAGCAAGACGGATACCAATTGCAAAGGAAAAAGAAGTTGAAGGCCTTTTGGAGGACATGAGAAGGAATAAGATTATTGAACCGTCTGCAAGTCCGTGGTGCTCACCTGTTGTATTAGTGAAGAAGAAAGATGGTAGCACAAGATTTTGCGTGGACTATAGGCGTCTCAATGATGTCACTAAGAAAGACAGTTACCCGTTACCTAGAATTGACGACACTGTAGATACCTTGAATGGCATGAAATGGTTCTCGACCCTAGACCTGAAATCTGGATACTGGCAGGTGGAAATTCATCCAAAGGACAAGGAAAAGACAGCTTTTTCGACCGGTAAAGGTTTATGGCAATTTAACGTCATGCCCTTCGGATTGTGCAACGCACCTGCCACATTTGAGCGACTCATGGAGTGTGTACTGGCAGGCTTAGTTGGAGAGGCCTGCTTGGTCTACTTAGATGACGTCATCATTGTCGGCCGCGACTTCGAGGACCATTTACGAAACTTGGAGCGTGTTTTCGCCAAAATAGAGGGAGCCAAATTAAAGTTGAACCCAAAGAAATGTCGTTTATTCAGGAGTAAGGTCAATTATCTCGGCCATGTTATCTCCAGTGATGGAATCCAGACAGACCCGGAGAAACTGGAAGCAGTTCAAAAATGGCCTACCCCTAAGGACAAAACCGAAGTGCGAGCATTCCTCGGCCTATGTTCATACTACAGGCGTTTTGTTAAAGGATTTTCGGAAATAGCCAAGCCATTACATCGGCTGACAGAAGATAAACGACAATTTAGTTGGGATGAGACTTGTGAAGATTCTTTTCAGAAACTGAAGAAGCATCTGTGTGAAACACCAATCCTGGGGTATCCACAAACTGAAGGTCAGTTTATAGTCGACACGGATGCAAGCAACACGGCCATTGGAGGAGTGTTATCTCAAAAACAGGGTGAAAGAGAAGTTGTTATTGCATATTTCAGCAAATCTTTATCCAAGCCAGAGAGAAACTACTGCGTGACAAGAAGAGAACTCTTGGCTGTTGTAAAGACGCTACAACATTTCAACAAATATCTCATCGGCAGACATTTTTTGCTGCGAACTGATCACGCAGCCTTGAAGTGGCTACTGCAATTCAAGAACCCAGAAGGTCAAGTAGCTCGATGGATTGAACAGCTTCAGGAGTATGACTTCAAGACGGAACACCGCAGCGGAAAGACGCATGGGAATGCCGACGCACTTTCACGAAGGCCGTGTTCGGAAGACTGCAAACATTGTGTTAAGCAGGAATCTAATGAAGTTACATTGAAGCTAACGAGAATAAGTCCTTTGGGTCTCTGGGAGAATGATGCTATGAGGGAGGCCCAAGAAAGAGATGACGACCTTCGGCACATCATTACATGGAAGAAACGGGGTGACGTCAAACCAATCTGGAGTGAGGTTGCACCCACTGGCGCTGTCACAAAGGCGTACTGGGCGCAATGGGACAGTCTGATACTTCAAAACGGAATACTCTACCGGAAATGGGAGAAGACTAACGGCAGAGAGTTCCATCTTCAGATAATTGTCCCAAGAACGAGAGTACCAGATGTTCTCCGTGAAATACATGATGGCGTATCAGGAGGTCATCTAGGTGTCAAGAGGACGTTAACAAAAGTGCGCGAAAGATTCTACTGGTTGCATTGTCGAGATGATGTACAGGATTGGTGCCGCAAATGTACTACTTGCGCTGCTGTAAAAGGACCACAGACCAGGAGCCGTGGGAACCTGCGGTTGTATAACGTCGGTGCACCGTGGGAACGGATTGCAGTTGACGTAGCTGGGCCATTTCCTGTAACGGAATCGGGAAACAAGTATTTTATGGTCGTCATGGACTACTTCACCAAATGGCCCGAGGTGTTCGCCATACCAAACCAAGAAGCTACAACAGTCGCTTCTAAGTTAGTCGAAGAAGTGATATGTCGCTTTGGTGTGCCTCTAGAAATCCATTCTGATCAAGGCAGGAACTTCGAATCGCAGGTGTTCCAGGAAGTGTGCAGAATTTTGGGCATGCATAAGACGAGGACCACCGCGTACCATCCACAGTCTGATGGAATGGTAGAAAGATTTAACCAGACCCTTGAGAGGCATTTGGCGAAATTGGTAAACGACAAACAAAAGGATTGGGACAAGTATATACCACTCTTCCTTCTGTCATACCGAACCGCCGAGCATGAGAGCATAAAAGCTACCCCGGCGTATGTCAACTACGGTAGAGAACTACGAATACCAGTAGACCTATTGACAGGAGGGTCACCAGAGGGACCAGAGACCGTACAAGACTATATCTGCGATTTAAGGGAAAAATTGCGCTATATACACGCCTTGGTTCGGGAAAATGGGTTACAGTCAAGTAAGAACATGAAAACCAGGTACGACCGGAAATCGAACACGAGCGGCTTCGAGGAAGGGTCACTGGTGTGGCTGCATAACCCAACTCGCCGGAAAGGGAAATCTCCAAAGTTGCAGACCAAGTGGGACGGACCATACAAAGTGCTTACCCGAATAAATGATGTGACTTATAGGATCCAAAAGCAACCAAGAGGGACATTCAAAGTGGTACACATAGACCGTCTGGCGCGGTACCATGGCAGTAACAACGATGCTCGGGACGAGCATCTCTAAGAGGGGAGTAGTGTTACGAACAATAAGACTAGCGCCATCTAGCGTCAACCAATGAAACCACTTGGTGCGAACAGGGACAACGTTTTCACGTCTACTCAATACTAGATGGCGCTACTGTGCGAATATTCCGGAACAATTCAACCAGTTCACGCGGCTAGCGAATATTTCTGGAACGGTCTGGAACTCGATTCGGCCCATATAAATACGCCACAGAGATGCGAACGAGTCAGTTCAGTTTCGAGCTACCTTCGGGCGATTTCGAGGCGAAACAGGCGATAAGTAAAAGTGATACCAGTGATTAATACCAGTGAAACCGGCGACTTGGCTACGACTTAAGGACACTGTTAGTGCTTAGTGTTTGGACTTAGTGCTTAGTGTTTGGACATAGTGTTTAGTGTTAGACCTAGTGCTTTGTGTTGGACCTAGTGCTAGGGAATAAAGTCTTCAAAGGAGTCAGCAGGCTTCATCTCCAAATCCCTCGTACCTAACACGTAACAATATTCTTTAGATTGATATAGATGTTTTCTTTATGAACCAATTATAATGAAAGAAACAATTAAACTTTAAGTGGAGTAAAGCAAAAGCCAAAACCCACTAGTAAAAGCTGTATTCAAATCGGTTGATCCGTTTCTGTTAATAGGGCGTACAATCATGCAGACAAACAGACATAAATACGAAAATTCTAAAACTCATCATAAATATTTTTTCATATTTTAAAATACCAAATATTTCTAAATAGCCATTAGTACCCATTAGAGAACTGATCTCAAAAACAAACAAATCAAAATAGAACGTAAAGTGTTTTTGTTCCATCAAAGTATTTATTGTATTCGTGAACTGCTTCATTCGAAACGGATCCAATATTCCTTTGTTATTGTTGTAACTTTATAATATTCATTATCTTAATTATTTAAAGAACTTTTCATTTCTCATACTCGGAAAGTAGTGTTGTTTTGATCTGATTATTGGGTGGAAAACGCTACTTTCCTTTCATAGGGAGGGAAAAACTCATACAAATTCATTGCGGCCCTAGGGCCGGAATGAATTTGTCTTGAAAATGTCTTCAAAACTTCAAAAATAGAACTGTTGTGTAAAAAAAACTATTAAAAATGACATGACTTTCTAAACAGCCAGTGTGAATTTAGCGCAAACTTCTTTGAGCGCAATAAGCCGCGAGTGCCGCGGCGAGCGGCAAGTTCCATATTTAAACATTAAAAAGTCAACACAAATTGCCGGGATACTAAATTACTAATTTAATATTATCAATAAATAGTTTAGATAAACAACTAGTTTTATTTTCCTCATATTCTAAATGAAAAGTAGAGTGTATGCCACGGGTAAAAGAATGAATTCCTACTCGGACTATATACCTCGGGAATTGATTCCTTTCAACCCTAGGCTAACAATCTACTATTTTATAATTCCTAAAGTTTTTATAGAAAGTTTTATAATTATCTAATAGATGTATTGTTTGTTACCTACTCAGATATATTTTAATACTATGTTATTGAGATTGAGAAATGCTTTTTTACTCACATAAAGAAACAGAAAACAATTAACTCCAGTGATTTAATTTTTTCCTTTTTTATTGTTATTTTTTGTGAAATTTTGGGTTTCCACCTAATTCTATGATTTGTCTAACAATTGAAGTCTGCACTACTATTTAAAGAGGCTCTGAAACTAATGGACCGAATTTGATGACTCAATATTTTGTGCAAAGTGAATAGTATGTAGGTAGTGTTTTGTTCTATCACTAGGAAATAGTGTTACCAATAATATATTTTTTACTATTTTTTAATATGTTTTAATATAGGTAATATTAATACGTAAGTTTAATTTAGGTAACATTCAGCGTTATTTTCCTTATTTTATGGCTATTAAGTGTGTTATATTTCCTATAATGTATCCATAGTACCTATGTAAGGTTTTATGTTTAGTTCTAGTTTTTCACTTTTGGGTTGCACTGCGTTAACTTTTTATTTCCACGCGTCAAGGGTTACTTTGAAGAAATTGCTTTATAGCGATAAAGCCGCCTTTGTGTTCATGCTAAAACTGTTAACTATAATTTATATTATAGCGTAAATACATTATCCCGCGGGAACACTACTTTTTCAGCATAAAAAATATCCTATGTCCTTTCCCGGGACCCAAAGTATGTCTATACCAAATTTAATAAAATCGGTTCAGCGGTTAAAGCGTGAACAGGTAACAGACAGACAGACACACTTTCGAATTTATAATATTAGTATAGAATATAATACTTTTTTTCGTTCATTCGTTCTTTTGCGCGTATGAAGTCGCGAGAAACATCTTGTAGGTACTAAACATCTTAAAACCGTCAGCGATAAAGCGGGGAATATTATTTATTCACAATTATTTACCAGTTAAGAGTAAAGAACGGTTATGGAAGTTAGGTTACTGATTACAAATAAATTAAGATGGATATCACAGAGCTCGGTCGCATAACTAAATATTGCTATCCTCAACTTATAATTATCACCCGTCGAGAATCTTCAACAAACTTGTGCGAAAATGAATCGTTAATTTTTTATCGGCGAGAAGTTGTTGAGATTCTAGAGTTTTCTTACTTGGAGTTATCCACAAAGCTGAATTAAGTTTTAACTATCAACAGGCATTTTAAACATGGGTATAGTGTTTTTTTTTTTCAGATTTTAAGTCGGCTTTAAATAATAATTAGATACTGTTACTAGTGTTCATTCAATGGTCGAAGCTCGCGCATAATAATTCATGTAAATTCTGTAGTTTGAACTTTTTAACGATTCCTTTGCCTCAAAAAATGTAAATGTTGTGACAGATTAAAAAACATCAAACATGTAACAAAATTTTATCTACCTCAAACCTGCCTCAAACAGTTTGTTGTTGCTATATTTACTCATTTTATGTTTTTCTAAGCATTATTTAAAAAATATTAATTTTTGCACACCTTCTTCCACACTTTGATTTACCGGCTAAATTTCATACTCCTCCCGTTACACGATCTCTTCATTTTCTAAAACTGTACAAATAGTTTTTGCTATCGTAGACCTCAATGCCATGTATGGCAATGGCCATCATTATTTAATCAAGAAGTCTTTTCAAAAGATATATTTTACGATTTTGGCAACGATTTCTTATATTAAGATCTTTATGGTGTAAATTGTTGACAGCCTATTAATTTTATAGCAGATCATTTATACGCAATGCAGTACGATTTTTAGGCAACTCACTGTGAAGCAACACTAGCGTTCATGTATACTTTTATATTATGTTGCCTAAGAGCTTTTCTGAATGTAATAAAATGTGTTTCTAATACACTGAATTTTACAATATTAAAGCAATACAATTTTGCAGTCTGGCTCTTTTTTTTTTTTGTAAATACAATGAATGTAAAGCTATACGACGAATGAAACCGTAAACTAACAAAATCGTTTGAGGCCTGTCGCATAAATAGTGCGTAGTAAAATCAAACGACGTATCGAACATTATCTCATGCCCGATGTCCATTCCAATCATGTTCCAATCTAGTTTAATCACCACTAGATTTTAAACTTTTGCTGATTTTTTTTACACGCTTTATAAATAACTAGGTACATTTTATCTACGTTCTACATACATCTAAACGAATTGCAAATCCTTACTAATATTATAAAATATGTGAACGTGAGTTTGTTTGTAGCCTTTACATAGTACTTACATAATATCATAATTAAATTTGGCATAGATATAGAGTAGACCACGGGGAAGGGCAGATGCTACTTTTATCGCGGGAAAATATACGGTCCCCGTGGGATACTATATTTATGCTTTCATATAAGTTTCAAACTACTTAGCCGATCATCACGAAATTTGGCACAGATATCTAAAACTACCTTTTACATCTGGAAAATGTACAGTTTCGTATTTTACGGAGCTGCGACCAAAACTCAAAAATATTAAGTCAGTAAAATGATATATTTAAATGACTTTTTCATATTTACCCATAATCATTTTAGGTAGATATACTTACATTAGTGATCAAAGTGACTTACCTATCACAAACACATCACATCATCAGCCAATCGCCGTCCACTGCTGATCGTAGCCCTTTTTTTTTTTTTTTTTTTTTTTTTGTTTCCGGAGGGGAAAATGCATTACGCATACCACCCAGGCGCAGGGGGCACCCGAGTAGTGATGTGGGACTCCCGTATAGGCTAATGAGACCCACGGTATACCCACTAAAAACCACCCCCCACCTTCCTCCTCGCCGCCCTGTGACGGGGCCACGGGAACGATAAACACATCCGCGACCCCGCCGGCGGCAGCCGCCCACTAGCGGCTCCATCCAAGGCCCGAAAGCCCCAGGCGCACCAGATGGTAAGGTGCGCCTTCCTCCTCGGCCTCCACCAGTACTGTAGCAGACTCCCCCCGAGTCTGCTACTAGGAGGCCACGGATACCAGCCTCCACAACCGGTACCCGGTGGCAGATCTGGTATATGGTTCTGCCACCGACCACTGCTCGGCCGCAGAGGATAGGGCAAGCGGCGCACCGTAATACCAACTTGCCTCTTCCTCTGCGGCCCCACCAATGCCGTTAACCGTACGGAACGGCCCCGCCAGCACGCAGGGGGGTAGGGAGAGTGGCACAACACTACCACGCCTCTCCCCCTGCGATCCCTCCACGGCCGCAGAAGATAGGGAGTACGGCGCACCGTAATACCGGCACTCCTCTTCTTCTGCGGTCCCACCTCCTAGCGCGTCCGCAACGGACTCCTCCAGCCCGCTGGGAGCGCCCTCCTCGGGCCAGCCGTCGGAAAACAAGCCGGCCCTGGTTGCCTCTTCGCTTCACCGTGGGTGTCCAATCCACGGTTACTAAGCCCCACCGCCACGACAAGGCGTGCAACCATCGGGGGGCTGATCGTAGCCCTCCCCTGATGAGCGCTAACTATCCTAATCTTTGGCAACCTTCATCCATCAGCTGCCAGCCACCTTCTTCAAATCGTCGGTCCATCGTGCCGCAGGAGGTCCTACACTACGTTTGCCTAAGCGTGGTCTCCACTATACTTGTCGACCGTCTGTCCGTCTCATGGCATGGCCAGCCCACTTCCACTTAATACTAATTCGTTGAGCAACGTCGGAGACTTAAGTTCTCTGGCGAATGACATCATTACGAATTTTATCCACCAGAGATACCCTCAACATTGCTCTTTCCATCGCACGCTGAGCAACCTCGAACTTGTGAACCAGCCCTACAATGAGTGTCCATATTTCGGCTCCGTATGTCATTATGAATAGAATGGTAGAATGAAAGAAATAAAAATCGACTGCAAATTTAATAATATTGAGTAGAGAAATATTTAAATTTTTTTTTATTTAAAAAGGGTACTTAATTATTTAGAAAATAAGTTTTATTTCATACTTTTTTGTGAGTTTTTACTTTAGACGTTGGACTAATTTTTTGTTTAAAAATAATAACATATAAGTAGTACGAACCGAAAATTAAAATTAACTTTCTTTGTACGTAGCTACGCTTGCGTGAAATTAGGTTTACCAAAATATTAGGTACTGAGCATCATCTGATGTATTATAAATAAATCTATTTTAATATCTATTCACGAAAACCTCATTTACATCCTTTGCGTATTTTAAAAGAGTTAACTTCGGCTTATATCTATAAAGTAAAGATTTCGAATAAGCGATTTCCATTTTCGCTGAAGGAAAAAATGCCTCTTTAACATAATCCGTTCAAAACTCCATTAAACTTAGATTAATTAAATCTTTATTGAATTACATAGCTCCGGGAAATTTTCGATAGCAAACAACTAGGGCGAAATATTCGTGTTTTGACCTATCACGCTAATCGCCTCAGGTCGTAGTCGATAGCCTATTCGATTACCTATCGAAGCCATATTAATCAACTTTGTTTAGATTTATTGATAGTTCGCCATACCTAGTCTTAATACGTGACACTGTTTCTATTGCTTTGGTGAAGGTAGTAGGTACTTCTACGAATACTGATACCAGGTATTTATTTTATAAAAGTGTATTTATAAAGACTGAGTAGTTCTGTTCAGTACCTACTTTTGGATCCAGGATATAAATCCGTTGGTCGAAAATTTTACTTTTTGGTAGCACATGCTTGTACTTCAGAAAAAGTTGAAATCGTCGTATGTATCCTTATAAATTTCAAGGAGTTCCCTCGATTCCTCATGGATCCCATCATCAGGTTACATCAAAAAAGAATTTAGAAAATCGGTCCACAGACGTCGAAGAATCACATACAAAAAAAATTAAAAAAATAAAATACAGCCGAAGTATAGCCAGACTTTTTGGAAGTCGTTTAAAAAATATAATACCTACAACTGAAACTAAAGTCCCTCTTTAATAAGTGACATGGTAAATAATAGTAATTCTCATTTGAATTTAATTTTCAGACGATCGCCACAACATGCAATGCAATAAAACTGTGAATTTAAAATGTGATTGTACAAACAGGCGCGATAAATATACTTGAGTAACCTTTTAATGCCAATAGAATCCTTAATTCTTTGAGTGCTATGACACGTAATAGGTGGTGTATGAATCAAAAACGCGATGTCAGCCGAACAAACGCCGGCCGCCTGCCGCATGGGCGCGGTCACCCTTGACACAAACGCCAAAAATGGCCTAAATTAAGAGCATGATGAACCGCGGTATTATACGCATTATGGCGTTATGGTCGAGGCCGGCCAAATTAATGTATGCTGACGATGTGACGTCAACTATGACGGAACAGTGAGTGATTGCCATGGCCTCAGACCAAAAAAAGTGAATACGGAGTTTTGTAAAAAAAACTGAAGCCGGTTTTTAGTAATTTAGTGCGCGTACACACTAAATCTTAGGGGCCCCATACATGGTCCGGTCTGCCTTCAGTTCGGCCTGAACGGATGCAAAATCGTATCGTCTGTGTGCAATTTCGAGATCGCATCAGTCGGCCGTATGGACAGAAGCGATTCGTTCCAGTGTTACCAGCTCTGTTTTGTGAAACTACTAAACACGTATCGATTTCTACTAAAAATTTCTAAAAACTACTAAAGGAGCTACTTAACTAAGGAATTCCTGAAGCCCCTCAAAAACCCCTGCATTTTAGGTTTTATTATATTAATTTTTTTTCATTAATTGAATTTGATTAATAAATTTTACCATTATTAAAATATACTAAGAAATATTACGTATATAGTAATTAAACTGGTAGTTTTAAGAATATTACGGACGAATGTATTATTATCATAAGATGTAATTTTTTTTTTGTTTTTTTTTTTTGTGCTTAACCTAGGCCATTTAGCATTATTATGATTACTGTCTGGCTCTTTCCTACTAAAACACTACTAACAACCAAATTCCTACTAAGGTGGGAATAAAATACTTAATTTAGTAGTAAAACTTTGTAAAATAACTAAGTTTTAACAGCAACATTAATTCTGGCCTGAACGGAACATGTGTGGACAAATCGCTTCAGTTCTCGCCCGAGCCGCGGCCGTGCGGACATGTATCGTGTACAAGCGTTGTATGAGTTTTTGCGGTGTTTAAATACAAAATTGATAAACACGACCGTAGCGCGCGGCAAACCAGAATGGACTGATGCTATTTTTCCGTGTGTGGGCCCGAATCCGTTCAGGCCGAACTGACGTAATTTGGGTCGGATGCGATTTTTCCGTGTGTGTGCTCGAATCCGTTCAGGCCGAAGTGACGTCAGTTCTAACTGAAACGACCTCTCGTCTGTGGGAGCCTTTATATACAGATAAATAAAATTGAAGTGTCTGTTTGTAATTTCAAATTAACAGCTTTTCACTTAATGCATATGAAAGTATATAATACGGCACTTACAATAAAATATCAATTTTTAATAATATTGTCTGTCCGCCTGTCTATTTGTCTGTCTGTCTGTTTGTCTGTCTGTTTGCTCGGGCTAATCTCTGAAACGGCAACCGATTTTTACGCGAGTTTCACTGGCAAATAGACGTTATAAGGTCTTATATTATAAGCTACTTTTATTTTATGGTTCCGTTTAAAAAATAGGGTTCCGTTTCCGTTATATCTATGCAAACGAAGTTGCGGGCATCAGCTAGTACACAAGAAACCACAAGCCGCAACGGCTCGCCTTATCTTGTAAGGAGTAATTTCGTTACATGTGCACACACACAGTGTATTTACACAGTGTCACGCACACGTGACACTGTGTAAATACACGATGAAGCGTAACGTAGTTTAGTTTAGACCGGCCTCTCTGTGTGGCTCACAGAACTCTGTTGAGGCTTATCTAACGGTTCAAATCTTTGGTTGTGACTGATCGATGAAGACATTACGATTGCCGCTGCTTTGTCACCCAAAAATATTCAGAAGATTTATTTCCTAATCTGTTTGATTTAGGTAGAAGATTTGTCTCACAAAATGAGTTTAGCCTGCAGCAAAACTGATATTTTCGATTGCAAAAAAGCAGATGTCATCATCGACATTGCTGATATTTCTCATAAAAGCTCTTTTTCGGTAATGGTGGTAATTACCCGTTATAACCGTACCGTTTCTCGTGTTATATTGAAGTAGTTGTTTCTGTATATTACTGTTTAACCTACCGGACAACCAGATGGTACAGAACTAATACCTGTTAACATTTTTCAATGCTGTAATAAGTCGTAATTAAAATGTAACTTTATTTATAATCTGTAAAAATATTCTATTGTTTGTGAAGATGTCAGTTCCGAGTTTAAAAAAATGAATTTTATAGCTAAACCATAGACATACATATATACCTACATAAGGACATGCTATTGCATACATTTAGGCAAATATTTCTTTATGCCAAAAAAAGTAGCGCCATCTGTTGAATATCGATCAAACTACGATGTGAGTGATCGAACTAAGCCTATAATGGCTCACGTAAGCTGTGATTTTTTAGCTTTAATTTTGAGTTATTATGAAATACAATGACAACAATTGACATTATCAACTTTACCTATAATTATTATATATCTCGTTTATCTTTTTTACCCGTTTGTCGTAATTTTAATGACTTTTACAGCGCGACACTTACATTTATATTGTCAAATGTGAAACTTGAGTTTCCCACTGGGGCACTCAAAGTAAGGGCATTTTAGCCTCGATATGCCCGTCTTTAATACGTAAGTCTTATAGACTTCAATTAAATCTAAACATATTTAAATTGTGACTACTATAAAGTATTGAACTGCAAAGCACTTAACGATTATCCACAAGAAATGTTTCATTTATAAAACAACTTCGACACTAACTTTTAGCTCGAGAGTATGCTAAAGTTTTAACTTCAGTTTCTTTTCTTAGTTAAGAAGTTGGTTAAAGTTTTGACATCAACAATTATCTTATGCATTAAGAAATAATGTTAATTTGTGAAATATTATAAATAGTTCATAATTTAGTTAACTATCAGTATTGGTCGAATATATCGTAAAAAAGTAATATCGGTGAAAGAATAAGATACAATAATATCTGTTTGACGTGATTACGTCTTACAAATCGATGAACGCCGGCTGCACGCACGAAAAATGTCACGTTCCGCCTGATTGTAGCGTTCCGCCTGAGCCGAACGTACAACCGAGTGTGCGGAACAAGCGATAGATAGAAGGCCTAAGCTTTCGGCTTGTGATGACGTTATCACGTATAATTATCGTCCGTAAACCGACTTAATAGATAACCATTTTTTTGCTTCTAAAATTAATAGAGTATAAATTATATTATCAGATTATATGCGTCATGATTATTATACAAAATCTACAAAAGTTGCGGTCACTTGTTATAGCGATCAGACGTGGTTTAGCATATCAACGGCGAAGTTTCATTGGTTTTAGGTCACTTTTACTACTGGAGATAATTAAAATAACTATCGCACTGTTCGTTAACTTCTCAATTTCCATTAAGTAGTGCAATTTAATCTTTATAGCAGTTTATAGCAATGCAGGTGGTTTACGATCACGCAGAACGACTTTACCTTAACGTTTATATTTTTAACCTCCTTATTTACTAGGCAGGCACGTAAAATGTATAATTTATATTATAAGTAATAAGTTTTACTTTTCTGCCTGTGTACTTAGGTATCTGTGTGTGTGTTTTTTCGAAGGTTAAGTAACCTTTAATTTTTATTTTGTTTATCAATACCAATTAAACTAGGAATCCGTATAGTACAATTTTTCTTTCATTATGTTTTTAAGTAGTCTCGACTCAAGATTATGATTTTTTTATTTTACTTTTTCTAAGATTTCTCTAACTCTGTAAAGACAAAAAGAATTTTTTTATATCCCGCAGGAACCGTGTTGCAAAATATATGGCTATAAATTAATCTTTATGCAAAATTTTTAGCGGTGAAAATTTAATCATAATTTAAAGTGTGGTTTGATTACTACTGGCCGGGACTAAGGACTGAGTTTTAATAAGGTTTGGGAATACACAGAGGGAAGACCTGACAATAGATATTTGAAATAGATAAACAATGAATAACAATTATTCATTTTAAATTATGGAGAAAGTTATCGTAATTATAACGACAAGTAAAGTAAGCCATTAAGGTAAGCTGTTTAAAAGAATTTAACCTGTACAACTTGACAACTTGAGTTTTATTATACTTTTTTTTCAAAGGAGAAATCGTTAGGTAAAAGCAATTTAAAGTAAATGGTGAAAAGAATATTTAAATACTAGCTGTTGGTCGCGACTTCGTCTGCGTAAACTGATGGCGCAATAATGCATTATTTTCGACTAAATTTGATTACCATAAAAAAGGTTATATCACTATAACCTTTTTTATGGTAAATCGTTTTTATGATCAATCTTAAAAGATAGACAACCTACTGTCACGGACATTTTAGATCATTTAAAGAGGAATAATTCTTTCATACATATTTCTGGGTAACTTGAACCGTTTACGCAGCGCATGTAACGAAAGCCCTCAAATATGAATAATTTTCCCCGTTTTCGCAACATTTTTCACTGATGCTTCGCTCCTATTAGTCACAGCGTAATGTTATATAGCTTAAAGCGTTCCTGAATAAATGGACTATCTTACATAAAAATAATTTTAAATTCGATTCAGCAGTTCCTGAGATCAGCGCGTTCAAACAAACAACGGAAGCCCTCAAAGAAGAAATTTTTTCCCCATTTGTTTCACTGTTTCCCCTGATTCTTCGCTCCTATTGATTTCAGCGTGATGTTATATAGCCTAAAGCCTTTCTCGATAAATGGACTATCTAACACAAAAATAATTTTTCAATTTGAACTAATAGTTACTGAGATTAACGCGTTCAAACAAACTCTTCAGCTTTAAAATATTAGTATAGATTTGATGGAGCATAGAACGTTCTAATAGTTTATGATATTCAGGACATGCAAGGTACCTAAGTAGTACCTGACACCTCAAAGACCTTAAATTGCCCCTTTTGAAGGGTGACGGGGTGTCCTAGGGTATACCGTATTGCACTGATCCCAAGACAGACATAGGGTTAGAACACTCCCAACCTCAGGTTAGCTTATCTTAGCAATTATTATTAGTAACTAGCTTTTGTCCGCGTGGAGTTCAGTTTCCATACAAATTTGAAACCCCTTTTTCACACCCTTAGAGGGCGAATTTTCAAAAATCCTTTCTTAGCCGATGCCTACGTCATTACCAAATTCAGTATACCAAATTTCAGCAAAATCCGTTCAGTAGTTTCGGCTGTGCGTTGATAGAAGAGTCAGTCAAGTTTGCCTTTTTATTTATTTAGATAGGAATTACTCTGTATCGGATAAATAAGGCAGGCATTTTTTAATACAGAATAATGCTTTAAAGAGATTAAATCCATTTGCGTCTTACGAGATTTTAATCAAGCGTATATAAATTTAATAACGCTCAGATAAAGGTAATAAGGCAGCTACTATGTACGCTAAAATGCCTGATAAATGTCAGTTAATTAAGATAACGCCGACCACCTGCCGCCTCCACTAATTATATGATATTATTCGGTCTTTTGTAGACATGTGGAACAGAAGCCCTTAATGGTGTAATGAAACTAAATCTATATTATGGTGATGTAATTGGTTATAAATTATTATATTATACTAGCTTTTGCCTGCGACTTCGTCCGCGTGTAGTTCTGTTTCCATACAAAGTTTTAACTCCTTTTTCACTCCCTAAGAATTTTTAAATATATTTTCTTAGCGGATGCCTACGTAATTAGAACTATCTGTCTGCAAAATTTCAGCAAAATCCGTTCAGTAGTTTTGGCTGTGCGTTGATAGATAAGTCAGTCAGGTTTGCCTTTTATATTTTAAGAGTAGATAGACAGCTATTATTATTAGTAACTAGCTTTTGTCCGCGACTTCGTCCGCGTGAAGTTCGGTTTCCATACATTTTGGAACCCCTTTTTCACACATTTGGCAGACAGATAGTTGTAATTACGTAGGCATCCGCTACGAAAGAATTTTTGAAAATTCGCCCCCTAAGGGAGTGAAAAAACGGTTAAAAATTTATATGGAAACCGAACTACACGCGGACGAAGTTGCAGGCAAAAGCTAGTATAATATAATAATTAATAACCAATTATATAAAACTAATACGAGACACGTTGTTCTGTATTAACTATAAACTGGAATATATAAATAACTACACCTATTACCTATACAAAATCTATAACTACACGTACCAACCTACTGGGGCCGGCCGATTGTTTTTTTAAATAAAGCAAACAGGTAAACTGAATGCACCTATAATTAATGGACAGTTAAGTTACAAAGTTTTTTTTTTATGTAAAAAATGATGTAGGTTTTTCACACTCATTGTGTAAAAAATATTCCAACGTTTTTGAAACATTGAAATGTATTATAATTATTATAAAGTTAAATTTTATATTTTTTACATTTTTAAGTAATAATACCTTAATAGTCTACACTAATATTATAAAGAGGAAAACTTTGTTTGTATGTTTGTTTGTTTGTTTGTTTGTAATGAAAAGGCTCAAAAAGTACTGGACCGATTTCAAAAATTCTTTCACCATTCGAAAGCTACATTATCCACGAGTAACATAGGCTAAATTTTATTTTGGAAAAAAATAGGGTTCCGTAAGATATTTGGGGTTTTCGGACACAAGGTGTAAAAAATCAACCAGAAAAGTTACTTAATTAGCGTAGGTACGCTGCCTAAACTATAAAAGATAGAACCATAAAATGTTCTAATTAATTGTAGATCTTATAAATATCTACAAAAAAGTCCGCGACACACTATACCTATCTATGTCGAGTGAGGCACAACACCCATTTTTTTATTTAGAAATCTTGAATTTTTTTTGGACTACATTTAAACGCATTTATTTTACTCATGTTATTAATCCTTATCAAAATAAATTATTTCATCACTAAGTACAGTTTATGTAGATAATATTTGGTCTTTGAATGATTAAAATTGGACGTTTGGTTTTGAAGTTATGGCGAAATTAAAATATTACGATTTCTGCTGCACGGCCCGTTGCGAAGTGGGCGTCACCAAGGCGGGGTGCGCGTGCGGGTTAATGTTTAGTTTAGTTTAGTTAAATAGTTTAGTTATTTTATAAACATCAAATTGATAATATCTTAAAATATAAAACATTATAATATATATACATCTATACAGTTAAATACAATTTAAGTGTCTGTTTGTAACTTCAAATTAACAGCTTTTTACATAATGAATCTGAAAGTATGTTCGGTACTTACAATAAAATACATTTTTTTTTAATTTTTGTCTGTCCGTCTGTCTGTCTGTCTGTTTGTTCCGACTAATCTCTGAAACGGCTGGACCGATTTTCACGGGACTTTCACTAGCAGATAGCTGATGTTATAGGGTACATAGGCTACTTTTATTTTAGGGTTCCGTTTAAAAAAATAGGATTCCGCTTTCGTTAGTCATCATCATAAATAAAGTCGCGGGTAAATTTCAGCGATATCCCAAAGTATTGTTCCACGCGGACGAAGTCGCGGGCAAAAGCTAGTTGTAAATAAAATTAAATATTTTACATGTTAAATTTTGATACACATTTGCACTGACGATTCACTGCAATTTTAACGAGAGTATAGTATAGGTATAGGTATATGTACTCAGTTCTCAAAAGCCGGCTGAGTGCTCAGCCGTGCCCTGATACTGTGGGGTTACGACTTACGTGCTGTAATTTAAAGCAATAGATGAGACGTCACGAAAACGGTTTAAAGGTTGTTTATTTAAAGGGACACTTGATTGTTATAATAATTTGCATTTTAAAGATAAATATTTTCATCACGAGTATCGAATATTAATAACGAGTGAGAAGCTTTACAGTGCAAAGAAAAATATGTATTCAAAGATAATTAACTTTAATTTCTCGTAGCCGCGTAGGCAGTCTACGTAATGCGTACCCTTCGTAGCAGCTCGTAGCGCGTAGCATATCTACGACGTAGCATTGTAGATCCATACGATTCAGAACCAGTATTTCTATAGGATGTTTTTGTTGAAAACATAATTTACATATTAATTATTTTATTAACTTTTATGACAAAATTTAATAAAAACAATATGTTATATTTAAGTAATATATATTTCAGGGGTGGCTAAACATTAATATTTAGATATTTTTAATTGTTAACGCAACAAGCAAATAGTCGTGTAGAAGTGGTTCTTTCTCTTGGGACCACTTCAGGGGAAATGTAGAAGAATTCCTCAAAGCAAAAATAATATCAGTTTACTTCCTTCTTTAACTTCAAGGGTAACTCTTGGGACTTTGAAACTTGTAACGAACATATCTGCTGCTCAAACAAGTAGAAAGTTACAGTAAAATTGCCTATAACTTATACAATTAATTATTATTATTTTCTTAAGTCTGTAAGTTCAAAAGGTGAAGTACATAAATATTAAATGTATTAAAAAAGTTTAGCTGATCTTTTTAAACAACAATTTTTTGAGTAATGTTGTTCATAGATGGAAAGCTCCTTAAGTAATAATTGAGAAACTTTAATAATATATTTCAAGTTAATCTGTTACATAATACATTTTTATATTTTGATGTATTAAGTACTGATGTGGTAAGAAGCCTTGGGGAAAAAGGCCAGTGACATACAAAATACACGTTTTTCTTTCCTCAGAGAAATTTTCCCTTCTTAAGTAATCCGACCTATAAAGCATCAGATTTGTTTTTATAAGTTCCTTTCTTTTAATACCATGAAACATGACGCGTACTTCAGTGTACATGTAAGTAGTACAACTTCATTATTTTTTTCAAATGCAATACTCTTAACGCGTCTTTCTCTTAGTTTTGTATTGCCGTAGTGTATCACGCATCACGGTAATATTATATATTAACTCCCTTACTAATAAGAATATATATCCAGTAGATAAGCAATACAATGTTTTGTCCTTGTCTTATGCGTTGGAAATGTCGCTTGACAGACAAGGACAAAATATCAGTGGCGAAGGGTTCCAATAACTCCATTCCTATCGGCTTCCCTTGTCACTTACCTTTTGTAAACCTTCATAGAAATCCCTACCTATTATACAGGCTCCGGCTTCCCTATGAAGGAGAAGCAGCCTTCGCCACTGCAAAATATTGTATTATTATCTACTGGATATATATTTTTATTAGTAAGGGGGATATAATATAACCATACATATATTATATTGTCAATTGTGGCAATATCGCGTCGACCTATTTAACTTAAGCCCCCTGTCAAAGTTGTGAACTCAGGTGCACCGTGCAGCACAACGTGACTTCCTCTTCCAGCCGTTTCGATATTAACTTGCGAGAGCATTTACACCATACGATATTATGTCGTGTTCCTTATTTAACAGTTAAACTTACTAGTTCAGCCGCATCACTGAGGGTGAACTAGTAGACTCTCCAAAAATGCTATAGGAGTCAGATCTTATTCATCATGGACTTTCCATTCCGACTGCACGTATCACTTCAGACTTGTAGTGTGTACCATGCTAGAAAGTCAATTTCTCTAATAATAATTCTTAAAAGAAATTGAATATCTAATATTTTTTTTATTTTTTATACAAAAATGGCTTTTACATGAATGTCGATCCATGACGATATCGTATGGCTACCTGTAAATCTAATACAAACACGTTAACATACACAAAGTTGATAACTAATGAACAGTTTCTCACATTCGACGAAGATACGCTGATCTAGAGACCTCATATTGGCAGGGAAATAAAAGTTTTCGCAATATACTTAGTTTCTACTTTGTAATTATAATTTTGTACTTTAAACGGGGTAATCTTGTACACAGGGTTATAGGTTAAGTCCATGTTTATTCTTTAAGGGGTTTTTCCATCCCCATCCATTCCCATTATTTAAATTTATTCAATGAAAATCACTTTCCAGAATTTATATTTTACGAGGTTTTGAACTTTTAAGATTTTAATAAAAATTTACGAAATTTTATAAAACTCCGGGCAAAGCTTGGTCTCCCCGGTACTCCGTACTTTTAATAATAAATCAGAGGTCGAGCCTTTTTTAAAGATACAAAAAACTAAAAAAAGTATTAAAAAAGATTTTTTGACAATTCTACCTCTAAAATAATAAATAATTTAAAGATATAAATAATTATCTTAATATTCCACTCAGGTATGTACCTACTGGGCTAAGCCTGCATAACAACATAATAAAATAACTATTGACTTTAACCTACATCTACGCAAGTGGGCCTTAGAGTATCTTTCGACTTTCGGTCCCCTTAGGCTAATTACGCGTAGACAAAGTTTGTCTTTCTCGATCAAATCTGTGTCCGGCCCTTCAGCGCGCCTTGGCCCAACTTATATAGTTTTTATCTTAGCATAATAATATAAATATGGTGCTAGGAGCTACTAATGCTACTGAACGAAGGCTTATTTATTTCCAAAACGTGCCCGGTGTAAAGTACGAAAGCTTAATTTTTATTTATCTTCATTTAATTATCTATAATGCACTAAATACGTATATTAAGAATGCTTATTAATCAGACCTACAGGTGAAAAATAGCGCGCGAGCCTTGACAATTCTTAACAGCAGTCGTTAACTAAACGATATACCGCTCGTAAATATTATTATCAAGATGTACGTTTTAATTTTATGTTAGTAATTTCTGAATTTCGTGCCGGGCTACTAACATTATTCAGCTGTTTTATTCCTTTGACGACTGAATAATATTAAAATTAATGTGTATTAACTGTGAAAGATTTCCTTATCGACAAATAATAGTTTTTTTTTTCGGAAACACGCTACCTTCTTATACTTTAAAATTATTAGAAAAAGCCTTACTAACTTCCTAATATAAGGTACGTCGGACTTAGGTCTAATTTCACTAGTGCGTTTGACGTAATAAACGTTATAGCCATTTAGGGCTCTTATAACATTGGTCCTACTCGGACTCGCGCACGATCCGTACAAAATGACAAAAAATCATGTTTGTTGTATGATAGCCCCACTTAAATATTTATTTAATTCTATTTTAGTATATGATGCTATAGCGGCAAAAGAAATACATTCATCTGTGAAAATTGCAACTTTCTAGCACTAGCTAAAAGAACCTTGGTGCTAGCTACTAAGATATCACATATATTTTTTCGGTTTCATCACGGTCCGTGAAATAGGTAAAGCCTGATGACAGACAGACAGGTAGACAGAGAGAGATGAACAGCGGAGACTTAGTAATAGGGTCCCGTTTTTACCTTTTGGGTACGGAACCCTAAAAAGACAGCTAGAGAAACAATTAACTTAAAATTTAAAACCCCCATCACAAAAAATAAACTGTAAAAAATAATAAATAATATTTTAAACCTATTATAATTATTATCGTCACATATAATATTATGTAACTTGAAATATTTTTATTTTCCAATCGTAGCCTCGTCGGGGGACCGCTAAAGTTTATTTAAAGTATTTTTCCAACAACAGCTAATTAATTATTACGAATTACATTTAGGTACGAATGAATTTTTTTCGGAGTAAATTCTTTTGTTGCAATCTGCGACTACACCTGTTTTTCTCACTTAGCGGTCCCCCGACGAGACGACTATTAGAAAAGAAAAATATTTCAACTTACATAACATAATATTATATGTGACGATAATAATTATAATAGGTTTAAAATATTATTTATTATTTTTTACAGTTAATTTTTTGTGTCGGGGGTTTTTATTTTTTTTAATTTTACTTTTATTTTGTCCTTTATATCTATAAATAATAGTTACTTTACCATATACATACTTTCAATATCATTGAAGTAACATGGTACCAAATTTCGAATCGATAGGACATGTGGACGATAGTCAGATCCCCACATCAACTAATAACGAACTGATGATCTTCAAACGGCTGTTCAGGTCATGGGTTACCTTACCATGTTATTTAAATATTACACGGTACCAAATTTCGAATCGATCGAACATAAGAATGTAAGTCAGATCGCCTCATCAACTAGTAAAGAGCTGATAATCTTCAAACGGCTTAATGGATTTTTATGAAACGGCTAAGAACACTCTCGATTAAGTCATCAATATTCTCTTTGAGTGCGCTTTCATTTGAGACCCCACTCGAGTATATTTGCAGACATTCGGTTATTCTTCCCCACTTTCACCCCCCACAACTTTTAAACGGCTCAACCGATTTTCATCAAACATGTCTAAGAACACTCGCACATAAGTCACCTTTAATACAAAAAAAAATAAATTGAAATCGCTTTATCCGTTATCTATGCATTATCCGGGAGCTATGATGCCACAGACAGACAGACAGACACGTCAAACTTATAACACACCTTTTGCGTCGGGGGTTAATAAATTAGTCACTGAAATAGTAAGTGATTTGTCATAGGAGATAATGAAATAACAAATGCCATTTCAACTTAACCTTTAAGTCCTCCATAGTTTTCATTTCAATAAACCTGAGATGACTTGTAAAAGGTTCATAAATGACGTTTTAGGTTCAGTAAAAAACCGTAAAGTAGGTTTTTACTAAATCTTAACGTCGTCGTTTAGCCCATCATTTATCAATTATCGGAACCTTTTTCTGGAATCCGCCCTTAGGCAAAGAATATAATACTAACGTACCTTGGGTCCATTATTGAAACCAAATACTTACTTAACAATTTCTTCCAGAGTGTAAGTTGTAAAATACTAAGAAATAATTATTATGCCATTAAATTATAGGTACGTTAAGAATGTATATTTACAAGTACCCAATTAAGTTCTTGTAAAAACATTGGCTAAAAAGGGATATCCTCAAAATTAAAATGCATTTTCGAAATGAAGGACAAAAAATGTTCAAGTTATTATTTTTAATTTTAATTTCAGCTAAACGGGTTTTAGAAGGGTCGATTGCCAATTCTGATCGACCGTTTTATTGCATCGAAATTAGCTGTCAGATCAAAAGACGTATAATAATAAACCTTTTCGTTAAGTGAATAAATCCCTGAAAATCTATTAGTAGACCATTCTCTAATACCAAATTAGAAATCAGTATGTATTTGGCTGAATTCCTTTGACTCGCGTACCTACTTATTCAATTATTGTGTAAGTACATTTAGTTCATTAAAGTTTAAACCTCCTCGAAAGAAAAAAATGTCGCTGTAAGCTGTTAAACGACGCGACGCATGCCAACTAGTAATACTGCAATGGAGTGACGCGTCGCGTAGTTCCGCCGTAGTAACTATTTATTAATCTGTGGTTCCGCCGGCGCGTAGTTACGCCTAGTCCCACCTTTAGACCAATGCTTAGCACTCCTTAGTGTAGAATAGTAATTACCCGGGTTTGATACGTGAAACCCTTATTGAACATCCTATCTAATTAGTATTTGGTTACTTCAGTTTGACTTCCTCTACAAATCTATTGCAATTTTTTTATGTGGCCAGTTACATTGTAGCCCAAACTTGTATGGAGCTGTTATATCCTTCCAATGTTCTCCATCCTTCCTATATTCCTTACCTAAGTCATATCCATATTCCTTCCACTGTAGTCATCAGTCCTATTGCCCTTATATAAACATCCTCTACCATCCCTCCTCAGTCTCTTTCCATTCCAAATCCATGACGGTCGTGTTCTAAATCCAAACCGTGTTTTAATTTGTAACTTCTATTTTCTAATTTGTAACTTCTATTTTCTAGTGTTTAAATAAAATCCTTTTTTAAAAAGGGGGCCAGAAAAGGCCTTATAATAGAGCGTTTCCCTTGTAGACTGTATATCATAATATTCAATATGATTATAAAAATCAGAGAGTCAGTTCTGCTAAACCAAACCTGCATTAATACAATTACAATCAAGTCCCAATACGCTAAAACTGTCAATCGGTATTCTGGTAAACGTTAAACCAACGAGAAACGCACTCTGATTGGTCGAAACTTCCTAAAATACAAATACACTTACAAACGAAAGTTTACATTAAATACGAGAATTGTGGTTCAGGTTTCAGGTGTCAATAAATTTCAAAAACACACACCCTTGACTTCGAAGCCTGGTTGAGACTGCCGGATATTGTTTCTTGAATTTTTTTCTTTCTTCGAACAGATGACTTTCCATAAAAGAAATTAAGAGTTTGGTAGCAACGCTAGGGTGTGCGCGCGCGGGCTGAACGCATAATACATTTGTTGGTGCAACACCTTACACGAAGACCGATTTTATCACTTACCTAACACAGCACAAATTTGTCCACACCAAAAAAATTTTACTTCTACATAGTCTATAGTTACACAGCCTCCGTTAGGTCCAAGGTTAGAGCATGCATGCAGCATGGCTCTCGACTCGGGTTCGATTCCCGCATTGGAACAACAAAAAAATGTTGTTTCCAAATTTGGTTAAGACAATGCAGGCTGATCACCTGATTGTCTGACAAGAAAGATGGTCCATGCGTCGGATGGGCATGTAAAAATTCGGACCTGCGCCTCATTTATCGTCAGTCGTGTCGGTTATCCGTCCCACTGGATTACGAGAGTAAAGAAAGAGAGAGTACTCTTGTGTACTGGGCACTATAAAATTACTATTAGGTAACTGGCCTGGTTTCAATGAAACTGGCCACCGTCACCGAGATCGGTGTGGGGAGTTATTATTATTACTATATGTACTATTATTCTACATAGATAAGAATAACTTTAGGTACATACCTAAAGTGGGTGCAGTGAATTTTGCTGTAGGTACCGCATAAACCGCTTATGGCATCAAGTAGTAGACCGTAAGTTTAGAGAAAAATGTCTTAAGTTTTGTTCCTTACCAGAATAACTTCTGAATCCAAAATTTATCAGAATCTAAGTAAAATGAATACAATATTTTATACAACTTTAGCGCCTTGTATGTTACCTTAAAATTGGCCCACGTCCATCTGGCGAATATGCATATTAGCCATCAAGCGGGTATGCATATGTTCATTGTACACAAACACTATAATATGAAATACATCATATCAGTATCATAAGAGGAGTCTGGTGGGACTGGGATCTCATTAGTGTATATAAGTGTTTTAGGAACATTAGTGTACCTATAATAATATTAGGTAGGTTGGTTCGAATTAATTGAAAAGGTTTTACGGCTTACATATTTTTTGTAACAGTCATATGGCTGATATAATTTATATATAGAAACGGCGTTTAGCGAAAAAAATGTGAAACTTGGATTACGTTAAATACAAACACAAAAGCAATAAAGAAAGGAAGCTTATAATATTTTCCTCACAATAAAGCAGAATTAAAGCGGAAAACAGCCATAGAACAGCTCGTTTAAATCCTGTTTACCACGCCCAGTGAGATAAACGTACGTTATCTTAGCAGTAACACGAAACAAACACGTTAGCCCGTACCTACCGCGTTATTTGTCCTAATTTAATGTACAGTAAAAAATAATGGAGGGTGAAATATAAAACTTTGTAAAGTACTACTAAATACAGTATTTTTCTTTTCACTTCAACATATAAAAGACTATATTAATTTAATACCTAGTAGGTACCTATATACCTAATTCCAGCCCTAGTTTGTAAGTAGATATATTGTGCTTAAAGCATTGGCAAAGAATATATGTATATTAAATATGTCGTAGTATAATTAGAGAACACTAGTTCTCCAATTATACTACTATATATACCTACTAAGGTATCTATGCGATATTACAAGGATTCTTCCAAAGAGGCGAATTATTTTATTCCGAGATACAATTTGGGCATCGTCCAAACAATTTTCATGATCTTCGCAAAAAGCTTGACTTATTAACATGGCAAATTTGAATACCTACTGATTGGCTGTTGTAAAGAGCGCATTTAGAGCATCTTTAAAACAATTTAAATTGATTGGTTTTAATGTAATTAATTCGCTTCAAAGTACATTCATATCTATACATATAAAATCCTTTGTCCTGAATGACTGACGGATCAACGCACAGCCTAAACCGCTGATCGTAGAGACATGAAACTTGCAGGGCTTACTCATTGTAATGCGTAGGCATCCGATAAGATGGGATTTTTCAAAATTCGACTGCTAAGGGGGTGAAAAGGGAGGAGAGAGTTTGTATGGGGCTACGTGATTCCTTGGTCCAATATACTTCATATTTTGCACAAACATTATTCAACAGAATTGATGGAATTCGTGTATCATAGTTTATTGAAATTCATCCCCTAACGGGGTTAAAAAAGGGAAAGTAAGTTGTTCGCGAGCGATTTGCTTTAAATTTGATATTAATACTCCTTAGTGCTTTTGATTTAAAGCTCCCACTCACAAGCGATTGATCGATTTAGTCTTTACAATTTAAACATTTAGGTACTGGATTCGTAGTTGCAAGTAAATCGGTATAGATAAAAATTGAATATACCCTGAGATCCTAAGCCTACATATACTACAATACTACATTTTTATATGAAACTTATATGAGTTTTTATGAAACTCATATAGGCGTAAATTTTGTTCCCACTTTTGGCGCCCACCGCAAAAATTAGCTGGTAGATCTTACACTCATCATTTTGTGTAATAGTTTCACTGTAAAATACTAAATAATTTCCAATTTGATCGAGGCAATCGATAGGTCGTGAGTGGAGAGCTTTATTTTTATTTTGACATAATATATTATTGTCATCATGTTGAAAAATAAATAATTATGTCAACATGAATTCAAAAGTTAAATTTGATGAAAATCACTCTGACTAAAAACAATGACTAAAGTTTTTTTTTATGTTTAGGTATCTGTACGTTTGTGCGCGCTAATCTCAGAAACTACAGAACGAATTTTTATGAAATTTGTTGCCGTAGTATTTAAGTCTAGTCTAGTCTTAGGATAAACACATACGACTCACTTTTTATTGCGGAAAATTTTTGGGTAGGTACGGCTTCACGCGGATAGGATAGCTCTGCTTCAATTTTGTGTAGGTATTTCAATTCAATCGGTTCATACCTACAAAGAGTTTTATCAATCTAAAGAATAACATAGGATAAAATTCTTTAGAATAACCAGATATTTGAATTGAAACTTTACCTAGGAATACCTAGGTAAAGTTTTAACCTAATCATTAGTGTGTATGATTCTATGAGGAATAAATGAGAAGCTCGATGGCTTCGTGGTCGTACTGCTAACTCATCTCTCTCTCAAACTCAGCCTTGGTCCCAACTAGGATGGGTGATCACAATCCAAATTACTTTCATTATGTTCAAAGCCTACGTGCCTACTGCCAATTGCCAACTAACGTCTTCTCATCCAAAAGATTTTCGAAATCGTTAAAATATTAATTATCGGCTACAAATAAATCCTTACTTAATATTATACCTTAAAGCGAAAGTTTGTATGTACATAATATGTTTACTTTTTCATGCAATAACTACGTAACGAATTTTGATGAAATTTGGTATTGTAGTAGTTATCTAGAATTAACACAGTATACTTTTTGCAGCTTATTAAATTTTATTTATGGTAGAGTTCTTAGGTAGATAGATAGATAGATAGATTACGGTATATTTCTTGAGTGTACGAAGTCGCAAGAAACATTCAAATAAAATACAACTGATACGGCTGTGCAGTGCCTACACCATTATGTATTCAATTTTGGTACCTATTGGTATTTTCCCGAACAATAGACGGGTCTGGATAAGTTTTGAGGGTGCAAAAATTCTAAAGTCTTTTATTTTTTGCATATAGTTTCCGGACCTTCTTCTTAGTCTAAAATTTGATTTTGTGCCATTTTGGTTGGCTGCGTTTGTAGCAATTTAGGTTTTTGTGTCTTTCATGGATATTGGCCCAAAAGTAAATTATAGCTAAAAATTTTACTTTCACGATATTAAGGAAAGAGTAACCGATGCACATATGCAGTTTGAGTCGTATCCAACCAGGGTTTTTCTGGTATTCGGCTACTATATAAAACATGGTCCCACCAGGCCCACAACTATTCTAATGTCTGACAAATCTTAAAAAACTGTTCAGAGTGTTAATATCTGAGTCTGTAAGAAAGTTGTGCCACATTCGGCAATTTCCTATAAAGATATTCCATTTTTTTTCCTCAAACTCGCTATAAAAACTACTAATGAAACTTTTAGTTAGTAGAGTTCATATCTATATGATGATTATGGTGTTACAAAACACTTTCTATAAGTTTAATCATGTTTATCCGCGGGATTTTTTATTAGAATGTAAAAAACCAACTTTTATCATGTATCAATGGCGAATACGGGGTGCGGGCCTCTCGCCACGCGGGGAGGGGCCCAAGTTTCATATTAATACGACAAAATGAAATGACAATTTATGTGACAACTTGACAAGTAATAATGTTCTAAATGCAAAATTTATAATTTCAATTTTATATTTATTTCATGTTTAATGATGCCAAGACGAGACCATAATATTATGACTCGCCAATAAAAAATGTCTTCAGATCTCGTCTAGAACCTTCTGACTCCACTCTACGTTCTTTAACTCTATAAAGCTTGAATTTACAAACTCGTAAAGTAGAAAATAGGCTTAAGATAAAAAATATTTTAGTCACTGTTCATAGCTTTTCTGTTAGAGGACACAATGTTCTGGCACAACGACGATGCTTGAATATTGCTAGTGTGGGGTGTGCCTTATACAAAAGCTCATGAAATAACGAAACGCTCAAGCTATGCATTTTGACTCATTAGACGGATCGCGCTAGCTGTTTTTTAGTGGGAAGTGGAAAAATTCTAATGTTATTGAATTTTTCTGTACCTATATGTAGTTGATAGAGTAGTCCCTAGGGAGTTAATAATTAAGTTTTGTGCCATGTCTGCCTATTGCCTTTTCAGCAATTCGATTATTTGTAGTTAATTTTTCCGTGGCTGCGTAACGTGAGACTTTAAAAAAATAAAAAGTCAAGGAGTGTTCCCAAAAAGGCAAGCAAAGTTTAAAATTGATGTAATTCAAAGGTCAGTTATACAAAAAACAAAATAACTTAAAGATAAAAAAATCATAGCTTCTAATACTACTTACTGTACCTACGCGGGCGGAGCTGCGGGCACCAGCTAGTTTTAACATAAAACTAACAAGCAATAATAAATAAATAAAAATTCAAAAATAAAAAACCTTTTATTTCCAGTTTCACAAATTAATGCTTTTTATAATACTAATTAAAAATTATAATAAAATTACAAATTAAATTAAGACTAACGTTAGGTATTATAAATCAATTATTTTATAAGACTAACATTATCATAAATTAATGCTAGACATAGTAAACATATATCGAAAAGCAGTACAAGGATCGGTCCACATTCGTACGTAGTGCTCTGATGTTTCACTAGGCTCGACTTGGCGGGGCTCTGCCGTGCCCCTAGATATAAAATTGTCAGCGGGATGAATAACAATATATACAAATATTATTTTGTTGGTTTGTAAAATGTATTTAATCATATAAATTATTACAATCAATTAATAACCTAATAAATAAGTCCTTAACCACGAGTATTAGAAACATGTATTCCTAACCTACGTATAAAATTCAAGCGTTGAAATAATTTATTTATTTTTTATTAAATAATACTATATATACAATAAATATGATGTAGCTGAAGAGACTATTCGGTTAAACGACTAATTTCAAGAACTAAAATTAGGTATTTGAAATTGTAATTTTTTTGGTGTTAGATAACCGAAGTTTCATGTGGAAGATATCAAGATATCAAATTTTATTGTGCATTTATGTATTGTATAAAATCAGGCGACAATTACATTCAGCTTCGTCATTCGTGCTACGCAAACAAAGTTGCGGGCAAAAGCAAGTTTAAATTTTGTAATCGCTGTAAAATGCGAAATATAAAAATTTTGAAATGTAGTCGAATGAATGACATTTTATCACACACATTTACGTATCACATATATGTGTAATGTGTATGTTGTAGTGCGAATATTCCACAATACTTCGACCGCATATTATAATAATATTATTTTTGCATTTTATTATTTAAACCCTCCATGAAAAAAGCACAAACTTGGAATATAGATTCTTCATGACTTAATAATATTGAATACGTGAATTTTATTTAACGATTATGTGTTTTTGGAGCGCTTTTAGCTTAGGGAATCTCAAAAACTTAATTTCTCGAATCGCAGTCGCTTAATGTGGCACAAAATTTGGAATTAGGCCTATTTTAGTGGTCTTAAACAGAAAATAGTCGTTTATCACACTTTAGAATTTTTGCCGGTACTGTTTTCAAAAAATGACCCTAAGTCATTTTTTACTGGACGAAAACGACGCAAATTAAGTCTCCATACTCTGGAAGCTGTCCCAGTTAAGATACCATTAATATTTTAAACTTTAAATCAATATTGCCACTTTTATAGCCATATAAAAAAATCAACCACAAATAATGGAATTGCTGAAAACGCAGTGGGCAGAAATGGCACAAAACTTAATGATAAGCTCCCCAGGGACTACTTTATCAACACACAAAAATTCAGCGACTTTAGAATTTTTTCCACTTACCACCTCGAATACGCCTAGCGCGACCCGTCAGCTTTACCTATGACTTAAACCGAATTTCACGCGGGCGAAGCTGCGGGCAAAAGCTAGTCTTCTACAATATTCTTTGCAAAGATGAAACTTGTTACCTGAAACTTGTTAGGAAGATAGCGAAATTTTATCTCTAAATCATAATACATAATATTTCAAAGCTAAAGATAGGCTATGGCGTACATTTGACAAAACAAATCTTTATACATTATAAAGTTACGCAATCTTGGTTTTCACCGTACTTCAAATGTCAGCCATCTTGTTTTCACCATACTTCAAATGTTAAAATAGCCCCAAAGATCTCAAAAGTGGGGCCATTTAACTGAAGACACTTTTTACCTCAACATGCCTCGTCTATAATATAAAAGTCTATGTTTTAACGTAATTAATTCGCTTCAAAGTCCATTCATGTTTTGTAAAATCTTCTTTGCGAACTCTGAAACTTGTTAAGAAGATAGCGAAATTTTATCTCAGAATCATAATATTATTTATTATACTTAATGCGGATACAACGATCCTAGGATTATCGCAAAGATCCTGTTCGCGCCAGAGCGCGACGTTTATAAACTGGTCACACAGATCGTTTAAATCGGCCAATCACGCACGAGTATTAGCTGTCAGCCCTCAAAGCGCTGTCAAGAGAGTGACGAACACTTGCTCCTGAGATTTCGCCCGCGCCGGTAGCATATCCCGAATTACACGAAACTAGTACCCGTGACGCGTTTGCGCATCTGTATGTGCGACCCGATCTCCTAAACTCAGCTCGCTAGCGACACGCGATAAACTACCGATAGACTCCGCTCAGTTGTGTAGTGCCTGCTGGAGAAGAATCCGCCCATATCTGGAACCACAGCTTCAGCCAGCTCACCATCAAAGGTCAGTGCTAGATCTAGTATTCTCCAAATAACCCTAAATCTCAACTCAAAAACCCCAATTCCCGCGTTTACCTACCTGCTCTCAGCTCATAGTCGCGTATGCGCACACTCGCGCATACATCTTTCTGGTCCTTCGTCGCCTTCAGGGTCCTCCTGGCCTTATTCAGGGCTAGGCTCCTTTAGAATCAGTACCTACACGTCCATTCCGCTCAATTCTGAACAAAAAATCAGCTCGATTCGTTATATTTTGACCGTTTCATTCTGCCCAGGCGACGTACCTACGTTGCATTTTTTGAATTTTCTGCAATTGTTTTGCCATATTTAACGTTAAACCCCTATTCTGCACATTAATATCAACATATATTTCAAGTAATTGAATTATTTTGTGTTTAATTCGGCCCGTAAAATCATAGGAAAAAACCCAAGATTTTTATTTTTTTAATAAGTGGGTAGATATTTTCGGGTCATAATCGAACAAGTAACGAACATTCCAGAACTTCCCTAGGTAGCTACCTAGTACCTATCTACCTAATACTTACGTAATTTGTGCCAATATCACAGAATTTCCTCAGCTCATAATCAATTACGAAATTTTTTTAATATTTGAATTACATAGTAATTAACTTGTGAATATTGTGAATTACGTTCGGCTCATAACTTAATAGTAAATCGCCTTTGCATTACTAAGTAACGTTTGTATACTCATAATCTCGGTTTTTAAAACACAATCTTAATTAACTTAGCATTATTCAAAAAGTTACAAGTTGTATTCCAAAGCATCTCAAGTACCTATAAATACGTCATCGGCTCACTACACTTCGATCGCACAGCTGATAACTGGTTTGTACATTAGTAGGTAGGTATTTTTTCGTAGAAATAATAGTGAACTTCACATTGAATTATAATCAACGTTCCGTGTTTATACAAATATATTATAGGTGTAACTTTACAGCTGTAATAAAGTGGTCGGCACACTTGATATTTGTTCATTTGTTCAATAACTTGTATACAGTTTATCATTTAATTGTATACGTTGTCGGCACAGTATTTAAACCTATTCTCTGCATTTTAATTTAATTGTGCGCGTATTTTCTGCTCATAAGTGTTGGACATTTAACTTAGTTTTACACAAATATATTTTTAAACATGCCTACAAGGTCGCAAGCCGCCATTTTTACACAAACAATTAAATCAATTGGTCGGCTCAGAGAGATTGCCTTAGCATTGCACGAGGGTGACTCTAAACACAGCAAAACTGAGTTTAGTGCGCGTTTTAAAGACTTACCAAATTTGAAACAAAAATTGGAAAACCTATACTGCGAAATTTTAGACGACAGCAGCCTGACAGAAGAGAATGAAAAATTTTACACAGCCGGTTACGAAAACGCGTTATCAGAATATTATGATATTTTAACTGCAGCAGAAAATTTAAGTTCTTCTCAAGAGTCAAGTCAGCTAACTTCAGCTGTCCTGCCCAAAATTGAACTGCCAAAATTCAGCTCGCGCGTTGAGGAGTGGCCATCGTTTATTACAATATTTAGGAGTCTCACGGACGATTGACGTCACTTACAGATGCAGTTAAGCTGCACTATCTTTTGTCCTGCCTATCGGGGGAGGCGCTCAGCATGATTGCACATTTAAAAATAACTAATGAAAATTACAGTGTCGCGCTCGACATTCTCACACGTAGGTATGAGAACCGCCGCGTTCTCATTGATAGGTTTGTTGACATAATACTCTGCTTACCTAATATTCATATCCGCTCAGGCATACGCGCGACATTTTTAACTCCGCTCATCTCAGCACAAAGCGCCTTAAATAATTTAAATTTACCTATGGATAGTAACTACGTATTTGTGTCCATTGTAGTCAGGAAACTACAGGGTGAGCTCCGCACATTGTTTGAAAGAAAATTTGGTACCTCGGACACTCTGCCCACCTTAGGAGACCTGATTTCTTTTTTAGAGGAGCACGCGCGTTGTATCGAGACAGAGTTTTCTAGTGCAGCGCGCGGTGTTACCTACTCACCACAACCGGGGCCCTCTCGTCAATACACACCCCCCGCACGCTCTCCGCGCAGTCCACGCTTTAGACCGATTAGTCCCGCGTATCCTCGTGATATTCAGCGCACGCCATCAGCTCATAGTTTAGGCAGCTATCACAGCAGCCCGGTTCCTCATCATCATCAACGCTATTTGCCTCCCTCCCCCCGAACGGAACGTCGCGAATACTCAGCTCGGAACACAAACAAACACAATCGGCTCTACTGTCCCTACTGTAAGAATACAGATCACAAACTCATTGCGTGTCCGAAGTATAATCATCAGCCCACTCAAGGTCGTTGGGACTTTATAGAAGCCAACGACAGATGTCGTAAGTGTCTAGGTCCGCACTATGAAAATGAATGCCGTTCGACAAATGCATGCAAGGAGTGTGGAAGTGCAAATCACCACACTTCCCTTCATCGTCACGGTACCCTAAATTCACCTGTATCATCAGCACATTTACTCCCTCCACACTTACGCGCACAACCCCGCCGGCGTACTCAAGACAAACCACATACCTACACAGCCTATACACAACATACGCGCGCTCATCAACCGTCATCATCAGACCCCAACCAGTCATCTGATCATACAACTCATCAAACCCAAAACAAAAAACAATGACTACCTACAATCACGGAGCATATAGAATTAGAAAATCAGCCCAATAATTTAAAATCTCATTCAGCTCATAAAATACCTACAACTAGTTCAGCTCACTATTCTGCTCAAGTAAATTCAACTCAGCACATAGAAAACCCATTAAAAACTCCAGTGGTACTACCCACAGTCGTTTTAAATATATCTGATAAATGTGGTAAATATCACAGAGCTCGTGCGTTACTGGACTGTGGTAGCATGATAACACTCATAACTCAGCGCATGACTAGAAATCTTAATTTGCAACCAAAACAATGTTCACTAAAAATTACAGGTGTAGGTGATCAGCACATACAAAATTCTAAAGGTTGTGTCACAATAACATTTCGGCCCACACACCGTGATACACCATCTATTACTACTACTGCTCATATTCTCAAAGATGTTACAGGTTATTTACCTATGCAAAAAATACCAGATGTTATACAACACTCAGACCGTCAGATCATTCCGTTAGCAGATCAAGATTATCATACTCCTGCGCCCATTGATCTCATTTTAGGCTCAGATGTTTTGGGTCACGTTTTAGACGGAACTAAGCTCGCTTTGGGCCCGGGGAAGCCCATAGCCTTCGGCACGATTTTTGATTTTGCACTCATAGGACCCATTGAACACTCATGCGATTCACCTGTAGCTCAAGTTAACTCTGCCCACATTACTCATTGTACTCAGTCGACTCATTCTACACATTCTGCTCATAATATTTGTAAAAGTCTGGAAAGATTCTGGGAGTCAAAAGAACCGCAGCCTCGTTCTGCTCATTCAAACCCGCTACACGAACAATGTGAAAACATATTCAGCTCAACCACCACTCGTGACGATTCAGGCCGTTACATGGTGACTCTTCCCTTTTTGTCAGATGCTCCCGTGCTAGGTAGTACTCATGCTATTGCTCTACGTAGATTTCTCAATTTAGAAAAACGGTTACAATCCGATTACACACTGCGACAAAAATATATAGAATTTATGAATGAATACATAAACTTAGGTCACATGACACCTTGTCATCCTTCTACATTTACTTACAAACCTCATTATTATATTCCTCATCATGGCGTATTCAAATCAGGTACTGACAAACTCCGCACAGTATTCGATGGCAGTTGCAAGTCATCTAATGGAGTCAGTTTAAACGATTGTCTGCACACAGGTCGAGCACTTCAACGAGACATTGTAGATATCATTATGTCATTCCGCGCACATCGTATAGTATTCAGCACTGATATAAAAATGATGTTCAGAAATATCCTCCTTAGACCAGACCAAAGACACTATCAGCTCATACTCTGGCGATCGTCCCCAGATCGACCTCTGCTCACATATGCACTCAATACTGTTACATATGGGTTGCCCTCGAGTCCATACCATGCTATCCGCATATTATTACAACTAGCTGACGATGAAGGTCATCGCTACGCTCAAGCTGCCCACATTCTGCGCAAATTTGTTTTTGTAGATGACATATTGTGCGGTCATGACACAATAGAAGAAGCATCAGCACTCCAAACCCAGCTCATTGAATTGTTATCGCTCGGTGGATTTAAACTTAGTAAATGGACATCAAACACACCTCAACTCTTGCAAAGATTCCCAGACGATCAGTGTGAAATGCCTAAGGGCTTTGACATCAGCGCAGAGTCTCCATCGGTTAAGGTTTTAGGTATTAGATGGATTCCTCAGTCTGACGAATTTACATATCACATCTCATTACCACCAGTTACCCATGTTACAAAACGTTCAATACTTAGCACAGTAGCTTCTCTCTACGACCCAAACGGTTGGGTTACACCCGTCATATTCCGCGCAAAAATACTTCTTCAAAGGCTATGGTTAAATAAATTGGATTGGGACGACCCCACTCCAAATAATATTACAGATGACTGGCAGCGCATTTCTCATGACCTTCCGCACATTTCAACTATACATTTTCCCAGACATATCGCTCCGCACAAATTCAATTCAACATACTCACTTCACGGCTTCGCAGACGCTTCGGAAAGCGGTTTTGCGGCAGTAATATATTTACACGAATCAGCTCACAACGGATCTGTTAATGTCCACCTCATACTCGCTAAATCTAAAGTCGCACCCATTAAAAATAAACTCACAATCCCCAAATTAGAGTTGTCTGCTGCAACTCTATTATCTCAGCTCATGTTACGTGTCTCTCAACAATTATCTGCTCATTTCACAATTACACATCACGTTTGTTGGTCAGATAGTACCATAGTGCTCGCATGGATAAAAACTCCGCCCCATCGTTTACAAACATTCGAATCAAATAGAGTAACAAAAATTAACTCATCTTCACTTACACTCACGTGGCGTCATGTACCTTCTCAATTAAATCCTGCTGACTGTGCAAGCAAAGGGTTATCAGCTCAATCTCTCTCTGCTCATGATTTGTGGTGGTCTCCTCCATGGCTCAAACTGCCAGAGGACACCTGGCCCAAGATGCCTTCAGCTCATACTCGACAAGAACTGCCAGGGCTCAAGCCAAAATACGTACCATGTAATTTCTCGATACCCGGTGTAGATAGTGATCTGCTCACTCGCTTCAGCTCTTTAGACAAACTGATCGGCGTTACTGCATACATGAGGCGATTCATTCGTAACTGTAAACTAAATTCAAACTCACGTCAACTAGGCCCTCTAACTGTAAGTGAACGTAGAGAAGCATTGCTCTTCTGGATCAGCTCTGTACAGCAGAATGCATTCGCGGAAGACATTCACCGCTTGCAAACTGACAAACTCTGCACAGTTCGACTACAACGTTTGTCACCTTTCATGCAGGACGGACTCCTCAGAGTAGGAGGTAGACTCACTCGTTCCGAACTCACATATGATGCTCAACACCCATTCATTCTGCCTAGTTCTTGTCCGCTCGTGGACCTCATAATAGATCACTATCGTCGCATACACTGCCACCCTGGCACAGACACGCTACATGCTATTTTACGTCAACAATTTTGGATATTATCTGCACGCCGCATCATAAGGCACAGAACGTTTAAATGCATAAGATGCTTCCGTTGCCGCGCTCAGCCCGAAGTACCTGTCATGGCTGATCTACCAGCTGACAGAGTCATACCTCAGCCCGTATTTAGTCACGTATCAACTGATTTTGCCGGTCCGTTTCTGCTCAAATCAAGTCCATTACGTAACGCTCAGTTAATTAAAGGATATTTTTGCATATTTGTTTGTCTCACTACAAAGGCGGTTCACTTGGAACCAGTCACATCGCTCACTACCGAAGCATTTATTGCCACATTACAAAGGTTCTGCTCACGACGCGGACTTCCGGTATTGATACGTTCAGATTTCGGCACAAATTATGTAGGAGCTAGGAATTATCTTCTAGAGGTACAACAATTTCTAAAAGACAATAATGACGCCATTACTCATAAACTTTCAACTCAAAATATAACTTGGTTACTCAATCCGCCCAAGGCTCCATGGATGGGAGGAATCCATGAAATTAATGTTAAATCTACAAAGCAACTTTTATACCGTGTTATCGGTGAACAACACCTCACTTTCGAGGAGTTTTCAACTCTCCTCACTAGAATCGAAGCTGTATTAAATTCTCGGCCCATCAGCCCACTTTCGTCCGATCCCACGGACTATCAGCCCCTTACTGCCGGCCACTTTCTTATTGGCCGTCCGCTCACAGCTCTTCCAGAGCTGACTCTAGATGATAGAGTAATATCCCCGATCAAACGCTTTCAGCTCATTCAATCACTCTCTCAGCGCTTTTGGACCCTTTGGACCAAGTCCTACCTCCATTCAAAATCAAATCCGCTCCAAATGGCTTTCCTCTTCCTCTCCGCCCAAAATTGGAGAACTAGTTCTGCTCAAAGAAGACAATCTACCCCCGCTACAATGGAAGATGGGAAGAATCTCACGTCTGTTACCTGGGAAGGATGGAGTCATCAGAGTCGTGGACTTGGACACCACTCAAGGCCAGCTGCGCAGGCCTGTCGGCAAGATTGCCCGGCTTCCACTGGATTCTGCTCAAGATGGGGTCAGCTCAACGCCTTTGCGGGCCCCCCAGGATGTTCGCGCCAGAGCGCGACGTTTATAAACTGGTCACACAGATCGTTTAAATCGGCCAATCACGCACGAGTATTGGCTGTCAGCCCTCAAAGCGCTGTCAAGAGAGTGACGAACACTTGCTCCTGAGATTTCGCCCGCGCCGGTAGCGTATCCCGAATTACACGAAACTAGTACCCGTGACGCGTTTGCGCATCTGTATGTGCGACCCGATCTCCTAAACTCAGCTCGCTAGCGACACGCGATAAACTACCGATAGACTCCGCTCAGTTGTGTAGTGCCTGCTGGAGAAGAATCCGCCCATATCTGGAACCACAGCTTCAGCCAGCTCACCATCAAAGGTCAGTGCTAGATCTAGTATTCTCCAAATAACCCTAAATCTCAACCCAAAAACCCCAATTCCCGCGTTTACCTACCTGCTCTCAGCTCATAGTCGCGTATGCACACTCGCGCATACATATCCTAATTTTCCAATTATTCTACGACATAATAATATTACCCACTATGTTAGTATCAGTGGCGAAGGCTGGTTCTCCTTCATAGGGAAGCTCTAGCAGTCTAGCCTATTAAAAGGTAGGGATTTGGACGAGGGTCTTTAAAAGGTATGTGGTAACCACGTGGTAAGTGAAGCAGTTAGGAACCCTACTAATATTATAAATGTAAAAGTTTGTGAGGATGTATGGATGGATGTTTGTTACTCTTTCACGTAAAAACTACTGAACGGATTTTGATGAAATTTGGTATCTTAGTAGTTTAGGCTCTGGATTAAAACATAGGCTAATTTTTATCCCGAAAAAGTACAGTGTTTCCGAGGGATATTGTACTTACGCGGGCGGAGCCGCGGGCAACAGCTAGTGGAATTATAACAACCCCACGCCACTGGTACTATGGTGACTTTACGAAGGTACCTAAGTACCTAGTACCTACTCTGTCTATACAGCCATCATAGACGAAATCCTATTCTACAAAATATTATTAATAATAATATCTATAGACGCTTCACACCACGTCAATCTGATCCTGTGGTAAGTTCTCGAAGAACTTGTGTTACGGGTACCAGATGAAGTGGGGTATAGACAAGCGTACATAGTATAAGACGTTTTATATATTATTATGTATTAGGTAGGAAGACGGGCATATGAGCAGAATAAATCGTAACTTAAACAAAGACGGTCGTGTTCTTCATTTACACCAGCTCCCCACACCTCATGGCGACCCTGCCAGGACGTGGCGTGGGCGAGTGTCGGGTGACCGGCGAATTTCGCTTACGCGGCGGATTCCTGTGTGCCTCAGTGCACAAAGTTAAACAGTTTTGAATTAGTGAGTTATAAAACATTTGGGAACTTTGTTGAACGAAGACGTGCGTGATACAGTGAACAGTGACCGGTGCAGTATTAAATTTTTGGGTTATAAATTCTGACTATGGGAAATCCGTATTCAAAAACCGAAGACAAGGAGGTGCTGATAAGTCAAAATGCAGCAGCAGGTTCAAACAAAGCACAAATTTTCGAGGACAATGACGTCCAATCACATATGTTTACCAATAATATTTTACTGACTGTGGCCTTGGTAATTATTATTGCTGCAGTAGTCTACTTCGAATGCAGAGAGTGGAGACAGGGTGAACGAAAGTGGATGGAACGAAAAATGCAGCATCAATTCATCACGCGCATGCGCCAACGGCTGTCAGGAAGATTTGGCAGACAAGACGAGGGAGCTGACCCTGCCTGATAATAATAATAAAAGTGCGCGCCCCCTTCCCCAAATATTTTTAACATTTTGTGCCCTCTTGCCCAAGATATTCCCCCAAATTAATTTTATTTCAACATTTTGTGCCCTCTTGCCCATGGAATTCCCCCAATGTTATTTGTGCCCTCTTGCCCCATGATTGCCCCCTCTTTAACTCTTTTCGTATACGTCTACGTGAATGCTACACTGAAGAAAATGAACATTGGAAAATGAACAATATTTTCTAAGTGACTTTATTTTTAAGTGACATAGTTTATGGAACAGAATTTAGAAATTATTCTGAGTAAGTTAAATGATATTCAAATTAATTTAAGAAAGTTGGGTCCTACTAGAAGAGTAAAATAAGCATGTAATGTTAATGAAAAAATTTAAGAAGCTGAGAAATTATTTTTAGCATATAAAAATATTATTAATATTTTTAAAGATAAGGAAAGTAATTTAGAACTAGCTGAATATGTCTATGAAATATTAAAAGAACGGATAGAATTAACATATAAGAAAATTTTGACTTATAAAATTTGTAGTAGCGCAGAAAGTGCAGTTGCAGATATGGAGAAATTCGATATAAAAACTGCTACTTCCTATCAAGGAAGTAGCAGTTTTTATCAGGTATCAACCTGTAATGGATAATTCAGAACAAACTATTGAAAAAATTATAGATGGTATTGAAATGTATAATGAATATCTTGCAGATGTTTGTCAGAAAAAAATGTTAATTTCATTTGTTTTAAAAACAAGACTATCAAAGTCTGCTAAGCTAAAATTGAAAAGCGAATATAATGATGTAACGAGTCTAATTCAGGATATTAGAAACTTTTTAGTAACTAAAAAATCGGCAAATTCCATACTTAGCCAATTAAATAATTTATCGCAAAATAATATGTCCATATTATGTGAGTTTGGTGATAAATTGTCAGATTTATTTGTGGGTCTCACTATTGCGCAGAGTGACGGAAACCCGAAAGCTTGTGAGATATTGAGACCTATAAACGAAAAACTTGCAACTAAAAGGTTTGCAGATGGTTTGCGTAACAGGCGGCTGAGTACCGCCATATCAGCCAGGGACTATTCCCAGCTGAAGGATGCGGTGCGTGCAGCCGGGGATGAGGAGCTCGGACAGGCTTCGTCATCCAACAACGTCTTCAACGCACAAAGGAGAGGTAACCAATTTAATTACTCTAGGTTCTCACAGAGACGCCGCCCACCTGCAGTTCGAATGACTAGAGGCAATTTTCGTTCGAATCAAGGACAACGTTACAACACCTATAATATGAGAGGTAGGTACGTAAATAATAATTATAATTGGAGATATAATAGTGCCCGCCCAACGCGAGGTAATTTTCGTGATAATTTTGTGAGTTCGAATCGTAGTCGAGGTTACAATAGTAGAAGTAAAAATCGAGCTATTTATTCAGTACATGTCGAAAGTCACGGGTGCCTCATTATCAGCAATTCGCAGCAATTCTTTATCGGAGCGAATACCGATACATAAAGACCCTATAGTTATAAACGGTATAGGCGGTAAAACGTACTCGGAAGGCTATGTTTATTTAACTTTGCAAGCGCTCGATGGAACTTTTTATGAACATAAATTTTATTTGTTTGATAATTTACCTTGTAAATCACACGGAATAATCGGGTTTGTTGAGATAGCAACACACAATTTCTCATATTTTATATCTATGGTTGTATTGTCTGTGGTAAAATAAAGCTTCTTCCTTCCGCCCAAAATGTCCGACATAGCATAGTGTGTAATTTTATGTAATGAAACTTTAATTAATAAAGTATAGTTAAAGAGACGCTCAGTGTGTGTTTTATAATGAATCCAGCCCAGCAATCATTTAAATTTCAATAGTTATGGGCCCAGGCCCCTTTTCGATCAAGACGAAAATTTATGAGCTGTGAGCACGAGTCAACGAGGTTATAGAAAAAATGTCGGCCGCAAAGGAAGGAATAATTAATAGGTACAACATTCAACAATTTGACGGGGAAGGTTTTAACACGTGGGCGTTCAGATTAAAAAGTATATTAAGGGAAAATAACTGCATTAATGCAATCCTTGATGAGAAGTTTGAGGATTCCAAGCTCGAGGCGAGAGCTCAGGCACTTATTATAGCGGCGGTAGCGGACAGCCATTTGGAGTATGTGAGGAAGGATTCGGCGTATCTTATGTTTAAAAATTTAGAGGAGAGTTTCAAGGATCGCGGCACCAGAAGTAAATTGTTCCTAAGAAGGCAACTCAGTGACATTAAATATACAGAATCAAAATCATTAAAAGAACATTTTATAAAAATTCAAGAAATTATTACACAGTTAGAAGAGGCGGGCTCAATTTTATCAGAGGAAGAAAAAGTGAACTATGTGTTACTGTCAATGCCCAAAAGTTATGATAATATTGTTACTGCGTTGGAAACAATTGGAGAATTAAAGATGAATACAGTGAAGGACAGATTACTATCAGAGGAAGAGAAAAGGAAGAAGTTCCAGACAAGAGAACATGTTATTTCGAGTGCGTTCGCCTGCTTTACATGTGGAAAAGTAGGACATAAAAGATATCAATGCCGACAGTCACAACAAGGAATTGGATTTAGAAATTTTAATACCGGACAAGGACAAAGTAATGGACCAGGACACAATATGAGACATGGATTTCAGACAGGACGAGGACAGAGAGGTCAAGGATATTATCGAGGACGTGGAAATGCATACAACCAGGGAAGAATACAACGAGGTGTGAATTTTGCAGAAAAGCCAAGCGCGTTTATGTGTGATGAAAATAAGAAACATATTGGTAAAAATAACTCTTTAATTAAATTTTATGTGGACTCTGGGTGTACGGATCATCTTATTAATACCAAGGAACATTTTATAGACTATATTGAATTAAGTGTGCCAAAGAAAATTTCAGTTGCAAAGAATGGGGTCAATCTAGAAGCGGTAGGTGTTGGAAACATAGAAGTAATGTGTCAAGTAGGTAAAATTTTTAATAAATGTATATTAAAAAATGTATATTATGTACCAGATCTAAATAAAAATTTGTTATCAGTATCAAAAATGGAAAGTGCAGGTTTAAGAGTAGTTTTCAGTGGAGGAAAAATAAGAGTATTTAAATATGATAACTTATTGTTGATAGGTAATAACGTAGGTACATTGTACACATTAAATTTGCAAAGTATTGTGCAATTTTTCAAACAAAACAAACAATAATGAATATGATTTGTGGCATAGGAGGTTTGGTCATTTAGGAATTAATAACTTGAATTTATTGGTGAAGAAAAATATGGTACATGGATTGTCAGAATTAAAAAATAAGACTAATATATATAATGATTTGTGTGAGCCATGTGTATTAGGTAAAATTAGTAGGCAGCCTTTCAATAAACCAGGTATTAGAGCTAGAAAACCTTTAGAACTTGTGCATACTGATGTTTGCGGGCCTATCTCTCCATATACTTATGATGAGAAAAATTACTTTGTTACATTTATTGACGATTTCACTCATTTTACAATGGTTTACTTGATGAAAAATAAGTCCGAAGTTTTTGAATATTTTAAATATTATTATAATTTAGCAACAAGACATTTCAATAGAGATCTTTTAAAACTGAGAATGGATAATGGTAGAGAATATGTGTCAAATCAATTTAGAGATTTTTGTAACAGGAACGGAATAGTGATGCAATATACAGTACCATACAATCCAGAGATGAACGGAGTAGCTGAAAGAATGAATAGGACTTTGATGAATAAAGCTAGAACAATATTAATTGATTCGGGAATGAAAAAGGAATTTTGGGGAGAAGCGGTTTTATACTCCGCTTATGTAACAAACCGAAGTCCAGTTGCTGGAAGAGAGAAAACACCAAGTGAACTATGGGAAAATAGAAAACCGGATGTATCAAATTTAAAGGTATTTGGATGTACTGCATATAATTTTGTACCTAGAGAGTTAAGGAAGAAATTAGATGATAAAGGAAGAAAAATGATCATGATTGGATATAATGTTGGAGGCTATAAGCTGTATGATGAACAAACAGGAAATGTAGTGACAGCGAGACATGTCATCTTTGATGAAAAAATAAAGAAAACAGAAAAAGCGGTTTACTTACCTGCATATGAAGACAATGAAGAAATAGACAACCTGAAAGAGTATCCTGAAAAAGAAACAGATAAATGGAATAGACTAGAAGAGCAAGAAGAAAATAATGAAGAAGGAAGAGATGAAACAGTAGGAATAACCCAAGAAGAAGAAGAAATAATAGATTATGAAAAAGATAACCAAGAAATAGAAAGAGAAAAGAAGAAAGTGGAAGATAATAATGTAATAGTAAGAGGAAAAAGAAATATTAAGAAACCAATATGGCAAGATGACTATGTACTGGATTTTAATGATGAAAATGATGCTCTGTATGCATTATTATGTGAAAATGATGATGTGCCAATTATGTATGATGATATAGAAACAAGAGAAGATAAAAAAGAATGGATGAAAGCTGTAAGTGAGGAATTGAAGGTATTAGAAGAAAGTGAGACTTTTGAATTAGTTCCAAAGCCAGAAGACAAGAAATTATTGGATGCAAAATGGGTATTTACAAGAAAGGATACAGGAAGAGAAACAATATGTAAGGCAAGACTGGTAGTAAGAGGTTTTCAACAAGAGGAAAAATTGGATGATGTTTATTCACCGGTTTTGAAACTACAGACACTAAGAATATTATTATCTGTTGCTGCTAAAAGAGATTATTATATTAATCAAATGGATGTAAAAGGAGCCTTTTTATATGGAAACATAAACGAAAACGTGTATCTTAAGCCACCAGATGGTATGAAAATTCGACAAGGATTTGTATTGAAACTAAAGAAATCACTATATGGTTTAAAGAAATCGCCAAAGTACTGGTATGAAAAGTTCAATGACACAATTACATCGTATGGTTTTAAACGATCCAATAATGACTACTGCTTATATAGTAAAGATAACTTATACTTACTTTTATATGTTGATGACTTATTAATTTTAGGTTCAAATCTAAACAAAATTGAAAATGTAAAGAATTTCCTTAAAACTAAATTTAGAATGAAAGATATGGGTAATAATAATTTTATGTATTTGGGTATTTCCATTAAAAAGACCTCTAAAGGAATAACTATTGATCAGATAAAGTATTTGTCAAATGTTCTTAACCATTTTAATATGCAAGATTGTAAGGGATGTGACACACCAATGGATGCTAATTTTAAATTTGATGAGGATGGAGTTATTGATATGTCTTATGAGAAACAATGTCGTTCTTTGATAGGGTCACTTATGTATGCCACTGTAGGGTCAAGGCCAGATTTAGCTGCGTCTGTTTATTATTTAGGTAGATTTCAATCAAGGCCAAATGTTGAGTTGTGGAGATCTCTTAAACGATTATTAAGATATGTAAAGAAAACAATTAACTTAGCTTTATTGTATACTAAAGATGATTCTAGTTTGCCTTTATTAGGGTATGCAGATGCTGATTGAGCTAGAGATTTGGATAGAAAATCAACATCTGGATATGTGTTTAAATTGTTTAATAATACTGTTGTATGGAAATCTAGAAAACAAAGCACTGTTGCCTTAAGCACAACCGAAGCAGAGTTTGTATCATTATGTGAATCTATTATGGAAGCTTGTTGGATAATAAAATTCACTTGCTGATTTAAATATTGAAGTTAAAAATGTAACTATTTTTGAGGATAATCAAAGTACTATTAAAGCTATTAAAAATCCTGACCAGAAAAGACTTAAACATATGGATGTTAAGTATAATTTTATAAAACAAAAGGTTGAAGAAAATTTTGTAACTGTAAACTATATTAATACTAAAGAACAAATTGCTGATATTTTAACTAAGCCTTTATCTAAGAATCTGTTTACTAATTTAGTTTATAAATTAAATTTGTGCTCAATATGTTTAAATGTTGGAAGTTCATAAGTTAAATATAATGTTTGATAAATGTTTAAATGTTAAAATTATATTGTTATGTATGTTAAAAAGTTAAAAGTTAAGTTCTAAAGAAGTATGTATGGTATGTATGAGAAGTGTATAATGTGATGTGTATGAGAAATATATGTGTTGAGGAAGAGTGTTGAGATAGCAACACACAATTTCTCATATTTTATATCTATGGTTGTATTGTCTGTGGTAAAATAAAGCTTCTTCCTTCCGCCCAAAATGTCCGACATAGCATAGTGTGTAATTTTATGTAATGAAACTTTAATTAATAAAGTATAGTTAAAGAGACGCTCAGTGTGTGTTTTATAATGAATCCAGCCCAGCAATCATTTAAATTTCAATAGGGTTAGATTTTCTAAATAATTTTAATTCTATTATTGACTTAGAGAAAAATATTTTAATTTTAAATAATGATAAACAGAGCGTGTTAACTTTATATACTTTACCCAAACTTTGTACCGATTACATATCAATACCGGCGCGATGTGAAACCATTCATTATATAAAATTGAATTCAGACAGTATGAAAGCAGACAGTGTGATTGTGCCAAAAGAGTTGCAAGAAAATTTATTTTTAGCTGGATTAATAGTAAAACCTAAAAATTACATAATACCTACCAGATTAATGAATACCAGTGAAAAGGAAATAGTTATTTCAGTTTTTCAGCCTGAATTAATACCTCTAAATAATTATAATATTTGCTCATTTGACAAATGTACTTCTAATTCTACACGTGCAAAAACATTGTTGCAATATTTGAAACTTGATCACTTAGGTATAAGCGAACAGAATAGTATAGAAAGTATTTGTTCGAAGTATGCTGACATATTCCATTTGCCTGGCGATAAGCTTACTACTACGAACTTAGGTGAACAAACAATTCATATGAAACAGAATGTAAGTCCAATATAATATGTTAAGCCATATAGATCACCACGACACACCCTACGTATAACTGTGCATGTGCAAAAATCAAATTTTACAGGAGAGCGTTTTAAAGGTTCGGAAAAATTTAAATCGTCATATCTTAGCAATTATAAAGACTTTTAACCTGAAATTTGAGAAGTTCCTTTAAGTTGATGTGAAGTTAACATAGGCAATAAAATTATATTGGTAAATGTATAGGTTTGTGTGTTTTGGCACATACATACTTACACGTTGTTCCGAAAATATTATCAAATTGTGTATGTACCCAATACATATTTTAACATTGGAATATTCTTAAATTTAAGTTATGCAACTGCCAGATACATAGTTAAACTGGGCATAAAAATATGAAATATATTGTGTAACTGTAACAGATCTTATAATTCGAATACAATGACGATTGTTATACGTGTAAATAAATAATGATTATATTTTCATGCTTTGTTGGTGGCCATTTAAGTGATTTCATAAACCCATTTCAGTGACCTATCCTAGGAATGGGGCACTGTACTGAACTAAATTTAATGAAAAGCATTGATTCAATGAAAGTATTTATTTATTATTTTATAAAAATATTAAACAATTATCATTAAGGTTTAGGCCACAAAACGAGATCTTATTAAAAATCTTATACATGCAAAATCATTAGTCTTTTTTTAATAGGCTTCAGTATTACTCAACGCAACAAAGACTTAATAATTAAAATTATCTTTGTCTTCGAGAGTAATAGAACTACAATTATTATATATTAAAGTAAAAAAGTAAACACAAATAAAATGTTATATTCCAAAATAAAAAAAAATCTTCTTATTAAAAAAATGCGTGAATTTTTCACGAATCAAGCACTTATAAAATATAGTGGTTTATTCCAATTTTTACTTCTCAATAAAGAAAAATATGACGTAACTATTTGAACAACCGGTACCGGTACTGGTAACTTTAAACTGAATTTAAAGTTACCGGTTGCTCAAATAGTTACGTACGTATTTGTGAAAAACTTTGCCTCTTAAAAATAGTAAAATATTTTTATAAATTTCAAAAAATTAGCACTGGGCTTAAAACAAATAATTGAACAACCTATATATAGTGAGATCATTATACAATTTTTATTGCAGGGTTTTATGCGTTATATATAACTCTATTTATTTTTTAAACAATCAACTAATATAACAATTACTTTGTTTAAACCTATTCTGTTTCGTCGTCTATTTCATGCTCATAATCTTCATCTTCCCCAATCAGATTCATGTAGAAATTGTGATAAATGGAAGGAATGACGTTACTTTTACATAAATCATTTAAATCCTTCAATTTTGCTTTGGGTATTGGTAACTTTCTCGTATACGAGAAAGTTAGTTTCCTTGTAATCAGTGTTGGAACTTGACTGTTATCTAATCTAATACGGTTTTTAACTCTGGTTTTGGGAGGGTTAATTATAATAATAGACTTAAATTCGTGCTCACAAAAGTCAGTTTTGTATGAAATATTGAGTGATTCTGGCAATATTTGTAATTGCCTTACTTGAGACCATGAAACTCGTTCATTGTCTGTATTAGTTGTCCAATTACATCCAGGAAGCAAGTTTTTAAAATCAATAAAATCGCTGGTGGTCATTTCTTTTACAATATACGGATTTCCATCTTGCTTCGCCCATCTAATGAGGGCATACCATTGTTCAGGCGTATATACCGTTCTATTCTTGGCCGTTCGTTCTATGAGGGCATGGACGGAGTCGCCCTCGTTCTGTATATGCCCTTTTTCAAGATACTTATGGGTAATGGATACATTAAAATCCCTTGAGGCCCTCAAATAGGTGGCAAAAACAATCCGATTTCTGTTCTGCCCGCCACAATTATCAGACCAGAAATTAAATAGTGTTATGCCTTTTTGATGGTTTTCCTTGATGAAGTCATACAAACAACTGCTAACCTCATTCGCACCTCGTCTTGCAGTAGTTTCATCCCAAACGTAGCACTTAGCAACTTTACTTCCCATTTCATATATTGTGAAGTTATATACCGTTAACTTTCTTTTATAGTAAAGAATACTTGTTTCAGCATATGGCATGCCATGCACCTTTTGAAAATCGTATACTGCTGTTATAACTTCGTTGCTATTTTTGGCACACTCTTTATCCTTATTCTTAAGCTCCCGTGCAATAGTTTTATTTCGCATGTGTGTTCTATAGAGATCCAGTTGTTCTTCAGTTACAGGACGTGGCAAGTTTTCATACACATGGCAAACATCGCAACGATCTTTTTTAGGAACATGAAATCCCAAATTAATGTGTGTATTTATTATATCTCGGTATTGTCTTACAGTTCTGACCTTAGTTTGACCTTTAGGATCGTCCCATTCTTTGTATAGCAAGAACATTCGAGCAAAATTAAGATTTCCGTCTAAATATAGTTTTTTTGTTCGCTTTCGAACATAATGCGACTCTACAGGTACAAAACTGTTTACGTGGTCACACACACTCGCAATCATTTCCTCAGTAACTTTTTTTGTGTGCTCATGGTGGCCTCTTTTATCCTGCATGACAGTACCTTGTAATGACAGTTTATTCAGAGCGGAGTAGACCATACCTTGTTTAATGCCTAAAGTTCTTAAAAACATGGTCTTGCAAACTTGTATTTTCGACTCATCTCCATCGGAGCTATTACCGACTTTTGCCGGCAAATAATACCGTAGAGTGAATTCTCTTCTGGATGCTGACTCAGTAGTCATACGATGTTTTGGTATTTTATCACAATATTTGGCTATAAAATCCCAATGCCGAACTAGCTCACCTAATGACCAAAACGCCGCGAATAGTAAATTTCGATCAAAGTCTGTAAATTTTTGTGAACATTTTAATTTACATTTTTCTCCACACGGCAATCCGATCTTTTTTTGTCTCCTAACTTTCCCATTCCTACTTGTGTATTCTTTTCCTAAATTTTTGTTTGTCTTACGTTTAACATCTATCCACTGGTCGCGATGTACCTGCCTTTTTCGTCCTTTATCTTTTCTTTGGTTAATTAGGCGCTTTTTTGTTTCATTTAAAGATAGGGGGGATTCTGTTGATTGTTGTTCTGATGGCACAGGTGAGCTAACTGATAAACTCATGGGTGTTGAAGGAATTGTTGAGCTATTACAGCCTAGTTGAGCTATTTCCTGAGCAATTACAGTTGAAAAATTTGGTGACTCTAAGCAAAAATCTTTTGTTGCAACGGAACTACTATTTTGTATAACTGGTGAATACGGCAATGTTGGGTCATTAAAATTACAATCTTTCGACAATAGTACTGAAGATGGCTTTGTCATGAGTTCAGTCGTCAAACACTCAGTGTCTATTTGCTGGTTCCCAGTACCACTTTGTTCTTCGTCATCCTCAACCATTCTCGTGAGCTGTTGTAAGACTTCTTCAGAGAAATCTTTGGAGAAACGTATCGGAGACTCTGTAAGGGAAAACAAAGCGTGTAGGTATTGAAAAATTTCAAGCCAAAAGCAAAACAATCAAAACTGAGGTTTCACGTTAATAGTGCGAGAAAAAGAAACTAAAAATTCAAATTAAATATTATTTAAGCTAAGTAAGCAAAATAATCTTATTTATATTATATATTACAAATAGATAACGTTTTCTATTATTATCATACTTAGATGTAAAAAAGAACCAGTGTTAGTTAAATGATTTATTTCTTACCTATTTTCAATGTTTAAGTATGTAACTACCAATTAACTTTTTTCTAGTTTACACGATTCCAACGACTAAATGTTTATCTATCCAGATACATTTTTTATCTAACGGGATTCCAAATACTAAATGTGTAACTGGCTAGATACATATTATATTAAAAAGGCATTACAGTGAATAAGCGTGTATCTACGTAGTTACATACTTATACATCGAGATTTCAGCAAATAAAAAGATAACAATGTTGTAATATTGAATTTCACTATTTTATGTGAATTAATTGCAATACGAGATAAAAACAATTGAATCCCAACTATAATAATAAATTTAAACAAGTTTGGACTAATAAAACTTACCTTGCCTTGACGGCACGTATAAATTTCATTCTGATAAAGAGTCTTTTTCTTCATTACTGTGAGAATTTTGTCCCTTTATTGCATCTTCTTTTAATGAAGCCAAGAACTGAAACCTTTTACTCGTCATTTTTTAAATAAAAGAAGAACGCCTCAGATCGCGTGTTCACCGCTCGGTTACCGCGGTACAACTGACCAACGGGTAGTTGCCCGTCTCCCGTGCCCTTCTGCCCCGCGACTTACAGTGTAACGGGCAGTTATTTATTTTAACAGCGGCATACCTAGTAGATACATACTAATGCGTCTGCCAAAAAGGTATGTAGGAATAAAATAAAAAAAAAGATATTTTTGTACAAGGTACATATAAGTGTGTAGATGCTAAAAATGAAATAAAACCAATTTTGTGTATCTGGCAGATACAGCCTAATACGTAGGAGGTGTCGACCACATAGCTTAAAACCAGAAGTAGACAAACAAATTAAGCAGATGGTAGATGATGACATCATTGAACCTTCACGAAGTGAATGGTCTAGTCCAATATTATTAGTACCTAAAAAATCAGATAACGATAATAATAAAAAATGGCGTTTAGTGGTTGACTATAGAAAGTTAAATGAAGTAATTCAAGATGATAAATTTTCACTACCAAACATTACCGAGATTTTAGATTCATTATCAGGTGCTATTTACTACTCACATTTAGATCTTAGTCAATCTTATTATCAATGTTCGTTAAATCCAGAGTCCAGACCGATTACATCGTTCACTACCAGTACAGGACAATATCAAATGAAGCGCCTACCAATGGCATTAAAGACAAGCCCCAGTGCCTTCTCTAGAGTTGTTTCTGTTGCTATGTCAGGTCTTAACTACAAAAATTGTTTTATGTATTTGGATGATTGTGTTTGTTTTGGCAGAAATTTAGAGACACATAATAAAAACTTAATTGAAATTTTTGAACGTTTACGTAAAGTCAATCTTAAATTAAATCCAAGTAAATGTCAATTTTTAAAAACTGAATTATTATATCTAGGTCATACAATATTGTCTGATGGCATTCGTCCTGACCCAGAAAAAATTAAGTGTATTCAAAATTATCCCAGACCGACAAATGTTGATGAAGTCAGACGTTTTGTCGCTATGTGTAATTACTACAGAAAATTCATAGAACATTTTTCAGATATAACAAATTGTTTAAATAAACTATGTAGGAAAAATATTAAATTTGAGTGGACGGAAGAGTGTGAAAACTCATTTGAATTTTTGAAAAAATCTCTTACTTCACCACCCATTTTACAATATCCAGATTTTTCAAACGAATTTGTATTACAAACTGATGCTTCTGGTATAGCGATAGGCTCAGTACTTTGTAACATTAATATGAAACCAGTGGCTTACGCTAGTAGACCTTTAAATAAAGCAGAATTAAATTATCCAACAATTCAGAAATAACTTCTTGCCATTGTTTGGAGCGTGAAATATTTCCGACCGTATTTATACGGACGTACTTTTACTATAATGACGGATCATAAACCGTTAATATACCTGTTTGGAATGAAAGATCCATCAAGTAGACTTTTAAAATTTCGGTTAGCACTAGAAGAGTATGATTTTAAGATAACATATTATGTAAAAGGCAAAGAAAATGTATTAGCAGATGCTCTGTCACGAATAAGTGTAACGTCACAGGATTTGAAGGATATGAATGATAGGATAATGGCAGTAACAACAAGAGCGCAAGCTAGGAAAATGAAAGAGATTGAAAGTAAGAATGAAAGTGGAATTGATAGTGTAGGAAGCGGTATACCAAGTATTCACCCGAACGATTGGCCTGATCAACCAAAAGTTGTGGAAATACTTAGAATACCGAATGGATCAGTTGAGTTATGTTTTATTAAAGGAGAAGAATTAAAGAAAATGAAAAACAGCGTAGATGTCGAATCTGAATGTTTCGCATTTATAGCTAATAAAAATATATTATACGTTAATCTCGATTTTAAAGCACACTACACGCGAGACGTTTTTGTGGAGAAATTGAGAAAAGTACCTATGTGAAAAGTTAGAAATAAAAGAAATTTGTATAATAAAAAGAAATGATAACGCGTTATTCATTAAAAATATGATAGAAAAAATAAGTAGTATAGACAAGTGGTCCGGACCACGCATTTGTATTTTAAGAGGAATAAAAAGAATAGAAAATGAAGAGGAAAAGAATTTTATTATAAATGACTATCATCTGCTACCGACAAGCGGACATGTTGGGGTGCGCAGAATGGTCAATAATATAAAACGTAAATTTTACTGGCCAGAAATCGAAAATGACGTCAAGACGTTTGTACAAAAATGTGAAAAGTGTCAAAAAATGAAACACTCTAGGTATATACGAGAACCGATGGTTATTACAACCACGGCAAGTTTTGCTTTTGAAAAAGTATTTTTAGATGTAGTAGGCCCGTTAGATATAGATTTAGAACATAATAAGTATATATATTAACAATACAGTGCGAGTTAAGCAAGTTTGTCGAGGCATACCCTCTTAGAAATAAGGAAACGGTAAGTATAGCTAGGAGTTTTGTGAACAATTTCATTTTAAGGTTTGGTATTCCCAAAGTCATCACTACAGATCGTGGAACAGAGTTCATGTCGGAGACGATGGAAGAGGTATGTAAATTACTTAACATAGAAAAACTAAATTCTACCGCATACCATTATCAAACTATTGGCTCACTTGAAAATGCACATAAGCATCTAGGTTCATTTTTGCGAATACAATGCGATAACAATCCGGAAACATGGAGTGAATGGCTACCATTTTGGTGCTTCACGTATAATAATACAGTTCATTCAAGCACAAAGTATGCCCCACACGAATTAGTTTTTGGTAAACCATATGAAATACCGAGTAGGATTTCTTCTAATATAGAACCATTGTATAATCCAGATAACTATAGTTTAGAATTAAAATACAGATTACAAGTAGCTAATAGAGATGCAAGAAAAAATTTGAAGTGTGAAAATTTGATTTGAAGTGAAGTGTAAAGAGAAAAGAAAAATAAAGTATGACAAAAATGTAAACAAAATCAAGTACAATCCAAACCATTTGTTGTTAGTAAAAAACGAGACAGGAAATAAATTAGAAACATTGTATAACGGTCCATATATTGTAATAGAGGAACAGGAACCAAATGTAAAAATTTTGAAAAAATGGAAAAATTGATTTTTTTTTTTTTTTTTTTATTTTATTCAGGAAACAAACAGTCGTTTACATCTTTCTTAAACTATTAATATCAAAATACTTAAAGACTAATAGTTCCATAGATTTTTGTAAACTATAAAAAATACGGCATAATACTAAATTTGAACTATTACCTAGTAAATATAATAAATGAATATGGTCATTTATTTTTTAACAGATTGCGTAACTTTATTTTATAAACAACCAAGCTGTTGTTAAATAAATCTAAATCTTCAAATTCTTTATTGTAAGTTTGAACACTACGTACTAGGAAGCTAGTGAAAACTGATTTACATAGTGGTACAGAAAATATATTTTTCGATCGAGAACCAGGTCTAGGTACTCTTAAATCTATGTTTTCTAAAATGTGAGGAGCGTCAATGTAATTGTTTAAGATTTTAAAAAGATAAACTTGGTCAAACATTTTCCTGCGATTTACAAGAGTTGTTAGTGAGTGTCGACGGAGTGAATTTTCATAAGAAATATATTCGTGATTTCCAACATACTCTAAAGATTTAATAAATTTCTTTTGTATTCTCTCAATACGGGCAATATGACAAGCGTAGTATGGGCTCCAAATTATGCAAGCAAAATCTAATAACGATCGAACAAAGCTAAAGTATAATATTTTTAATGTGTGGGGTCGTTTAAACGGTTTCGAAATTCTTAGTATAAATCCAAGTTGACGGAAAGCTATTTTAACAATATGATCGATGTGCAGATTAAATGATAATTTGGAATCCATAATTATACCTAAATCGCGTATAGTTGTAACCCTAGAGAGAGGTTTATCGTTAATTTTGTAATCAAAAATGAAGGGGTTAAGTTTACGGGTATAAGACATAACAGAACACTTATCTAGGTTTAAGTATAGCTGATTTGATGAGCAATAGTCAGTTAATTGTTCTAAATCAAATTGTAGTTGCATGTAATCCTCTAAATTTGCGATTATTTTAAAAAGTTTCGCATCATCAGCGTATAATAATAAATTTGAAAAATATATGACCTTGTAAATATCATTTATGTATAAATTAAATAGCAATGGGCCCGCATGGGAGCCTTGGGGGATTCCTGAAGGAATCTCTGTAAATCTAGATACATAACCTTTTATCGATACAGCTTGGGAACGATTTTTAACATAGGATATTGTTCACAAAGATAGAACAAAACCTTTTATTAAGAACAATTAATGTTATTTTTAAGTAAAGGACATTTCTACTTAAAATTTATTATTTTGTAAAAAAAAATTAAATGTATTTTTTTTTCTTCTTTACCCCGAAGGTGAAGTGGGGTATAGACAAGCGTACATAGTATAAGACGTTTTATATATTATTATGTATTAGGTAGGAAGACGGGCATATGAGCAGAATAAATCGTAACTTAAACAAAGAGGGTCGTGTTCTTCATTTACACGTCACAGACAACGGAAAAATATATTGAATACTTTTATACTATACATATATTTAAGATTTTTATTATATTATACACATATTTAATACACATCCATGACCCAGGAACACAGAAAAACTTTTTGTTCCTTCGGCGGGATTCGAACCCGCGTGTTGGTGCTCAAGCCGGGGGGGCTTGAGCACCAACACGCTCACCCAACTGAGCCACAGAGGTCGTCAACTATATATTACCTACCTATTTTATGTAGGTAAGTACCTAACTCAGTGTATTTTATAAGAAAAGACCTTACATATAAAGTGACTCATATTTTTGCCTTGTGAATTGGGGCACGAAATTAATGCTCAATTAGGAAACATTTGGATTTTCACTCCGGTAGCTATTGAATGAAATTACGCGGAAAAGGCGTATTTGAATACACTCCTAATTTTTATATTATGGCACGACGTTTTTAGAATTCGTAAACACTCGCATTGTATAAAACTTGGTACCGTTGTAACAATAATTTTAAAGGTTTCAAAAAGGTTTTTAATTCGTGTTTTTTTTGTATGCATGTTACGCAATTACTCCGTCATTTGTGGGCCGATTTGCATTTTTATTATTTATTGTAAAAGGTCCCATTGCACTGCCGTCAAGTATTTATTAGAGTGGTATGGTAGACTTCAAAAATAAGAAAATAAAAGATATATAAGGTTTGGTAAAATCAATTACGAATACTTCGGGCACATGATCTACTGCTTATGTAAAGACGTTTAAGCAGAAAAATAATTGTCATACTCGAAATTTTTTTTTTCTTTATATGGGCTAGTTTGCGTTTTGCGGCGAGTCACCCATACATGAGATGATTTTTTACTTTGAGTATGACAATTATTTTTCTGCCCAAACGTCTTTACATAAGCATAAGCAGTAGATCATGTGCCCGAAGTATTCGTAATTGATTTTACCAAACCTTGTATACCTAGTTCAATTTTATCTGATTTGAAACTAAGAATTATTTTATATTTTAGTGCACTTTTAAGGATAATGTTGCTTTTAAGTTTTATTTTGGAAGTCGATTTATATTTTTTGTTTCAAAATTATCGCACACCATTTGGACATAACTTCGGCGCAGTGTTTTAATTATATTAGGTATTTGATTAATCATTACATAGATACGTAATACCCTAACAAAACTGACATTATTTCTGTGCCGCGACACACATTGACATGGGACACGTAAACGTATTAATACATACTATTCGTCGACCGGTTCGACGCACACTAAGTATTGAACACAAAAATTGGCCCGCAGCGGGCCAATATAATAATTAATGTTAAATCAATTTAAAATTATAATATTTATAACATTTTACAAAAAAAATAACAAACAATAATATTTATACTTAATTATTTCTGATCTAAAGATAGTGAAATAAAAAACTTCAACTGAATAAAATGGTTGTTTATTCAATCATAATATTATTAGTACTTACTTAAAAGTTTCTGATAACAAATAGGAGCATATAAATAATAATTATCATTCACTGATTCTATTTTCTCGTAATTTCTATTCCGTCTTTTAGGTCGTACATTTTGTTTCTGTTTCTGTTGACAAAATGAAAAAATTATTACAACTTCATACCAAAAAATGAAATTTACAGCAACTACAGGAGGAAAAGGTTATTAATTTACAAGCAGGTTTATCTGTCATAACTATACTTCCAGGTGGTGAAGATACTATCAGATTATAACTTAAGATAAAGTGTCGCTTGCTAATAATAATTGCTATACAGTTTGTATAAATTATCACACACGGCTAAGATGCTTTAAATCTAACGTTCTGTTATCATACTAATATTATAAATGTGAAATTTTGGATGAATGGACGTTTGTTACTCTTTCACGCAAAAACTACTTAAAGGATTTCGATGAAATTTGGTATGGTAGTAGGTAGTTTAGGTTCTGGATTAAAACAGGCTACTTTTTATCCCGAAAGAGTACATTATTCCTTTGAGATACTGTATTTATGCGGGCAAAGCCGCGGGCAACAGCTATAGTGAAACATTTCCAAGCATCTTAAGATACAAAATTATAGTATCTTCGCCGTCTGTTAGCCTCTGTGATGCCCTTTAAAGTCACATAAACTATGACGTGGACGTGTGAACATCCCACCTTTGACACAACACTGCCAACTTTATGATCAGAATTCAAACGGAAATTTGTTCATATTCGCTACATAGTATAATCACTCCTACATAAGAGATAGGTTGTTAGACGTCACATTGCATTTAATAGATTGATTCCGTTCATATGGATGGACATATTTAAAATAAGGCGCGTATGTTTGCATGCGTTTCTAATTGGATAGATAAAATTGTGTTGTATTTAGTTGCATCTGTGTAATACAGTATAATATTGTTATTATTATTATTATTTACTAGAGATGGGTTAAAGTCCGGGCGTTTTGGGCGTTTACCCATCTCTAGTTGTGACGTAATAGGTACGTAATGTTAATCATTAGAACAAAATAAAGAATGTTATAGTTTTATATACCTTTTCGGATACGGCTCTTTTAAATGAAACGTCCTGTAGTGCAGCTTCATACTGCACTTCTGGGTGAAGCGTTTGTCGCATAAAGTACACTTGTAGGGCTTCTCACCAGTGTGCACCTATAAATTACATACAATAAATAGGGGATCGGAAAACACCTGAAATATTTAGTTTCATTAATATATTCAGAAATATTGAGGCATTACTAGCTGGTAAATGTAAAAAAAAATATTATTATATGTTTAGTTTACTAATTAAATACATTTAAAAGTACCAAATTTTATTTTTTTTTGCGAAATTGGTAAACAAAACCTACATCATTAGTTTACTTATATCATATACAAAAACATTCATTATTATAAATATGAAGTTAAACGCACAAATATCAGAGATATTTACAAATATGTTCCTGCGCCCGTATACTTTATACCTACTTAATACACTTTAATTCAATAGTGACGTCATTTGTATGTCGATTTTAGTATGGAGCGTTTTTACGAGATTTGCGAAATTTTATATACAAATCGCTGTACCTTTGAAAATATTGACTTTTGATATACGGTTTCTTCTGAGAAGTTACTCATATTTAAGAGTACTATTCATTCATGCAATAAAAAAAACCAGCCTATTGGCATATCTTGGCGTGTATTAACTCAAATAAGCGATAAGACAAGTCTTTACTTTTATACAAAGGACTTCACGAACAATTACGTTACGGCAATTACGGTCTTACAGAAAAATTCTTCATACAACAAAATAGTAGGCTCCGCCATCTGTGTAAAACGGTATGTTTAACGGTTCGTGTATAAATAGGTATAATACCTGTAAAAATGTTAAAACTTGAGGCACTGAAAATGGAGACCGATTTAGCCTCGACATGCCTTAGTCAGTCAGGGTCAGTTAACGCCGAAAAAAAATGACACGCGACGTGGCGTTGCATTGTAGTTTATGCACTCAGCAATACACAAAAAGATACACGTTTAATATTATGACATCATCACATGCGCTATGCAGCGCGGTGCATCCTGACTTTCATATGACATTACAACTTGCGCTGTACAGCGCGGTGCATCCTGACTTTCATATGACATCACAACTTGCGCTGTACAGCGCGGTGCATCCTGTCTTTCATATGACATCACAACTTGCGCTGTACAGCGCGGTGCATCCTGTCTTTCATATGACATCACAACTTGCGCTGTACAGCGCGGTGCAACCTGACTTTCATATGACATCACAACTTGCGCTGTACAGCGCGGTGCAACCTGACTTTCATATGACATCACAACTTGCGCTGTACAGCGCGGTGCAACCTGACTTTCATATGACATCACAACTTGCGCTGTACAGCGCGGTGCATCCTGTCTTTCATATGACATCACAACTTGCGCTGTACAGCGCGGTGCAACCTGACTTTCATATGACATCACAACTTGCGCTGTACAGCGCGGTGCAACCTGACTTTCATATGACATCACAACTTGCGCTGTACAGCGCGGTGCAACCTGACTTTCATATGACATCACAACTTGTGCTGTACAGCGCGGTGCAACCTGACTTTCATATGACATCACAACTTGCGCTGTACAGCGCGGTGCAACCTGACTTTCATATGACATCACAACTTGCGCTGTACAGCGCGGTGCAACCTGACTTTCATATGACATCACAACTTGCGCTGTACAGCGCGGTGCAACCTGACTTTCATATGACATCACAACTTGCGCTGTACAGCGCGGTGCAACCTGACTTTCATATGACATCACAACTTGCGCTGTACAGCGCGGTGCAACCTGACTTTCATATGACATCACAACTTGCGCTGTACAGCGCGGTGCAACCTGACTTTCATATGACATCACAACTTGCGCTGTACAGCGCGGTGCAACCTGACTTTCATATGACATCACAACTTGCGCTGTACAGCGCGGTGCAACCTGACTTTCATATGACATCACAACTTGCGCTGTACAGCGCGGTGCAACCTGACTTTCATATGACATCACAACTTGCGCTGTACAGCGCGGTGCAACCTGACTTTCATATGACATCACAACTTGCGCTCTACAGCGCGGTGCATCCTGTCTTTCATATGACATCACAACTTGCGCTGTACAGCGCGGTGCAACCTGACTTTCATATGACATCACAACTTGCGCTGTACAGCGCGGTGCAACCTGACTTTCATATGACATCACAACTTGCGCTGTACAGCGCGGTGCAACCTGACTTTCATATGACATCACAACTTGCGCTGTACAGCGCGGTGCATCCTGTCTTTCATATGACATCACAACTTGCGCTGTACAGCGCGGTGCAACCTGACTTTCATATGACATCACAACTTGCGCTGTACAGCGCGGTGCAACCTGACTTTCATATGACATCACAACTTGCGCTGTACAGCGCGGTGCAACCTGACTTTCATATGACATCACAACTTGCGCTGTACAGCGCGGTGCATCCTGACTTTCATATGACATCACAACTTGCGCCGTACAGCGCGGTGCAACCTGACTTTCATATGACATCACAACTTGCGCTGTACAGCGCGGTGCAACCTGACTTTCATATGACATCACAACTTGCGCTGTACAGCGCGGTGCAACCTGACTTTCATATGACGTCACAACTTGCGCTGTACAGCGCGGTGCAACCTGACTTTCATATGACATCACAACTTGCGCTGTACAGCGCGGTGCAACCTGACTTTCATATGACATCACAACTTGCGCTGTACAGCGCGGTGCATCCTGTCTTTCATATGACATCACAACTTGCGCTGTACAGCGCGGTGCAACCTGAGCTTCATATGACATCACAACTTGCGCTGTACAGCGCGGTGCAACCTGACTTTCATATGACATCACAACTTGCGCTGTACAGCGCGGTGCAACCTGACTTTCATATGACATCACAACTTGCGCTGTACAGCGCGGTGCAACCTGACTTTCATATGACATCACAACTTGCGCTGTACAGCGCGGTGCATCCTGTCTTTCATATGACATCACAACTTGCGCTGTACAGCGCGGTGCAACCTGACTTTCATATGACATCACAACTTGCGCTGTACAGCGCGGTGCAACCTGACTTTCATATGACATCACAACTTGCGCTGTACAGCGCGGTGCAACCTGACTTTCATATGACATCACAACTTGCGCTGTACAGCGCGGTGCATCCTGTCTTTCATATGACATCACAACTTGCGCTGTACAGCGCGGTGCAACCTGACTTTCATATGACATCACAACTTGCGCTGTACAGCGCGGTGCAACCTGACTTTCATATGACATCACAACTTGCGCTGTACAGCGCGGTGCAACCTGACTTTCATATGACATCACAACTTGCGCTGTACAGCGCGGTGCAACCTGACTTTCATATGACATCACAACTTGCGCTGTACAGCACGGTGCAACCTGACTTTCATATGACATCACAACTTGCGCTGTACAGCGCGGTGCATCCTGTCTTTCATATGACATCACAACTTGCGCTGTACAGCGCGGTGCAACCTGACTTTCATATGACATCATCACATGTGCTGTGCAGCTCGGTGCAACCTGACTTTCATGACATCACAGCATGTGCTGTGGAGCACGGTAGAAACTGACTTTCATATGACATCACAGCATGCGCTGTGCAGCATGGTGCAACCTGACTTTCATATGACATCATCACATGTGCTGTGCAGCACGAACCAACCTGACTCTCATATGACATCATCACATGTGCTATAGTGTCGGTGCAATCTGACTTTCATATGACATCACAACATGCGCTGTTCAGCGCGATGCAACCTAACTTTTATACGACATCATCACATGTGCTGTGCAGCACATGTGATGATGTCGTATGCGATGTACAGCACGGTGCAACCTGACTTTCATTTGACATCATAGTATGCGCTGTGAGGCTGCACACTCGAACTCTTACAATAAAATCTTCTTGTGTAATGAAAGTTAATTTTTGTTCAATTTTAAATAGATATCTAAAAAATACGCTTTGCGTATCGTTTCGTTTCGCTGTGAAACGAAACGATACGCAAATAAAATAAGTCTATGCAAATAAGTGTCTTCATAACAAACGAGCTTGTCGGCATTTGTTAGCTTTAGCCCACTCATATTTTTACATTTTTTACGTTAATAATAATATCATCGACATATGATTTAAGCCGCATTGCCACGATCAAAGTACGCTTGGACAAAGTTCGCTTGGATATTTGAACTTGTAAAATGCTCGTATTGTGTCAACAGGTCATTCGAGTGCACTAAGATGCCGGCGTCCGATCCAAATTGGCTAGAACGGTTTTCTATTCATCCAAGTTAGCTTGTACGAGGACACTTGGACAAAGTGTACTCTGATCTTAGGGTGGTGTTACAACTACCAAAGATCTTTGTCCAATGTGCAGTCGAAGACACATTCGGTGTGCAACTTTCGACCTTAATTCTCGGTGATTAGGTTCAAAATCTATAGAGCGGATCTGCCGTCAACTGTAAATAATGTCATCCAAGAAGTTGGACATAGTTTTATACTATTTCTCAAATAAACAAGGAAAGTAGATACAGATAGAGTCGAACGGGAAAGGGAGAACTAATTGGATAAAAGATTTGATCAAAGATATTGGATATCCAATATTTGATCCAATTTTTGTCTCTTTCTCTTTCAGTTGTATCTGTATCTGCTTTCCCTGTTTATTTGACAAAGATATTTAGATGCAGTCATCCAATTTCTTTGACCAAATGCATATTGGACAAACAAAGATCTTTGATAGATGTAATACCACCATTACTTTGATCGTGTCCACGGCTTAAACAAAACTCACCACGCTATGTATCTTCAGCGCACCTCCCGAACTGAATTTCTTGCCACATATGTTACAGTAGCACGTGTTCCTTTTCTCGTGTGTGTTCATCAAATGGATTTTTAAATTTTTGTACTAAAAAAATCAAAATATTTGTGTTATGAATATATTGGGATACTAGAGATCTTGGGTCTACGACTCTGTGAACTCGCACTTGTCACTTAGTATCAAGCGGCCATTTTCATTTTTTTAAAACATTTAGAAATGATTTAATAATCTGGTATTACAACTTGGAAAAATTACGTGCATATTCAGTAACTACAAAGTACTGTTTTTTACAAAATTAGCGTGAAATACCTACTGTACGTCTACTTACATCAAATACAAAATTATTTACTAAGGTAAGTATGAACACATAAACGCGCAAACTTCGGAGGTATCAGAAATTTTGTGCATATTTTTGATTTTTCATATGACCATAAATTTCGTAGCAACTCACTGGCGCGTGACGTCACCTGCAAGTACGACTTGAGAATGGGGCGTTTTCACAAGACTCACAATCCGCAATTTCTTTGAAAACATAATAATCCCGTGTTTTTTAGCTCTACCTCAAAAACTCTTTTTGTCATTTAGCCGCTTTTTAGTTTGAGGACGGCAGATTAGCCTTCTACACACAACACACGTAAATTTCGGACCGCGCATCATACTATTGACATGTTCGTTTCGGAGCGATGGTTGGAACTTGGAACGGCGCGCGCTGTTTCCCGCGGTCCGAACTTAACGTGTAACGAACGTAAATATATTTGTAATACAAGAAGATACATACCAATACAGTAGCTCCGCACAGTTCACAAACATGCTTTCTCTCGAGCTCGGGGTAGGGAATGAACTTGTGATTTGGATGTTCGGTTTTGTAATGTTTCGAGCAAGCCGCCTGTGAGTCAAATTGTTTTCCACACTGCAAAAAAGTATGAATAATAAAAAAAACATTTAATAAGTATTCATATTTTATTATATTTTTCAGAATTGTTACCTGAGGGCATTCGGTAGGAATTTTTCTTTTAATTTTTCGATCTGGTATTCTGAAATATAAAAATTTGAGTTATTTCCGCTAGAGCGAAATTTTACAAAATTACTCCAATTTTGGTATACAGAATTGGCCTTATGCAACCTGCGTGCACAGCACGTAGCGAGGCGTATATTTGTCTCTAAAATTGTAAGAACTGTTAGATTGTAATATTACTAGAGATATTATAATATGTCGACAGATTGTCAAATAAAAATTTCTCCTTACAATTGTACGCATCATTTTTCGTTATAATTATTATTATGAAAAGGCAAACAAATATGGCGGCGCGGGGCGCTTGCCGTTTAACCAATCGGCACGGTAAATATTACAATATAACGAAAAATAACGTTTAAAATTGTAAGGAGATATTTTTATTTGACAATCTGTCGACATTTTATAATATCTCTAGTAGTATTACAACTAACGGTTTTTTACAATTTTACGGTGACATATACAACTCGACATCATATCGGGTTTCCTTAGGAATATTACTTATCTATAATATTATTTAATTTTTAAAATCCTCAATCAAAACAATAATTTGCGCCCTAAATCGGTAAAGTGTTTTACATATTATATACTGCCCGACAGATGACGCTAAATTAAATAAAAATAAAGTATCTTTGTTCTATCTATTACAATAGATATTAACTTAAGTGGTTTACCATTCCACTGATGCTCACGCTTTGTCACTGTTGCACAGCATAGTTCGCTGAATGGTTTAAAACTTAGTAGTGTGTAGAAACTAGACAGATCAACCACTAAATGCTGCGTACATAATATGTAAGAAGTATACGTCATGATTAGTCGTATTCCTCTATTTACTTACATATTGTTGTCAATGTGCTTGGAAGAATGTAGTTTATGTTCATTGTAAGCTTGCTCCGTCTCAAATCGTATATCACACGTAGAACAGTATGTTTGTATGTCATTGTTAACATCAGATGATTCCTGAAATAAATTCACCACTGCTAAGATTGTGCTGTTTCTATTTACATTCTAAACGCCCGGTAAATAACTAAAAGTATAACTTGTACTCTGTATAAACTTAAGAGTATAGGCCGATATTTTAGGCTTCGCGTGTGCAACACATTGACACGTTACGTTAGGGGCCATCCACATATTACGTCACGCAAAATTTCGACTTTTTGAACAAATGTCACGCTTTTTAGTATCCCTGTACCTGTATTTAACATGTACTGTCACACTTAATATGACCCCCCCCCCCCTCCTCCATCAGGTGTGACGTAATATGTGGATGAACCCTTAGTGCTATCTGTAAAATCCTAGCTTTACGTGACATAGCACTCCATTACCCGTCATGATGTATCTGTCTCTCTCTCAACGCGCTAGTTTCACTTGCGATATGAAGTTTTTATTAGCATAATTTGACATGTTAGTACTAACTTATAGATACCTTACTTCCAGCAGGCTGGGCTTCTGGATGTTTCCTCAGTTTGTGCTGTCTCATGCCTAACTCATTCACAAAAGAACGACCGCACAAATTGCATAGATATTTACTTCTGTGTGCGGTACGAATGTGGGTGTAGTATGTTGACTGGTGTCTAAAATAATGAATACATATCAGTGGCGAAGGCTGGTTCTCCTTCATAGAGAAGCCTTAGCCTGTACAATACGTAGGGATTTGTAATATGGTCTTCAAAAGGAAAGTTGTGAGTGAAGCCGATAAGAATGGAGTTATAGGAACCCTACGTCACTGATACATATTAGTGACAAATTAAAATTCTTCAACTTTCATTCAATTGACTTGCAACTAATATGAACCCTAACCCCCTTACGGAGTGGTACTCTGGCGCGTCTCAGAAAGGAAACCCGAACTCTATTCAATAGAGCCAAACGAGACGGGAATTGGGACGCGTACAGAACCGCCCTAACGACGTTCAATAAGGAGTTAAGGAAAGCCAAAAGACGCTCTTGGAGCAGGTTCTGCGAAGAAGTGAACAACACCTCGCAAACCTCTAAACTATATAAAATAGTATCCAAAGCCCCTTGCTCCCATCCTAGCACTCTGAGGAGACCAGATGGCACTTACACAAAGACGGTGGAGGACACGCTAAGGCTACTTGCCGAGGTGCACTTCCCCAACAGTGTTCATCTGGACGTGAGTGAAGCCTTCTCCCACACATCCCTTAAAACCAGACCAACTTTGGACGACTGGAGAAGAGCTTCTATGATTTTTAAACCTGACCGAGTCAAATGGGCAATTGACAGCTTTAAGCCATATAAGACTGGTGGCGAGGATAACATATTTCCGGCCGTTATCCAACAGGGCAAGGACATTATCCTCCCGGCGCTACTAAAGGTATTTAGAGCGAGTTTTGCGTGGGGCTACATTCCTCTGGCTTGGACAAAGGTAAAGGTCTCATATATACCCAAAGGTGGAGATAGGGACAAAGCTTTACCCAAGTCATATAGACCCATAAGCTTCACTTCTTTCATGCTCAAAACGATGGAGAAGGTGGTCAACCTTCACATAAGAGACACCTATCTCATTGAAAGGCCTCTGCATGAAAGACAACATGCCTACCAGAAAGGCAGATCTACTGAAACGGCGTTGATGGAATTAGTAGATCGCAATGAAAGAGCTATTGAGGATAAGGAGTTTGCACTATGCGCCTTCCTAGATATTGAAGGCGCGTTTAACAACACCTCAACATGCTCTATTACGGATAGCCTGGCTTCAAGGAATATAGATCCAACCACAATAGAATGGATCAAAGCCACGCTCAACAACACAGTAGCGTCATCTACTATCATGGGCTCGACGCTCAGGAGCAGGCTGACCCAGGGTTGCCCCCAGGGAGGCGTGCTGTCACCGCTGGAGTGGTCCCTGGTAGTGGATGAGCTCCTAAAAGAACTGAATGATAAAAGGTTCTACGCTCAAGGATACGCTGATGACCTAGCGATACTAGTGGTAGGCAAGTGCGCACCAGTGGTCGCTGGGCTAATGCAATCGGCACTGAGAGTCGTCGAAAATTGGTGCATGAGGGTCAAGCTAACAGTCAACGCTGATAAGACAGTATTGATACCCTTCACCAAAAAGAGGAAGTTGGATGGACTAAAACCCCCAACACTCTTTGGGAAAACTATCACGTTTGCAAGCGAGGTCAAATATCTAGGAGTCATCCTAGATAAGGGACTCACTTGGAATAAGCACATCGAGCACATTACGAAAAAAACTAGATGTGCTCTGGGATCCTGTTGGAGACTTGTCAGCTCTAAATGGGGCCTTCGGCCGAAAGCAATGCTGTGGCTATATACAGCAGTAGTGAGGCCGATGGCCACATACGGCTGCGTAGTATGGCACAAAAAGGCTCTACAGGTGAACTGCATCGCAACGTTAAATAGTGTACAGAGACTGGCGTGTCTGATAATTACGGGTGCGCTTTCGTCGGCACCCACCGCTTCACTAGAAGCGCTGATTGACCTGACTCCTCTTCCGCTGCTTGTACAGATGGAGGCTAAGAGGGCAGCTAGTAGGACCAGGACGGCGGGCAAGACGAAATGGACTTCTACCCTACTAGGACAGTTGCAGCAGTCTCTTCTTGAGACACCGGTCATGGCCATGCCATCGGATGCCATGACCAAGGTGTACAGCTTCTCGAAGCTATATCAGGTTTACATACCTTCTAGGGAGGACTGGGAGGGAAACGTCCCAATTAATGTTCACCCCAATGACATTGTTTGGTTCACAGATGGATCCAGAAAGGACAACCGAGCGGGCGCTGGATTCTACGGGGGCATGCCACCAACCGGCAAATATGCTAGTTTGGGAGAATTTGCAACCGTGTTCCAGGCTGAGATCTTTGCCATTATTGGTTGTTCACTAGAGAGCCTAGAGATGGCCTTAGTCCATAGAAACATTCTAATTTTCTCTGACAGTCAGGCTGCGCTGAAAGCATTGACTGCAGCTGAAATTTCATCCAAATTAGTTCTGAACTGTGTTGAGACGCTAAACATGCTAGGCCGTGACAACAATATCCGTCTGGTATGGGTTCCTGGCCACAGCAATATCCCCGGCAACGAAACTGCGGATGAGCTGGCCAGGCTAGGAGCCGAAAGTCTCATTTACGGACCAGAACCGGTCTGCGGAATATCTCCCAGCACTACCAAAGGAGCACTCAAGGAATGGGGCTGCAGCTTAAGCATAAAGCAATGGGCTGCAATCCCGGGCCTTGTGCACTCCAAGGCGCTAATGCCGGCCTTTAACAGAAAGCATGCGGAACTAGCGCTGTCAATGAGTAGGAATCAACTAAGAATCCTTACCAGAACCCTAACTGGGCACTGCAAGCTCCACAAACACCTCAACAAAATAGGAGTTGGTGACACAACGACTTGCAGATTCTGCAAGGAGAAGGATGAAACTCCCATTCACCTTCTCCTTGACTGTCCGGCACTCCACCAGAACAGAAACAGGTACCTTGGGCAGCACGAATACTCCACCACAGACGAAATTCGTGGCACCAACCCCAACCACAACGTTCAGTTTATGAGCAGCATAGGCCTGGGGCAAGTACTATAACGCGAAGGAGTCACAATAGATCCACTTGGGTCGCAGTGACGTCAGGCTCGATCTTGACCTGCCTTCGGAAGGAAAAAAAAAAAACCCCGTACTAATAATCGCTGTATAAGCTTTGAATACAGTGTTTTGTCTCCTTCTATCGAATTAAAAATGTCACTTGTGTAACGGGAACAAAACACTGTATAACTATTCAAAGCTTATACAGCGTTTATAAGTAAGGGGTTAAGTATTTTTTGTTTAGGCTGCCATCACATCTAAACGGTACCAGCGCGATCAATGTTTATTGCTCTGCCATTATTTTTTAACCCCCCACGAAAACAGAGGGCTGTTATAAGTTTGACGTTTCTGTCTATGTGTATGTGTGTGTTCCCCCAAACGAACCAATTATACATACATACATATAATCACGCCTTTTTCCCGTAGGGGTAGGCAGGACCGCCTCTTTCCCGTAGGGGTAGGCAGAGACCACTTCTTTCCACTTGCTACGATCCTTACATACTTCTTTCGCTTCGTCCACTTTCATTCTTACCATCCATTCCTCCTCTTATATTCAACGTAGCCAAGCGTCTCTCCATGGTCCGCTTTTCGCCTCCGCGAGAAACGAGACGTGATGGGTGGCGAACCACATCGCCACCATTTTGGACAATTAAATTATTTTTGTTTATCCATTGCGTTTCCACGGATTGGTGGAGAGGGTAGGAATAGGGAAAGGGAAGGATAGGTGGTATGGAAAGGAAGATTGGTAAGTTAGAGTGGGAAATAGGATATGTAGGATATTACCGTCCAGGAGGGCAAGGGATAGGACAGTAATAGCTAGGGAAGCCGGGGCCGCATACCCGTATACTATACCACAACTACCGGACAGGTAAGTTGGGATGAGTATCCCATGACATCCATGAACCAATTATGATCTAGTTTTTTTGTCTGAAAGCTGACATGATCGAGATAGCTATTTGACAATAGGGAATATGCATGTATTTTTTTTTATTTTTTTTAACGTTTCTACTGGTTATAACTTTACCAAATACATATATAACACATCAAAAACATTATCCATTATGCTGGAAAAATGTTTAAAAATCACTATAATTTTTGCGCGGTTGAAACACGCCATTTTCGCGGGCTTGGGTTGTGACGTCATCGTACACGAAAAAGACAGTTGACAGATAAAATCATAGACGAGTCAGAGCATAAAATTCAATTTAACGTCAGTCATGTCATTGTCACGAAAGACAGCGTCGTGTAGCGTCACCATTGGTCGCGACTCGCGACCAATGGTGACGCGTTTCGCAATTTTAAATATCCCGGGCTGATTTTGCATTTTTTATATATATTTTTTTTCGGCTTAAATATGAACTAAATTTAAAAAAATCCTTTTAGTTATAATGTGACGATAATAAAGAACAGGGAAAGAAATATTTCAGGCAAATTAAATTTTTATGCATATTCCCTATTCGAGGGTTACATAAAAAATATTTTTGTTTATTTCTAAAATTATTGATCTATGGTGTATTCCATACCACCGGACCCGGTGACAAGCACAACCCTGTGTGCCACTCCTTGACCTTATTGCCGTAATATGATCGAAAAGTGGTACACCGGATCTGTGAGCGATCGTACATACTACATAAATTAGCGTGGCGACGCATTTCTTCATTTTATATTATGAAAAATTTTAACATTTGCGTCAGAACAATTATGTACACAGTAAGTAAAAAAATACAGCAAATAAGTACATTTAGGTATTTAGAAATTTGGAAAGTTTACATTTATTATACGAAGTGAAGAGACGCGTCGCCACATAGTCAGGTCATCTATTTAAATATACATACCGAAATTCTTCATTACATTGTTCACACTTTTTAATTTTTCCCTTGTGATAAGCATCATGTGCTAATAAGGTGGATCTGTTCAATATTACAAAAATAGAAATTAATCATTATTATCCCAGTGGCCACAGAAAAAATTAAATAACAAATATTAAAAAAAATCTTACTCTCGTGAACAGACTAGATTGCACCTTAGACATTCAAACTTGTTGTAATGAAATTTTAAATGATTTTTAATTTCAAAATTTACCCTAAAACGCTGTTTACAAAAGCGACACTCATATGGATTATTCAACTGAAATATAAAACAACATTACATTAAGGTATACAATGTTTTATTGTTTCATGATTACATAATGTCCATCAGTTAAAAAAATAATCCTACCCCTGCAAATTTAAATAAAAACTATCATACCTCAGTATGCCATCTCAGTCTGTGCCTGGTGTACATTTCATTGTTAGAAAAAAATATGAAACAATCTGTGCATTTGTATTTAGCAGAAGTATACTTTTCACATTGTGATTTTGCCCGGAAAGTCTGAAAATGAATATTATAATATTGATTCATTATTGAGCTAAGTATCTAGTATATTTCTGTTCCTGTAAAGGGTGTCATAGATGACAAAGATACTATTTTATTTTATCTTAAGATGCCTGGATATATTTCATATTACAGTATGTATGTAATATTATGAAAATATATAGTATCTTAGCTGTCTGTGATAGTTCAAACTCTATATGTCATCATAAAATTGTAAAAACCGTTAAATAGATTGTAATATTACTAGAGAGATTATAAAAAAATAAAATGTTGACAGACTGTCAGTGTCAAATAAAAATTTCTTCTTAAAATTTTACACATTATTTTTCGTTATATTGTAATATTTACCGTGCCGATTGGATAAACGGCATGTGCCCCGCGCCGCCATATTTGTTTGATTTTTCATAATAATAATTACAACGAAAAATAATGCTTATTGTAAGGAGAAATTTTTTGACAATATGTCGTTATAATATCTCGAGTAATATTACAATCTAAAGGTTTTTACAATTTTAGGGTGACATATACATGTGATATTTTGTATCTTAACATAATATAGTATAGTATCTTCACCGCCTGCGATGCCCCTTAAGCTGCAAAACAACTAACCTGCAACGATTCTTCTTCAGACATTGTTGTCATTTTCCAATTACCTTCTTTCAATAGCTCCCGTAATTTCCAAGCACCTTTTTTATTTGGTTTAGATTTTTTAACACGATTATACTTTGATTCCTTAAGTCGTCTGGCTCTTAACTTTTTCACAGTCACATCTTGATTCTTATCAGCTACAATAAACACACCTGTAGGGTTTTTTGAGTCTTTAATTTCAATATTTACATTTTCTGTACTAACATCATCCATACACAGACAATCATTATCCTCACTATCCACAGAGTTTTCTTCTTCTAGTGGTAAGGAAATTTCAACATTGTTTTCTGTTTTGATTAATATTTCACTTTTACAAAAGACTTTTTCTAGATCAACTGTAACATGTTCTATATCCAACTCTTTTTTAAGATTTTCTTGTACTACAGCTTCTTCTTGGTGAATTGCTGTAATATCTTTTTTTCTTTCATTTTTTTGCATAATGTTTTTGTCAACCACAGTAAAAATTGTACCTACTTTAGTATTTTGAATCATATCCAATGAAGATATAAGTTTTAATTTTTTTCTGTCCACCTTATAAATGGATTCATATGTGACCTGTTATTAAAAAAAAATGTGTTATCTAGAATTATTATACTATTAAAAAGAAAGACATAATTTTTAATGCTATTATTATCAATAGACCAGTGCAAATAGGTTTTGAAACAAAATAAATTTATAGTAGGGATGAAACCCATTGGAAAAGGAAGAGAATATAACAAAAATTAAAGGAAAAATAATTGACGGGCGATTTGAGGTCGAGAAGTGAAGGGGGTGAGTTTTCAAGGATAGAAAACAGTTTATCTCAATTTCCGGCAAAACTACAAGTCCTATGGAAAAAAGGCAAATGGCAGAGTTGTAGGTAATAAAAAGATATCTTGCTAGCACTAAAGAACAGATTATTAGCCAGGACACATTTGCTAACTTCAATACTGCTAACATAATCCACCATTTTGCCTAATTAAGGCTTAGCGATCGCCATTTTGCTTACACTGTTTTCTTAGCCCTTTTTTGCCGCCGCCGAACACAGCCAATGTAGAAATTAACTTACTTGGCCCTCCCTCTCCATATCCTTAAGAATTTTCTGTCCCATATAACATTTTTCTTTAAAATTGTGGAATTTGTGTAAGAGTGTTGCACACTCATAGCAAAAACATTGGGGAAGGCTGTCAGTGTCATCCACCTGAAATTAATACAGAACAAATTAAAAGACATTTTTATATTATGTATCACTTGATAAAATAAAGACAAGAACTGTACTATACTGAAATGTACTATATTATATACATATTTTAAATTGTAACACCGTTAATAACATGTTTTATGAATAAAGATATTGATTGGTTGAACTAAGGCAAATGATATTCTTCTTAGTCCTTGTTTTTAAAATGAGTTATAAAAATGTCTTAATGCTAGTGATTGCATCTCCCAGAAACTTTATTCTGTTCAGCAAAATGATGGTTGGTTTTTTGTGCACAACACGTAATTTTATTGTCCGTAAGCCAATTCCTTACTTATAATGCCCTATTTATATCTTATGGGCTAGTTTATTTTAGACAAAAAAATGATTTTTTATAAAAAATACTTAAAAATAGATTATCTTGAAAACCATTGGGTTTAGGATATGGTGTTTCATGGTCAAATCAGTTATAAATGATCTAAACTACAGCCTCATAAAGGATCTAGGTCGACTTAAAAGGTAACCCTGTATATTGTGCTTTCGGTTACAAAACAAAACGGAAAATGTATCGAAGATATTTTTTTGTACTGGTTCCACGATGGGATCCTTGCTAGAATTATAAACTGTTAATTATTGCTAATTGATAATTCTCATCTCATGTCCTTTTATTAACTAGACTCTAAGTTATTCTATAATTCACTTTAGAAGGAAAACTAAAGAATACCTACTTACTTTAGAAGCCAGAACTTCTTCATAGCACCACTGCAAACCATACACATTCATTTTGAACATTTTTGCTTCTGTTCGTAGGCATATCCTACAAATTTTCAATTGAGACATCCCCTCATTTATTATTAACAATTTATAATCAGACAATCACATCAGCATAAAATATAGTCAGCAATCAGCATTAAATGAATAAAAATAATACAAAAATAAAACAATAATAATTTGACAGTAGATATTTGACTTTTTTTTTTATTTATTGATGGCATTACGGCTTAAAACTATTTGCCAGTGTCAAGTTAAAAAGGCGGAAAAAATAGGATTCTCGTATATTATTATAAGTTTTCAACGCCGTATTTTTAAATCGTCAAGTCTAAAGTCTAGTCAAAGTCCAAAATTAATAGTCAGTGGCCAGTGCAATCTCTCAAATTGACTGACTTGACTCATTAGTCAAGTCAGTCAATTTAGTAGTGGTAAAAGCTCCTAGAGAGTTTTGGAGAGCACACAAAATAGCAAGCTCATTGAAATTATTGTAACACTTGTCCACACTTATGCACGTTAACGAATATTTAATGGTTAGTATTCTACCGATATTACACATTAACAACGGAAAATATAACACAGTCTTATGGTCTATGGAAGCCATACAAAAACAACAACGTCATACATTGCCTATAACAGGCCTTTACAGGCTCGCGGCCTTGGATTTGCAGGCTGGATAGTCTGTGATGTCTATTAACCTTAGATTATATACTACAAGATAAGGCACGCGAGGAAATTTTCAAACAAAACTTTCTGCCAATTTTGGTGCGGGGAGGGTAACTCCCACAATGAAAACAAAATCACACATTCACAAAAATATTGTAATCGTTACAAACTCACACATTTATAAAACTGCAACACTAGCTTATTTATTTCACACAAATAAGACTCGCGCTAATATAACAGTGTAGCGTACGCACTAATACACTGACATGTTAAGTGATGTTACCAATACAAATTATATCGATATATTGTCGATATGAATTTGTATTGGTCACATCTTCGTTATTTGAAAATAATGTATTTTGTTGAAATAAAACCATTCCGAATAATTCCGATATACATATTATATTATATTACACGTAAAAGTTATGGCAGCAATAGAAAACTTCACATACATAAGTAGTAAATACAGTCTATTCACGTTAAGTTTGCAATGAGTCGTCAGTACAAATTACAAATGTTAAACTGGCTTACCTTTATTGTCAAAAGTGAACACGAGCTAAGCGTTATTGCTTTCTAGACATTTGCACTGATGACTCACTGCAAACTTAACGCGTACCTATAGGCTGTATTTACCACTTATCTATGTGAAGCTTTTTAAAACCGCCATAGCTTCTACGTATACTATAGACTGCATATACGCAAATACATACGCTAATACTCACATACGTAGATATTATTATAAACACTAAACATACAACTCTCCTTTTTTGCAAACATCAAAGAAAAAATAGCCTAACCTAATCAAGAATATATCAGGACACGTCTAAGGAGGGTTCCGTAACTATAAACGAGTAATATTTTGTCAAATTACTTCAAAAGTTACTGTCTGATTTGGTTCAAAATATTTTTCCTAGAGAGTTATTAGCATAATCTATCAGCATAGAAAATTGTAAGTTTTTAAGTCTTATAGTTTAGAAATGCTAGGGGGGACCAACTTATAAATCACTTTGGAGGCCGATTACTCGAAAATGGTTGACTTTATAAAAAAGTTATGTATGAAACCTTGCCTTTATTTTAAAATACCTATTAAACGATACCCCACACGATGGGATAGAAATAAAAAAAAGTTCATCCCCACACCTAGAATATCTTATACGTTTAAACGAGCAATTCTTGTATATTTATGTATATGTATATAACCATGATCTTGGAAACGGCTCTTAACGATTTCGCTGAAATTGAAAAAATATGGGGGTTTTCGGGGGTAAACAATCGATCTAGATTAGTCTTATGTTTGGGAAAATGCGTGTTCGTGTTTTAATGCGTTTTTCTTTCCACGCAGAATATGGTCGCTAATTTCGTCCTGCCGGCCACTGTCCGTTTGGTCCAGCGGGTTAAGACGCGAATGGCAAGAAACGAGTGTTACGGGTTCGAAACCTGCTCGGTGCCTTACTTTTGTTTTTTTTATATGTTCAAGTATATAATTATATTTTTTTTATTTTTTATAGTTTTTAGACAAGTTTAAAAAAATGTAGTTAATGTTTGAGATTAAACACCTAATCTACACAGAAATCGATTGTAAATAATAATAATTATCAGTTCACATTTTACTTTTTAAGTTTATGTAGATTATCACCTAAACACCACCCACCATATTACAATAAATAGTCACCCAGGTACTAAAATTATTATTATTTTATGATGTCAAATCCGAGATCTATACACAATCTATGATCTAGCTACATAATACTAATCTGTGATCTATGACTGTACCAAATTTCATCCATTTATATTCATAATTAGGCTAACGGTAGAAGCGCGGACAGACAGACAGACGGATGGACAGAGCGAAACTATAAGCGTTCCTCAAGTATTACGGAACCCTAAAAATGAACTGCGCTTCAAACAAGGAAAACTTGTGTCCCTCTGGCTGGGAACATCTTGATTTTATAACGATACCCCATAGTCCATATTTCAAACATCCAAATAAACTGTTCAGCCTTTCAAGTTTCAAAGTTGCGGTAGGGTAAATAATAAACATCACATACATACATGCACACTTTATACTCCTTGCTTGATCTGTCGTATAAAGTGTAAAAGCAATCCAATATTTTTACATCACAAAATATAAAATTAGTTTACCAAGAAAAAAATTAATTTTTATCGACATCGTTATTCTAGTGATTGTCACGTCACTCAAAAAGTAATAAAAAAGTTCCGCCATGTTTCGAGAATTAAGTGCCATAGTAAAATTCGAATCTATTGCATAGGAAATAAAGACTAAAATTCTATATCTAACAACAATAGTCTCGTGGGGAGTACGATCGAATATTCTACGATTATCTGTCTCGTGTACACCGCTATTCGATACATCGTCGATTTTTACGAAATTACATTTAAATAGAAATATACAATAATTAAATAAAAAAATACTCATAAATGAAAGGTTATTCCATTTTTTTTAAGATTCGACGTGTTGGACTTGTTTTTACAGGACATAAGAGCACAAATCGGCATTTTTAGCGGAGCATTTCGGACGTCCTTTCGATGCTATACCGATGCACATAATGATTAAAATCGATTACGCAAATAGTTTTTATGAACGCATTAGATTCAAAAATCTTATACCTCGGCAGAGGGGAAAGCTCATGTAAGGCGTATCCCGTAGTATAAGATCTAAGCTATTAACATATCGTTCAAAAAAATATAACATACAAGAAAGAAAGCTAAAATCGAAGCCGTAGGCAGCCATTTGTCTCACAAAACATCAAAGGCAAAAACCAATAAGAGTGAAAGAGAAAGCCATCTTCATGTCTTTTCGTTTTTTTCTAAGGTTGGCTGGACTCCAGTCCGGCTGGAGACGTCGGAATTTCGACTTTATTGCTATAATGCAGTAAAGTCGAAATTCCGGCGTCGCCAAACTGGACTCTAGCCGGACTGGAGTATAGCCATTTAGCCAACGATTCGGTTTAGTTTTCCTCCTATGTATGTTATATTTCTTTGGTATCGGCACAGAATAAATAATAGTACCTACAGGTACAGAAGAACCGCTCCGACAAATTGTTTGAAGAAATAGGGACTCTTACTGCGATACGATAAGGTTCAAATCAGCTAACACAGCGCTTGATTACCTACGATTATATTTACCTAGAAGTTGCGTCTCTTTCTATCGCGTAATTCTTATCCATTCTAATTACATTAGGGTTGTCTCATTTTAGAAATTACTAGCGACCCACCCCAGCTTCGCACGGGTACAATAATGATACTAATACTACAGAATGTCTTTAAACCTCTAACAAAACGGGCGAAATCTAGTCAAAACAAACAGAAACAAATTAATATAGGTACCTACTAAAACTCAATGAAATAAGTAGGTGGGTATACTTTTATCGTATGAAATACCATAGATAGATCTAAACCCCCCGCACGCGCACTTCGCAACGGGTCGTGCAGCAGAAATCGTAATATTTTAATTTCGCCATAACTTCAAAACCAAACGTCCGATTTCAATCATTCAAAGACCAAATATTATCTACATAAGCTGTACTTAGTGATAAAATCTTTTTTTAATATATAAAATAAAATTTATTTTGATAAGGATTAATAGCATGAGTAAAATAAACGCGTTTAAATATAGTCCAAAAAAAATTCAAGATATCTAAATAAAAAAATGGTTGTTGTGCCTTACTCGACATAGATAGGTATAGTGTGTCGCGGACGTTTTTTGTAGATATTTATAAGATCTACAATTAATTAGAACATTTTATGGTTCTATCTTTTATAGTTTAGGCGCGTACGCAAAATAAGTAACTTTTCTGGTTGATTTTTTACACCTTGTGTCCGAAAAACCCAAATATTTTACGGAACCCTATTTTTTTCCAAAATAAAATTTAGCCTATGTTACTCGTGGATAATGTAGCTTTCGAATGGTGAAAGAATTTTTGAAATCGGTCCAGTACTTATTGAGCCTATTCATTACAAACAAACAAACATACAAACAAAATTTTCCTCTTTATAATATTAGTGTAGATTAACCGACTTCCAAAAAGGGAGGCGGTTATACGTATATATATATATATATATATATATATATATATATATATATATATATATATATATATATTTTTCTTAATATTTAATTACAACTTTTTTTTACCTACTTTTTAGTACCTACCTACTGTACTTTACTGAACAAATTGCTTTCCAAATAAACCTAAGGTAACTAGGTGTTAATAGTACTTTAATAATTGTAATAAATTCGCGCTTACCTATAAGTAAGTAGGTAAGTATGTACTTATGCGTAAACGTAAGCGTTTTCGATACCTTCACAGCGATATTACTCAAAGAAGTTGAATCACGCCACCTTACTATTTCTAGGTAGGTACTTTTGTCAACAAATGACTCTTCAAATCGTATCACATCGGAATAACATAAAACGCGAACAGATAGTTTAGGTGGAACCAACACCTAAACACTAAATATTGGTTATCAAGTAATTGCAGTAGTTCAAACTATATTATTAAATATTATGTTATGGTATTATATTTATAGCTGGCCGGGTGATTTTTACACAACTTAAACACAGTACCTATTGTAATATTATGTGCACAGATTATAAGATATTAAAACCAATCCATAAAACATTGCGACGAACAAATCTTAGGGGCCCCATACATAGTCCGGTCTACCTTCAGTTCGGCCTGAACGGATGCAAAATCGTATCGTGTGTGTGCAATTTCGAGATCGCATCAGGCGGCCGTACGGACTGAAGCGATTCGTTCCAGTGTTGCCAGCTCTTTTTTTGTGAAACTACTAAACTCGTATCGATTTCTACTAAAACTACTAAAAAACTACTAAAGAGGCTACTTAACTTAGGAATTCCTGAAGCCCCCCAAAAACCACTGCATTTTAGGTTTTATTATATTAAATTTTTTTCATTAATTGAATTTGATTATAAATTTTACCATTAAATTAAAATATACTAGGAAATATTACGTATTTAGTAGCTATTTTGCATATCATTACTGTCTGGCTCTTTCCTACTTAAACACTACTAATAACTAAATTTCTACCAAGGAGGGAATAAAATACTCAATTTAGTAAAATTTTGTAAAATAACTAAGTTGGCAACATTAATTCTGGCCTGACCGATCGGCCTGAACGCGCGGCCTGTCCTGACCGTGTGTGGACAAATCGCTTCAGTTCTTGCCCGACCCGCTGCCGTGCGGGCGTGTACCTTGTACAAGCGTTGTATGAGTTTTCGCGGTGTTTAAATACAAAATTGATAAACACGACCGTAACGCGCGGCAAACCAGAATGGACTGATGCGACTGTTCCGTGTGTGGGCACGAATCAGATCAGGCCGAACTGACGTAAATTGGATTGGATGCGATTTTTTCCGTGTGTGTGCTCGAATCCGTTCAGGCCGAACTGACGTCAGTTCCAGCTGAAACGATCGGCCTCTCGTCTGTGGGGGCCTTTACGCATACCTACGTCGCTCACTGCTGGCGCGCGAGTCCCTTTTAATTGGCCCGTTTAGGGAGGCCGCCGCACGTACTTATATTTTTGATACCTACACGGGGAGTGGGACAGGCCTGGTATCGGTATCCAATACCGATATCGGATTGTGTGGAAACCATAGATTTAGCATATACTATCGTAGATCGGCAATAGACTCAGTCAGGCGAGACCAAGGCGTGACCAAAATAAGATTACACTAGTGTGCGTGAAACGTGTATCTGTACAGTGATGTGCATACAGTCTCTATATGAAATTAAATAAGAAATTCACGTATTAGATATTTCGCTGAATTCAATAATTCCTATGCATTTAGAACATGAATATATTAAAATGCGATATTATGATCTATTCATTTGTGTATCATTTCTTTTTCAGAATTCTAAGACATATTATTTAGAGAATTAAATCTTTCAGTTGTACTTACCTACATGTGAAATGAATAATTCTGTGGATTTTCTTTCCTAGAAGAATTAAAACTAGGTACTGCACACGTAACCATGTTTAAGTCTATTATACATCAACTTTACACTCTTAAACTCGAGATTAATAAAAATAAGCGGGATTTATTATTTCGTGAAAAACTGACGTTGGGCCGATACAGACCGCTAGCGTGTACGCGAGTGGTCTCTGCTATCTGTCGCTCTAACACATGAGTATCTATATTTATATCTCTTTCGTATTGCCGATCTAGTAGTATATATACACTATTGTGGAAACCCTCGTATTAGCCTTTTCAGTTTAAAGGGATCAATAAATTACAACATTAGAATTTATTGTTTTATTTCTTTTGCAACATTTTTATGTTATATCTTACTAATATTATAAATGAGAAAGTTTGTCAGGATGGATGTTTGTTCCTCTTTCACGCAATAACTACCGAATGGATTTCGATGAAATTTGGTATGGTAGTAGTTCAGGCTCTGGATTAAAACATAGGCTACTTTTTATCCCGGAAAAGTACAGTATTCCCGCGGGATACCCGATACTATATTTACGCGGGCGGAGCCGCGGGAAACAGCTAGTGTCATATAAAAATATAGAAACATAGAGTTTCTATTTATACAGGTGTAACTTTAAGGAAGGGTCAATACAGGAGGCTTAACACGAACAATTATTATTGACAAGAAGGTATTCGTAATATTATCAAATTAAATTTGTATCCCACCAAAAACATTTTCATTAATGCCAAGATTGTACTGTCAAAAAGTTATCAGATCTCATGTAAAACCAAGCTTCTGATTCTACACGCCTTAACTCTATAAATAAGCCTAACTTCATAAATCTACATCTTAGTCAATAGGGGATCGGACTACATCTGAAATATTAAGTTTCATTAATATATTCAGAAATATTGAGGCATTACTACTTGGTAAATGTAAAAAAAATTATTATTTTATGTGTAGTTTAATAATTAAATACATTTAAAAAGTACCAAAAGTAGTTTTTTTTTTTTGCGAAATTGGTAAACAAAACCTACATCATTAGTTTACTTACATCATATACAAAAACATTCATTATGGTAAGTATGAACTTAAACGGAGATATTTACAAATATATTCCTTCGTATACTTTATACACCTTAACCCTACAAGTGACGTCACTTGTAGGTTAAATTTAGTATGAAGCGTTTTTACGAAACTCGCGAAATTTTTTATACAAATCGCTGTACCTTTGAAAATATTGACTTTTGATATACGGTTTCTTCTGAAAAGTTATTCATATTTAAGAGTAGGTACTATACATTTATGCAATAAAAAAAATTAGTCCGCTTGCCTATTTATGTAGCTTGGCCATTTCGCTACATTCGCCAAGAAATGTATGGCACATTTGTCAATATACAATGTTTGGTAGTAGCAGCTTATTATTTCTTTTAGATTTATGTTGTATATGTCTCTATTCAACAATTTTGAAATGCAATTTGTAGAAATATGATATTCGACACTAGGCAAAATCAATATTATCATTCATTATCGTCGCGAGCAAAGTCTCCTGTATGAACCAATAGTATACACTGTACAGTTTAGGTAGGTGTTAATCACTTAAACAATTAAATTTTTAACTTCTTATTTTCTGGTAAATCAGCTACCGCATCATCCTGTTGTAGAGTTGTACAAATCTTTTTTCTGTTTCTGTTGACAAAATAGCAATTTAAATAATTTTGTAAGGTTTTTTAAATAGTAAATCATTTCATCCTATAACTATCCTATATATAGTGCGATTCAAATAAGAATAGGATCGAGTCGGCGCCATATTGTTTCGAATTTAGACTGTTAAAGGCCCCCACAGACGAGAGGCCGATCGTTTCAGTTAGAACTGACGTCAGTTCGGCCTGAACGGATTCGAGCGGAATCAACGGAAAAATCCCATCAGTCCGTCATGGTTTGCCGCGCGCTACGGTCGTGTTTATAAATTTTGTATTTAAACACCGCGAAAACTCATATTACACTTGTACACGATACACGCCCGCAAGGTCGCGGCTCGGGTGAGGACTGAAGTGATTTGTCCACACATGGTCCGTTCAGTCCGCCAGTTCAGGCCGGAATAATTAATGTTGCCAACTTAGTTATTTTACAAAGTTTTACTACTAAATTAAGTATTTTATTTCCTCCTTAGTAGGAATTTAGTCGTTAGTAGTGTTTTAGTAGGAAAGAGCCAGACAGTAATCATATGCAAAATGTTCTAGGTTAAGCACAAAAAAAAATTACATCTTATCATAATAATACATTCGTCCGTAATTTGTAATATTACTATATACGTGATATTTCCTAGTATATTTTAATTTAACGGTAAAATGTATAATAAAATTCAATGAATGAAAAAAATTTTATATGTATAATATAACAAAACCTAAAATGCAGTGGTTTTGGGGGCTTTAGGGATTACTAAGTTAAGTAGCTTCTTTTAATAATTTTCAGTAGGTTTTTCGTAGAAATCGATAAGAGTTTAGTAGTTCGACAAAAACGGAGCTGGCAACACTGGAACGAATCTCGAAATTGCACACAGACGATACGATTTTGCATCCGTTCAGGCCGAACTGAAGGCAGACCGGACCATGACCGGACCCCTTATGATAGTTAAATTTATGTTTAGATAATAATTGATTACTATTTAACGTTTTTATTTAAATACGATGCAAGACTATTAATATTTATATGCACATAAGTTTTTCTGAAAATCGCACTTTTTCAAGTGATATTTGAAAGAAAAAGGTCATTGACGTTCCTATTCTCATTTGAAACGCGTTATAATATTATCCTCGAATTGCGCAGTGAGCGGCGTGGTGGCGGCTCAGATCAAATAAAAAACCAAGATAGCGCATGGTGTTTGTTTGAAGTGAAGCCTAAAAAACTACGCTACTTCAATTTTACACACGCGCTCATGCACACACAAGCAAAAATGTACTTTACTTTTTGTCAGTATAGATTAGTCGTCGCGACGACTCATTCGATACTGTCGAAAAGTAGCGTACTTTTTTGCTTGTGTGTGCGTGAGCGCGTGTGTAAAATTGAAGTAGCGTAGTTTTTTAGGCTTCACTTCAAACAAACGCCACGCGCTATCTTAGTTTTTTATTTGATCTGAGCCCTGGCGGGCACTGCTTGACAGGACTGCATTTCTGTTATGCACTCTTAACAGATTTATACAAAGAGACCATAGATAATGCGGGCAGAGCCAAAGATAAAAACAACACTAAATTTAGAATACTGATAAATAATAATTATTGTTGTTTAATTTAACTATACCTTTTCGGATACGGCTCTTTTAAATGAAACGTCCTGTAGTGCAGCTTCATACTGCCCCTTTGGGTGAAGCGTTTGTCGCATAAGGTACACTTGTAGGGCTTCTCACCAGTGTGTACCTGAAACATAAAATAGAATATTACTAACGTCACTCTGAGAGAGTTGACCGAACGGAGAGCTTAGACAAAAAAAGCATTATAAAAACGATAACGAAGGCAGAATAAACTTTATAAAATTCTTGTGACTTGAGTGAAAAACGAAAATGTCCGAAAAAAACGTTAAATAGGGTGTAGTGCTACTGTCGCAAAGTAGTAAAGAGGCAAAATTTAAACGGAGAATAGGGTATTTTCCAAGTTTTTGAAAAGTATGTCAAATTGTTCCTAATACCAAAATACATTAGCAGTTTGAACCATTATTTGTGAATTTCTTTCTTTTCCTTGCAAATTAGCCTAAAAGTTCGAATTAATATTAAAGGCGCGAAAACGCTATAATGAGTTGTCATAACGTCACATTCTTGTAACATTGTAACTGTCAAGTGTCAAGTGTCAAATTACACTGAAAATGCCAAATCCCAGAATACCTACTATTTACGTTTTTAAATAAATGTTTTAAGCCTATTAAAAATGCCTTATAAATGGTGCGTAGTGCCAAAATGCACTAATACGTCTATTAAAACACCGGGGAAAAATCTTTGTGACCCTACCAAAGAATACTGAAATGCAGAAAAAGTGGCTATTACTCGCTGACGCATGACGTTAATGATTCGATGCTGGATATTCTTTATGGAAATCGGGAAGACATTAATAAAAGAAGAAGAAGTACAAGAATATGACGTCACATTCCAATCTCGTGCGTTTTTAGTCACGTGGTCTGACGTGAAAAATTCATAATTTTATTTTTGATATTTTATAAAAATCATACATATTTTTGTGTAAATAGTTGGTTAAATTGGTTTAAATTAATGTTTAGCGTGAAATATCAACAATCTGATGTATATTTTCATCATAGGATAAATATTAGCATCTTCCTCGGTTATATTTATAAAAATATTGTCGATTAACTAGAAGTAGGTAACTAGAATTTTCATTATTTTCTGCAATAGCTACTCAAGTCTACTAAAGTCGTCAAAAAAGTTAAATACCTAACTAAACTCAACTCACTTCACTCTTAACTTCACTCCATCTCTTATTGCTAACTCCATATCACCCTTCTGACTCTAGCGCCATTATGGCTAGTTTTAAAACTATTTTTTTATTACTTTTATCGGACACTTTAGCTTTACTGCCTTAGACAGCTGGTCCTCCTTTACTCTATTCTCTATGAAGAAACCAATAAATATACGTTATATTAATCCTACTACTATTATAAATGTGAAAGTTTGTGAGGATAGATGGATGGATGGACTCTTTCATGCAAAAACTACTGGACGGATTTTGATTAAAGAACAATGGCAGAGTTCCATACAACGAAATACCTGAAATTTTTTTTGAGCGTCTAAGGTTGCAATAATGTCTAAAAGATAGCAATTACATTACGTAATAATATTCAAAAAGAATTTTGTCTTATCGAGGCCACGAAAAAAAGTTATTCATATTTTTGTATTTTGAGGTTATGTTCATTAATATTTTTAAATATAAGGCCTCCCTCCTGCCTTCTTTACACTCAGATCATTTTAATGCATTTTTCTTTCGCTTTCCTATATTGCAATCTCTAGAGAAGCCTTAAGTGATATACTACAGACAGAATACATAACATGAAGATGATTTCTGTATTATGTATCAAAATAAATTACTTTCTACGGAATTAAATATTATATTTATTTTAAGATTCACAAAACAGTAAGTTAAGTATTAGGGGTTTAAATCCTTTATACATCTCATATTACAAAGCAAATGCAAATAATACGAAACAATTTTAACATTACAGTGCTATTTCTTACTTAAACAGAAATAGGTATTATGACAATCATAAGGCAATCGTTGTCCGTTAGAAAAATACAAGTCACCGTAGAAGGCAGATATTAAGTCCAGTTTTCCCCTGGACTTGCCAAGGGTCAGAAAATAAAGATACTTCTAAAAATATCGCAATAAAAACAACACGTAAATTCGGCAAAATGCTGAAGTGACCTGTCAAGTGACATGTCAAATGTCAATATCAATGTAATTTTTTTTTTTATCTTAGTTTTGAGAATGCTTAAGAGATGGCGACACATTTTAAGATGGCGACACATTTTACGAGCTACCGACCACCGTCACATGCATATTTATTTATCCCTTTTTGCTTTTTTAGTATGTTTTACAAAGTACATTATCAATTATAATATATTTTAATTTAGAGATTAGTATTACTGTACTCATGATATTGCTCACTAACGCTATCTAGCGAAAACGAACTAAACTTATTTGTCATGACATTTGGTTCTATTTTTTTAATTCACTGACATGAGGCCATTTTATTCAAATGTATCCAAATAAGATATTTTTATTTTATAAAAATAATTCCGGCTCTTACATGTAAAAACAATTATATGATAAAAACCTGAAAAATAAATGATTCGTTTTTGTATATGTGACATTTTTAGACGCTTCCAAAAACGTCAGGTAAAATCTTGCCATTGTTCTTTGGTATGGTAGTAGTTTAGACTCTGGATTAAAACATAGGCTAGGTACTATTTATCCAGAAAAAGTACAGTATTCTCCTGGCATACTATAATTACGCGGGCGGACCTGCGGAAAACAGTTTTTCACTATGTTTTGATTACAATATAAAACTCACCAGGCTATGTCTCTTCAGTGTAGCTCGTACACTGAACTTTAGGCCGCATATATTACAGTAGCACTCGTTCTTTTTCTCGTGTGTGTTCAATAAATGGATTCTTAAATTTTTCAACTAAAATAAAAAGCGAAACATTTTTATTTAAAATATAAATATAATAATAATAACTCCCCCACCGATTTCGGTGACGGTGGCCGGTTTCATTGAAACCAGGCTAGTTACGCAGGAGTGATTTTATAGTGCCCAAGTGTGTGCGCAGTACACAAGAGCACTCTCTCTTCCTTTTACTCTCGTAACCCAGTGGGACGGATGACCGACACGACTGGCGAGAGATCAGGTGCAGGACCGACTTTTTACATGCCCATCCGACGCATGGATCATCTTTCTTGTCAGACAATCAGGTGATCAGCCTGCATTGTCCTAACCAAACTGGGAAACAACATTTTTTTTGTTGTTCCCATGTGGGAATCGAACCCACGACATCCGAGTCGAGAGCCAATGCTCGAACTACTTGACCACGGAGGCTGTTTATTTAAAATATAGGATCGTAGCAAGTGGAAAGAAGTGGTCTCTGCCTACCCCTACGAGAAACAGGCGTGATTATATGTATGTATGTATATTAAAGGTACGCGCACATGATGTCGGACCGCAGCGCGGCGGGCATCGCAATAATGCGCTTCATACATTTTATATGAACTATTTTGTCGGGCCGCATCACTCCGCCGCGGGATAAAATTATTCATAATGGCGATGCGGCCCGGCCCGCCCCACTCTGGCCTGACGAACTAAGCGATAGTTCAACAACATTCAACAACACGGACTTCTGGCTCAAAATCCGTCAATGCGTCCTAATGTGCTGAGTACCTACGCATTTTGCGATGCGATGCGTCCCGCTGCGGCCCAACATAGTGTGTGCTTAAGTAGGGTTGCCATCCGTCCGGGTTTCCCCGGATTTGTCCTAGTTTAAAGGGCGTCCGGGGAGCGTCCGGGATTTTATTTGGTGTCTGGGTTTTTGTAGGCAGATTTAGGAAGGCGTCATTTTGTTTTGATTTGCAGTAATAATAAATCTTCCCTTCCTTTTTACATCGCCGTAGTCGGGTAAAAACTGTTCTATGTCCGGGTTTCGTACTCCAAAATCCGGGGTTTTCAAGCGTCTTGTCCAGGTTATCATATGTAAGAGATGGCAACCCTATGCTTAAGTGACACTAGGGGCGGATTCACCAGTGAAACGTATGCGGCTTTGTGGAGGGTCGCTTGGCATTACTTACCAATACAGTAGTTCCACACAGTTCACAAATAGTCTTTTTCTCGAGATCGGGGTAGGGAATGAATTTGTGATTTGGATGTTCGTTTTTGTAATGTTTCGAGCAGGCTGACTGTGTATTAAATATTTTGCCACACTGAAAAAAACATTGACACATAACAGCAACTAATTAATAACTGTCATAATATTTTTAGTATAGACTTTTTTTCGGTTCTTCTCGCTGGGTTGGTTCCAGAACCGGTGATCCGTGGAAGACAATTCTGTTCCAAAGGGACAATTCCGTAAGTGTTATTATTATTTCCCTTTATGAAAACAATGACTGTGATCCGCGAAAAAAAACGCTTGTTAGTGCTTGCTAACGATAAAAGAAGAAAAAAAAACAGATTATCGGCTAGCACACGTTTACTAGCTTCAATACTGCTAACATATCCGCCATTTTACTTATATGAAGCTTAGCGGTCGCCATTTTGCTTACGTTTCTTTTTGTTAGAGCCTTTTTCCTCGGAACACAGCCAATGGCTTTGTTCGGCGGAAAAAAGCGCTTACTAGCGCTTGCTAGCGCTGAAAAAAATACAGATTATCGACCAGAACACGTTTACTAACTTCAATACCGCTAACCTAATCCGCCATTTTGCTTATTTAACGCCTACGGCTTAGCGATCGCCATTTTGCTTACGTTTTTTTTAGCGCTTTTTTCGCTGAACATAGCCATTGAGTTTTTGAATTTTCGAATTCAATTTAGAATCTAGACTCTGTTTAGAATTCCTTCAAAGTTAAAAGCTATAAATAAAGCACGATTTCTACACAAAATTACTAACAAAAGTACCTACATAGCTATGCATTACCTCAAGACATTTAGTAGGTTTTCTCCTACTAGTTCCACGTTCCGGTATTCTGAAACATAAAAACTGGATTTAATTCTTCTCAAGTAAACTTCAGTTAACCCAGTTTTACCCTTCATTCACCACAATTTAAAGTTGTAACAGTAATCTGCGTACTTTTTGTACGCAGATTACTGTTATGCCTAAACAAAAGCTGTAGCTTTTTGTTATATTAGACATATACATTTCTGTATCTGTTCTGTAAGAACAGATACAGAAATATATAATACTAACTATTGCCCGGGGCTTCGCCCGCGTAGAATGTGTTCCTGGAATAAAACTACTTCGGCGAATAACTCTATCTACTTACAGCAATATACATACTTCTGATACAATATTGAAAATGTGTTTAGGTTTACCCAATGCAATTGTTAAAAATGGGACCCTATCACCTCGACGCGACATGCGCGACCGATCGATATACATAATATTTATTGTGCTTGAATATAAATTTTACGATATCTTATAATTATGTATCTTAAAAACTATTTAAAAAAATGCATCAAAATCTGTTGCGTAGATTTAAAAGATCTAAGCATACAATATACATATACATAAGGGCATTTATTTAAACTTGCAACAAAACAATTAAATTTTGGATGTGAAAATACCGAATATTGAATACTAAATAACCAAGTTGGCGAAAGAATGTAAGGAACAAAAAAATACTAATCTGATTGGTGACAATTTGTGTGTACACATTTAATTTAAGATTAGGCACATATATTTTCCCTGATATAAGTAACTTAAAAAACATACAAGCAGCGAAACGAGTGCACATAAAAAAAACGTAAAGGGTCGTACAAAATTTCCAATTTTAAATATTTCTCGGTTTTAAGGGGGTGTAGATATTGTGTAGATTCATTTTGGAATTAAAAAAATGGCGGATATTAATTTTTCGTAAAATTGGTATAGGTGTCATTTACCAGGTTTTTGGGGGGTGCTGGATGCGAACATGACATTCATTTTGAAATTCCAATATGGTGGACATATTGTGGACTGTGGTGGTGGGGTGCCGATTACAAAAAAGTTATCCATTTTAAATTTCCTTAGTAACCCTGCAACCTCATATTTTCTTCATGGTGGAAGAAAAAGAAATATGAAAATCCTGAATTTTCCAAAATTTCTATAGCTTTATATATCCCTCGTATCTCAATGTAGATCATTTACATTCCTTTTTATAAAATTGATTCTATCTCGAAAAAGGTGCATTGTATTGAAAAAATAATGAAAATTTCCTCCCCCTTAGGAACCCCGCGAAATCATATTTTCTTCATGATGAAAGAAAAATAAAATTGAAAATCCTGAATTTTCCAGAATTTCTATAGCTTTATACGCTGTTCGTGTCTCAAAGTAAAACATTGCCATATTTTTTTCTATAATCGCTTCTAACTCAGAAATGGTGAATCCTGCTGGAAAAATAATGAAAATTTCCTCCCCCTTAATAACCCAGAAATCACATATTTTCTTCATGAATGGCAGAAAAAGAAATCCTGAATTTCGAAAAATTTCTATAGCTGGTACCTACATAACATACTGTAATAATAATCATCAATCCTAATTAGCATTCCCAAGATCTTTTACATCGGTACTCATGTTAATTTTACGAAGATTGAAAATTCTCCATTTTGGAAAATGAAATTGGAAGACAATTTTGTAATCAGCACCTCCGGAAACCTGGAAAAGGACATCCATATTAATTTTAATTAAAAAAAAAACTGTACCCCATTTTGGAATATTTCAAAACGGATTTTATTTTCATATTATTCTGCACCCCTAAAAACTTTGAAAACGACACCCATGTCAAAGAAAAACATACTCCAACAACATCCAAAAATGGGATTTTCCGTAGCCTGCAAATTGAATTTTTAGTAGCCATTAATTTGTCAACCAAATCTGGTTTTATAGCTGCTTACACGGTAGAATAGTCACCAACTCGGAAGTTAAGTCACCAACTTATAAATTTCGGTGCTAATTTGGATTAAATTTCATACTGCCACTTGCTACGATCCTTACATACTCGTTTCGCTTCGTTCACTTTCATTCTTACCATCCATTCCTCCTCTTACATTCAAGGTAGCGAAGCGGCTCTCCATGGTCCGCTTTTCACCTCCGCGAGAAACGAGACGTGATGGGTGGTGAACCACATCGCCGCCATTTTGGATAATTAAATTATTTTCTGATTATCCATTGCGTTTCCACGGATTGGTGGAGAGGGTAGGAATAGGGAAAAGGAAGGATAGGTGGTGTGGAAAGGAAGATTAGTAAGTTAGAGTAGGAAATAGGAAATGTAGGATATTACCGCCCAGGAGGGCAAGGGATAGGACAGTAATAGCTAGGGAAGCCGGGGTCGCATACCCGTATACTATACCACAACTACCGGACAGGTAAGTTGGGATGAGTATCCCATGACAAAATTAAATTTCGCCACTTTTTATCTGCCGATTTTTTTATTTTTTGTCACCTCAGTGATTTCGCCCGTTTAGTAATTTAGTCGCCAACATATTAATTCGCTGCCAAATTCAGTAATACAGTATGCTCACGTGCAGCCGCCAACTTATTTTATGTTCGCTCGATTAATTATATCCCATACCTACATAAGGACAGACTGATAAAGCGACTCTCCTCGTTATTTTCATTATACAGGTTAGATTTTAAATATTACAAAAAAAAAATCTAAGTTTTAAATAATTTTACTTCAACCTGTTGTTATGTAAATAACATTTCAACAAATAAATTTTAATGAACACTAGAATTTTATTGAAAATAATATAAGTAAGAAGCTAAGAAGTAAAACCGAAGTTTCGTCTTTAATTAAAAAATACGTCTACTTTTTATGGGAGAAACGTATATTATTGCACCATCAATGCCAATGGCATCACACACCTCTTGCTCAATAGATAATAATAATTAATATATTAATAATTGGTTCGACGCATGAGACGTAGTAGTGTAATTATTAAAATGTCACATATTTTATGAAAAACAAATGAAAAATTTAAATAAATACTGGTTTTTCATTATTTCATGAAAGATAAAGTTTATAATTTTGCGCAAATTTACTCCCGCCGGCCGCCCGTGTCGACTCGAGCGCTATTGCGCTAATGCGCGCTTGATTAGGCGAACTACAACGTTCTATCTCACCCAATAGATTGCACTACAACGCGGTCACATTAACTTGACGCATCGCTGGAATGCAAAGCCCTGCCCGCTTCCCACCGCGTTCCCTTAGCTCGCCGAGCAAACGTCACTATGGTCAGCATCTCTATTACTGATACACGCGTCGATATGTTCGTTAGTTTTCTGTTACAGTTTGTTTGTTTGTTTCTGTTGTAGTTGCAGAACGGCAAAATGACGTCATCAATCCCATGCGTCTAGTTAATGTAACCGTGTCAACGCGGTCACATTAACTTGACGCATCGCTGGAATGCAAAGCCCTGCACGCTTCCCACCGCGTTCCCTTAGCTCACCGGGCAAACGTCACTATGGTCAGCATCTCTGTTACTGATACACGCGTCGATATTTTCGTTAGTTTTCTGTTACAGTTTGTTTGTTTGTTTCTGTTGTAGTTGCAGAACGCCAAAATGACGTCATCAATCCCATGCGTCTAGTTAATGTGACCGTGTTATAAGTGCGAAAAATGAAAACTAGCGTTGTTTCTTAATATAATACTACTACTATTACTACTAGTACCTCAGATCAAATAAAAAACTAGATTGCGCATGGCGCTTGTTTCAACTGAAGCCTCAAAAACTACGCTACTTTGTGTAAACACACGCGGTCACGCACACTCATGCAAAAAAAGTACGCTACTTTTCGTCAGTATCGAACGAGTCGTCGTGCAGTGATTTTGCCACAAAAATGCCGTCCTGCGCTATTAAGTGGTGTAAAAACTGTACGAAGGCGAACAAAAAGTGTCAGGGAATAACATTTTATAAGTAAGTACACACAAAACTGTAGTTTGTTTAAGATAATTTATCACAATTTAGGGGTTACTCGAAACAAATAATGACAATTTCATAATGGCGGATCGAGAGAGTGTTGCCAGGATTTCATATTCTCAATAGCCTAAAATAAGGTAAGTAATTTGTAGGCAAATTCTTAACAAAATTATGAAGTAGAGAGTCAGACTGTGTTTTTATTTTTTAATTAGGAAGTTTTGAAGTTTGAAGTAATTTAAGGTAAATGTCCCTATATTCGGTATACGGAAAATATCGGGAACGATAATTCCGCCGTCTGTGGACCGATTTTCAAAATTCTTTTTTTGATATAAAGGGTATAATCCCAAGTTAGTCCGGTTTTTAAAAAAGTGGTGACCTGATGATGGGATCCATGAGGAATCGAGGGAACTCCTCGAAATTTTTATGGAAATTTATGGTGATTTTGACTTTTTCTGAAGTAGTCCAAGCATATGCTACCAAAAAGTAAGATTTTGCTCCAAGTTATACTCTGGATCCAAAAGTGCAGAACAGAACTCCTGACTCCTTATAGATACATGTTTGGGGATTTCGGCGTTATTTAAAGAACTGCAAGCATATGCCACCTTGTCAATTAAAGTAATCATCATCATCACCACCACAATCACACCATACATCATCACATTTTGATGATGTAAAAGGTACTTCTTATAGTATTTTACACCAACACGGAGATCTTTGAATATTACTCTGTCGTTTATGGACCTATTAACAAAATTATTTTATTGCTGTAAAGGGTATAAATTCGAAATTGGTCTTTTAGTCACTAAAGTGGAAACTTGATGATGGGGGATCCATGAGGAATCGAGGGAACTCCTTGAAATTTATATGGACACATATAATGATTTAGATTTTTTCTGAAATAACACAAGCATATTATGCTACCAAAAAATAGGCAAGTGGTACACTGACTTGTGACTGGTGACCGTATATTAACTACCCTATTACTTACCATAATATTATGTATTGGTACACCTAAATCGAAACTTTTCATCTTTACCTACCCTTTATCTAAATTTATCTATAAATAAATAATAAACATAATTATCACTTTCTGTTTTTTTTTTTATTATTAAAGACGTTTTGAACGCAATAAAAATATTCTAATCTAACCCATTTTTAGAATTCCATAGTTGGGGAGAGTTGTGACAACGTTATTTCGCGCCAGGTTTTTGTGAGGCCGTGTTACAACTTTTACGTAAAATAGGGCTCTGCAAAGTTTTTTGACATAAAGCTATGGAAAACGAAACATAAATATCACAGAAACGTTAACATGGCCGAATTCCTATACAATTTTCGAAAATTTATTATATTGTTATCTCGAAAACTACGGATCTTATAATTTTGAAAATTTGCGAAATTACTGCGACAGTAAAAGAACTTTAAGCGGTAAAATTACCATAAACCAATTAATAGTACAAATGTGGGATGTTATTCGAAAGTTTAGCCAACATATGGTAATGAAAATTTAGTATGGCAACACCGGCTCACGCACACAATGCATAAAAAACCGGCTTCACTATGTTGTTCGTAGAAGTCCATCTATACTTTTTATTTGATCTGAGACTAGTACTATTTTATTAGCTAACACAGGTTTAGGCTAGGCTACCTCATCGCAAAACTCAAGCAACACTTTACACTACAGGTAAGTAGGTGTATATAGAAGAGTAAGATTTTGACGCCCCCTTAAAAGTGCTGAAAAAAAAACTGTAGTACATTATTTTGATCTATCTCGTAGGGTTCAGTTAGCGTTTGCAATGTAAGCGCAAAAAATGTGTTTATTTAGAACATTAGAAACCTCTAAAATTATGTGTACCTCTATTGTTATGCATGATATATGTATACATAAAAACCTTCCCGTTCACTATCTGTTAAAAAAACCGCATCAAAATCCGTTGCGTACTTTTAAAGATTTAAGCATACATAGGGATTAGGGACAGACAAAAATGGGACTTTGTTTTATACTATGTAATGATTAAATTATAGTTCGATAGATAATTATACGAAATGAGCTGTCAAATTAGTGGGCATTGTAACAAATTACAAGCAGTTAGGCATTTAGCAAATGATGAGTGCCGGAAGTATAAGGAATAGCGAAAGCGTTGAAGAAGACACAAGCTATACTAATATTTTGATATTTATCCGACTACGGCGAAGCTACAAGGAAGTTTAATGATTTTGGCAGTCTATGTATGTACGTTTCTTCCACCGTAGCGCCTAAACTGCTTAGCCGATTTTATTGAATGAGGTGTCAGTAAATTTGTAATAATGGCCTGGGTAACCATAATAATAACTCCCCACACCGATCTCGGTGACAGTGGCCGGTTTCATTGAGACCAGATCAGTTACGCAGGAGTAATTTTATAGTGCCCAAGTGTGAGCGCAGTACAGTACACGAGAGCACCCTCTCTTCCTTTACTCTCATAATCCAGTGGGACGGATAACCGACACGACTGACGAAAGATCAGGGCGCAGGTCCGACTTTTTACATGCCCATCCGTTTCATGAATCATCTTTCTTGTCAGACAATCAGGTGATCAGCCTACATTGTCATAACCAAATTTTGAAACAACATTTTTGCGGGAATCGAACCCACGACCTCCGAGTCGAGAGCCAATGCTCAAACGACTAGACAATGTAGGCTGTTAACCATAGACTATACTGGGTGCAATTAGACTGTCAAAAAAATAAGCTGTTTCATATACAAAAGTGCTAAGGTGCCTTCGCACTTTTGTATGAAACTGCTATTTTTTTTCAAGTAGGAAAGTTGACTCCATAATAAAGGTAGCTTATATTCACTTCGGAAAGTTTGGAGACGGTCTCCAATTGCACCCAGTATTATTGGTATAGTGGAGTTATAGCTTTTACAAAAATTATAACTTTATTACTTACATATTAATACTGTGCTTGGACGTGTGGAATTTATGATTATTGTAAGCTTCTTCCGTCTCAAATTGTATATCACATATAGAACAGTAAGTGTTTACGTCCTTATTGACATCAGACGTTTGCTAAAAACGAACGAACGAATTCACCACTGCTAAGATTTTCAAAATGATTTTAAAATTTAATCCGTTTACAAATACACAATTGATTTTGAATACTTAAATCAGAATATCCAAAATCAATTTACCTAAGTTAATATCTGTTTTTTTTATTTGAGCACTACATGGAATTTTACCGTCCCGCAGCCTATAGAATAATTATAATTAATAATATCTATGAATACTTCCACACAACGTCAATGTGGTCCTATGGAAAGTTACCGAAGAACTTGTGTTACGGGTCCCAGACATTGAAATATATTTAATACTATGTACACATATTTAATGCAGGTCTATGACCCAGTAACTTAGAATATTTTTTTTGTTTCTTTAGCGGGATTCAAACCAACGCAACAAAACGCACACAAATCAATTGTATGATTAAAATGTTAATAAATTATAATAGAGCACCGCATTATTTTTATCTTGCATAATATTGATTTTTAACAAAAATTAGGAATTAAAAGTAACTTGAAACGAAACTTATTTCAATATAAAAATTTCATCCCCACTTCACATGTATGGAGAGCCACCCGTAAAATGTTAATTTATTATTATTTATCGTGGAAAAACAGAGATATATCCACAGTCTTTAACTATACCAAAATTAATCTATTTATATTCATAATTTCAGAAGCAAGAAGCGCGGACAGACCAACAGACAGACAGACGGACAGACAGAGCGGAACTATAAGGGTTCAAGTATTATGGCACCCTAAAAATGGCTGCTGGACGATAAAATTCTGTGTTGTGCATAAAAAACCTAAGGCTAAGCGCGCACCACGATTTTTTGTAGTGCGATTATTTTGTCGCAGAAATGCAACGTATGGGTTTATTTGTCTGTGCGCGCATATGTGCGGTTATTTTGTCGCAGAAATGTATGTAATATTTCTGCGACAAAATAATCGCACATCAAAAAGTCGTGGTGCGCGCTTAGCTTAAGGGTTCCTCAAGTATTACGGCACCCAAAAATGGCTGCTGGACGATAAAATTCTGTGTTGTGCATAAAAAACCTACCGCCACTAGTCTGAACAAAATAAATTTTCTTGGAGATTGACCCAGTAGTCTCAGTACCTTATTCACATCGAGCTGTTCTTCTGTTGCAATGAGATGTGTCCTCAGTTTGTGCTGTCTCATGCCCATCTCATTCACAAAAGAACGACCGCATAAATTGCACAGATATTTACTTCTGTGTGCGGTTCGCATGTGGGAGTAAAATGTTGACTGGTGTCTGAAATTATGAACAATTAAAAATTTACCTTATAACCACAAAATTTTTCTTACTTTTCTTAATTATATCCAACTAATATTATAAATGTGAAATTTTGCGAGGATGATGGATTAGTTCAGTAGTTTTTAGGTGAAAACGTAACTCTTTCACGTAAAGTTTTTAATAATAATAATAATAATAATAATAATAAACATTTATTCAACAGACACAGTCACATTACACTACATTATCACAAAAAATCGAACATTAAACTTAAACAATCACGATAACATTACAAATGACAGAAATACAACGGATTTTTGCCTAACCACATAGAAGAGAAAACATAGATTATACATATTAACAAACAACAAATACTAGCCAGATAACGAATAATAATAATAAAAAAAAGAACAGGTATAAGGCAGTGCAATGCGAACAGCGACAGTCGAAAAGGACTCCACTCAGGTGTACGGTCGCGGCATAGTACTCAACTACACCGTAACCCCTGGTATTCTGTGGATCCTCGTTGTTGTCCGGCGACTGACAGATACACACTAGCAGCATCATACGAGTATAAGTCATAAAAAACAATATGGTATACTATTTACTTACATAAAATAAAGTTATATTTATTAATACCAGGTAGTAAAATGCCGATAAAATACATAATATTATGAGTAAATGTTAGATAAATAATATATAAAAATGTATAAGTACGTTAATAATTCTAGAATAATATGAAATAATTTGACGAGCCCGGGTTCAGAGTCACAGACACGCGCGATGGTGACGTCATCGCTCACAGCGACCAGCTACCGAGATGAGGAGGCAGGCGCGCAGAGCAGAGATCAGAGACGAAAAAATAACAATGAAGAATTAATTAGGTACCTCCATTATAATTATGCATTGAAGATGTAAGGGGCGGCGCGCCGCATTAAGATAATGATTAATTAAATCTAATTAGTATGATCCAGCAAAACAATAATTGTGTTTGAGTGATTACAGAAAATATATACTGATTACAGACAATATAATAATATTTAATTTATTGTGAAGATCAATTAAATTATATAAGAGAGATAAATTATTATAAAATTATAGTCATGTCAAATTAAATAAAATGTAACATAATATTGTAAATTAAATGTATGTATGTGTCAGCAGATGTTATATACTAGTATTCTAAAATATGTATGTACCTACGCTTCAAGCTGTTCACGCAGTAGATGTGCTTTGAGTTTTGACTTAAAGCTATCTATTGTTTTCACAGCACGAAGTGGTGGTAAAAGATTGTTCCAGATTTTGCTGGCAAGGTATCTGAAACTGCCTCTAAAAGCAGATGTATGATGCAAGGGTGTGACAAGCAAAAACGACGAACCCCTAGTAGTGACAGTTAGCTCATTATCACCAGCCCATTGTAGCTTATTAAAGAGGTAGGACGGTATTTTGTGTTTAACTACCCCGAACAAAAGAGTGGCGAAATGTACCTGCCTACGCCCATCCATCTTCAGCCAACGTAGGTTATTGATATATGGCGTGACGTGCGCACGAGGTGGTATGTCGCAGCAGTACCTCGCACATGCGTTTTGTACTTTCTGTATGAGCCTTTTTGATCGCGATAACAGACATGGTCCTATCACTGCGTCCGCGTAGTTTAAATTCGAGAGCACTAAGGATTCACAGAGGGTGCTACGCAACTTTTCGGGAACAAGGTTTCTTATATTATATAGAACCTTTAATCGGTAGAAGCAGCGGCTTACAGTTTTTATAATATGCCTTTCAAACTTAAGTTCCTCATCCATTAGCACTCCCAAATTACGCGCTTCACTTACTCGCTCAATATTTTTGTTGTGAATACGTATTGCAAGCGGAATTTCAGTTAATTTTTTAAGTTGCTGTTTGGTACCTAATATCATGTACTTGGTCTTATCTGGATTAAGTATCAAAGCATTAGACTCGGACCACTCCCGAATTCGTGCTAAATCATCATTTAACCTATCTATAGTTACATAAGCATCACAAGGCTTAAACGATATGTAAATTTGAATATCGTCGGCATAAATGTGGAATTTACAGTGTTTTATATTTAAAGTTATATCTGCACAATACATTGAAAATATTGTGGGAGCAGCCACCGATCCCTGTGGGACACCTCTGTTCACGTCGCGTGAGCTTGAGCGTAGTGGCTCACCGCTACCATCGGTAAGCTCAACTACTTGCGAGCGATTTAGTAGAAAACTAGAGAACCATTTTACTACGCTTTCGTCGAACCCGTAACGTTTCAATTTTGATAAAAGTAAAGGTATATGGATAGTGTCAAATGCGCGTGAAAAATCTAACAGAACCAGAATCGTTACCTCACCCGAGTCTTGTCCGAAAAGAATGTTATCTACGACGTCAGTTAACGCAGTGGTTGTACTGTGTTGTCTTCGAAAACCGGACTGCACAGAAGGCAGTATGTTGTTTTGTTCGAGATAAAACGTAACTCTTTCACGTAAAACTACTGAACTAAATTCGATGAAATTCGGTATGGTAGTAGTTTAGGCTCTACTCGTAGATTAAAACATAATTTACTTTTTATCCTGAAAAAGTACAGTGTTCCCGAGGGATACTGTATTTAAGCGGGCAAAGCCTCGGGCAACCGCTAGTGAAATATAAAGACTGATATAGTTTCTAAATATTTAACACATACTTACTGTTCGGGGTTGGGGTTGAGGATTAAGATGAACAAAGATTAGGATAAAATTCACTATATTGAGTCAGCACAGCTTAGGATAATTATGAGGTGAGATAGGATGCGAGCCACGCGCTCGGTAGGATGTCGCGTCGTGAACTGAAGTTAATTTATTACATTATAATAAATGAAGATATTTACAAAAATGCAGCGTGGCGTTATTGCGACTAAATCTAGGTAACACGCGTTGTACGGGTATTGACCCGTACATGCTCCCGGGGGAGAAAATAGGGGTTAGTAGAGACCTAAGGTAATGGAAGATGATACAAGGTGATAAACAATTTTGAGTTAATAAACTAGGGTTAGTATTAATAATAATATGACAATTTTATCATAACAGAGGTATACATAAGATTACAAAATTAAATATAACTAGTACTATTAAGGTCTCTAAGAGAAAAAACACGAAAGATTGGGGACGAAGCCCTGTCCTTTTTATGCAAGCATTCACTAGAATTGTTTTTAGGATACTTTTTCACTGATTGGCCTTTTTCACTAAGATCACACTCACTCACACTCACACTTTTCACTTTAGCTAAAGATTGCCTTTTTTCCCTAACTTCACAACACTCACTTATCACACTTTCTCCGCGATGTGTCGAGGAAGTCGCCTCCGCAGGCGGTGCCCCCGAAGGTCTCGAAGTCTCCCGACGCTGAGCCCGGCGCCGCCGTCGCCAGTAGAACGTTACAGCAGCAAGCAAAAGGCCTATGATGAGGACGTAGATGACGGCGTAGTGGTGCACGTCATGATAGGATACCTTGTCGCTCAAAGGTTCACTCTGCTTTAGAGTATCAATACTTTTCTTAACAGAGTCAAACTGTCTCAGAATTTCAGAGTTATTGTTGGGATCAATCTCAGCGGGAAATTCAGTTAGGGAAATATTTAAGATGTGATTAATAGAAGGTATTTCTGGCGCATCTATCCTTGCACCAGTCTTGATAGTACTAGACAACATTTTTGTGGGGTTAATGACAAAGTCTTCTGTTTTTACCATGCAGTCTTCACCCACATTCAACAGACCTGCATTTGTAAGTTTTGTCGCTGAGCTTTGGCCTTCACAAAGAAACTTAAGTTGACATTCGTTGCAGCAAAAATAAAAGTACTTGTTGACGAAGCTTAATTCCTTCCACACACTTTTACAAGGAGTTTTTAGGGTTCTACATGTTCTTGTATTAGGGATTGTCTCGCAGAGGTTGTGGTCATCTTTCAAGTGGTAAATAGGATTTCTGATATGACATAATATCATTTTAGGGTTTCGTCGTATGCAAGATTGAATATCGGCCTCGGAGATAGTTACATACGAATCTTTCCTGATGTTAATTGCAGCGAACTGAGATATGATTTCCACGCTTATCATGTCATTGTTTTGAGATCTTGGGACTGGGATGAGATTAAAAAGTTCATAGACGTCTCTTTCTATTAATGGTATTCGAACTTCTATGATAAGGTATTTAGAATTGTACTTAGCTCTCACCTGTAATAAATTATAGAGATCTTTGAGGTGGAGATTATCGACAGGGATCGCCAAATCTTTAGGAATTTGTGCGGAAATAGAGCTAAGTTCGCTTCGAAGCTGTGATGGTGAGATCAAATGGAAGTCCAGTTTCCCATTATAAATATTAGTCACTGTGTCCAAAATCGAGTCCTGTATTCTTCTAAGGCTATACATAAGATTGGTAGCCGTTATTGAGGATGTTAAAAAGTCTGTAACAAAACTCATGTTTTGAACATAGTGCTGGATGTTTCGGTAAGCTGCCTTAATGTCGTTCATCTTCTGGTTGATAGATTTATGATGCCTGCTTATAGTGCTTTCCATTCTTTTTATAAGATTAAATTCAGCTTCCACTACTGAAGTTTGATTTTTCCAAAGGTTAAACAAATGCTTGTCATTTGCTCTCAGAAGATCGATGTCCTTTTCATATTTGTCGGCAAATCGTTGGTCAAGTACACCGAACAAACTATTTGCAACGTAGCCTACTCCGTCTATTAAGCCTCGGCGCCGGCGCTTCCGAGCTTCTCCAGTTACAAATGATTCATTCATCATAATAATATTATTATAATGTTTTATTTCTTCGAACTCGTGCCCGAGTTGTAATGTGATATCGTCGCAAGGTGTTCGATGATTTATTTCTAAACAAATCGTTTCGAGGTAATTAATATACTTTTCGAGTGCCGACATGCCTTCTTTATAGGGATGAGTATCATAGTAGACAATTAATCGCCAGTCATCTCGAATAATATGCATGTTTGAGATTTTGTCGAAATAAACACTATTGTTGACTGGAGTAAAGTTGTAGGATGCTTGAGATGAGGATATTAAAGATAGTAAAAATAGCGTAAGAGATAAGGCTATTTTTGAGAACGAGATACGGTTAGGCTTCCTTTTCCTTGGAATTTTGTTGTTTACTTCCTTGTCCGCGGGAGGGTTGGCGGTTTCATTTACAGGCAATAACGCAAGCTTCACAATGGGCCGTTTTAATAAACCGTTTTTAGTTTTTAAGGTGACAACTCTGACAAGGCCGTCGGTTCCAGGGTGCAGCTCCACCACTCGACCTAGAGCCCATTTTCCAGGAGGGAGATTTTCATCTTTTATGATGACAATATCGTTGAGATTGAGATCCTTTTGAGGTATTTTCCATTTAGCTCTTGTAGATAGCTGCGTGAGGTATTCATTTTTCCACTGAGTCCAAATATCATTGTAAATTTTTTGTACTAAGTACCACCGGGTTCTAAGATCGCTTTCTGTGTCGTATATCGTCAAGTTGGGCCCGCTTGCCAAAAAGTGAGCCGGGGTTAAAAAGTTTATATCCTCGGGATCTTCTGATAAGGGGCAAAGTGGTCGGGAGTTCAAACAGGCCTCGAGTTGGGATAATAAAGTATTGTATTCTTCATAGGTCAGTTTTTGCTCTCCGACGACCCTCCTAAGATGATGTTTTAAACTCTTTACAGCAGCTTCCCAAAGCCCGCCAGCAGATGGCCAGGACGGCGCGTTGAAATGCCACTCGATGTTCATTTCAGAGATGGCGGCGAGGTTTTCTTGGCTCGATAAGGTTCCAGAGATCTCGGAGTACTCTTCTCTTAGGATTTTGTTAGCTCCGATAAAGTTTGTTCCCTGATCGCTGTAGATATGACCAGGAACTCCTCTTCTAGCCGACATACGCCTGAGCGCCGCAATAAATGCTGACGCAGTGAGATCCGACACGAGTTCCAAGTGTACGGCCTTTGTAACCATACACACAAATACTGCGACATATCCTTTTGTCGTTTTGATTCCACGACCCTTACTTGCTTTGACGAAAATATGTCCAGTATAGTCTATCCCGGTGTGGTAAAAAGGTCGACTGGGATTTAATCGGGATGGAGGTAAGTCTCCCATAAGTTGATTTTTCAATATGGGTTCGTTTTTACGACACTTGACGCACATTCTTAAGCGCTTCTTGGTAGCTCTGTTGCCGCCAAGGATCCAATATTTTTGCCTAATAAATCCTGACGTCATCTTCACTCCACCGTGAAATACGAGTTTGTGAGATTCGTCGATAATGAGATCTGCTAATTTTGAGATATTCGGGATAATGATCGGATGCTTCATTTCAGGATTTATATGCGAATGCTTCAGTCGTCCACCGACACGGAGTATTCCGTAGGCGTCTAAGATAGGATTGAGATTTAGGATTTGGCTTTTATTGTTTAGGGATTCGCCGTTTTGAAGTTGTAGGATTTCCTTAGAAAAGTATTCCTGTTGTACGTGTTTAATCAACATATTAGTAGCGCGTTTGAGATCTTGCAAGGTAAGATAATTCACAGGTTTGTTTCCATGTAAATAAATATCGATAAACTTGTTGATGTAGGCTAAGTCTCGTATTACCTTTCTAAGTGTACTATATTTATTTAATAATTGTTTTATTATTGAGGTATCGAAGTTTGTAGTGGCAGTATTTACTAACTTATTTTTTCTGAGATCTTCCGTCGTGTCATAGGATACATCGACGGGACAATTTTCGGGTTTGAAGGTAGGCAGCCAGCAGGGTCCTTGCCACCAGAGAGAATGCTCAGCAAGTTGAGATGCGCTTAAACTACGACTTGCGCAGTCAGCGGGATTATCTTTAGATTTGACGTATCGCCAGTTATCCTTAGGCATTACGTCACATATTTGCCTTACTCTTGTCGCTACAAAGGGTTTCCATTTCTCGGGTTCTCCTTTTAGCCATCCAAGCACTGCCATAGAGTCCACCCAGCCATATAGTCGTACTTCATAGCTTGATAAAGAAGATAGGATTTTAGTCATAAGTCTAGTTAGTAATAGAGCTCCGCATAGTTCTAAACGTGGGATTGATTGAGATTTTTTCAGAGGTACAACTCTCGATTTTCCTGCAACGAGGGATATTTGCGCTGTATTGTTTTTTAGGATCTTACAATACACCACGCATGCGTAAGCTTTTGTGCTTGCGTCGCAGAAACCGTGGAGTTCAATAACATCCTTGTCCTGAGATTTAATCCAACGAGGTATTTTAAATTGAGATATATTTGGTAAATCGGCCTTTATGTTGTTCCATACATGGGCAATATCCTGTGGAACATCTTGATCCCAAGTCAGCTCGGTTTTCCATGTTTCTTGGAATAGGATCTTGAGCTTAATTGTAACCGGGGATAGCCAGCCTAAGGGATCAAAGATTTTTGAGATTTCGGACAGGAGTTGACGTTTAGTTGGAGTGCCTTCGGTTGCTATCTCTATAGGATGAAAGATGAATACGTCGTCTTTAGGGTTCCACCGAAGACCCAAAGCTTTTGCAGATTCTGGCTGCTTGAAATAAAATTCTTCTTTTTGAAGGTCAGCGGGGATATCTGACAGTTCAAGCAAGTTTGAACGCCATTTTCTTAAGTTAAAACCACCCGCCTTGAGAAGATGAGTCATTTCTGATTTGAGTTTTCTTGCTGACGCCATGGTATGAGCACCGTACACGAGGTCGTCCATATAGAATGAGTTTTTCAGGATTTCAGGAGCACAGCTGTTAAGATAATTAGGCTTTTCATCATCAGCGAGACGCTTAAGAGTCATCATAGCGAGAAAAGGCGCGGCCTTAGTCCCGTAGGTAACAGTCGCGAGTTGATATTCCCGCAGATGTTTAGATTGTTGATCTCTCCAGATAATTTTTTGGAGATTCTGATGATCAGGATGCAGCCAGATATTGCGAAACATTTTCTCAATATCGCTTGTGAAGGCATATCTAAATTGCCGCCATTTCAGAATAAGGCTAAGAAGATCCTGTTGAAGATTCGGTCCTCTATACATGAGATCATTGAGGCTGTGTCCAGATGTTGTGGCTGCAGAAGCATTAAAAACGACTCTAAGTTTTGTGCTCAGTGATTCATCACGAAGTACACAATGGTGAGACAGGTGACAGCCTGGGATTACGTCAGCGCTACCCACGACGGGTGTCATATGTCCGAGCTCAATGTACTCAGACATAAACAATTTATAGTCGCGTGCCAGGTCCGGTTTCTTAATTAATTTCTTTTCAATTTGAAAGAATTGAGCTATTGCTTTTGTTTTTGATTCACCTAAATTTTCCTCGAAATTTTCTTTTAAAGGTAATTTTACGACGTAGCTACCATCCTCGCGTCTTGAGGTTGAAGATTGGAAAAGCATCGAATTTTTGGTCTTCTTCGGATATCGGTAAAGGGTCTTGAATATCCTCGATTTCCCAAAACTGCTGAATATCTGAGATATTATTTAGGATGACGTTGCATTGATAAGTTTTGCAGCTACCACTTAGGATCCATCCCAGCTGAGTTTGCTGAGCGATTGGTAACGTACCTTGAGATCGACAGATGCCATCTAAAAGGATAAGCGAGTAAACATCAGCGCCAAATAGGATATCGACCGGTCGGCTTTTATAAAATTCAGGATCAGCTAGGGTTATTTGATTGAGGGATGGCCAGTCAGGCTTATTAAATGTATGACTCGGCAAGTTGTTTACTAAGCGTTTCATTATAAACACGTCGGTTTCAAATGTGAAGTCGTTTATAAGTGATACGCACTTAATAGAGATCATGCCTTTACAGTTGTTCTCCTTATTCCCGACTCCAGAGATATACCCGTTGCATTTGCGTCGAGGTAACTTCAACAGCTGAGCAGCCTTTTCAGTGATGATCGAGGTTTGGGATCCTTGATCCAAAAGGACCCTCATTTTATGATAAGATCCATCAGCTGCCTGTGTTTTAATTATTGCTGTCGCGAGTAAAATTTCCGCAGGGTTATTTTGCAGTTCGACTGAAGAATTGATGTTTTGAGCATGCAATTTCGTAACCGTGGCTGTATTTGGCCTCGATCGTGCGTCCGGCATTACATTTGCTGATGCATATGATTCGTGAAGAATGGTATTATGTGCCTTATTGCATTCTCTACATTTTACTTCGGAAAGGCATTTTTTACCTTCGTGGTAATGTAAGCAATTGACACAAAGGTTTAAATTCGCTATAGCATTTTTGCGTTCAGAAGGTTGCATTTTCAATAACTCCGGACAATATTGAATGCGATGATCGGACGAAAAGCAAATTTTACACGTTTTTCGATGGTCATTACCCCTAAATTTGGACTTTGGCGATTGCATATTATGTACTTGATTCGTTGAATAGTTATTATAATTTAGTTTGAATTTAGGATTAAAATATTTAGAAGATTTTTGATCACTTTGATGACCTTTGGATGACGAAGGATATTGTTGTATATGAGATTGAGATAAGGATTTTTGGCTGGAATTTTCCTGTTTTTTCCTTGAGGTTTCTAAAGACATAAACTTATTTTCCAAAAATTGTAGAAATTCTTCCAGCACAGGCAATTCTCTAGGTGATTTTAGGGAATCGATATAATCATCGTTGGTTTCAGGATCCAATTTTTCCGCTAAAATGCACACTAGGAAAGGGTCCCACGTAGAGACGTCGACCCCGAGATTCTTTATTGCATTCACGCTCTCGTAGGTTGTGTCGTGAATGCGCTTGAGATGATAGGCTGATTTTTGCTGACTCACAGGGATATTTAGGATATTCTTGAGATGAGATAAAAATAGACGCCGCTTATTGTCGTAGCGATGCGTAAGGATATTCCAGCACACGGGATAATTACTAGAACTGATTTGGAGATGCTGAATAAGCTTTTCAGGCTCGCCTCTTACTTTGCTCTTCAGAAACTGCATCTTCTGGGCGCAGGAAAGTGAAGGATTATTGTGGATAGTCTCCGTAAAAAGATCCTTGAAGGAGACCCACTCGGTGTAGCTTCCCGCGAAGGTAGAAATTTCCAATTTTGGGGTAGAGGTTTCAATATGTGCCACGGACCACATTTTCTGATTTATATCCCGTTTAAGATTTTTGTAATATTTTTCATAGGATGTAAACTGCTCTTCATATTGGGTATTGGAACCATTGAGCTCATTGTCCAGCTCCCAGTGCAGGGTATCAATGGCTAACCAACGGCTTTTAAGATTATGTAAGATATCTTCAAACTCCCATTTTTCCGAGATAATATTAAGATTAATGGCTTGAGCTTCCCGTGAAAAAGCTCTAAAATTTGTTGCTTGTTTCCTCAGCAAGTCTTCAACTTTGCTCTCGTCGGAGCTGACCTTCTGAGGGAGAATTTGAGACGAAAATCCTGATGCTTGAGGTGTTGATGCCGTAGGTTGAAACGTAGGAGGTTTCAACACAGGGGTTTGAGGCCTATCAATTTTAGGATTATAGTTTTGAAGAGCAGCTTTTATATTATTATATTTAATTTTAAGTTGCTCGTACTGGTTAGTTGTGAAATACGCATGAGATTGATCACCAAAAGACAATAAACTCATATGATTGTTATGGAGCTCTGTAAAGTACTGTTCTAAGTTATCTAACCGCCGACGGAGATAGTCGGAGGTTTTCCTATCTGCTCCATCTTTTTTAAAGTTGGAGTAGAGTGCGTCTACCGCATCGATGATTTGCTGCTGCGTAGCTAAAATGTCTTCCTTTTGCGCCATAGTTAGATAATAAAATAAGACCTTACTTGTAGATTCAGCAAACCGCGAGGTTGTATGTTGCGCCTTCTGCGGCACAGAGGTTACAGGATATCCGATGAGCTGACGAAGCGCGCTGAGGATCCGGGAAGCACCGGATCACGAGATGAGATGAGGTGATGGCGCCGTCAGGACACCGGGGTAGCACAGGATTACGAGATAGACTGTTCTCCAAAGGTTCTGAGTTCGTACGCGAAACCACGAAGTGCACACACAGGATTTTGTTTGTCAGGATTTAGGATAGGTACACTCGCGTAGGGTCCCGCTAATACGTTTTTTAGCTCGAAGGACCAATGTAACGAAGGAAAAATCTAACAGAACCAGAATCGTTACCTCACCCGAGTCTTGTCCGAAAAGAATGTTATCTACGACGTCAGTTAACGCAGTGGTTGTACTGTGTTGTCTTCGAAAACCGGACTGCACAGAAGGCAGTATGTTGTTTTGTTCGAGATAAAACGTAACTCTTTCACGTAAAACTACTGAACTAAATTCGATGAAATTCGGTATGGTAGTAGTTTAGGCTCTACTCGTAGATTAAAACATAATTTACTTTTTATCCTGAAAAAGTACAGTGTTCCCGAGGGATACTGTATTTAAGCGGGCAAAGCCTCGGGCAACCGCTAGTGAAATATAAAGACTGATATAGTTTCTAAATATTTAACACATACTTACTGTGTGCTAGGTGCGAGTTTGTGTCACTACTGACTACTGTTTAATTATTTACTAGATGTTTCCATGAAGAACTGCGGGTCTAAAAAGGCCACTTGCGCAATATCATCGCAATATTGCTATTTGACACTAAAGCAATTCTGCTTGTAAATCTGTCAAATGAATGCATTTCAGCCAATTTCTGCATATGAATTGTATCCAAATCTTAATATGAATTGCAATTCAAGTGGCCATTTTACGATCGCTGTCATCTTTGATACAGTAATTCATAACAAGAATTGAAAATGAATTGCCAAAACGGCCTTTTTAGACCTGCTGGCCATGAAGAAGTTAACTACCTTCCTTCAAATTACAATTTGTATGAAAACGAAACAATGCCCCTAGTGGCAAACAATGGTAACTAATTCGATATCATGACACATTGTAGAAACTTCTTGCATGAAAAGTAACCTATGTCCTTCCCCGTGGTCTATTCTATATCTGTGTGATATTTCATCAAAATCGGTCCAGTAGATTCGGAGCCTATTAAACATACACAGTATCAAATCTTTCCTCTTTATAATAAAGATGATGATGATGATGTTTACTTTGGAAACTTCTGCAGACGTTTACATTTCTTTTGTATAGTAAACTTATTTATAATTACAAATGTTATATTTTAATTAAATTACTTACTGAAATCCTTCATTGCAAATTTTACACCTCTTTGTTACTCCGTTGTGATAATCATCGTGTATCATCACAGTAGATCTGTTCAATATTAAAAGAGGTAATATAAATATTAAATAATCATTATGACTTTTGTTCTCTTTTGTTCCATTAAATAATTTTAAAAATATCTTCAAAGATATTACTTAATTTAATTTGTTTAAAAAAACTGGTAAGATTACACAATTTTAACAGTAAGTTAAAACGGACATAGCATGTTTTATGGTTTAAGAAGTAGAATAAGGCTGACCACACATTAGGCGCGCGTGTTCCTCGAGAGTGTGAGTGGCGCAAGCAGCACCCGCATCGCTAACACGACCGAGGAACGCGCACGCCTAATGTGGGGGAGGCCTAAAAAGTCTGCATTAGCTGCAAAAAAAAATCTTACTCTAGCGGAGAGACCAGGCTGCACCTCTGACATTCAAACTTGTTGTAATGGCTTTTCATATGCTTAGTGATTTGATAATTATGTTTATAACGTTTCTTGCAAATGCGACACTCAACCGGATTATTTAACTAAAAAACAAGACAATACCTATTACACTATGATAATGTTTAGAGATGTTTGATATATATGTATAAAATATAATTATATTATATTGTTTTTTTAATTTATTTAAAACTGTCGGTATTTATTTTCCGACAGCCTTGTTACTTTCTTATTAATATATTATATATTATGTTATCTGTGGTTGTAAAAAATATATCTATAAATAATTATTTTCAATATTTTCATAGGTCTATTGCTGAAAACTATCCAGTAAAACTGCATAAAATTCCATTGCATAGAAGAAAGCTTTATGTATTCAAAGTAGCCCTGGATGCTAAAATTGTGTTTTCAGATTTTTCTTTACCTCTTTCGTATTTTAAAGATAACAAATAATACTATGTGTTCATGTCAATTTCAATTTGTACAGAAATATTATTTATAGGAAATAAGATCAGTTACATCATACCTCAGTATGCCACTTTTGTCTGTGCCTGGTAAAAATTTCATTGTTAGAAAAAAACAAAAAACAATCGGTGCATTTGTATTCTGCAGTAATATACTTTTCATCCTGCGATTTAGCTCGGAAATTCTGCAAATGAATGTAATATTGATTATATTATGTTAATATAAAATTTCCCTTGCTGTACAGTTTGTAATTTGTATCACAGATGGCTACAGATACTATATTATATTTTCATATTACGAGTATAGTACATTTTATATGCAAGGGTCTTAAGATAAAATATTATAGTATCTTGCCGTCTGTGACGCCCTTAAGTGTCTAAGGTGCGCGTTTCTCGGGCTTTTGAGCGATGAGATGTGAGCATCGCCATTTTCCGACGTCTGCAAGGGTCTTAAGATAAAATATTATAGTATCTTGCCGTCTGTGACGCCCTTAAGTGTCTAAGGTGCGCGTTTCTCAGGCTTTTGAGCGATGCGATGTGAGCATCGCCATTTTCCGACGTCTGGCGTTCGTGCAGCGTGCACGCGGCGAGCGCGCAGCGACTGACGACCGAACAGTAGCGGGCGACGGGACGAGTGGGCGGAGGGGTAAAAACGCGACACGAGCGCGTGCGCGTCGCGTCCACGCTGCACAAACGCCACATGTCGTCAAATCGCGATGCTCGAACGCCCGAGAAACGCGCAGCCAAATGTAGGGTCAGCCTAAAAGTCAATTCACACTAAAACGAAACGATACGCGACATGGCGCTGCATTTTTAACATAGCTATTCATAATTGAACTTTATTTATTACACAAAATTTGTTTATTTATTTTATTTATAGCAGCGTCTACAACGCATAATATTCTGTATCTTTAGTTCAGCTGCAAAACAACTAACCTGCAACATTTCTTCCTCAGACATAGTGGTCTTTTTCCAATTACCGCTATTCATTAGCTGTAGAAATTTCCAAGCGATTTTTTTTCTTTTTTTCGATTTTGTAACACTATTACATATTGGTTGCTTAAGTCGTCTAGCTTTTAACTTTTTTACAGTCACATCTTTATTCTTATCCACTACAATAAATACATCTGTTGGATTTCTTGAAGCTGTTGATTTATTATTTGAGTCTTCTGTACAAATATCATGATCATCATGGACATCATTATCATGGGTATCATTATCATGGCTATCATTATCATGGCTATCATTATCATGGCTATCATGATCACGGGTATCATGATCATAGGTATCATGATCATGGATGATATTATTATCATGGGTATCAGTACCATTGTAATCCATAGTATTTTCTTCTTCAGGAGGTAAGGAAAGTTCAGTCTTTTCAGTTTTTATAGTATCTATTTTACAAATGGCTCTTTCTTGATCAACTGAAACATATTCTATTTCCAACTCTTTTTTTATAGCATTTTCTTTTACTACAGCTTCTTCATGGTGAATTACCTTTTTATCTCTTTTGCCATTTTTTTGTACAACGTTTTTGTCAACCATAGTAAAAATTGTACCAACTTTAGCATGTTGAATCATATCTAATGAAGATATAAGTTTAAATTCTTTTCTGTCCACGGCATAAATAGATTCATATGTGATCTGTAATAAAAAAAATATTCTAAGTCTTATCCATGGACCATTGAGTAGTTTGCAATAAAGAAATTTGAATTTTGAATTTATCCTTTTGATGCTACTATTAATCCATACTAATATTATAAGGCTGAAGAATTTGTTTGTTTGAACGCGCTAATTTCAGGAACTACTGGTTGGAATTGAAAAATTATTTTTATGTTGTATAGTCCATTTATCGAGGAAATAATAACGATAAAAAATAAATGTATATATACATACATATACCTACTATTATATATAATATTATAATATACATACATACTAAAATTTATTAATGAATATCATACACCTATGTCCTATACCTATTAATAAAAACACACACCGGCATATTTAGCGGAACATGAAATAAAGGTTTGATATCAGTATCATATATAAAGGTTGCTGGCTGGTTTATACGTCATTTAATTTAAAAAGAAATATTTACAAATTAAGAAAACAACTGAACATCACATTTTATGCAATTATTTTAATTTTATTCAAATACACCTTATCTGGAGCGAACTTCGAGTATTTCTTCCTTCTGAGTTTGATTTAAAATTTCATTGAAATACTTACTGCTTTTTTGTTAGTTTTTTTTTTAATCGCGTATCTTTTTACAGTTGAGGACTGAATTATGCCTGACTTAGCCCCAACGGAGATGTCAGGGCACTCGAAATGCGAAGAAATGGTCAAACCTACAGAGTGATATCCAGAGATCTTCGTCGACCAGTTTCAACGATCCATCGCAGTATCTAACGGTTCAGGGAGACCGGTACTTATGTGAGAAGAGCAGGGCAAGGCAGAAAAAGACGCTCTTCGAGTAGGGATGATCGTTTTTATTCGGCTTCGTGTACGTAGCAACCCCGTTTGACGGCCGTCCAAGCCCGATATGAGTTAGAAGCAGTGCGGGGTGTAACCTTAAGTGAGCGTACGGTACGAAGAAGGTTCGAAAAAGCTGGTTTGGGTTCATTTGTGCCCGCCAAGGCTCCAAGGCTCGAGGTAAATCATCGTAGAAATAGGTTAACTTTTGCTCAGGAACATCGACTTTTGAACGCGGACCAATGGAGTAAGGTATTGTTTAGTGATAAGTGCAGAATTGTCTTAAATCAAATTGACAGCAGGCAAAGAATATTCAGACGCAAAGGAGAATGATACATTCAGACAAATTTTGAAACTACAGTTGCATACGGTGGTGGACCAATAATGGTTTGGGCGGGCATTTGTTTGGGAGCTCGCACTGACTTGGTAGTGATTGAAAGAGGGAGTCTGACTGCAGACCGCTATATCAGAGAAGTTTTACAAGAAAATGTCGTACCGTTTGCCCCATATATCGGTGATGATTTTGTTTTTATGCAGGATAATGCTCGGCCGCATACCGCTCCGGTAACTCAACTTATCATAATGATATGAATATGACTGTTATGGAGTGGCCGGCGAGATCACCGGATATGAACGAACGATAGAGCACGTTTGGGACTTGCTGAAAAGAAAAGTCCAGAATTCCAGCTCCTGCCAACGTGGGTGAACTGCGAATCGTCGTAGTTGAGGAATGGCGGAGACTATTCCAGGAGACCATCGATATCATCATTCTCAGTATGCCTAGACGGGTAGAATCTTTAATATGAGCACGTGAAGGAAATACGCGATATTAATCACCATTTTTCTAATTTAATTAATTGTTATTTTAATATTAATTTTCACTTTTCCCGGTTACATGAAAAGTTCAAAAATGTACCATTTTTCACAAATAGCCTTTACTCGCAAAATCTGTTCTTAATGTGTTATGTGATCTCATTTTAAGTAAAACAAATGAAACTTTAAATTACAAAAGAAGTGTAGTAAGTAGATTTTAAAATAAAACCATATTTTTTAAATTATGGACCTTTTTTTGTGTTCCGCTAAATATGCCGGTGTGTTTAGTATCAAATAAAAATAAATAAGTGCACAAACTGAATATTATATAAGGGGCCGTGCATTAATCACGTGATGTTTTTAACAACTTTTTAGACCCCTCCCCTCCCCCTGGTGATACGTGGTGAGGTTTTATATAACCCCCCCTCCCCCACCTAAGATCACGTGTATTTTTTTTACATAGTAAGCAGTTCATGTTTGAAGAAAAACTTTAACTTAAAAAACAATTTAATCGAATAATTTAAACAATTAAAAACTATACGAGTCATTTGTCATGTAAGTATTTAAACAACACTACGAATCTACAACCGATAATAATTTCGGTATGCATAGACTAGATTCGAAAATTAATACACGTGATGTCTCCTTATCAGTGACGGATTAAGACTACTTGGTGCCCTAAGCAATCCACGCCTGTGGGCCCCCGTATGTTAACTTGAATCGATCTTTAAAAAGTACCGCCTAAAAACGAATAAAAGAAAATAAAAAATATAAATATCAATAGCCTAAAGCTGAACGTCGCATCAGTACTGAATTTTATAATATATTCTTTAAGCCAAATACGAGCGAGCGAAGCGAGGGAGCAAATTTTTTTTTCCATTTTACAGGTTAAAATCTGTTCAAACGTTAAACTAAAACACTAAATAACGGTGAAATTCAGAAAAACATCGGTACTAAATAATTTTATATATTTTTCATGTGAAACGCAAGCGAGCAAAGCGAGCGAGCAAAATTTTTTCCTATTTAATAGATTCAATCTGTTCCAACTTTATACTAATATTATAAAGCTGAAAAGTTTGTTTGTTTGTTTGAACGCGCTAATCTCAGGAACTACTGGTTCGAATTGAAAAATTATTTTTGTGTTGGATAGTCCATTTATCATTATGCTAAGCTCAATACGAGCAGAGCACCAATCAAGAATGTTTCAAAATCGGGGGTATTTTTTTCCTTTTGAGAGCTTTCGCTGCGTACGCTGCGGAAACGGTTAAAGTTTCGCTAAAATTATGTATTATAGAATTGTTCCCCTTTAAAAGTTATAAAGAAAAGTCCGCGACTGTATATGTCTATCTTTTAAGGTTGGCTCACAATAACCTTTTTATGCTAACCAAATTTGTTCTAAAATTGAGCATTATATGTGAGGGTGTTTTCATAAAGATGATATTTATCCTTATCCAAATAAATACGTTATTCATTACAAGCATTTAATTTAGAAGAAATTTGCCGTTTACATCATTTGATTTCAATGAGTATTTTAGAAGATATGGCAGTAATAAAATAATCAGCGCGCAAAAATGATGTGCAGCTCGCTGCGGGCAGTCGTGAGGTGGAAGCACTTATCCTTCTACGTAAATGAAGCCGCGGGAAAATTTTAGCGATATCCCAAAGTAAATGTTTCACGCGGACGAAGTCGCGGGCAAAAGCTAGTCCCTAAATAAAATACTGTAAAACTAGGATGATTTTGTAATTTCAATTACAGTAAATTTGCGTAATTTTTGATGTTTCAAAATAGATGACAAAATTAAGTTTGGTTAGTCATAATATAATACTTATTTCACACTTTTTTCGTCGTACATAATTACAAAATTTTGTGATCAGTGACGTGCCCAAAATATTGTGTCAAAATATTGTGCTATAGGTTTGAGGATTCGATGGCACGCGTACCATAGGCTCACGATTCCTGTTTTAGGCTATTAATTTTATTGTTTTTTTTTGTCTAAAGTACAACAGTCTTTCAGCACTAGCGGGCAGCGAATAGGCAAGTGGGAGCGGGGTTATGACTCTATTATTTTTTTTGTGCTTCTTCTGGTGCCCCCCCAGACGTGATGCCCTAGGCAATTGCTTAATTTGATTAAGGGTTAATCCGTCATTGCTCCTTATACCCCCTTCTCCCCCTTGGTGATACTTGGTGATTTTTTTTCGGACCCCCCCTCCCCCTTTAGGCATCACGTGATTAATGGACGATCCCTAATCAATATAGTTTTATAAATAATTATAAATAACTGATAGATACGTCTATCAATAAGACTTGTTACTTTAAGTACTTGTTTGTAAGGTCAACAAAAATGTACCTTAACTGCATTTTTGAAAATATTTATGTTTTTATAACGTCTAATTTCAATTGGTTAACCATTCCACAGACTGGTCGCTCGAGTTGTAAACGAAGAATCAAAGGATTTGGTGTGCCGCGTAGGGACTTTTAGCGATATATTAGAGTACCGAAATGATTTAACGCTATCGTCCAAAAATACAAACTTCTCTTTTAAATAGAGTGGTGTCTTGGAATCGTAAAAAAATACTGTATAAATGCGATAGTATATGTGCATTCCGCCGAAGACGAATAGGGAGCCACTTGAGTTTAGCACGAAATTCGGATACGTGGTCATATTTTCATAAGTTGAAAATAAACCTTATACAAAGATTTTGGAGACGCTCAAGTTTATTAAGCTGCTCTTCTATGATGTTGGTGAAGCATACGTCAGCGTTATCGAGAATAGGCAGGATAAGAGACTCAGCAAGAAGAACTTTAGTGGGAATCGGAAGAAAATACTGCATACGCCTCAACGCACTCCACGTACTAAAAACTCTCCTGCTGATCTCATCTATGTGCTTGGGCCAGATCAATGTCGAATCAAGGTGAATCCCAAGATTTTTAATATTCTGAGTGAATGGTATAGTATTTCCTTCAACTACATCTGAGAAAAGATCTTGAACTCGAACCCTATTCAGTAATCCAAGACTAGGTACCTATGATAATGACTTGTGACTTTGAAGAGTTCTTTGAAGAGTTGATAGCTAATCCATGAGATTTACTCCAAGCACAGATGATCTCCAGACCCGAATTCATACGTGAAATAACTGAAGGTAAGTTGTCAACTGATGCATGGAGATAAATCTGTTGATCATCAGCATACATATGAGAGCAGGAGGACATGTTTTCAGTAATAGAATTAATAAATATACTAAATAACGATGGCGACAAAACCCCGCCCTGAGGAACTCCAGCTGTGATCGTAGACCACTCAGATGTGGCACCCTCCACTGATATACGTTGTAGACGATTACACAAGTACCCACGAACCCATTGAATCACAGTAAAAGCTAATAGTAAAATATAACAGTTGCAGGAGATAACCGTGGTCATAGTAGTATCGTAGAATATCAAGTGAAGATTTGATTCGATCCTGGGTCCGAAGGGATCACCAGGGAAGCACCGAGAATCCGGTGCATAGTGTTCACTGTGCGAAAAATGTTTGGAGTGATGAAGCCCATTCCCATTTATATGGAAGTGTAAACAAGCAGAATTCTCGTTATTGGTAAAACATCAACAGCCACTTAAAAGTCCCATAGTTTGGTGTGCATTTTCAACCAGCACAATAATTGGATTGGATTGGTTTTTAGAGTTCCATAATACTTGAGGAACCCTTATAGTTTCGCTCTGTCCGTTTGTCTGCGGTAATTAATAATATACATAGATCAAATTTGGTATAGTCACAGTTTTTGTATAGAATATATATAGATCTCAGATTTTACATCATAAAATAATAAAAAAAATATATTGTAGGGGTGGCTCTTCATAATTTTTTTTTTTTTTTTTTTTTTTTTTTTTTTTTTTTTTTTTTTAATCACACCACGTCAATCTGGCCCCGTGCTAAGTATCCGAAGAACTTGTGTTACAGGTACCAGACAACGGAAATATATTTAATACTTTTATACTATACATATATTTATGATTTTTATTATATAATACACATATTTAATACACATCCATGACCCAGGAACATAGAAAACTTTTTGTTCCCTGGCGGGATTCGAACCCGCGACCTCCGGCTTTAGCGCCAACGCGCTAACCACTGAGCCACGGAGGTCGTCGTACATGTGATGTATGAAAAAATCATTTTTTTCTTTCTACCCCATTGCGTGGGGTATCGTTGAATAGGTCTTTTAAAATAAAGGCAAGGTTTAATACATAACTTTTTTATAAAGGCAACCATTTTCGAGTAATCGGCATTCGGCCTCCTGATTTATTACTTGGTCCCCCCTGGCATTTCTAAACTATAAGACTTAGAAACTTGCAATTTTCTATGCTGATAGATCATGCTAAAAACTCTTAAGGAAAATTATTTTGAACCAAATTGGATAGTAACTTTTGAAGTAATTTGAAAAAAAAAACCATATTACGCATTTATAGTTACGGAACCCTCCTTAGACATATCCTGACATGCTCTTGGTTAGGTTGTTTTTAATTATCGGTGATTGCTCAGTGATTATTTTTTCCAATATTGAGAGAACATCCTGTCTTGACGCCACTCCTCACACAGCTAAAAATTACCATATGAATATTCATATGGTAATAGCAATCACCGATAATTAAAAACAACTTAACCAAGAGCATTTCAGAACATGTCTAAGGAGGGTTCCGTAACTATAAATGCGTAATCCCACCAAAAACATTCTGTAAAAAACTAGCCAAGTCTCGATAGAGCTGCTTGTTTATCTCTAAAAAGTAGTGAAATCTAGACAAAGTCGTGCCAAGTCTAAGGTTCCTTACTGCGATTTCTTTATTATTATAGTTAATGTTGTGTGACTTGGCCGTTGAAGGGTACACAATGGTACAAAAGGGGCTACATGAGTCATGACACCATTGCTCCAATACATGTGTTCTACAATCAACAACAACCTAAAATGAGACACTACTCACTAGCTTCCAATTACCAATACCAGTATGGGCTATTATCTCGCTTAACAAACATAGGTAGTTACAACAGATATACATTACGTGTAAACAAAATTGACTTGTACCCACTTGTAACGTATAAAGAATGTTCAACGGCCAAGTCACACAACATTAACTATAATAATAAAGAAATCGCAGTAAGGAACCTTAGACTTGGCACGACTTTGTCTAGATTTCACTACTTTTTAGAGATAAACAAGCAGCTCTATCGAGACTTGGCTAGTTTTTTACAGAATGTTTTTGGTGGGATTTCACTTCTTTTTGTAGAAACGTGGGCATATTGATTTATTTTACTAGATTTCAGTGTAATTTGTTTATTTAATTTGTGTAATGATCGAGTACAATAAAGTTAATCGTTCGACTATTTCTTCTTGTAAACTTGTAAATATAAGTATAAAAGCCAGTCTAGTCTTATCCAGAGTTTTCCTTTAATTTTATTTATATGCGTATCAAAAGCAGAAAGGGAGGCATTCGCCCAGCAGTGGAATGCTACGGACTAGATTAAATTAGAAGATGTGTCCCACTTCGCTAGGTTTTTGAAATGACAGTCGATTTTTTTATGTACCAATAGTAGAAGGGGGGCATTACCATATCTGTAATCAGCTGAAACCAGCTGAGGATTCTTTATCAGATACTTCAGACCTTCGATTTTTGACATCAAATGAAGCGGCCCACCACCATGTTGAATATTTTTTGTAAAGGCGGTATGTCGATCTCTAATAGTTTGGTTGGGCTCTTGTGTTTTCTAATCAGGGTCACCAGGTACTCCAGATGTTCGATTATCCTAGTTTTTATAGTTTTCCCTTTATGTGGCCATTAAACCCTAACTCTGTACCAAATTTCAGCTCTCTGAGTTCATGAGAAGTACTAGTTCTATTCTGATGATCATGAGTGAGTGACTGAGTGAGTGAGTGTCATAAATTCAAAACTTTGCTTTCGCTTAACTTCGGAACTAAATGACCTACAGACTTAAAATTTTGGATTTTAAGTATGTGATTATAGCTTACTAGATGACGAAAATTTCTGCGTTCTGGTCTTATCCAGAGCTCCTCAAATAGGGGCCTGAAATGCGGCGAAATGGTTCCGGTAAATAATGGTACGGCAGTGTTTGCTTCGCGCTCGACTTAGCGGGGGCACTGCTGTGCCCCCAGATCAACGTTCTGGTCTTATCCAGAGGTTCTCAAATAGGGGCCTGAAATGCGGCGAAATGGTTCCGGTAAATAATGGTACGACAGTGTTTGCTTCGCGCTTGGCTTGGCGGGGGCACTGCAGTGCCCCCAGATCGACGTTCTGGTCTTATCCAGAGGTTCTCAAATAGGGGCCTGAAAATGCGGCGAAATGGTTCCAGTAAAGAATGGTTCGGCAGTGTTTGCTTCGCGCTCGACTTGGCGGGGGCACTGCCGTGCCCCCAGATCGACGTTCTGGTCTTATCCAGAGGTTCTCAAATAGGGGCCTGAAAATGCGGCGAAATGGTTCCAGTAAAGAATGGTACGGCAGTGTTTGCTTCGCGCTCGACTTGGCGGGGGCACTGCCGTGCCCCCAGATCGATTATCCTAGTTTTTATAGTTTTCCCTTTATGTGGCCATTAAACCCTAACTCTGTACCAAATTTCAGCTCTCTGAGTTTATGGGAAGTACTAGTTCTATTTTGATGATCATGAGTGAGTGTATAAGTGAGTGAGTGAGTGTCATAAATGCGAAACTTTGCTTTCGCTTAACTTCGGAACTAAATGACCTACAGACTTGAAATTTTGGATTTTAAGTATGTGATTTTAGCTTACTGGATGACGAAAATTTCTGCGTTCTGGTCTTATCCAGAGGTGCTCAAATAGGGGCCTGAAAATGCGGCGAAATGGTTCCAGTAAAGGATGGTACGGCAGTGTTTGCTTCGCGCTCGACTTGGCGGGGGCACTGCCGTGCCCCCAGATATGTTTTTTTTTTAATTACTTCAAAAGTTACTATCCGATTTGGTTCAAAATAATTTTCCTTAAGATATTTTAGCATGATCTATCAGCATAGAAAATTGCAAGTTGGTGCTTCTTCCAGTTAAGATTAAAATATATTATAGTATCTTCCCTGTCTGTGACACTATTAATAGGTGTAGGTAGGTTACTTATAAGTTATAACATAATATGTTATAGGTTCTTCAATAACACCGAACCTATAAGTGTTAAGTATGACAGCTAGATAAGTACAGTTGAAATTAACTTACTTGGCCCTCCCTCTCCATATCCATAAGAATTTTCTGTCCCATATTACATTTTTCTTTAAAATTGTAGAATTTGTGCAGGAGTGTAGCGCACTCATAGCAAAAATATTGGGGAAGTCTGTCAGTGTCATCCACCTGAAATTAATGTAGACAAAACTTAAAGCTGTAATATTTGTATATGTTGCCATTACCAAGACGAATGATAACTAGATATTATTAAATAACTCAACTTAAGGTGAGGTAATAGCACACTTTCCGTCACCTAGTCTACCTAGTCAGAGTTCGATTACGAAGTGGAAAAAAATATGGGATAAAGTACACAAACCTTGACACATCATGTACCGTACACATTTTGAAAAATATTAAAATACTTAATAAAATATTAAAAATAAAAAAAATCATAAAATCCCCTCTTAAAAATCACACAATCTCCTAAAACGTAAAGTTTTGTGCAGTACCATACATTTTTTTTTTTGTTAAATAATAATTAATATATAAGGGTATGGTCGCCAAAAATTGTACTTATAACATTCATGACATCGTAACATACGTTACATACATGACCGAATGTTACGTACATGACCATTATAAAGCTTAGTCCATAATAATATAATCCGTCGTCGCCAAATTTCATTCATATCGGCTTAAGTAGTTTTTGCGCGAAAGAGTAACAAACCCCAAACTCAAGACCCCCTCTACCCCCATCTAGACCCTTTTAACCCCTCTAGCCCCCCTCTAGACCCGCTCTAAACCCCCCTCTAGATCCTCTCATGACTCCCCTCCAGAGCCCCCTCTTGACCCCTTCCTGACTACCCTCTAGACCCCCTCAAGACCGATGGGTCCTGGATGGATGGATGCTCCTGACTCTCCTTTAGATACCCCTCCCCTGACCCCTCTAGATCCCCTCTAACCCTCTCCCCCTCTCTAGCCTATGTAGCCTATGTCTTTTCTGATAGTATGTTCTTACCCTCTTCCAAATTTCATCAAAATCGGTTTTGACGTAGTCCTACATAAACTTTCAACCTTTATTTCAACCACTTCAACGCGAAAAAAGTCGTGATGAAAGGTAGCCTATGTCCTTTCTGAGGGTCTGTTCTAACCCTGTTCCAAATTTCATCAAAACCGGTTATGTGGTTTAGGCGTGAAAGCGTAACAGATAGACATACAGAGTGACTTTCGCATATTTTATAATATTAGTAAGGATTTATCATCACCGATTTTTATTATCATTATTATTTTAAACATCACTTAAACCTTAAAAAAAAAACTACCACCAGGCCCAACACATTGGCCAGGTTCAGTCAAACAAACTACCGGCCGGCGCCGCGCAGTTTAAGTTTGTTCATTATTAACATACAAAAAATAATTCTTATTGAACATTTTAGTAGGTATATAATTATATTTTCAAGTGTAGTCTCCGCCTTAGAACTGGTCATGACTGTAACGTTACACATTTCGTTACACATTGTAACATTCATGACGTAAAAAAGCGTGCGACATAACCTAAAATCCAAATATCACTTCATTCCAATCAACTACAGATTTGGATGTATATTTACCGTATTCAGTAATAATGAATCTTTTAAATCTTGTTAACAAAAAAACATAATAAGCCGTACTTACCTTTGAATCAAACACTCAATAGACACAATTTTTTAGCGACAAATCTTCAAGTGAACACAAATCTTAATTTTACTTACGCAAACAAGTATGGCCGATGTTTCTTTCTGAATGTTAGCATTTCGCTCGACAGATATGCCATATGAAAATAGCAAAAACTGCCAAATTACTCAAAGAACATAAAGAAACAAACGTTATATTCATGACGTTACACACTCATAAAAAAAGTGGACACATTTTTGAAATCGACTGAAATGGTAACTAAAGCGATATTTTTTATAAATTCGTTTAGGAAACGTAGAAAAAGTATCATAAAGCGTAATAACAATTTAAAAATACGAGAAAGAAATTCAGTTTTGGAAATGTTATCAATTTTTCATACAAAAGCAGCAGTTGGACAAATTTTTTTTATATGGGAGTAAAACCAGTACTTATAGAAAAATTATATTTAAAAAATAAATGTTTAGGCATACTGCATTTCGTGGACATTTAATCTACACATAAGAAGCTCGTTATTTAGAACAATGTACAAGAACTCAAATTTATCAAAAAACTATCAAATTATTAAACAAATAAAATTGGGACAAACGAAAAATAATATTTGTACAATTTTTGCCGACCATACCCATAATATTTTAATAAAACATAAACCGAACTATTTTGTGATTTGTCCAATATTTCAAAAGATAAATACCTTGCAAAACCGTCTTCTACATGAATATAAGAAATAATGCAACACAAAAAATCTTATTACAATGTGCATACGAGTAGTGAAAATCATTTTATTTTTGAGCTTAGTCCTTGCTTATGCCTTGCATAAGTTTAAAAGATTTTATTTCAACAAGTTATAAATGTGTTAAAGCTAGTGTAGTTGAATATTGGAGATGTTACTGGTTTTAGGTTTTGGGTCCTGATATTATGCTTATGAGCCTCATAATATTATACTGTGCAATTTGTTTAAAACTGGTTCACAAAAAAAAGTCTTGCAAATAACTTTAATTATTAATTATTATTGCAAATAAAAATACTACTACTTTAATTATTAGATACCTATGGTCTTAAAAATCAAAAATACGTGATATGCCTAGTCCAGACTACTCCCAAAGTAGGCTGAGGTTGACCGAATAAGACAGTGTAGACACACACTTCGCTTCGCTTTTTCATACTTCGGGTTACTTAGCTTAGAACTTCCTCGGCCTGCTTCGCGAGCAGTCTGGACGGGGCATTACTTCTACTGGTTCTGCATTTGAGTTTCTTGCCTTTCTTGAGTTCCTTGCCTTGCCTAGTTTCCTATTCAAAACTATTATTAGCTAACTGATAATATTGATATTCTAGAACAACATAGGTCAAACCTAGACGTTAAGACACTAGTACCCATTTGCACTAAACGTTAGTTAGGCTTGTCCTAGTTAAGATACACTTAAACATAAGAACAGCCTAGCTAAACATTTTGTTTGCACTAACAGATATAACTTATATAGGTCGTAGCTTAGGCATTGCTTAGTTAAGTGAATGATTGAACGAATGTGAAGATTGGTTGTTTATGGTTTTATAAGCCGGCTAAGTAATGTAGTCCATAGAAAATATTTTGGCCTTCTCTTTACATTGATTCTGTCGTGTGTTAAAAAGTGACAAAAGATAAGACCTTGGTTTATTTTGTTTGGTAACGTAAATTCACCAAAAGGCTGTCATTGTCTTGTCATATTTTGTCAAATTCGGTGCGTGTTTCATAGAATAAACCAAAATAAACAGATATATATACGTGTTTACTGTTGACTAAAATTATACATTACGATTGATTTCGTATCGTTAATAATATATCTATTATGGAAAATAAATTAAAAGAAAAAGTAAAAACCGCAAAATTTACGGCGGAGGAAAAAATAAATTTTGTGCGATTGCTGTGCGACGAAGGCCCGTGCATCCTATCGAAAGTAACTTCTCACGATGCCGCGATGCCACGACGAATAAAGAGAAATAATTTTTTTGCACATCCTATACCGCTGAAGAAGTCGATTGCATCGAAATTTTGGAAGGAGTTTGGTCGTGATCTTGTTATTCTAGTTCTCGCGTGTCGTTCATTATGAAAAATGGTGATTGTGATCTGACTAGGTACAAAGAGAATATAATCACTACGTTTTATCTGACTATTTTAAGCTTTGAATTTTTAAAACCACTGTAATAAAAAATCTGCTAAAAAATATACCTCTTTTTATTGTAATACAATATCTAAGGCTAGATCTCTGACAATAGTATATCAATAAAACTATATCAATAGTTACAAATAATCTACAAGACTAGATAAAACTCCCGACTTATGTGTTGCCTACGCTTACGCACTTCCTAATCGGGCTCATAAAGTTAAGAATATCCTAAGTGCACTTAGGAATGGCCTAAGGTTAGTGCAATAGTATTTTTTGCTAGGAGCAGCCTAAACAAGTTAGGAAAGAACTTAGGCGATCCTTAAGTTTAGTGCAAATGGGCATAGGTATGTTAAATCTATAGGTAATTCTCTTTAGAAGGAAAACTAAAGAATAGTTTAAATACTTACTTCATAAGCCAAAACTTCTTCATAGTACAACTGCAAACTATACATATTCATTTTGTACATTTTTGCTTCTGTTCTTAGGCATATCCTACATATTTTTAGTTCAGACATCTCCTCATTTATATACTACTAATTAATTTATAAGAAAAAATAAATCGTCCTCTGTAGGGATGCTCGATGATCATCGATTTTCGATAATCATCGATGTTAGACGATAAAACATCGATGTTTTAACATCGATATTGCATTATTCAAAACATCGTAACATCGATGTCACGGACACACAATATAATCGGAAACCCAGTTGAAAAAACTTGCGATAAATATTTAACCACTATTGTGATATCAACGCCATCGGAGACAGTAACCCACGGGAACCTTATATGTCCCGCGATAAAAAGTAGCTTAAGTCTTTCCCCATGTTCTACTTTATATTTGTGCCAAATTTCATGATGATCGGTTTAGTAATTTTTACATGAAACCGTAAATAAAGTATCCCAATTCCCATGGGAACCGTACATTTCCCCGCAATAAAAAGTAAGTACCTTATTTCCTTTCCCGTGCTCCACTTTATATCTGTGCCAAATTTCATGATAATCGGCTTAGTAGTTTTTACGTCATCTACACTTAATATTATAAAGAGGAAAACTTTGTTTGTATGTTTGTTTGTTTGTTTGTTTGTTTGTAATGAATAGGCTCAAAAAGTACTGGACCGATTTCAAAATTTTTTTCACCATTCGAAAGCTACATTATCCACGAGTAACATAGGCTAAATTTTATTTTGGAATAAAATAGGGTTCCGTAAGATATTTGGGTTTTTCCGACACAAGGTGTAAAAAATCAACCAGAAAAGTTACTTATTTTGCGTACGCTGCCTTAACTATAAAAGATAGAACCATAAAATGTTCTAATTAATTGTAGATCTTATAAATATCTACAAAAAAGTCCGCGACACACTATACCTATCTATGTCGAGTGAGGCACAACAACCATTTTTTTATTTAGAAATCTTAAATTTTTTTGGACTACATTTAAACGCGTTTATTTTACTCATGCTATTAATCCTTATCAAAATAAATTATTTCATCACTAAGTATAGTTTATGTAGATAATATTTGGTCTTTGAATGATTAAAATTCGACGTTTGGTTTTGAAGTTATGGCGAAATTAAAATATTACGATTTCTGCTGCACGGCACGGCCCGTTGCGAAGTGGGCGTCACCAAGGCGTGCGGTGAGAGTTTAGATCTATGACTTCTATGAGTAAATTTTTTGTTTTGTGTTCGTTGTAACTATGATGGATAGATACTTGAATACCTATTTATTTAGTGTTTGTTGTATTGTGAGTCCTGAAGAGTATAGGTATTTCATATGATAAAAGTATACCCACCTACTTATTTCATTGAGTTTTAGTAGTTAGGTACCTATATTAATTACTTTCTGTTTGTTTTGACTAAATTTCGCCCGTTTCGTTAGAGGTTTATCGACATTATGTAGTATTATTATCAGTATTGTACCCGTGCGAAGCCGGGGCGAGTCGCTAGTACTGTAAATAAAGTATCCCACAGGAACCGTACATTTCCCTGCGATAAAAAGTAGCCTATGTCCTTTGTACCTCATTTAAGTCGGTTCAGTAGTTTTGGCGTGTAAGACGGACAAACACACACTTTCCCATTTATAATATTAGTAGTATAGATGTATTGATGACGGACGGCCGTGAAGACGTTTGCAAAAAAACATTGATGTTGCCTCACATCGATGTTTAGAGCTCGATAAACATCGAACATCGATGATAAGCTATCGGTGTCAGTATCGATGCCAACATCGGTGTTTTTGCAACATCGAGCATTCCTAGTCCTCTCCTCTGAAACCATTCTGAACATTGAGGTATATACATGGAGGGGCCCTTACAGTTCTATACATACTAGCGCTGGATAAATATGATGGAAATATGAGACAGACGGTGAAATATCATTTGGTCTCTTTCTATCTAATGCAATAATTTTCATGTTAGAAGAAACAGCAATATCCTGTTGAGTGTCACTTGCCGTGCCACGGCAAGTGACACCTATAGACGCAAGTGTCACTTGCCGTACCACGGCAAGCTCAAGGTCAATCTTCCCGCGTCGTATGATTTAAAGACTATATGGTATAAAGTCTCTGATTTTTTTTATTATTTTGCTATATACAGACATTAAAGAAGGCATTGTAGCTTTTTGTTTTTGCCTGAATACGTTCGAATAAAAAAGAAAAAACTTCAAACTATGAGTAAAGAAATCTAATGACAAATGGCATCAGTTGTCATCTGCATTATTTGATATTTATGATAAAAATTATTTACATATTTCAAATTTTTTTGTATAAATAGTTATTTAAACATATATTTAACTAATTTAATACAAACTTAGGTATGTGTGTCGTAGTATTTCGCCATAATTTAGCTTCAAAAACCGAAACCAAAAATGTGAAATTATGTTTGATATTTTGCATGTTAAACGTTATATTTCTTGATATTTATTTAATAAAATGTGTAGTATGTTTATTCTAGTTTCCAAAAATATATAACATGCCAAGGTTTTACTAATGATTAATTAATAAAAATCGAAAAACAAACGCGGATGACGTTTGGCGTGGACAGCCATTCGACACGCAAGGGTTTTTTGTGTAAACATTGCGTTCACATCAAGATTACTTGTATTCATTCAGTATTTTTAAAATTCCAGTTTCGTAGTCATGTAGAGAATTTATTCTAGTTTTTAAATATATGTCATATGCACAGGTCTTAGCAGCAATTTATCAATATAATCTTAAAAATATAAAAAGCGGGAAACCCGCCGCACCCCTCGCCGCCCCCCGGCGACACGTAATCTGTTACAAAATTTTAAAGCGCGACACCTTAGAGGTTATTTTAGTTTTTGCTCATTTTAGAAACATTAGACTTCAAAATTTTGACAATTAACGAAATGTGGAACGATCGGTTACGTGGGAGAGCCATGCTTCGACACGAATGGGCCGGCTCGACCGGAGAAATACCACGGGCTCACAGAAAACCGGCGTGAAACAGCGCTTGCGCCGTGTTCCGTCGAGTGAGTGAGTTTACCGGAGGCCCAATCCCCTACCCCCCTAGAAATGCCGCAGTTGAAAAACAATTTGTTACCCCAGGAGGGTACCAACTGCGTTGGAGAATCCCTCTCTGGACGTCCATGCTCAGGGACCCCTGGAACTGAGCGTGGACGTCCAGGCTGCCCCTCGTATTCTGGGGAGGGCAAAACTGCGCTACAATCTGCTCGGGGCAAGAGCAAACACACAAAGGCACCCCCCTCGATATTAGGCATGGACTTCTGTAATATCAGGGGATTACACTCCAACCTTAATGCCGTCCATTACCACCTTGAGACGGCAAAGCCGGCTTTGCTCTTTTTAACCGAGACGCAGATATCATCTCTGAGTGACACATCATACCTTTCCCACCCAGGGTATTATCTCGAGCACTCCTTTCTGCCCAAAGCTGGAGTGTGTGTGTATATCAGAGATGATATCAGCTCTCGCCGCCTCAGCAATCTTGAGGACAGGGACCTGTCATCATTATGGCTCCGCATAGATTGCGACGACCACCCTCGCGTCTATGCGTGCTTATATAGGTCCCATAGTGGTGACACCGAGACGGACCGACTCTTGGAACACCTGCAAGCTGCTTCAGATTTTGTACAACGGCAGATCCCATCCGCAGAGATCATAATACTTGGCGACTTTAATGCTCACCACGCCGACTGGCTCAAATCCAGTAAAACTGATCATGCGGGGAGATCTGTATGCGACTTTGCCCTTGCGAACGACCTAACACAACTGGTTACTACGCCTACGCGAATCCCAGATGTGGACGGTCAGAATCCTTCCTTGTTGGACCTTCTGCTGACTTCAAATCCTGATGGCTACCAAATATCCGTAACCGCTCCACTTGGTTCATCTGGGAAGCATTTTGTCACCTTTGGGGACAATGCTAGAGGGAACCACTGTGAAATTTGGTAAAAACAATTTTTTTAGCTTACGCTGACGAATAACCCATGGAGCCAGCTTCTTTGCCACAGTTTGTGGCTTTGATATCAAGAGTAAGAGAAAAAAGTTTCTTGCAAAGTGTAATTTTTATGAAAAATATAGGTTATGTAAAGTAATAAAGATGAACAACTTTTTCTAAACTATGTTTTATTTACTGTATTTATTCACAATAATAAGAAGCTTACACTAATATGACAATAAAAGTGTCTGAATTGAATGAAATACTTACTTAATAATATATTATTGTACACTAATTAATAATATCACAATTATTTTCCATAAGTGAATTAATCCTAATACAAAGCTTAATAACACACTATTGTATACTAATAATTAATATTACAATTATTATTTTCTTTATTAGCTAACTCCATTTTAAGTATTTGCATCTCTAAATCTAAATTTTCTGATTTTTATCATAATATTTGGCAATAGCCAAATTACATTGAAGCCGTCCATCATCCTGGTTACTTTTTAACTTTTTGGCTGAAATAAAAAAAGCTAAGATTAGATTTCACTATGAAAAGTATATACATTTTATAACACACAAGTTTTGATTAAAAAAAAGTTACGAGTTTTAGTACAAGAATATCCTGGAATAACACATAGAAGTTAGAACACACTTTCAACTACTTATATGGTTTAAAGAAAATCTTTCATCTATAGAAAGCTACACATTCCTGTGTAAAATAAGCTACTTTTTACCGAAGGAAAATATCTCATTCCTACGATAAAATTTGATACACCGCAGGCAAAGCTGCAGGTTGTCGAGCTAGTATTTTTTTTTTGATAACAATAAAAAATTACCTTCAAATTGTTCACCTTGATTTTCGCAGCTTACTGGAAACTTTATTAAACTTTCTATTGTAAAAATCGTAATAACAGAGATTAGCCGTCTTTATTTAGTGCAAAACAGAGACAAATATCCAAATTCCAAATATCCACCACAATAATTAATTTGCAAAGATGATGGATGTCATTGTCAATTGTCATCAGAAAAATTGCGCTTACGTTCCGTTCGCGTTCTTGTTAAGTGTATGCACTCTACTGTGTTTGGTAAGAAAATGATTAAAATAACACGCAGATACCTGCGATTGTACAATAATAATAATATTATTACGATAATAAATTAATTACTATCAATCATATGTAAATCTAATTTATTATGTCTTGAATTTTGTGCCATTTTCGGTTTCAAATTTTCGTATAACGAAACGCACATCTACGAGTGAAGAGGGCTCGGTATTTGAACGACCGACGGACGCTCGTTGACAGCAGTTGAAGAAAGTAAATTGTGGAACAGTATTTACGATTCGTAGTCGGTTGCAGGAAAACGGATAGTAACTTTTATACCATGACGACCCGTTAATTATAGGAACCGGGCTTTAGGGAATATATTCTATTTTTAAATATACATAACATGAATAGGTTTTATTTAAAATAAAATATTGAAATCCTGAAAAATAATAGGTATCACGGGAGAAGGCGGGAGACGTGGGGGGGTATCGTTTTTTGGCGCGAAAAACACTTCGACGCGTGAGGGGGGTAACTGTCAAAAAACTGTGACACGCTAGAGAGGTTAAGAATTTCCAAGAGATTATAAGGACTTATTCTTTAAAATTTTATTTGAATGTTGTAAAAGTGATAATTAACATGCCTTAAAGTTAAATTGCAAGGTGCAATGCATTAAAGAGTATAAATCAACCTCAATTGTATTTACGCAGGTTAGTAGCCGGTTTTATGCAATACTATAAACATTTCATGAAATAATTGCGTTGCAATTTGATTTTTTCATTTATTATATTCATATCCACTTAAATTTCATTAGAACAGTCCTTTAAATTGCATTTTAAGTCATTAGATTTATTTACGTAATTGAAAAGTGTTGTACCTACCGTTTGTAATAGTTATCGATAAAGGTACAAATAATAATTACATCGATAAAAACATAATAATTACATTTGTGTTATGTCTCAAAAAGCAATCTGAATGTATTCGATGTGGTTTTAAAAATATAAGTTTAATAGCTTTTAATAATATTGTTGTGACCAAAATTATTTGACAAATGATAAAACTAATAATACTTGTTTTTTATAGGTTTCCGAAAAGTGATACATTAAGCAAATTATGGTTGAAAGCTGGAGAAGAAAATATTAATCCCCGGACCCAGCCAAGAGAATAGCATAGTCAGTTTTTGAACAAACTTAATTTTATTTAGAAATGGATAGACTTATTCATTTTAATATAAGTGGATATATTTCTTTGTCTTTTATTTCTATTCCACCTTAGATAGTTCAAAAAGTTTTTAGTTCCGTCTGTCGATGCCACAAGGACTAATTATTTGCCAAGCTGTAAAAATGTAACACCTATTAATTGTAACCATATTTTCACCAAATAAAGCATCTTGTCATTATGTATAAGATTAGGTTACGATGGGACTGACTTACGCTGTACATCAAAAGTCCCTAAATAAAGAATAAAAAAAGCACCATTTTATTTCATATACCAATTTATACAGTTGGCTCAGCTCGTATGAAAATAAATATTTAACCATATTATAACCTCTAAGGACCTAGGAGTTAAAGTATCCATAAATAATAAAAGATAAACGTGTTGACTTCAATAAAGAAATGGCACTTCTTTCCCATGGTAAATAAAGTTAAGTCTTACTTGATTAATAAAGGTATTACAATTTTTTTTTGAAAAAATGGTCCAGTTAGAACAAATAGAATAAAACTATCCTCAGCAATCAGCATAGAAAACTCAGCATGTCGGTCAAAAGATATTATCGATTAATAAAAGTAGTTAAATGTACAATGACATTAGTAAAATAAGTTTTTTTACTTACGTATGCATAAATTAAGAATAAAAAAAGCATAATTTCATGTCATAAACCAATTTATACAGTTGGCTCAGCTCGTATACAAATAAATATTTAAGTTATATACATGTAAGTTATTGTAAAACTTATGAAAATTTAAAATATCGATACTGTCGATACCCATAATTGCAACTCTAGTTCGGCAGCCATTTTTTGCTCATAATCAGCTGATAAATTGGACACGTTTTTGTCATAGGTAGGGCCTGTCCTTTGAATTCTTTAGTCATTGATTCTGAAACGGGCAGACCCAAGACCACAGAACATAGAAAAAAGTATCAATATATATGACCACACATCATAGAGTATAAAGAGTAAAGCTTTGAGTATATAACCACTAGAGAGAGTTTTCGCCAGCAAACGCGTGTCCTTTTTCTGCTTGTGTGCATTGCATTAGTGTACGTGCAGGGATGTAACGTATATCGATATAATATCGATAAACTACTCGACTTTTTTGTGGTACCTATCGACGTTTGTAGATATTTTTATAATTCTGAATTTTTATTTTATAAACACATTTTAAGTTTTATGTCATCAGTTTATAATGTGTAAAACTCATTAAGTACCTTTTTAATTTAAGATATAGGTATTTGAAATTAACAAGATTTTATTAGATGTTTAAAAAAGATTGTGTTCTTATAAGGTTTGTTTGTTTGCATGGGCTCCGAAAGTACTTGACCGATTTTGATAAAATTTTGCACATATATAGAAAAGACCACATAGGCAACTTTTTTGCGGCACGGCATTTCTTTTAGCGCGCACGAAGGCGCGGGCAACATCTAGTTTTTATCATAAAAGCGTTTTCCCATTATCCAACACGATATCGGTAAATAATGCTGATAGCCGATACACAATAGCCAAAGGCGAGTAAAATGAAATAATTAGTAGCATAATTCTTTCACACTATTCAGTCAATTGCGTATTTTAATTAAGTATAAAATAAGTATTATGAGAAAACGTTTTATTAATAACTATTTACATTAAATAAAATTACTCCCTATATCTACCAATTGAAAGTTTACAATTCCTAACAATTCTGCACTATTGTAATATAAATAGACCGTTCATAAATATTTTTAGCCGACTTTAAAAAAAGGAGATTCTGTGTTCGGCTGTATATAATATGTCACCGTAAAATTGTAAAAACCGTTCGATTGTAATATTACTAGAGATATTATATTATGTCGACAGATTGTCAAATAAAAATTTCTCCTTACAATAATTGTACGCATTATTTTTAGTTTTAATTATTATTATGAAAAAAAAAAAAATATGCCGGCGCGGGGCACTTGCCATTTAACCAATCGGCACGGTAAATATTACAATGTAACGAAAAATAACGTGTAAAATTGTAAGAAGTAATTTTTATTTGACAATCTGTCGACATTTTATAATATCTCTAGTAATATAACAATCTAACGGTTTTTAAAATTTTATGGTGACATATATTATACAGCCGAATACAGAACCTCCTCTTTATTAGTAAGTAAGCCTTAGTAATACCGACCCGATAATATATCCCGACGGACATACTATCAGGAATCTGGAAGGCCGGGGAAAATTTAGAGCATTGAAAATATAACTCTGGGAGTCTGGACTGATACAATAGAACTGAAAATCGAACACACGAGTCTCATGTCAAATCTGACAACATAAAAATTTTGCGTTCGATTTCCTCTCTTTGTATTGTATTTGCATTTTTGATTAGCATCTAAATAGTAAATACATTGAGAGATTAGCTGAGTCAGTCAGATTACTCACTTTCTTGGGGGCCTAGCAGGAACAATTGTCAATTGCGTAAGCGTTACGTTATCGAAAGAGATTTGTATAAAAATTATGACAGCGCTCATACAATTGACATTCGATAACATTGCATTTACGCACCTGTCAATTGTTCCTGCTAGGCCCATATTTACAGGAATAAAAGTGCTTTTCTATCCGATATCAAACCGATAATGTGAAAGACCTATGTGTTTCATATATTTTACTTGCCCTTGCATGGCTATTGAATATCGATTACTGTATCGGCATTCGATTCCGATATCGTATTCGATCTGGATCGGATAATGGAAAAATGCTCTTTGTGCATTTTAATTGGAAACTAAATAAAAAAAATATGTTTAAGAAAGTATAATTATATTATTGTAAGTCTTCTTAATTGTCCGGTAAAACAGAAATATCTTCCCCGTATCAATACCGTCACACCAAGCTGTCTCACTGGTGGAACACACTCTTCTAATTTTCGCATCTAACTGCTTCAATCTATTCGCCTCTTCTTCCGGAGCATTTCCGAGACCTAATAAAACCGTTTAGTAAAAGTTTTTTATCTTTATCGATAAACTCTTGTGTCAGTAGGGTACATCACTCAAAATACGCAGAAAAACAAAGCTTTTATTTTGCACAAATTATTACTCATTACGTGATATTCATCATTAAAGCGTGATATAGTACGAAAAAGGGTTCGTTAAATTTAATGATTATCTGTTTATATTATAAAAATACTCATTATTTAGTTCACAAAACATTGTTAAAACATTACGTGTAAAATGATAATTCCAAGTATTTGACACCTTCTGTCGTCATTCTTGAGGCACAATATGCAGCGGCGCAACACATATTAGATGTTTTAAAATTAATATCTCCTTTACACATTTATTTTCATTTATAAAACACAAAATATACACAGAGCTACTGCTCTGCAATGGCCTACTGAGCTGGCCATAACATGACACGAAACCCGTGTTTATACACCGATATAAGCTCTTTCATTCGCTCGTATTGATACATCGTTAGTAAGACAGAGCAACAGAAAACAATAGTACCAACTTTCAAAAACTATGACTCCGTCTTTAGAAGTCTTTGAAGGCTATTAGCAAGAGGAAAATCATATATATCGTACCTTATCAACCTATACGAAACATGCCAATGAGAAAAACTGTAAGTAACGAACAACCAGATATTATCTCTTTATCTGGTTGTTCGTTACTTACAAATTTCGTAGACGATCACAGCTTTTGATCATAATATGCTAAGATAAAGTACCTATCATATGTAACTGTCTGAAGTTGGTTACAAGTTGCCATGCTCGTATTTATCAGCAACTTCATATGTAAATATATTCCCGTCCGCCAGTGAAGTCCCTAGTCGGCATTTTGTGTCGATAAAAATCAAAATGATGATGAAAATGTTAATCTTTTCATAGCATAAAATGAAGTCTTTTATTCCGCTTTATGTTTGCTTAGATCTTTTAAACTACTAAATGAATTTAAATGCAGTTTGCAGCCAATAGATAGAATGATTAAAGTGGAAGATTTATGCGTAATGATCTATGCACCTTTGTGATTTATAAATTATTATCAGTCGATCAAAAACGAATTTATGCAGTATTGTCTACAACAAACAGAAGTATGTTGGGGGAGCTAGTCTCTTGAACTATACACCCACACACTATGCAGGCTATCGTCCAATCGACTTGTCAGTTCTATATCCTACTACTATTATAAACATGAAAGTTCGTGAGGATGGCTGGATGTATGGATGGATGTTTGTTACTCCTTCACGCAAAAACTATTGACCAGATTTCAATGAAATTTGGTATGGCAGTAGATTAAGCTCTGGATTAAAACAGGATACTTTTCCCTTGGATACAGCTGGTTAATATATAAACAGTAGACGTATAGACTTTTTATGTCTTTATGCATTTCTCCCTTGAGTTGGGGTACCTACGTGGAAAAATAAATGAATTTTAATAGATATATTTCCAATCTATGATAAAATGCGTGAGTCTAGAGCAAGATTTAAATGTAAGCTTAAGTGGTGTCAGAATAATCAGACACAAATAAAAATGGACATTTTATCAACGGAATATAAGTGTAACAAATTTAGTAAGTTTTGGAAAGAAAGTAATAAACTAAATACAAAGCCGAGCGTCCCAATGAGTGTAGAAGGTAGTAGCGAACCTACCGAAATCGCCAACTTGTTTAGAGAGCATTTTCAAGTGCTGAGTCCATCTGTATCTACGACCATAGGGAACAGAAACGAGATGAGCTCTGGGAAAAAGGTTGTTATTGTCCTACCTAAAGATGTTGCTAGAACCGTGAACAACATGAAGCGTGGTAAATCTCCTGGGCATGACTCGCTTAGTATTGAACATTTACAATATGCTGGAGTTCACATGCCTAGGGTCCTCGCCATGTTGTTCAGCTTCTGTATAGGCCATTCATATTTGTCTGAGGAGTTGATGAGGACTGTAGTTGTTCCCATTGTTAAAAACAAGACCGGCGACGTGTCCAGTCTGGGAAACTACAGGCCAATATCTCTTGCTACTGTAATAGCAAAAGTATTGGACAGTGTTCTTGACAGATATTTAGAGAAAAACTTAGACCTACACGACGCGCAGTTCGGCTTTAGACCGAAACTGTCTACAGAAACAGCGATTCTAACTGTCAAACACACTGTTCATTACTACACCAGTAGGAACACGCCTATTTACGCGTGTTTTTTAGACCTTTCAAAGGCTTTTGAGCTAGTACAATATGATAAGTTATGGCAGAAAATGTCAACTCTAAAGGATATTCCCATTGAACTCATCTCCATTTTCAAATTTTGGTATAGCAACCAAACCAACTATGTACGTTGGCCCGGGGCGCTATCTGATGTATATAGGTTGAAGTGTGGTGTGAGACAGGGTGGTCTGACCTCACCCAGACTTTTCAGCATATATATGGATAGTTTGAGCCGAGAGCTCAGCAGTACCGGGGTGGGTTGTTCTATTGATGGTATATAAGTGAATAATATTAGCTACGCTGATGACATGGTGCTGCTGAGCCCTTCGGTCAGTGCCCTTAGGCGACTTATAACGATTTGCGAGCGTTATGCGGAGACTCATGGACTCAGGTACAATACTGACAAGAGCGAAGTGATAGTGTTTAAGGCGGGAATGAAAAGTCATTCGATGCCGAGCGTGACCTTGAACAACATAGCTCTCAGAAGAGTTGATCGAGTAAAGTACCTGGGCCACTGGGTCACCGAGACGCTAGTGGATGACTTAGACATGTCAAGGGAACGCAGGGCACTATCAGTTAGGGCAAATATGTTGGCTCGTAGGTTTGCAAGATGCACTGCACAAGTAAAGGTGAGATTGTACCGAGCCTATTGTCAGGCTTTTTATACGTGCAGCCTATGGGTCAAGCATACGCAAACGGCTTATAATGCCGCGTTTCTGCAGCGCGTCAGGTATGTTCGCGGATGCCGGAGTGGATGGCTTTGCAGCCATACTGCGCAAAAGATCTGCGTCCCTGATGCACCGAATACGCGGCAGCTCCAACAGTTATTTACAACTAATTATGAGTAGAATGGACACCGACTGCCCATTCATGAGGAAATGGACGCAATTGCATGCTTCATTTCCTCATAAATGGATACATACATAACTAGATATAAGGGTACTTTTTATTTTATTTTAATTTTTATAAATAATATGGACTTTGTTAAGCTATGTCTGAAATAAACGATATTATTGTAGGTGTTGCACATTATGTATATTATTATATGTGCATACTGCACAATAAGTACCGTATGAGCCAGTCAATATGTAAGGTTGCGTTTGGTAACACGTGTAATAATAAACGACTGTTATAATCCGTGTATTATTTGGAGAGTCCCCTAAAGTGGTGACCCCAGACAAGTTTAGTGAGTGCGCGATAATAAACTGTACTTTAGAACATGACGGAACCCACAGAAAATATTAAACCCGAGGCTTCGGAATTAGCTGCTATTACGTTGACCACTAAAATTCCGGACTTTTGGACGGATCACCCAAAGATATGGTTTATACGCACAGAAGCTATGTTGGCTCCACAGAAACTATCAGATGAAACCAAGTACGACATCGTGGTATCGAAGCTCAGCAGAGAGGTTATACAACAAGTTACTGATATTCTTATCGACCCTCCATCTGTTAAAAAGTTTGATGCCTTAAAGGAACGCCTTTTACAAATTTACGAAGAGTCCGAAAATAGACAGCTGCAGAAGCTTATAAGTGAGATGGAGCTTGGCGATCAAAAGCCGTCTCAGCTTCTGCGGCGAATGAGAGAGCTAGCAAAGGATAAGATACCGAATGAGACTTTAAGACTACTCTGGCAAGGCCACCTTCCCGGGTCAACGAGAGCAGTTTTAGCAGTAACTGAAACGAAGGACCTGGATTCTTTAGCCAGAATTGCAGACAACGTCCTGGAGGCTACGCGTAATATGCACCAAGTGAACGAAGTAGCTCATTCGCCCTCGCCTTCGTCGTCCCGAGACACGGATCTCATCATGGCTGAAATTGCGAAGTTGAGCATCAAGGTTGCCGATCTTGACCGACGCACGCAAACAAGATTTTCACGACCGGGGAACAGAAATTACAGGCCTAATAATATTCGCAATCGCAGCAGGAACCGTTCCACGCCACGCAGATCACCAGAGGATCCAGATTGGCTCTGTCGATATCACAATCGTTTCGGCAGCAGGGCACGGAATTGCGAAGAGCCTTGTGCGTGGAGAGCAAGACAGGAAAACTAGAGCAGACGCAGTCGGAGGCGGCACTCTGCGTCATATCTCCCGGACACCGCCTTAGAGTTACGGACGTTAATAGCGGTTTGAGTTTCCTAGTTGATACCGGGGCGAATATCTCGGTTCTTCCGGTGAACAAAAGACACAGCAACCGTGAGTGTAGTGACTACAAATTATTTGCTGCCAACGGCTCGGAGATTAAAACGTACGGACAAAAAACCCTTATTCTAAATCTTAAGCTACGCAGACCCTATCGATGGGATTTCGTAATCGCGGACGTGAAACAACCAATTTTAGGCGCAGATTTCTTGTGTTATCACAAATTATTAGTGGACGTCAGCGCGCGAAAGCTCATCGATCAGGTAACCGATTTAAATGTTATTGCACCTCTTACCTTAATGTATGAATCCTCTGTGTCATCTGTAAGTCTCGATCATCCTTATCATGAATTATTGTCTAAGTATCCTAATATTACCAAGCCGATGTCATTCACGGAAACCTCGCCAAGTTCCGTTCAGCATCATATAGAAACTTCCGGGCCACCAGTTTTTGCACGAGCCCGACCATTGCCACCGACACGTTATAAGCGTGTTAAAGAAGAGTTTATTAAGATGCAGGAATTGGGAATCTGTCGGCCTTCTAGGAGCTGTTGGGCGTCTCCTCTTCACGTCGTTGAGAAAAAGAACGGAGACATTAGGCCATGCGGAGACTATCGTAGACTTAATGCAATCACGAAGCCCGACAGATACCCAATACCACGCTTACAAGATTTTACCTATATTTTAAACGGAAAGAGTGTTTTTTCAAAAATCGATATAAATCGAGCATATCATTTTATACAGACAGCGCCAGAGGATGTAGAAAAAACAGCAATAATAACACCGTTTGGTCTTTTCGAGTTTCCGCGAATGACATTCGGCTTACGCAATGCAGCGCAAAGCTTTCAACGTTTTATGGATTCTGTATTTAAAGGATTAGATTTTGTTTTTAATTACATTGACGATGCACTAATAGCTTCTGAAAATATTATTCAGCACCACGAACATTTAGAAGTAGTTTTTCAAAGGTTGAATCAGCACGGGATAACTATTAATTTATCAAAATGTTCATTTGGACAAAGTTCCTTAGAATATTTAGGTTATCACGTGTCGTCGAAAGGTATTCGGCCATCGGAAGAGAAGGTCCAGGCTATAGTTGAATACCCCAAGCCAGAGACGGTCGACGAGTTGCGCCGTTTTACAGGTATGGTCAATTTTTACCGTGCCCATTTACCCAACGCAGCCGCATACCAGGCTTCACTTAATAAATACTTAGGTAGCGCTAAAAAGAAAGATAAGAGTAAAATAAAATGGTCAGACGAGGCTAGCCGGGCGTACGAACAGTGTAAGTTAGGCCTTAAACAGGCCGCTACATTGTCACACCCACGCACCGACACGACCTTGTCGCTCATGTGCGACGCATCCGACAAATGCATAGGTGCAGTTTTACAACAGGAAGTAAATGGTGTTTGGGAACCGTTAGGCTACTATTCTAGAAAATTAAATAACGCTCAACAAAAATATTCAGCCTATGATCGTGAGTTATTGGCTATATACATGGCCATTAAATATTTTCGTAAGTTATTCGAGGGCCGACAGTTAACAGTCTACACTGACCACAAACCGCTGACCTATGCATTTGCCAAGTTAGGTAAGGACTCCGACGAAACGCCACGTAGAATTCGACATCTGTTATATGTAAGCGAATTCACGACAGACATACGTCACATAAGCGGAAACAATAACATCGTGGCTGATAGTTTTTCCCGCGTTGAAACAATATACTGCCCAACGTACCTCGACTACGATAAAATAGCTAAGTTACAGGAATCGGATGAATATATTAAAAATAGTTTAAGTAAATACAGAAATTATAGTAATTCACACGTTATTTTAAGAAAAATTCACTTGCCAGTAAATGGAAAATTAATATATTGCGATATCTCTAACGAGTCTGTAAGGCCTTATATACCAGTAGAATATAGACGAGCGGCGTTCGATAGCGTTCACAATTTGAGTCACCCAGGCATACGTGCTACTAGAAAATTGGTAACAAAAAAATTCTTTTGGCCAAAAATGAATACCGATATAAATTCATGGGCAAAAACTTGCATAAAGTGTCAAAAGGCTAAAATTAATCGTCACACAATTTCGAATTTAGAATCATTTCCTGAGGCCGGCAGATTTGAGCATATTCATGTAGATCTAGTGGGGCCGCTCCCTACCTCGGAGGAGGGCTATAGGTATTGTTTAACCATGATATGTCGCACTTCACATTGGATGGAAGCTGTACCTCTCAAAATCATGGACGCCGAGTCCGTTGCAGAGACTGTATATACCCAATGGATCTGCCGTTACGGTTGTCCCTTGAGGTTGACTAGCGATCAAGGGCGCCAATTTGAAAGCTCATTGTTCACACACCTCCTGAAAATATTCGGCATTAAAAGAATACATACGACCGCATACCATCCGCAGGCAAACGGTGCCGTTGAGCGCTTTCATAGGTCGCTCAAGGCCGCCCTTATGGCACGACTAGACTGTAATTCCTGGGTCCAGGAACTGCCGACGGTGTTGCTAGGGCTGCGCGCAGCGTGCCGCAGTGATAGTGGTATTTCGGCTGCGGAAATGACGTTCGGCCGCACTTTGCGGTTGCCTGGTGATTTCTACGCTGCTACGCGAGAGGTTTTTTCAGAGCCACATAGTCTCGTAGAAGGAATCAGAAGGAATATACAGTCTCTGAAACCGGTCGCGGAATCGCATGGTAACTCGCGCTCGTGTTTCGTACACCCTGATCTAGAGAAGGTTCAGTACGTGTTGGTCAGGGATGACACCGTACGAAAACCTCTAAAACCTCCCTATGATGGTCCATATAAGGTTTTAAAGAGATATTCGAAGGTTTATATCATTCAGCTACCCGATAGGCAGGTAAGTATATCCATTGACAGACTAAAGCCTGCATATGTGCTTAATACTAGTTTAAGTAGTGCGAACCAAATTATAGAGCCTAAAAAACGTACTAGATTCGAACCTGCTACTAAAATTAAATCAATTCTAAAAAGCGCATCGGAACCTAAAATTACAACACCGAGTCCAAAGACCTCCCGCGTAAGCCGTTTTGGCCGGACAGTAAAACGCCCAGTAAGATTTTTATGAGTCAGTTGACCAGGGTAAGCTAAGATAAGTAAAACTATAACGCTAAGAAGGTGCAGAACACAAAAATATTAATGTATTACTCGCTTAGCGGTTAGTGAGACGATACCTTTACTATTGTTATAAAGCTTTATGCTGAGTTGCTATTGAGTGATTGGGATATTAATTATAAGCAATCAATAAAATTTAGGTTAAAATAAACTGTAATAGTAATTCTGTAACATATAGTTTATCATAGCTCTTAACATTTTCGTAGAGTAAAGAAGTCTTATACAAATTTTAAGGGGACTAGCAAGTAAATTCACGAAATGGGAAAGACATACAGTAAACAAGAAGAAATTGTCATCGCCCAGAACGGGGCCAATAGTGCTAGCAACAGTTCTTTAGAACAAAAGTTGGAGTTTTATGGCGTCGCTATTGCAAGTCTTATTTTTATATTACTGATCATAGCAGCATGTTTCGTGTTTAACAAATGTCACAAGAGCACAAAGAAATGGGCCAGGAAAGAATTTGTCTCCGCGATGGCAATGAACAGTGTGGACAAACCCAACCAGCAACAGCCTACCATAAACTACGCGTAATAATGTGTATTCAACGTAGGTGGAGCAGAGGGCTGATGATCATTGATTATCGTTAGTAATGTTTATCTATAATGTAAGTAGCAGTAAGAGTCCAGGTATTATACCATCTCATGTTGCAAGTATTATTACATGCATCCACGAATGCAATACGATATTGTTATATTATTATGCATGTTTATTGCTATGTACTGTGTATTGTTTTGGGGTTCAGTTGGACAAACTAAAAATAATTAATATATGTAATTTTTTTTGTAAGGGGAGGAATATTGTAGGTGTTGCACATTATGTATATTATTATATGTGCATACTGCACAATAAGTACCGTATGAGCCAGTCAATATGTAAGGTTGCGTTTGGTAACACGTGTAATAATAAACGACTGTTATAATCCGTGTATTATTTGGAGAGTCCCCTAAATTATTATTATATTTATTATTTATTAACAATTAGACATCATTTATTACCTTACACGTTACGACAACACCAAAAAGCTCTCAGATTGTCAGCATGGAGCTAAACATGTGAAGAAAACAGAGCACAGCAGTCCGTTTACGTGGGAGAGCCATGCTTTGGCACGAACGGTCCACCTGGACAAGATAAATACCACGGCCTCCGGGTACTCAAGGAGTAGTTACGAATTTTAAGACCGGGATCGTACTTGTGACTCCTCCTATTGCGAGTATGTATAGGTGGCGATAATCGCTCTCCATCTGGCGATCAGTCTGCCCGTTTTCTGGTCAATTAAAAAAGTACATAGAAGTATCCTTGCAAAAGGCCACCTAATTCCCTGCAAAACCAAAAAGCACAGTTAAATTTGAAAATTTGTGACATGTTTTTGTGATGATGTACAACCGTAACTCCATTATAATATACAGGAAATAATAATTATAATTAATAAAAAATACACCACACTATTTTATATTATATATTATCACTTAGTTTATATTTTAGATCTTACTAATTTGTATAATTGTATGGTGTTTGGTAAATATAAAGTAGGCAGAACATTTTTCTTTCAGATTAACATATTTTCTCTTTCGAAGGTTTATCGATATCCAAAACATTACTATGCTTTGATTAATTATTACATATTATATAATTAATATTAATATTATATATTTAATATTATATATCTATGTCACTACGTAAATACACAACCTCTGAAATTTATACAAAATTTCTATTATATATTGTTGAAATCCGCATATAATGGACAATAAACTCAATAATCTACAAGAATATAATAACTTCAGTGTAATTGCTGAAACAATTCTCAACATACTGGTGAAAAGTTAACACTTCTTCACAATTTTCTTTCCTCGCAGAGTGTAATTTACAGCCCTCTACCAACCGGGCCATATTAATTTGAGCACAGCTTTGTTTTCTAATAAGACTTTTTAATATAAACTGAGTTTTTTACCAATTAACACACTATAATTTATGATTTGATTCTTCTTCTTCTTGTATCATAATGCATATGTAAACAAATGACATTAGCAGTCAGTAGCAACTTCAGGCCTCATCTACTGCTACTAATTCAAAATGTCACTTATTGTTAGAGCAATAAAGTCGTAATTCCAACGTCTAAAATTGGACTCCAATTTGGACTCCAAGCTAAGGCAACCTTCGGAAAAAATCGTAAAGACATGGAGATCGCTTTCTCTCTCACTCTTATTGGTTTTGCCTTTGATGTTTTATGAGACAAGTAGCTGCCTACGGCTTCGATTTTTGTTTTAGTTCTATGAAACTCCTATTTCTTTGAGTTGGATACTCAAAGCGAGTCGGAGAGAATTGAACTCGAGTTGGTTCGAGTTAAGCCCAACTCGAGTTAACTCGAGTTAGTTACTCGATACGGATTACGGCCATCCCATCGCTCAAGCTCATCACTAGACTTAATATTTGCAATTTGTTTACTAACAAAATTTAATTTTATAAAAACATGTCTGAACTAAAAATATGTAGAATATGCTTACGAACCGAAGCAAAGATGTATCAACTACATTCTAATCAGTTAAAATGTTACTATGAAGAAGTGCTAGCTTTTAAGGTAAGTAGGTACCCGAACTTTACTCTCTAGTACTAGGAACTCTTGTAGATTAAACAAAAATATTTTACTGGGGTTCGAACCCACCAAATTCCCGATTTCCGAACAACGCTAAAATGGCACATAGGTATAGTATTGCATTCGCATACCAAATAACCAAACTGCCAATCCGCCAATCGGACTGCAATAAGAGTCGAAATTTTTGGAATTTTGTTGCACTACAAAAGAAAAAACATATATATAACTTAAAAATGCGCAGTTTCCCAGGCATAAGACCTATACCTTCTTCCCCAAAACTCCCTGTATGCTAAATTTCATGCAAATACTTGCAGCCGTTTCCGAAATTACAATTATATACATATTATAATACCTACTAGCTGTCCCGGCAAACTTCGTACCGCCTTAGAAGTTACAATTAAATTTGTTGACGCACTGATAGCAGCGCCACCTACCGGGTCCAATTGTAAATCTAAACTAACCTCAAATCCACTTGAACACACACAAAAAAAAAACATTCAGATCAATTCAGGCGTTTAGGAGGAGTTCACTGTCAACACACATACAGAAGAAATATATATAAAGATGTACAAGCATGGGCGTAGCCAGGATTTAGTTTCGGGGGGGGTTCAAGAAAATAAAACGTACATTACTTTCGGGGGGGGGGGGGGGGGGGTTGTGTTTCAAGAAAGAAAAACTAAAAGTACATTAAATACTAGTTTTAACCTATTAAAAGCCATGGGCTCATTAGCTAATGGGCCCTCATTTTCTTTCGTTTTTACCCCTTTCAGCTTTAAGCCCTGAAAGACTGTTTAATGCGAAAAAATACAAATATAAATAGCCTAAAGCTGAACGTCGGTACTGAATTTTGTAATATTATGTTCTTTAAGCCAAACACGAGCGAGCGAAGCGAGCGAGCAATTTTTTTTCCATTTTACAGGTTAAAATCTGTTCAAACGTGTAGCTAAAATACTGAATAACGGTGAAATTTAGAAAAATACCATACAGTCAACCAGTTAAAACAGAACATCGGTTCTTAATAATTTAATATATAATAATGACTCCCCACCGATCTCGGTGATGGTGGCCGGTTCCATTGAAACCAGGCCAGTTACGCAGGAGTAATTTTATAGTGCCCAAGTGTGTGCGCAGTACACAAGAGCACTCTCTCTTCCTTTACTCTCGTAATCCAGTGGGACGGATAACCGACACGACTGACGAGAGATAAGGCGCAGGTCCGACTTTTTACATGCCCATCCGACGCATGGATCATCTTTCTTGTCAGACAATCAGGTGATCAGCCTGCATTGTCCTAACCAAACTTGGAAACAACATTTTTTGTTGTTCCAATGCGGGAATCGAACCCACGACCTCCGAGTCGAGAGCCAAGGCTCTAACCACTAGACCACGGAGGCTGTTTAAAAATTTAATATATTTTTCATATGAAACTCGAGCGAGCGAAGCGAGCGAGCAAATTTTTTTTCCTAGTTAATAGATTCAATCTGTTCAAACTTTAAGCCCTAAAAGACTGTAAAAATAGGGTGATTTTATAATTTCAATTTAAGTAAAATTTACGTAATTTATAGATGACAAAATTAAGTTAGGTTTGTCATATAATACTTATTTCATACTTTTTTTCGTCATACATAATTACAAAATTTTGTGATCAGTGACGTGCCCAAATTATAAGTATTACTTCGAGGATTCGATGACATGCGTGCCATAGGTTCACGATTCCTGTTTAGGCTATTGATTTTATTGTTTTTTTTTTTAGTACAACAGTCTTTCAGGGTTTAAAGTTTAAAAAGATTTTACAGGCAAAGGAGTAAAAAACATTTGCTCGCATTCTCAGTTTGAACGCATTTAACATAAACACATACATAAAGTACAAATTAGTATCAAAGTTCTGTTTGAGGCTGTTGTTTTTTTTTTAATTACCTTAAAAAAGGTATTAAAGTAGGCTTAATCTTTCAGATAGGGTTACTGGGGCGGCAAAATATGTTAATTGTCCTCGGGCGCAAAATTTCTAAATACGCCTCTGTATATGGGTCAGATCTCTGTATATATATACCTACCAGCCGGCCCATTTCGGGGGGGGGGTTTGAACCCCCTAAACCCCCCCCCTGGCTACCCCCATGTGTACAAGATTAGCTTGTTTAAAGTATAAGACTAATAAATTATAAAACTAAATTATATATTTTCTATGTCTCTGTGTATCTCAAAGTTATTGCAATAAAAAATCTTTTTTTTTTTTTAAATATCTTTATTATTTAAAGGATTTTCGTACATGAAATGACGATGACAATCCTATTGTACTCTTACAGATAATACACAAAAATAAAACTAAAAATACAGAACTTACATAACATGATACTACATATTACAGTTTACAACCTATCCGTTAAAATCAAAACTTACCAGCATTCTAGCCGCATCAGAGTCTGGTTCGGCTAGAATGCTTTGTAGAGCACCTACGTTATATCAATAAAAAAATCTACATCATACATACTTTATAGCAAAGGGGCTCTCTAGAAATTATGTAGAAATATCTTCATGCTTGTCCAGTTCAACCGATCATACCCCAGTCCTCTTGATGCTAAGGTCTTGCGTTTTCATGTTAAATAAGGATGTCGGCCTGGTCAACTTCAGGACGGATTGGAACGGCTTTCGCGAATACATCACGGATAACATAGAACTTAATGTTCCCCTAAAATCGATAGATGACATTGAATCAGCCACCAAATATGTCACCTGTCTAATTCAAGAAGCCGCTTGGAAAAATACTCCTGATGTTGTTTGTACAAGATCAGACAGTAAAAACATCAGTCCTACAGTTAAACAACTTGTTAAGGAAAAGCGTAGGCTAAGAAGAATTTGGCATACAAGTAGACACCCGGCAGACAAGAGGGCCTTGAATAAAGCATGCTCCGACTTAAAGACCCTTATTGCAAAAGAACAAAACACCGCATTTGAGAAATATGTAGAATCCCTACAACCTGACAAGCAATCTAGTTACTCTCTCTGGAAAGCTGCTAAACACTTTAATCAGCCTGCTCTCTTTAAGCCCCCCCTGAAAAATAAGGACTTAGGCTGGGCCAGATCTAACAAAGACAAAGCTGAATTATTCGCAAGTCATCTCTCGGAGGTATTTCAGCCCAACGAGGCTTGCCCACAAGTAGACGAAACATTTATTGATGAAGCTCTCTCTCAAGCATTCCAAATGGAATTGCCTATCAAACCTGTGACACCCAATGAAGTGAAAAATGTTATAAACAACTTCAAAAAGAAATCAGCCCCCGGCTTCGACCTTATCACTCCCAGAGTGTTAAAAGAGCTTCCACGCAAAGGTATAGTCTTTCTTACATCGCTAATGAACGGCATCCTAAGAACTTCCTACTTCCCTAGACTTTGGAAAGTTTCACAGATCATAATGGTGTATAAACCTGGTAAACCAAAAAATGTTGTTACGTCCTATCGACCTATAAGCCTACTTCCTATCTTATCAAATATCTTTGAAAAGATCCTCGTCAAAAGATTATCAGCAGTTATATCAGCTAGAGACGTTATCCCCAAACATCAATTCGGATTTCGACGTGGCCACGGAACTATTGAACAAGTCCACAGGATCTGTGATAGCATATCTTCTGCTCTAGAAAACAAAGAATATTGCTCGGCAGCATTCTTGGACGTCCAGCAGGCTTTTGATAGGGTATGGCATAAGGGCCTACTATACAAAATAAAAAAGCTTCTCCCGCACAGTTACTATCCTCTCCTCGAGTCCTACTTAAAGGACAGAATATTCCAAGTTAAAGAATCCGACGCAAGATCAAGTTTCTACGAAATTAAAGCAGGTGTACCGCAGGGCTCAGTCCTCGGCCCGGATCTCTACTCCATCTATACTTCTGATATCCCGGTACCAGATACAATTACAGTGGCTACTTACGCCGATGACACTGCAATTTTGGCTAACCACTCGAATCAAAACACCGCTTCAACCTTACTTCAAGCTGCACTAAATCAAATTAACATTTGGATGAGTACATGGCGCATAAGAGCGAGTGCAACCAAGTCCACCCACGTGACGTTCACCTTAAGAAGGGAGAATTGTCCCCCAGTGTCCTTATCTGGCGATCCGCTTCCCCACGCTGATTCTGTCAAATATCTTGGCATGCATTTGGACCGTCGCTTGACATGGAAACAACATATCAAATCAAAAAGAGACGAATTAAACATTAGATATAAAGACCTTAAATGGCTTCTTGGCAAAAATTCAAAATTGAGTACAAAAAACAAATTGTTAATTTACCAATCAATTCTCAAACCCATCTGGACTTATGGCCTTCAGCTCTGGGGTAGTGCTTCCAATTCTAACATAGAGATATTACAAAGATATGACAACATAATACTGAGAACGATTTCCAACGCACACTGGTTCATACGAAATAGCGAACTCCATGAAATTTTAACAATTCCAACCATCAAGGAAGAAATTTCGAAATCCTGTACCAGATACAAGAGTCGCTTGGATGTCCATCCTAACGACCTTGCTCATAATCTTTTGGATAAAAGTCGCCATAGCAGACTAAAACGCCACAACATTCTTGACTTGGACAACAGATTCAGTCAATAATATTATAAAAAATGGAACAAAATAATGTAGAGATCCAGTCACTGGACAGGAATCTCTGAAACGCCAACACTACTTCATCACATCTGCTTATAATCCCTGGATTGATCGCAGATATTAAAAGAGAGAAAAAAAAAAAAAAAAAAAAAAACATCATACATGTACAAACATGAAACAACAACATATTATGTTTATCTTAGAATCATATTAATTAATTAGCTTTTAATTGCTTTTCATATAAATTTCGATGAGTCCCCTTGATTCTCCATGGATCCTATCATCAGGTTGCTACTGTAGTGAATAAACAACCAATTTTCAATTATACTCTTTACAACATTGCTTTTCTTTTTTGTGTTTAAGGTAGCAGACAACGACGGACTTCCAGAATTTTTTTGCTTTGAATGTGCTACGATCTTGCACAAATTTCACAAATTTAAAGAAAAATGTTACACTGGACAAAAAGTTTTGCTAGAAATGCTTTGGCAGGGTTTGGTATGTAATTATGTATATCCATAATAATAATAATAATAAAAGCCTTTATTCGGATCTGCTTACACACTATACATTATTGTTTACAATTACAGTTATGCTTACTAACAAGATATTAAAAACTTATAAAACTTAATGGAATATTAAAAAATAATACCCATTAACTATCTAGTATTTGAATTTTGCTTGATTGCTGCAGATCAGTTTGCCAGTCGGCAAAGGCTTTTTTTTTTGTTTCCGGGGGGGAAAATGCATTACGCATACCACACAGGTGCAGGGGGCACCCGAGTGGTGATGTGGGACTCCCGTATAGGCTAATGAGACCCACGGTATACCCACTAAAAACCACCCCCCACCTTCCTCCTCGCCGCCCTGTGACGGGGCCACGGGAGCGATAAACACATCCGCGACCCCCCCGGCGGCAGCCGCTCACAAGCGGCTCCATTCAAGGCCCGAAGGCCCCAGGCGCACCAGATGGTAAGGTGCGCCTCCCTTATCGGCCTCCACCAGTACTGTAGCAGACTCCCCCCGAGTCTGCTACTAGGAGGCCACGGATACCAGCCTCCACAACCGGTACCCGGTGGCAGATGTGAGCTATGGTTCTGCCACCGACCACACATCGGCCGCAGAGGATAGGGCAAGCGGCGCACCGTAATACCAATTTGCCTCTTCCTCTGCGGCCCCACCAATGCCGTTAACATACGGTATGGCCCCGCCAGCTCGCAGGGAGGTAGGGAGAGTGGCACAACACCACCACGCCTCTCCCCCTGCGAACCCTCCACGGCCGCAAAAGATAGGGAGTACGGCGCACCGTAATACCGGCACCCCTCGTCTTCTGCGGTCCCACCTCCAAGCGCGTCCGCAGCGGACTCCTCCAGCCCGCTGGGAGCGCCCTCCTCGGGCCAGCCGGCGGCAAACAAGCCGGCCCTGGTTGCCTCTTCGCTTCAGCGTGGGTGTCCAGTCCACGGTTACTAAGCCCCACCGCCACGACAAGGCGTGCAACCATCGGGGGGAGTCGGCAAAGGCCTCCTCCAACCTTTTCCATTCTTGTCTGTTTTGTGCTACTCTATGCCATGTCGCTCCAGCCACTTGGCTATATGGATGTATATCCATAGTCGGTCATAAAACTGTATAATATTTCAAATTGTGTTATTTACAATCTATTAACTTATGTTTATATGCCTGTACTCTGCTAGCTAGCTGAATCTCAAAGTAATGCATTAAAAAAGCAGTGTGCAGTTTACACACATCTGCAGAGAAATATTTGCATAAATTTAATGCTAGTCATACACATAATGGTATACCTGACAAGTGACAGGTTTGCTTGTACAGGTAAACTGGAGCATATGAATTATGTTGCATGACTGTAGGTTTTCATACAAAATCTGCTCAAGCTTACATGACAGGTATAGTTAATAGAATCAGGCATTACTTTGCAGAAATCCATAGCAGACAATTTAATTAATATTATAACTAGCAATATGAGTGCACGCACAAAGCATTGCATGCATGCTCATACATTTGGTTGTGGGTATTTTTTCATACTTATTGCTAGATATAATATTAATTGTTATGAGCATACAAATACTTATTGTTATAATATTTTATATTATAATATTTGTTATAATGAACATTTCATCAGTAATATATACAAATGAATTGCAATTGCAATGTCTCACTAAAACTGGAGAATGACTGGATCAATTTGGCTAATTTTGGTCTTGTAATAATTTTAGAAGTTCAGAGAAGGTTTAACGGTGAGAAATATTGGAGGTGTAGGTGAAGTTATTTATTTATTCCAGTTCATAGTTAAGACACAACAATGTGTATCGGCATAGCTAGTCATAATAATTTATCTGTTTTTAATAATATCATTGAATAATATGTTTAATAAATAAAATTAAGTAAATGTCAATTGAAAATTAAAACAAATAAGTATGTAAAGTAATTTTTTTATACAGATCACATATGAACTGGTAAATAAAGTGGACAGAAGAAGTTTAAATTTAATATCAACATTAAATATTAATTCCCGCCAGATTGTTATGTGTACCAATAACGATGATAATATTGAAGAGGAAGACACAAAAGACTGTAAACACTTAATTACAATTGTGGCTAAAAACAATGAGCCAGTAAAGCTAGAAAATGGACTTTATGAAGAGAATGCAGAAGACTTTGCAAATGATGATTCTGATAGTGATTACGATCCAGTGGATGGAAAGGATTCGAGACTGGTAACAGTATTTATCGAAACAGACAACAATGTTGACTGTAAAGTGGAAGAATTGGATGCTAAGGAAAGTAGACATAAGCCTAAAGAAAAGAGTAAAAAGCGTGATGTGAAAATACTAAAGTTAATAGAAGAGGGTACTTGGGAAAAAATATCTTTATCTGAAGAAGAAGCCTTACAGGTAAATTGTTTGTGACAGAGAATAAATTTTTAAGGTTTCAATTTACCATACATTAATTTAGACGAATTCAAAGTTTTTATTTACAAAAAGAATTGGATCGGAAAAAAGTATAACAGTGTACTTTGTTTATTTTCAATTCTATATTACAATTCTTTTTGTAAATAAAAACTTCAAATTCAATCAATGTGTCAAATTTTGACAGTTTCTTTATTGCATGGTAATTGACAATTTTAATTTGAGGTTACATAAATGTGTTTTATTGTCTTTTGTTTACAAAAATATGAAAATAGAATGTGGTATACAGTGGCGGACTAACCTGGGGGCGGAAGGGGCGGCCCGCCCCGGGCCTCCGGTCTTGGGGGGCCCCAAATGCCTCCGCGTTCCCCTGATGAAATCCTAAACAAGACTTAAAAATGTGCTTGGTACCTACATAATTTCAACAAGATCAAAATACTACAGCTATCTAGACTTTTTACGCGGTACTAATATTCATTTAACTTTGCTGGTCTTGGGGGGGCCCAAATCCTTCGCGTTCCCCTGATGAAATCCTAAACAAGACTTAAAAAATGTGCTTGGTACCTAAATAATTTCATCAAGATCAAAACACTACAGCTATCTAGACTTTTTACGCGGTACTAATATTCATTTAATTTTGCTGGTCTTGGGGGCCCCCAAATGCCTCCGCGTTCCCCTGATGAAATCCTAAAAAAGACTTAAAAATGTGCATGGTACCTACATAATTTCATCAAGACAAAACACTACAGCTATCTAGACTTTTTACGCGGTACTAATATTCATTTAACTTTGCTGGTCTTGGGGGGGGGGGGGGGGTCAAATGCCTCCGCGTTTTGCCGAACGCGACCAATACGCTGGGGGAATTCCCGTCTTTGTAGCGGGTACTTCCTCAGGAATCCCTGAATGAATGGAGTGCAACTAAATTCACTCTTTTACGCCTACATTTACATTCACTATATTGTATTTACGTCGAAAAATAAACATTGGCCTCATTTAAAATATAGGTATTAAATTTCATTACGTTGATATTTAATAGTTTATTAGTGTGTTCCGATATTTTTGCGAACGGATAAGCCTTTTTTTCAATTTTTTTCAAAGTAATTTCATTAAAAAGCGTGATAGTATTTTTGATTTTTGGTGCGGAATAAAAGTAAATGAGTTTAGAGTTGAGTACTTACTCATATAATTAGTTACTTTTTCCAAATACTCGAAAATGCACTTGCATTTTCGAGTATTTGGAAAAAGTAACTAATTCTGCATATAATTTAGCCTAGAGATTATGATCCGTAGTTTCTAGTTAACATGCACCTACGAGTACATTGCTTCAGTTCTTGCATTTTGCGAGTGGTCCTTGTTGTATAGCAAAGTCTCTGTACATTTGTATGTCTATATCGTCAAATCAATAATGAAGCTTATAGACTAGGGCCTTTACCATTGAAAATGGTCAAAAGTGAAAAAAATTATAGTATGAAACCCATTGGAAAAGGAAGAGAATATTAAAAAATAAAAGAAAAAAATATTTACGGGCGATTTGAGGTTGGGAAGTGGGTGAGTTTTTAAAGGTAGAAGACGGTTTATCTCAATTTCCGGCAAAACTACAAGTCCTATGGAAAATAGTCAAATGGCAATAGAAAGAAAAATTTCCAAAGCAATCGGTTTCACAGAAGTTATAGAGGAGTTCAGTAAATTGAAGGCACGAAAACACATAATTATAACACGCTACAAAAAAAAAAATATTTTATTTATTTTATTTTATCTAATTTTTTTGTCGATCGATTTGTATTTTATTTTCCTCACCCATATCCATTTCATATTGTAGGCATGTATGTTTATTTAGCTGAAATAATTTAATTCGAATTTAAGTTTCACTTGCCAGATTTTAACGAAATAAACATTAACTACATTTTTAGGGTTCCGTAGCCACAAGTCAAAAAACGGAACCCTTATGGATTTGTCATGTCAGTTTGACTGTCTGTCTGTTACAAAAATTGAAAAAAGCAATAAATTTTGAGCGTTCCCCATACTTAGAACTGAAAGTCAAAATTTTTTTTTCATTAAACCCATACGTGTGGGGTATCTATAGATAGGTCTTCAAAAAGTATATTGAGGTTTCTAATATCATTTTTTTCTAAACTGAAAAGTTTGCGTGAGAGACACTTCCAAAGAGGTAAAATGTGTGTCCTGTAACTTCTAAAATAAGAGAATGATAAAACTAAAAAACATATAGTACATTACCATGCAAAACTCCACCGAAAATTGGTTTGAATGACATCTAGTAAGTAGTTTTTTTTATATGTCATAAATCGTAAACAGTAAAATTGTAAAAAAAAGGAATAAAAGAAGACACGGAGTTTGTTAACAATTTAAAATTTGCTGACGATATCATTCTTTTTGCAAAAACATCAAAAGAACTACAAATAATGATTAAGTGAGTTAGATTATGAAAGCAGAAAAATTGGTTTACAAATGAACACTTCAAAAACAAAAGTAGCGACAAATAGTGAAAAAAACGACATATACGTAAACAATACACAAATTCAATACGTGGACAGCTATAAATACCTCGGAAAACAAATATCCTTTGAGAAGACGCGCCACGAAGATGAATTAGAACGCCGTATTAATATGATTTGGAGAAAGTACTGGAGTTTCAAAGAAATTTTAAAAGCCAAATTCCCTATGAAACTCAAAAAGAAGGTAATGGACTCCTGCTTATTGCCATGCCTGTTATATGGAGCACAAACGTGGCTACTTTAAGATAAAACAAAAAAGAAAATTCGGACGTGTCAGCGCGCAAAAAAAAAGAAGCATACTGGGTATCAAACTTATCGACAAACAAAATAGCAATGTTTTTCGTAAAAACACAAAACTCGTAAATGCAGAACGACATACACAACAACTTAAATGGAGATGGGCTGGCCACGTTGCCCGTATGACAGACTAAAAGAGTCACCAAGTGGAAAGGCCCAGGCGGAAAGAGAAGTCAAAATTTTGCGTGACGTCATATGTGGATGGCCCCTAAGCCGTGAACCATTATTTTTTATTACAAGTTTGTACGGAACCCTCGGTGCGCGAGTCCGACTTGCACTTGACCGGTTTTTAAGCGGGGGGGCCTCATTCGGCTTTGCCGCCCCGGGCCCCTGACGGGCTTAGTCCGCCACTGGTGGTATATCAATGATTTTAAAGCTAAGGATGAGCTTTATTTATGACATGCATTTGACACAACAAATCCTTTAGAAAAAAAATTACGCCGCGCCACCTTGATTTCACCATACCTCAAATGTCAGCCATCTTGATTTCAATTTTCATCGTACATCAAATGTCAAAATGGATTGGGTCCATCACGAAGTATAGATACCAGGAGTCCGAACGGTATCTAGGCTTTTCCATAGTAATTATGTACACATTAATAGGACCAGATCTTAGTTCTCTTTTCTGCCGCTAGCTGTGCCAGAACTTGTTACGTACCGAGTGTTGCCAATACTATTATTTATTACAATTATTTTTAAATTACCGTTAGGCAATTACCGTGTTCTACGGTATCTATTTTTCGAGAACAGTTTCTAAGAATTTCCTAAAACTTTTATATATTATGATTTAAATCAACGTTTCTCTTATTATTCTTTTCCAGAGCTGTCAATAGCAACATTTAAACTTCCCGCGTAATTTCAAACGAGTGCTTGTCGAACTGTCGTGCGCTCTACCGGCAAAAATCTATCCCCGTAATTGAGACCATTATTTTAACATTACGTTCATAGATTATACAGATATATACTAGGATAGATGCGCAACTCTAAAATTGAAACTGAATCTTGCAAAAGTTTCGGAATGTCGTTTTTATATGGCGTTGTACCGTTTTAGTTACTATCAAACCCGCTAGGTGGATACTTCCACCAAATTATCAGGCGGTACTGCCTGATAATTTTATTGAACTGAAATTATGGACAGAAATTAAGTTTTATCGAAAGTCATAGACGTCTACCACTAAAAAAACAACCAAGGCTCTCTTTAATAATAGAATATGGTTCCTGCAAAATAAGATGTTCGCGAGCCCTTTATACATACGCCTTGTGATTTCGATAGCGCGATGTAGAAGTCGCTTAGTGTCATCTGTTGTGGGCTGTGGCTATTCGAAAACTTTCAAACTGTTAGTACCGGATAGTCATTTTTAGATGTCTCTGTCCTCTGTTATTTTGTGCATGTATGAGAGTTTCACCCCCCTGATTACGTTCGGACTCCTGGTATCTATGCTTCATGGGGTCCATTTTCAACTGTGGGGTCACAACTTCAAAAGTGGGGCCATTTAAGTGGGGACAGTTTTTGCCTCGACATGCTTCGTCTATAATATAATATACGTCATGGAGTATACCTACCTATACTCTTTTCATATCCATTTTCATATTTTTCTACATAATATTCGTAGGTAGATAACCTACAATTAAATTACATATATATTTTAGGAATTCAGGGCCAGATCAGAGGAAGAGAAATATAAAACTGCTGCAAGCAAGTGCACAGATTGTTATAGAACATTCTCCAAGGAGGAAATGTTGTTGAGGCATAAAAAAATTAGACATAGTGAGGTGAGAATTTTTGCTTTCATCAATCAATTGGCACCTTTATAGGCTTGTTTAATTTAAAATTCTTTAATTTTCAGTCTAATGGACCTTTTGAGTGTAGCTTTTGCAAAATGCGATTTAAATGGGACTGCTTTCTTCGTAAGCATATGAGAGAACATTACACCAAGTACAAATGTTTGAGATGCAACCTCATCTGCCCATTAGAGTAAGTATACCTAAAAAATTTAATTTGGAAAATAGGTCCACAGACAGCGGAGTAATGATGGAACATACAAAAAAATATATATATAGGTACAGGATATTTTTTTTCAAAGACTATCCAAATTTTTACAGGAGGATCAGACTTAGTAGTATAAGCGATAATTTGAATAAATACATTAATTAGGTGTTTTCAAAAAAAAATACAATTTTATTCCATAAAAACAGAAGCTGTGGACAATGCGGAAGTCATCCGTAAGAAATTTTACTATGCACGCACACAAACGTATGATTCGATACTTAGTACGCGTCGATGTATAGTTACAACACGTAGTGTGCGTTGCGTCGGTGTGTTTGCGGCTGATTGCAGCGCGCCGTACAGTCTGACAAGGATCTTTTGGCACTTGCTCTACGAAAGCTCATGGACCATGAATCACGTGTTTTTTTTTTTTTTTTTTTTTATTAATTATTTAAGGAATCACAAGCTTATAACCGCCTTCTTTTTTGGAAGTCGGTTAAAATGTACTGTATGTAAACCTGCCCAAATGTAGTGATATTAAACACAAGACAATATTTTACAGAACTACTGCGATATTACATGAAGAGTATCATACTGGGACAGTAAAAAAGTGTATGCATTGTGATGAAGAGTTTAGGTATGTACCTTCCGTGCTGTACATGGATCTATGTTAAAAAGCTAACAATTATTAATTTTCGAAAGTCTAACGGCCCGTTTCAATAACTTATCTACCAATAACTATTTGTTAAAAACTTGTACTTATCACAGAAAACCCGCAAATAGGCATGTTGCCGAAAAAAAATTTTTCGTCTATTCGATGTTAGACAACATGTTAATAAACAATCCAGAACTCATTTTTGTATATCTGAAAAAATAACGTAGATACAAACCATTGAAATTTACAATATGAAAGAGAGCGATATATCGGCCTGTAACGTCACAACCTGCTACCGCCATACATTTGTCATTACAAAATGTATGGTGGTAGCAGGTTGTGACGTCACGAATCGTTTTGCGAGAAAGAGATGGACAATATTTTTTATTTGCTTATATTTTTAATCCCGTCACTCTAAATACCTATTTCTTTCAGATGTATGTTTCTTTAATCAACAACTTTAAAATTTAATTTGTAAAACTGTGATATTCCACACTAGGCAACATCCCTATTATTGATTGACGACGTTTTTAACAAATACACTAGGTATTTATATATTGGTAGATGGGTTATCGAAACGGGCCGTTAGAAGTAATATTATGTAACAAAATCTTTTATTAATTTAATTTAAATTAGCGTTTAAAATGTTATATCATTGCAGGCATCCATCAACATATTACTCTCATCTACGCACTCACAGAAGCAATCATCTGTGTGTACTCTGCGGGATTTCATTTGTCAGTAAAATCGGTCTACATCAACACAAAAGAAAAAAGCATTGTACTAATAATGCGGTAGGCTATTAAATATTCTTATGTAGTTACAAGCCACACCACATTATTTTAAGATTCCGTAGTAACTACAAGGATAGTTTCGCTCTAAATGACATCCATCCTCCCTTGTTAGCTTTGGTTATTATAAATATAATAAGACGAAATTGCGGAAACGTTCCGCTAAAATATGTATGACATACATACATACATATAATCACGCCTTTTTCCCGTAAAGGGGTAGGCAGAGACCACTTTTTGCCACTTGCTACGATCCTTACATACTCGTTTCGCTTCGTTCGCTTTCATTCTTACCATCCATTCCTCCTCTTACATTCAACGTACCGAAGCGGCTCTCCATGGTCCGCTTTTCACCTCCGCGAGAAACGAGACGTGATGGGTGGTGAACCACATCGCCGCCATTTTGGATAATTAAATTATTTTTATGATTATCCGTTGCGTTTCCACGGATTGGTGGAGAGGGTAGGAATACGGAAAGGGAAGGATAGGTGGTGTGGAAAGGAAGATTGGTAAGTTAGAGTGGGAAATAGGAAATGTAGGATATTACCGCCCAGGAGGGCAAGGGATAGGACAGTATAATAGCTAGGGAAGCCGGGGTCGCATACCCGTATACTATACCACAACTGCCGGACAGGTAAGTTGGGATGAGTATGTATGACAGAATGTAGTAATAAATTATATGTCAATAGATTTCTAATAATAACCCGAATAACATAGGCTATATAATTTACGTTGTCGGGTTATGGCTTTTTCTTATAAAAATTGTAGTTATCATCAGTAGTAATAAATTATGATTATGTTTTAGGAGAGCCTAGACGATGATGAAGACATGAACACATTTTGTGCCCGCTGTGATATTCGCTTTGTGACAAGAAAGGCTTATGAGAGACACATGTTTCAGTCTACGGCGCATGCTAATGAAGAGTAAGTAACATTTGTATTTCAACAGTAAGACCGGGACTATATGATCAGGAATCCGGAAGGCCGTGGAAAATTCAGAGCGCTGAAAATAGAACTCTGCACTAAAATAATAGAGCTGAAAATCGAACACACAAGTGTCGAGTCAAATGTCAAATCTGAAAACTCGATACTCATGTGTTCAATTTTTTACTTTATTGTACAGGTCGCGCAACGGTTTATGAGCGCTCAGTGAAAGTGGAGGGGATCGTTCGCGCATGTGACCAATAACAAAGAATATATATTACTAATGTACCAATAGTGTGTCGGCAGCCACGTTCGGCATGCGTTCGGCGCATCCACACCTCCCCGCCCGAGCCCGCTACCGCCAAACACACCCAAAAACTGACTTCTGCGCATACCCCCTCTACTTTTGTCGAAAGATCTTAATTTGTTGCGCGACCTATACTAGTCCATCATTCTAGTTTCAGCGCTCTGAAACTTCTCCGACCCTCCGGATTCCGGATCATATAGTTCCAGCCTAAGTGCCGTTGCACACGTTCCGGTTAACCGTTAATCCGGGTAACCGGTGCCGGGTAGCCGGTCGTGAAATGTATGGCCGTGTACATCGGTACGTGTGAAAGCTGTCGTACATGGCCATACAACTCGCGACCGACTATCCGGCAATCAGAACGTGTGCAACGGCACTAAAGGTGGCCCTCCGACCTTAGCGACCGCGACTCGCCTCTGTGACCGGGTCGCTCGACCCACTGCTTAGTATGAATTTATATGGAGCACTAAATAAGTCATGGGATACTCATCCCAACTTACCTGTCCGATAGTTGTGGTATAGTATACGGGTATGCGACCCTGGCTTCCCTAGCTATTACTCTCCTACCCCTTGCCCTCCTGGGCGGTAATATCCTACATTTCCTATTTCCCACTCTAACTTACCACTCTTCCTTTCCACACCACGTATCCTTCCCTTTCCCTATTCATACCCTCTCCACCAATCCGTGAAAACGCAATGGATAATCATAAAAATAATTTAATTATCCAAAATGGCGGCGATGTGGTTCCCCAGTCGCCACCCATCACGTCTCGTTCTCGCGGAGGTGAAAAGCGGACCATGGAGAGCCGCTTCGCTACGTTGAATGTAAGAGGAGGAATGGATGGTAAGAATGAAAGTGAACGAAGCGAAACAAGTATGTAAGGATGTAGCAAGTGGAAAGAAGTGGTCTCTGCCTACCCCTACGGGAAAAAGGCGTGATTATATGTATGTACTAAAATCCTGCAATCGCGTCGCGTGACAGGTGGCCGTGGCCAGAGATACTCATTTGCTGGTTCGATATACTACCTTAAGATGTTACTTGCTGGCGTTGTACATATCTAGAATTATCTTATACTATAACCCCCTTACTAATAAAAATATTTAAACAATGGATAATAAGCAATACAATGTTTTGTCCTTGTCTGTCATGCGACTTTCCCACGTATGGGGTCCCATACACGGTCCGGTCTGCCTTCAGTTCGGCCTGAACGGATGCAAATTCCTATCGTATATGTGCAATTTCGAGATCGCGTCAGTCGGCCGTATGGACTGAAGCGATTCGTTCCAGTGTTTTTGTTTTTGCTCCGTTTTTGTGAAACTACTAAAATCTTATCGATTTCTACTCAAAACTACTAAAAACTACTGAAAATTATTAAAAGAAGCTACTTAGGAATCCCGAAAGCCCCCAAAAACCACTGCATTTTAGGTTTTGTTACATTAAAATTTTTATTGCATTTTATTATAAATTTTAAAGTTAAATTAAAATATCCTAGGGAATATTACATACATATATAGTAATTAAATGGGTAGTTTTAAGCAAATTACGGACGAATGTATTATTATGATAAGATGTATTTTTTTTTTGTGCTTAACTTAGGCCATTTTGCATAATATGATTTCTGTCTGGCTCTTTCCTACTAAAACATAACTAACAACTTAATTCCTACTAAGGAGGGAATAAAATACTTAATTTAGTAGTAAAACTTTGTAAAATAGCGTGCGGCAAACCAGAACGAACTGATGCGATTTTTCGGTGTGTGGGCGCGAATCCGTTCAGGCCGAACTGACGTCGCTTGGTTCGGATGCGATTTTTTCCGTGTGTGTGCTCGAATCCGTTCAGGCATCACCTGCTAGTTCCGTGGGTATTGGTTCAGGCCGAACTGACGTCAGTTTCAGTTAGGAAATGATCGGCCTCTCATCTATAAGAGCCTTATCAGACAAGGACAAAACATTGTATTGCTTATCCACTGTTGAAATATTTTTATTGATAAGGCGGTAATATTATAAAGAGTAATGGTTTGTTCGTTTATTTGTATTGGGTAGGCTCTGAAACTACTGAGCCGCTTTTGATGTGGCACAGATACTATTATAGTTTAGAGTTTAGACCATGGGGAAGGACATAATATGCTACATTTTATCGCGACAAAATGTAGCTTAGCGCGAGATTTCCTTTAACGCGGACGAAGTCGCGGGCAACATTTAGTAATTTATAAAATGTCATAACATATTTTGCTGTAAACTCGAATAGGACATGTTTTGTTACAGAGACGAAGGTAAAAATTGTATTTTCCGCAAGACACTTGACAAGAAACCGCAAGACAAGGTTTGTTAATTTTTTATTATCGAAATAAATTCAGAATTTAAACGGATATGAATGTGACATGAACATCTTGTGTTTCAGACAAACATCAAATATGCGAAGCGGTAAGCATTTTTCTCTTACATAGGTATTTTCTATTAAAAATGAAGTTAAATAGAATTTAAATTATTTTAATTAGTCGAACATTCACATTAAACATATTGTTTACTTTAAACTATTGAATCAATGAAAATCCTACTAATATTATAATTGTAAATGTTTGTTACTCTTTCACGCAAAAACTACTAAACGGATTTTGATGAAATTTTGGTATGGTAGTAGTTTGTGCTCTCGATTAAAACAAAGGCTACATTTCATCCCGAAAAAGTAGTGTTCCCGTGGGTATTTACGCGGACGGAGCCGCGGGAAGGAGCTAGTAAATTATATTTTAGTGAACATAATCCCCAAAAACATCTACTCAACGAAACAAGAGTAACACTATACCTAGTAGTCTTTTATTCAAATTGTTTCCAATTTTTCCATTCAACTAACATCTAGTTCCTTATGTACACAATAGCTATCGGTGCTTCGGTAGCGCGATCTAGACGTAATTGTGTTGAACATTCAAATTTCATATAAAGACATTCTAAAACGTACAATAAATTCAAATATAAAATAGAAAAAAAAGAGGTTTTAACATTTATTAATGTTATTTTTAGGAAATATGGGTCGAGAAAATATCGGAAACCTAACAAGAAGCCCAGCACGTGCCATCAGGTACGTAATTATCGTATAACACCCTCTTCCGACCGTCATCAGGCGACCCGTTTGCTTGTTTTTTTTTTTTTTTTTTTTTATGTAATATGGGGGCAAACGAGCAAACGGGTCACCTGATGGAAAGCAACTTCCGTCGCCCATGGACACTCGCAGCATCAGAAGAGCTGCAAGTGCGTTGCCGGCCTTTTAAGAGGGAATAGGGTAATAGGGGAGGGTAGGGAAGGGAATAGGGTAGGGGATTGGGCCTCCGGTAAACTCACTCACTCGGCGAAACACAGCGCAAACGCTATTTCACGCCGGTTTTCTGCGAGCCCGTGGTATTTCTCCGGTCGAGCCGGCCCATTCGTGCCGAACATGGCTCTACCACGTATATATTGTTTGTCAAAGATGTCGTATATTTTATTATTTGTTACAGTGCGGCAAACATTTTGACACGCAAGCGGCGTGTCTGAAGCATCATCTCGCCGAACATCCGAGAACGTCGTTCTATTCCTCCACAGAGAGGCATATTTGTGAAATATGCGGGGCTTCTTTAGCGGTGAGACTTATATTTTAAGAGTAAACTGTAAGGCTGCCTTTACATCTGAGCGAAAGCAGCAGTGCTATTCTCTAAGAACATTCTCATATATCTCGACAGCTGTATCCGCGGTGAGTGTCAAATATCATAAACGAATTTGACACTCACCACAGATTCAACTGTCGAGATTTGAAAATGTTCTTAGAGAATAGACAGGCTGGTCGACAGCCGTACATTCGGCATCTGAGGCGGCATTCAAATGGCGAGCGTGTATGCTGCAATCTCAAGCCCTTATTAAATAAGTAACCAAATGAGTATCTTTAGGACTACCTCTTACACTATAATCGTTCGAACTTCAACCGAATGTCAGCGTCAGCTCACATACTCGGTGCGGCATTTTTTATTATTTTTTTATTATTATTAAGATAGTGATTCAAAATTGAACTTTATTCACTAGGAAAGTAGGTACACAAGAAGATACATGTTTAAGTGACGTGTATAAAAACGATTATAGTATAACAGGCATAATTCCTAAATATACTTATTTGGTTAATATAATATTATACTCAACAACAGACAACACTGCCATATCCATGAAAAAGTAAAGTACAAAGTTTTTTATGTACATACTTCCATGTGTTAAAGAAATTGATGATGGACTTCATAAATTACTATGTATTTACTTTGTGGAAATAGTGGTAGCCCAAAAGATAGATCTCTGAACGAGCGAGGTGGTATGCTCGGTCAGGCCGAGCCCAAGTGTAAGCATTTCAGATGTTGTAGATATAGCGCCGTACTGCGAAAACATCGATAGCGCGATTCAGGACCGTGGCGCTAATTGGTCCACAGTTTCTACTACTAATGTAAAAAAACTACAGTTTAGATGTATCATTTTAGCCGGGCAGCATTGCGCACCATCAGAACACGCATACTCGCCAAACCCTCTTCCCGTGCGACTCCTGCGGGAAACAGTTCAACTCTTATGGCGGACTGAAGAGGCATCAAGTGGTGAGTTTCATTGGCAGGCGTCATTTATTTTTATTTATTTATTTAATAACGTGGAAAGCTACAGCTAAATTAATTCTATAGTTATTATTCTAGTATCTTATTTTTATTTATTTATTTAATAACGTGGAAAGCTACAGCTAAATTAATTCTATAGTTATTATTCTAGTATCCAGTCAGCCTATTATTCATACAGCATAAATATTCGTTTACCAAATAAAGAATGCCAAAATCCTTTTGGCTTCGCCGTATCGGGTAAAAAGCCGGCGTTAGTTTTCATTGGCATCAAGAAATACTTTCGTTACCAACAGTAGCAAACCATTGCAAAAAGAATAAAGATACTGTTGGATCAAAGTAGTTGTGTGTACATTTCTAATCGTGTCAAACTGCTTCTGTGGTTTAAAAAGCTTGTCTCTTGGTCCTGACACAAAGTTATTATTATAATACTTCGGGATGTTGTTTTTTTTTAAATGTTGAATAGAGATAATATAGATCTAATGAAATTAAATGAAAAACGCGATTGAAAATTATAAGCAAATAAAAAAATATTGCCATCTCTTTCTCGCAAAACGACTTCTTACGTCACTCAAAGCTGCTACTGCTATCAACACGGATTGTTAATATATTCTCTCTTTCATACATTTTTTAATGACAAAATATGTACGGCGGTAGAAATATGTGACGTCACAGGCCCATATATCGCTCTCTTTCTTAATGTAAATTTAAATTGTATCTTCGTAACAATATAGAAATATTGTTTATTCACATTGTCTCACTTAGAATAGACGAAAAAAAAAACCTTTTTAGGCAACATGCATAATAGTGATAATATTTTTCAGACGCACACTGGTGAGAAGCCATTTGCATGTAGTTTGTGCGACAAACGCTTCACACAGAGCAACAGTATGAAGCTACACTACAAGACCTTCCATCTTAAAGAGCCGTGGCCTAAAAGGTACTGATAAAAATACACTTGAATCCTTTTCTAAGAGCGTTTGTGTGGTTACGATTCACGACAGAAAAAAAACTGCACTGTTAATGCAAGTCATTGTAATTTAAGAGCTTCGCTCTTGTCGGTGGAGCTTTCTCCATTCCTCTCTGCACTCCGCCCTTCTCTTGACCTCCTGATCGACACGACTATCACTTTCTCCTTCACCTGGTTCATAAAAGAATTGAAGGCAAGGTATAAGAAAACGTGGTAGGCCGAGAAGAACTTTTATGTAAATGCAATGCAAACACAAAAAAAAACATTCGTTAGAACCTAGGCTTACTGTGTGTAGGCCACACTTTATTTGTGGATATAGGATAAATGGATGGATGGATATATGTTTGTTACTCTTTCACGCAAAAACTACCGAACGGATTTCGATGAAATTTGGTATCGTAGTAGTTTATGCTCTGGATTAAAACATAGGCTCCTTTTTATCCCGAAAAAGTAGTGTTCTTTTGGGATAATGTATTTACGCGGGCGAAGCCGCGGGCAATAGCTAGTACTAAATAATAAAATGGTACTGCAAAATCAACTATGTTCTTTTTAACATCTTGTTATCTTAGTTTTGTTACATACAATACACTGTAGCATATCAGTCATTTTTTATTGTTTTGCTAGTGTGACATTATAAAAATTGTTTGCTTATAGAAATAGAAAGAAAAAGAAAGACAATCCACAAGAAAGTGAAGAGCGGGAGAGCAGCGACGACGATTTAAAAGACTTCTCGGGATCGAAGAAAGCAGAGAAAAGAATGAAACCAGATGTCCAAGCACCAGAAAATCCAACCATGCATGTCCTAGAAAATGCTGATGTGCAATATCTTACTATAGGATATTAATTGTAGATTTATGCGTATTTCAGACATGTATTGACTAGATAATGCAAGTCTCATCATCTGAAATCGTATCGTTTTCGTTTCATCGTAGAAATAAGCATGCCTTTATTTTTACTCCCCGTCCCCGAGTAAACGATTCAAAGGCCGTCGCTGCGCGCCGCCTTGTTGCTTAATTTACGTTTGACGTTTGGCGCTGAGAATATTTGAGAGAAAATGGCGCTGAAGGAAGTAATTTTTACTTCTCATTTACACGCGAAGTACTTACACTTGCGTGGTCTAGTCAATAGATGTATGTGGTATTATTAGCCAATCTGTCCATGTTATGCAAATCTTTTACAAAAAAATTGTTCTTATAGGAAGTAAATACAGGACAAGTAAGCTTTCAAGTAAGAAGTTAAAAACTTTCTGTTCTACTTCAGGAATACGTAGCACGCCTAATTTTTATAATTTTAGTGTTTTATCAGTATGGCATAGTACTCAATTTCATCTCTACTTACATTATGAAATATTTAATATACACTTTTAGTCATTTTCGCTGTATTATTATTTACTCATCTTAAAAACGCATGCGCTTCCTTATTAAATGAGGGTTGACTAAACAATACAATAATATTATAATTCTTAGCTGACCCAGACAGACGTTGTTCTGTATTTACATTAAGGCCCACTGGTGCAGGTCTGAACCTCAATTTTCGTATTTAAAGTAGACATAATTTTACTTAGGGCTGATTTTTCGATCGTCAGATAACTCTTAACTGAGGAATAAATATGTAACTTTGACAGATTTTGTATGAAAAATATGTCAATGTCACATTTATTCTCCAGGTAAGAGTTATCTGACGATTGAAAATTCGGCCCTTAGTCGATTGAAAGTGAAGAGACATGTTATCATGAACGAATTTTATGACGTTTCGACGAACCAGAGCGCGTTTTCACGTTGAGAGTTTAAGCGTGTCGGGACTTGATTGTAATTGTATTAATGCAGGTTTTATTTAGCAGAATTGCCCGTCTGGGTTAAATATCGTGATATCTCCCTCGTTCTTCGTATCTATGAAACAGAAGGCATGATTTTTTTTTCTTCACTTATGTAAGAGGCCTCTAGGCTCATGCGTGTGCGTGTGGTTTGAGGGACCCACCTGAATATCCCCAAAATAAGTATAGCAAGTTTTAGTAGAAGTCTAAAAAAAATTGTAGAACAAATCTGGGAATTTGTAAAAAGATAGTTTAAAAGCCCTCAGAGTGTGGTCCCTCAGTTCACACACCGCTATTTTCCAGATCTCGAAAAGTATGTGGAAAATTATGGTTTTTTCACTACAGAATTTAAGTAGAACTTTTGTAAAAGTTTTTACAAATTTATCAAATACATAGCATTAGAAATAAAAAAGCTACAACCACCGAAGTGTGGTCCCTCAGTTCACACAAAAATGACATACTCATTTCGCGATATATTACTGACTTTTTTACTTAGATTATATACTACAAGATAAGGCACGCGAGGAAATTTTCAAACAAAACTTTCTGCCAATTTTGGTGCGGGGAGGGTAACTCCCACAATGAAAACAAAATCACACATTCACAAAAATATTGTAATCGTTACAAACTCACACATCTATTAAACTGCAACACTAGCTTATTTATTTCACACAAATAAGACTCGCGCTAATATAACAGTGTACCGTACGCACTAATACACTGACATGTTAAGTGATGTTACCAATACAAATTATATCGATATATTGTCGATATGAATTTGTATTGGTCACATCTTCGTTATTTGAAAATAATGTATTTTGTTGAAATAAAACCATTCCGAATAATTCCGATATACATATTATATTATATTACACGTAAAAGTTATGGCAGCAATAGAAAACTTCACATAGGTACATAAGTAGTAAATACAGTCTATTCACGTTAAGTTTGCAATGAGTCGTCAGTACAAATTACAAATGTTAAACTGGCTTACCTTTATTGTCAAAAGTGAACACGAGCTAAGCGTCATTGCTTTCTAGACATTTGCACTGATGACTCACTGCAAACTTAACGCGTACCTATAGGCTGTATTTACCACTTATCTATGTGAAGCTTTTTAAAACCGCCATAGCTTCTACGTATACTATAGACTGCATATACGCACATACATACACTAATACTCACATACGTAGATATTATTATGAACACTAAACATACAACTCTCCTTTTTTGCAAACATCAAAGAAAAAATAACCTAACCTAATCAAGAATATATCAGGACACGTCTAAGGAGGGTTCCGTAACTATAAACGAGTAATATTTTGTCAAATTACTTCAAAAGTTACTGTCTGATTTGGTTCCAAATATTTTTCCTAGAGAGTTATTAGCATAATCTATCAGCATAGAAAATTGTAAGTTTTTAAGTCTTATAGTTTAGAAATGCTAGGGGGGACCAACTTATAAATCACTTTGGAGGCCGATTACTCGAAAATGGTTGACTTTATAAAAAAGTTATGTATGAAACCTTGCCTTTATTTTAAAATACCTATTAAACGATACCCCACACGATGGGATAGAAATAAAAAAAAGTTCATCCCCACACCTAGAATATCTTATACGTTTAAACGAGCAATTCTTGTATATTTATGTATATGTATAATATAACCATGATCTTGGAAACGGCTCTTAACGATTTCGCTGAAATTTGGTATATGGGGGTTTTCGGGGGTAAACAATCGATCTAGATTAGTCTTATGTTTGGGAAAATGCGTGTTCGTGTTTTAATGCGTTTTTCTTTCCACGCAGAATATGGTCGCTAATTTCGTCCTGCCGGCCACTGTCCGTTTGGTCCAGCGGGTTAAGACGCGAATGGCAAGAAACGAGTGTTACGGGTTCGAAACCTGCTCGGTGCCTTACTTTTGTTTTTTTTATATGTTCAAGTATATAATTATATTTTTTTTATTTTTTATAGTTTTTAGACAAGTTTAAAAAAATGTAGTTAATGTTTGAGATTAAACACCTAATCTACACAGAAATCGATTGTAAATAATAATAATTATCAGTTCACATTTTACTTTTTAAGTTTATGTAGATTATCACCTAAACACCACCCACCATATTATTACAATAAATAGTCACCCAGGTACTAAAATTATTATTATTTTATGATGCCAAATCCGAGATCTATACACAATCTATGATCTAGCTACATAATACTAATCTGTGATCTATGACTGTACCAAATTTTATCCATTTATATTCATAATTAGGCTAACGGTAGAAGCGCGGACAGACAGACAGACGGATGGACAGAGCGAAACTATAAGCGTTCCTCAAGTATTACGGAACCCTAAAAATGAACTGCGCTTCAAACAAGGAAAACTTGTGTCCCTCTGGCTGGGAACATCTTGATTTTATAACGATACCCCATAGTCCATATTTCAAACATCCAAATAAACTGTTCAGCCTTTCAAGTTTCAAAGTTGCGGTAGGGTAAATAATAAACATCACATACATACATGCATTGCTTGATCTGTCGTATAAAGTGTAAAAGCAATCGAATATTTTTACATCACAAAATATAAAATTAGTTTACCAAGAAAAAAAATAATTTTTATCGACATCGTTATTCTAGTGATTGTCACGTCACTCAAAAAGTAATAAAAAAGTTCCGCCATGTTTCGAGAATTAAGTGCCATAGTAAAATTCGAATCTATTGAATAGGAAATAAAGACTAAAATTCTATATCTAACAACAATAGTCTCGTGGGGAGTACGATCGAATATTCTACGATTATCTGTCTCGTGTACACCGCTATTCGATACATCGTCGATTTTTACGAAATTACATTTAAATAGAAATATACAATAATTAAATAAAAAAATACTCATAAATGAAAGGTTATTCCATCTTTTTTAAGATTCGACGTGTTGGACTTGTTTTTACAGGACATAAGAGCACAAATCGGCATTTTTAGCGGAGCATTTCGGACGTCCTTTCGATGCTATACCGATGCACATAATGATTAAAATCGATTACGCAAATAGTTTTTATGAACGCATTAGATTCAAAAATCTTATACCTCGGCAGAGGGGAAAGTCATGTAAGGCGTATCCCGTAGTATAAGATCTAAGCTTTTTTAATTATTTTTCTACGTAGAGTTTTAGTAGAAAATTTGTAGAATTTGTAGACAAAATTTCAGCAAAATCTATCGGCGCATTTGGAAGATATATACCATTATGTTGGGTCCCTCAGTTCACACACTTGTGTATAAGAAAAACTCAAATAACTAATTAACGAGAAAACTAACAGAAAGTCTACTATACTTAAATTTTAGTAGAAGTTTTTTTCTCTTGGATTAGCACATAAAATATTTAATTTCTTGCTTCCTAGCTGAGATAATGTTAATTTTTTGATTGTATGAAAATGCAGAGTAGGTTACCACACAAGAGGCAAAATGAGGACAAGTCCTAATATTATTGTGTATGTTATACCTTATTAAATTTATGTTTTGCTCGCGGTTTCGCACCTTTTCACTATTTTAGGGGTTCATAGTACTACAAACAACCCATATACTTACCAATTATTAACTATGTACCTTTTTGTGGTTTTGCTCTGCCCGCCCTTTTCTCTGTCCGTTCTTTCTAACTCCTTATATTATGTAATTACATATGTATTATATGAATAAAAAACTAGCCAAGAGCGAGTCAGGCTCGCGCACAAACGGTTCCGTACAAAACGGCAAAAAAAATCACGTTTGTTGTATCGGAGCCCTCGTCCTCGTCTCGTCGTCGTCTCGCCCCCAGCACCAAAGATTATACATACTCAATGTAATATCACAGTGTAATAAAGAGATACAGTGGTCCAACGCGTTTGAAGTCGCGTGAAATGCCGCTTTTGTGTAGGTATTTGTCATTGCTGCAGGGTTGTCACAATAATGTGTTTTATTATAATCTGTTCTACATTTTGTGTATTCGTAGTATGTGTATGTAGAGTACTAGGAATAAAACAAAAAAAAATATATTTATATATTATAGAAGTATTAATGAAGAGTTTTATTATAAAAAATACAAATGCGTATACAAAAGCTCAGGGTTCGCATGAAAATGTATGATATATATCAATTGATATATATACTATTGTTATACCATTTATACCATGTTTCAAATTAATTCGACTGATAAAATTAAAACACTTTTTTTTCTTCTGGTAATAAACAAAAGTCATTTTATGGATTTAAGACTTAAATTGATACTCAAAAGTATCTATCGTTGATTTTTAATTTATTTGAAAACTTTGAATATCAATAATAAATAAATGAGTTTAATTTTACTTCCCTATCTTCAAATTATCAGAGATACAAATTATTTCGATACAACTATTACGAAAAAACATATCAGAGTATGTTTGTATGTAATTTTGAAAATATCAAGAATATCAAAAAAATCAAAAATATCGGATATATATCAAAGATATCTGATATTTTGATATTTATTATAAATATCGGATATTTACGAACCCTGCAAAAGCTACAAATGCGAAACTGAAACTACTTTCGACATTTGGAGTTACTAGTTTTTAGATTGCGATTGTTGAATTTGACGATGTAGTTAGTAAATTCTCATACGTAGATACAATTTTATTAAAAGTTCTGACGGGAAACAGGCGCATGGTTTTGTATTAAAATTAATATTCTATAGCTGTTCATATAATTGACCATTGTAAATAAGTACCTACATACAACTCAAAACGAAACACTGTCGCAAACCACTTAAAACATTCAATTTAAAAAGCGTCAACCCCGGCTTACGTGTCCCAAGCGAGTGTATGGCAGCTTGGGCTCGCTACCGCTCCTCTCTCACCCCGCACGCCCCGCACGATTGCTCTGTCTAGACGTGTCCGTTGGACGACTGTAGGTAAGTTCTATAGGCTGTGGTAATATTATGACTGCACCTAATATTTTTGTTATATTAGCTTTTGCTCGCGGCTTCGCCCGCGTGGAATAGTGTTCTTGGAGAAAAAACTACTTCGGCGAATAACTAAGTCTCTACTTACAGCAATATACTTCTGATACAATACTGAAAATGTTTTTAGGTTTACCCAATGCAAATGGTTAAAAAATGGACCCTTCCGAGTTTCGCCTCGACACGATATGAGCGACCGCTTGATATATACATAATATTATATTTGTCGCGCTTGAATATACATTCGTTGCGTCATGCTTTTGTTGTTGGACATCTACGAAGTGGTAAATATACTAAGACCACTCGTGAACTGTATTTTAAAAGTGGAATGCTATCGTATGTTGGTGTACCTACAAAAAAAAAATGCACACAAAAAAAAGCACACACACTTAAGAATGACATTATGTACACCATCCCACAAATTAACTTTTTCCTTTTCATAAAAGCTTGACATTAATTTGAAGACCTAAGATTTCTATATTTTTTTTATAGAAAATAGGTATAATTATAGCGCGAGACGCTAGGCGGACAGCCCGCGCTCCGTTCCGTACATCCATTGCGCCGCCGTCCGCTCCGCTCCGGCGTTCAAATCGCCAACGCAAGCCCGGCGCCCGCGCACCGTGCGATTAGTGTTATCACAGAACACTTATTACTCGCGGAGAAGAAGCTCGACTTCATACAAAAAAATTGGGACCAAATTAGCGCCTCTAGTGAGCTGCCCCCCTCAAAACTTTTAACCGCCTACCAACAAAGGAGGACTATATATTTGATTATATGAATATGGCGGGAAATTGAAGATACGTAATTAAAGTTTAAGTTAACGTTAAATTTCTCTTTAGAGTTAAATTTCATATTCCAACAAAACCGAGCAACCACCTCCACGACCAAATCATAACTACTAAGTTATAAATCGTTCGCGAGCCCTTATATATATACGTCTAGTGTTTTCGGTAGCGCGATCTAGAAGCGGCATAGTGTCTGTTGCTCGCCATCTGTTGTGGTTTTTAAGTAACTTTTATATAATATTAACCATGTAAGACAGAGAGCGATATATTGAAATATAACCATTCTTGTCGCACCGAACTGCCCCCTTTTTGGTCCAAGGTCATTCATACAAAGTCGACCACCCCTGAGTGTTATACACTCCGCCGAACGGAGAGGTCGCGTTCGCGCGTTGAACACCGACGCGGTACAGGCTTACGCACTTTCTGGACAGAGTCTTAGACTCTGTCCAGAAAGTGCGTAAGCCTGCGTAAACCTACGCACGTAGAGATTCTTATCTTATCACAACAAAATGTCTGCCGGTCTATCTGTGATGCCAACTTGGGACTTTTTCCCTAAATTTAGGGAGAAAAGGTATCTGAAGGGGTTATTCGGGGGGGTTTTATGCTTGTTTTATTTAAATATGCAATTGATTTGCTTGACGATAAGTTATATAATATACTATTATTATTTAATTACAGCTGACCTATCACTTATTGGTATAAAAAATCTATTGTATAAAAAACCAAAATTCTTATTGCAAGCGTCTACCTGTTGCCAACTTGCCATTAAAGAATCACGCCAAAAACGTCAAAAAATTCACGTTTGTTGTGTCTAAGGAGGGTTCCGTTACTATCAACGCGTAATACGTTTTTCAAATTACTTCAAAAGTCACAGTCTGGTTTGGTTCAAAATAATTTTCCCTTAGTTTTAAGCATTATACATATATCAGCATGGAAACTTACAAGTTTAACCTATAATTTAGAAAACTACTCTACAACTACTCGAAAATTTTGAAAAAATGTCATGTATGAAATCTTGACTCTATTTTAAAGCGCTATTCAACGTTATGCAATACAACGGGGTACAATAAAAAAATATTTTTCATCCCCACTTCTCATGTATGGAGAGCCACCCTCAAAATATAAAATTATTATTATTTTACGATGCTAAATCCGAGATAATATAATATACAAAAAACTATACCAAATTTCATCCATTTATATTCATAATTACAGAAGCTAGAGGCGTGGACAGACAGACAGACAGAGGGACAGAGCAAAACTATAAGAGTTCCTTTTTATTACGAAATCGACTATTTTTAGTAAAGGTTATCTAAAAATTTTAACTGTCTAGCCATCAAGGATTATGATCTCATGAGACATAGCCTGGTGACAGACATACAGTTTTTACCCTCTAGATATCTACAAAATAACTTATAGTCTGTAAGTGTTAAAAAAAGCAGTGAATCATGCATACAAATGTCAAAATTGACGCGTTAGCTGTGATTACATTAATTTACCTATTAAAGTGAGCCATTTTGACATATAATATAATAATTATAATAATATAATATATATGGACGCTTCACACTACGTCAATCTGATCCCGTGGTAAGTTCTCGAAGAACTTGTGTTACGGGTACCAGACAACGGAAATATATTTAATGCTTTTATACTATGCACATATTTATGATTTTTATTATATTAAACACATATTTAATACACATCCATGACCCAGGAACACAGAAAAACTTTTTTGTTCCTTCGGCGGGATTTGAACCCGCGACCTCCGGCTTGAGCACCAACATGCTCAACCAACTGAGCCACAGAGGTCGTCAATAGTATGTAGATACGCATGATTCACTGCCTTCATAACGTGAATAGGCTAAAGACTTTATATGACACGAATAGGACGCGACCGCGTCATTCAATGTGCTGCGTACAGTGCAACTAACTAATGCCTTCGGCAATCATCGTTTTTTTTTTCTACGGAAATGACGGATGTTGGAAAGCATGTGTGGGACTTCCGAAAGATATTAGCAAAGTAGTTTTACTGTATAAAGTATCTTTATAGGTATGTTTTTCTAAAAAGGTAATACTTACATATTTGGTATGTAACTTTTTTGATTTTTAACGGTACCTATATATTTTATCGTATTATGTAACTTTATGAAGTTTCGATGAGGCATAAGTACTTTAATAATTATATTTGAGAGTATTCGCATGCTAGGTAAAATCCTCGGGAACCGTACTATTTGTTTTAGGGAGAAATATTTTTTGAAACTTGGCAACTCGATCTTACTACGCTTTTATTTTATTTTTTTTTATTTAAAGTAAAGCAAAATGCCAACAGTGTCAACCGATCTGAATGCTGTGTAACGAATGAACTGAATACTTCTGTCTCACTCTGAATCATACAATCGGAGCGAGAAAAACATTTTTCTTTCACTTTGTGTCTCGCGCGTACTCGAGGTAGCTGCGTATCACTGCGTAATTGCTGCTCCTATTTGAGTCAGGAGCGGAGCACCTATACGTGTAGTATGGGCATACCCACAATCCCAACAGCCTTGTGAGTGCATACTTTCAAGGTCTATTAATTTATAATCAAAATAGGTTCAGTGGGTAGTTGTATTGGTATTGTTAACCTTTTGAGTCTTATCTGGTGCTTTTTACCTGCTGGTCATACTTACATTATTGTTAAAATACATATTTATAGTAGTGGATTTAGTGTTAAGCGGACCTTTAGTCAGGTAGATTGAAGAAAGCGCAAAATTTGTCACCTCTCCATAAATTTTCGACCCTTTTTTATTTACTAACCAACAGATTTAAGAAAAAATAATACTTTGTTTGAACCGATAGGAATTACTCCTGCCGATGTTATATAATCTATAATTTGTGTATGTTTCTATACTATATATGCATATATTTTTTATTTAATTAATTTATAATCTTAGTTGATGTTAATTTGTTTAAGGTTTAAGGTATTGAAAGCTTATTTTTTTTTACCAAACAAAATAATTTTTTTGCTAAATAAGCTAAAATTTTTCTCGCCGTTAGCTTTTAATTAACATAATATTATAAAGAAAATAATACAACTCTTTTTAAAAATTCTAATAACCATGTTATGAAGGAAATAATAAAAACAAAATTTTTGGGCCACATCTTCTTTTGAGAGCTGGATCCGTGCCTGAATCAACCAAAGCGGTTTAATAGGTCAATTTTGTACGATACGCGCATAGCTAAAATAATACGCACGTAGCTCCTGGACGCAATGTATGGGGCCCTAGTACCTCGACTACGTGCGTAGACCTCACGTGCGTAAGAATACGCAGTTTCTGGACATAGTCTAACTATGGTGTGTTAACTTTGATGTGTACCCGATAATACACGTTACTTACACTATTTTCGTTCGTTGTCAATTCAAGACCCCGAGTCCCACCACAAGTGGCAGCCCAACGTGTGGCCGAAGGGACTTTTAATACTTAGGTTTCCGCAAGTACCTAATAGTGTAACGGGTTTTTTCCGCGAACTTAATAGTAGGTGTGCTTGCCTATAGTCTATGTTTAGTCTTGTTCCGCGAACTGTTTACACTACGAGTTGCCTATAGTTTCTGTTTAGTCTTGTAACGCGAACTGTTTACACTACGACCTCAGACCAAATAAAAAGTCATAGACAGAATAGAATAGACGAACAACAAGTGAAGCCGGTTTTTAATGCATAGTAATACCTAAGACTTTGTTACGGGTTTTTTTCGTGAACTAAACAGTATACCTAGTTGCTGTGTTAGTTTTGTTCCGCGAACTTAGTAACTTTATTTATCGAGATGAATACGAGATCGAGTAGTGCAAAATAAGCGAGTTCGTCGGCTGTTCAAGAGTCGCCGGTGGAAGGGACGCCGCCGCCGCCGCCGCCGCCCAGTCCGGCGGTTTTGCTTGCGTTCGAGAATATTCCATGCACTGCCGGGGTTCCTGCCGCGCAGACGCTCATGGAGGACCCGCAGCCAGCTGCTGGTGCTGCAACGGTCCCGGTCTCCATGACAACGGACCAACTACTACTACTTATAGACAGGTTGAGTCGCAGCGATCCTGTAAGTACATTACCACTTTCTACTGGCAATTTCGCCAAGTGCACCGCGCGTTTTGACGGAGAGAAATCTAGTAATGTTGAGGCTTTTATCGACGCCGTTGAAACTTATGAGGAGTGTTTACGCGTTGACGATCACAACGCACTTCGTGGTTTGTCTATGCTTCTCACGGGATTGGCCGCTACTTGGTGGCAAGGAGTCAAAGACACTACCCCGTCATGGCAAGCTGCTATAGAATCGTTAAAACAAACGTTTGGACCACGTTTACCTCCTCACAAGTTATATCGAAAAATATTTGAACGGGAACAGCGTGTAGATGAGTCTACAGATTTATTTATTTGCCATGTTAGATCACTTTTCGCCCAGCTCCCACAGTTTACACTTACGGAAACGGTGCAGCTAGATATGGCTTATGGATTGATGCACCGGCGAATCCGCGAGAAGGTTCCGCGTTCTGGTTTTGACAGTTTCGCCGAGTTATTGGCACAAGCGCGGCGTGTCGAAGACATTATAGATGAGAGTAAGCCGCGTGCCAATGTAGATACTAAACCCGCGACGTACTCTGCGGTGACGGGTCAGGCGGAGCCTATTACAAGAATGCATCGGCCTCAATGTAAGTACTGCAAGCGGTACGGCCACCTCAAGGAGGAGTGCCAGCGACTTGCCAAGCAGGCAAAGACCAGAGATGGTCCAGTTGATGGAGCTTCGCGTTCCCCTTCAGTTACATGTTTTGGGTGTGGGGCACCCGGCGTTATACGCTCTAACTGCGCGATATGTAAGGAAAAGAAATCAAGCGCGCCGCCCGCGCCGTCCAACAGTGCGTTTCAGTCAGTGTCCGCGAGTTGCGCTAATATTGATTCGCGTGTGCGTCCTGTGTTACGTGTACAAATCTGTGGTGAATTCGGAAATATATTAGTAGACACTGGAGCTAAACATTCTGTAGGAAGTGTTAGTCTAAGAGCCCATTTAGCTAAGAATGGTTGTCAGTTCCATAATGTATTTACTGAACTAAAGTATGCGGACGGTAGAATCTCTGCGCAAAATGTTGAAATAGCGCAGGTCAATGTAACGGTGCGAGGCGTGGCGCGAACTGTCGATTTTCTTATGTTGCCGGATGTAACCGAGAGCCTGTTAGGGATGAATTTTATAGAGGACATTGGTATGGTATTAGACTTCGATCGTGGTGTATGGTATGTGAGACACGATAGGTCGCCGGAGTCGATTCTTTTTGAAAACAAGTCATTACGGCCACTCACCTGTTCGTCTGTGGGTCTTCGCGAGGACGAAGGATCCCATCTTTGTCCAGACGAACGGAAACGTCTATCCGACCTTCTGAATATCCACGAGGATATTTTTACTCCAGGGGGAGGACCTAGCGAGTTTGCTGTACATCGTATTGATACGGGAGATGCGACGCCAATAGCTAGTCCGCCGTATCGTGTTTCTCCCGCTAAGAAAGACATTATTCGTGAAGAGATAGATAAAATGCTAGAAGACGACATCATTGAAGACGCTGAGTCAGAGTGGGCCTCACCTGTGGTTTTGATACCGAAGAAAAATGGTGAAGTCCGGTTCTGTGTAGATTACAGAAAACTAAATAGTGTCACACGGACTGATAAGTACCCACTTCCTGTTATCGACGAATTGCTGCAAAACACGAAAGCAGACTGCGTCATGTCAACAATTGATTTGAAATCAGGTTACTGGCAAATAATGGTAGCCCCTGAAGATCGACATAAGACAGCATTCACTACGCCCTTTGGAACGTTCCAGTTTCGTGGCATGCCGTTCGGCCTTAAAAATGCGCCGGCGACATTCCAGCGGTTAATAGACCGAATGAGATCTGGTCTCAAGATGTATGCGTTCTGGCATATCTGGATGACATCCTCGTTATATCGCCGTGTATGGATCAGCACCTGAAGGATCTTCAGCAAGTCTTCGAATATGAAGCCTCCGACGAACCTGAAAGAGCTAAAAACGTTTTTACAAACCTGCTCTTGGTTTCGAAAATTCATACCGCAGTTTTCTGATCTATCTCGTCCTTTAACGGATCTTACTAAAAATGATCGACGTTGGCAGTGGAGCGAGGACAAGCAAGGAGCCTTCGATGAGCTGAAGAGGCGACTTTCAAACAGCCCCATTCTTCGGCAGGCAAACTTTGATGAGGCGTTTGTTCTACGGACAGACGCAAGTGCATATGCTCTAGGAGCAGTATTGCTGCAAGGCCCATCTCATCATGAAGAAAGACCAATTGAGTATGCCAACCGTCTGCTCACTGCAGCTGAGCGAAATTATCATACTACCGAGCGAGAGGCCTTGGCGGTTGTTTGGGCTTTGGATAAATTCCGAGGGTACCTCGAGGGAGCTCAAGTTCATGTCGCTACCGACCACCAACCGTTAAGATGGCTTTTGTCATTAAAGACACCCAGTGGTAGATTGGCCCGTTGGGCGATGAAAATTCAATCGTTCGACCTCAAAATTGAGTATACACCAGGTAGAGTTAATCTGGTTGCCGATACTCTTAGTCGTCCAGTGACCGATTTGTCTGAAGAACCTAGTTCTGGACCTTGTAGTCTTTGTCCTGTAGTCGTCGATTTGCCTCAATGTAGTCTAGAAGACATTCGAAAGGCTCAAATAAATGATTCTGAAGTGAGTAAAATTATCGAAGACTTTGAAAATGCGAATGACCCTGAAGCAGCTGCACGCTGGACTGACAGAGGGTATTATCTTTCACAAGGTGTGTTATATCGCTGCGATCCGGATGGATCCGAAGAGCCTCAGCTAGTGGTTCCAGAATCGTTAAGGGCAGTGCTCATGAAAGAGCTCCATGACGCGCCTACTGCTGGACACTTGGGCTTGGAGCGAACCTTACGAAAGATCAAGGAAAGAAACTATTTTAAGAATATGAGATCATATGTAGCTCAGTATATCAAGTCATGTGACATGTGTCAAATGTATAAAGCCACGAATTTGAAACCTGCTGGTCTGCTTCAAACCCCAGTGCCTCAGCAGAGATTCGAAGTGCTTGCAATGGACCTGTTTGGACCTCTTCCTGAAGCCGAAGATGGAAAAAAGTGGGTTTTTCTCGTTGAAGATACTGCGAGCCGATGGGTCGAGCTATTTGCACTAGGTGATGCGACAGCTGAGTCGTGTGCAAAAGTTCTTATAGAAGAAGTCTTTCTGCGTTATGGTTTACCTCGTCGAGTCATTTCGGATGTAACGTAGTTACATTTTATTTAATTAAATTTCGTAAAAACGATACACCCAACGCCATCTATGGTATATGGTAGTAACTACGGTTATGGATTCAATAGTTATCGACTTATTGATTTGAATCTAATTCTTTTTTAATCTAAACATCATAATCTTTTTTTAAACAACTTAAATACACCAGTTTTGCGTTATTAGGTTATCATTCTAAATAACTCAATATATTTCTACTGTGGCAAAAAGTCTTAGCTGTGTAGTCAATGTAATTTAAAAAAATATATTTCTTTGGTCGGGTATATAAGCCTGACGCGCGATTGACATAGCCTTTTTTCTGTGTCTAATTATTGGACATTTCAGAATATTATTAGATAGTGGTTTCTTTAAAATCCCACGTTCTTTTATAAGTAATTTATTCCCGTCTTAAGGTGAGATATGTGTATATTTGTGTCGTGTAACTCCTATAATTGTGTAGTTTTCGCTTTCATAATGTTATATTGTTCTTTTCCAAATTGATTTTACATCAAATTGTAGGTAATTGTCAAAATTGATTTTGTGGAACACGTGGAGGTTCCCCGTTTAATAATTAGATGCTAATATCATGGTGGGCCTGTTTTATCAACACGCATTCTTGTAATTTCGCCTAGTTTTATATTTTTTATGTTTATGCGTGTTGTAAATTTTAAGCTGTCAAACTTCTTTTACATCATTTAAGTTTGCTTTGTAAACCTTTTATTTTTTAAAACGTACTCTTAGTACCTTTCATTTTAAACTGTAAGGGACCAGGGCCCTGATTTCGAGGATTCGAGATCAAGGCCACGGTACCTTAAGCAAGCTCTGCATATGTGGACCTACCGTTCCAGGGTTCTAAGTTCCGGCTGGAAAAGTTCCCGCTTGGACTACAACCGATCCGGCCAGATACCATTGTTCCGGTCTGGACAATCTCAAGCCACACAACATACCGAGGACTGTCGGTCAGATCTTGGCCCTTGGAGTCGACGGACCCTCGTCACCGGACCTCGCAGACCGTGGGATACGGGCCTGTTCCTGACTGCCTTCGACCAGCTAAGCTAAGAGCCAATTATTCTCATACTCACCTCCACCGCCCAGGGCTGAACCAGACGTTGCCGGCTAATCGACCCACGCCCCTTCTCTAGTCATTTTAATTTTAAATATATATATTAATTTGTTACCGTGTCTAGTGTTTCTCTTTTTTAACTACACCCGTAACAACTGGCGCCCAAACGTGTTTAGTCTGGTTCAGCATAGGGTGACTCCAGGGTCTGGTCCCAACCTGTGTGTGTGTCGTGCCGTCTTTATATATATCCAACTCTCACAGTATATTCCCCATTTAAGGCTGGGAGTAAGAATGTCCTTAAGCCGCCTGTAACCGGCACGTGTAAGAGGCAGGTATAGTTACAAGCACACACCCGCTATATATATATACATATATATATATATATATACTTTTTTTTTTACATACCCTCGGTAATTTTTTTTTTTCTCAGCGGACACAATATTAAATTTATAAAAGTATTATATTTATTCCTTATTAAATATATCCTGTTCTGTCTTTTGGCAGGGCAAATATTGTATTTATTATTTTAATTATATTATTTTTATAAATTATTTATATTATAACTCATTTTTACATACACACACTCACACACACTTACACTATACATTTAAACACAGCAACATCATCTTCAATGATGTTTATGTGATTTTGGCCTTAACCTTTTTTAATTTCATTTAATTTTTTAATTTAACTTTTAATTCTTGTTAACATAAATAATTATAACCTTAAATTCTTAAATATATTCCAAATTCTTTGCTATAAACTTATAATTTTACTTGTAGACTCAAATTTCACTTTTAACTTTAACTTACTTTTAGGGTTGGATATACTTAGGTAGTTATTAGTACCTTATTATCTTGGTGTAGCGTTTATATATATTGTAATAAACTCTATACTGCTCATTTTTTTTTGTAGACTGTATATTTAGTACTGCATTATCTGTAGAACTCATTTTGTAGTTAGTTCTTATATCTTACTGATTTGTAAATCATATACTTTTTTTTTGTATTTTTGGAGAATACATCTCATTATATTTGTATTTTCTCGACACAGATATACTCACCTTTAGGATTGTGGAAAAAAATTCTTGAATTTAATTGGTAATTTAACTTTTAAAATAGAATTTAACTTTTGATAAACCCGCTATTGACTTATACTGAGAAAAACTTAATTTCTTTTTTTAAACTCAAATTTATTTAGTAACTTAACTTAATAAACATTACAGTTGACTACTCACCTAACCTACTTTGGAAAAACTTTACTTTCTTTTCAAATTTTAAACTTTTTTTTTCAAATATTAACTTTTTTTCAAAAAAGTTTTTTTTTTATATGCCTGGAAAAATAAAATTTATTTTGCTTAAAATGTCTGAATTGGAGTCTTTATTAGGATTCTTTTTTTTATTACCTGCTCCCACTGTTGAGGAGTTGTGTAAGTTTTTACTTTAGTGTGGCAGCGCTTTATCCATCTCGGGATATTTTTATGGATTCTTTCTGTTATAAGGGTCTTTCTTTGCTGCCAATGCTATTTATTATGCTACTTTAGATTGGCTGCGCTCTTTATCCACCTAGGATACTTTGGGCTCTTTCTGTAAGGGGTCTTTCTTATGCGGTCAATACTATTAAAGTGGTTTGTGTTTTTTTTTGGAAGGCTGGCAGTTTTGCGTTTTTGCTGTTCGTTATCTCTTTAATAACGTTTAGCTTCGACTTGTGTTGTTCTGCCTCTATTACGGAGAACAATACTCTTATGTTAGGGCGTCTCGTGTCAGTAACTGATTGTGACCAGATGCATATTGAACGGTGAGGTATGTATGTGATGTGCGATTTGTATGCGTGTTGATGTATGTATAGGTGAATGGTGTATGGTATGAAAAGGTTGTCGGCTTATGCGCGTAAACTCTAGACTAGCATTATCTTCCAGTTCTAAATTTTTCCTAATTCTTCATTTTTGCTGATTTATTTAATTTTTATTTTTCCAAAGGCATACCTTTTTTTAACTAGTTAGTTATATGAGGATTTTTCCTTAGAGCACTCAAAATCCTTCGGTAACAGGGGGGGATATGTAACGTAGTTACATTTTATTTAATTAAATTTCGTAAAAACGATACACCCAACGCCATCTATGGTATATGGTAGTAACTACGGTTATGGATTCAATAGTTATCGACTTATTGATTTGAATCTAATTCTTTTTTAATCTAAACATCATAATCTTTTTTTAAACAACTTAAATACACCAGTTTTGCGTTATTAGGTTATCATTCTAAATAACTCAATATATTTCTACTGTGGCAAAAAGTCTTAGCTGTGTAGTCAATGTAATTTAAAAAAATATATTTCTTTGGTCGGGTATATAAGCCTGACGCGCGATTGACATAGCCTTTTTTCTGTGTCTAATTATTGGACATTTCAGAATATTATTAGATAGTGGTTTCTTTAAAATCCCACGTTCTTTTATAAGTAATTTATTCCCGTCTTAAGGTGAGATATGTGTATATTTGTGTCGTGTAACTCCTATAATTGTGTAGTTTTCGCTTTCATAATGTTATATTGTTCTTTTCCAAATTGATTTTACATCAAATTGTAGGTAATTGTCAAAATTGATTTTGTGGAACACGTGGAGGTTCCCCGTTTAATAATTAGATGCTAATATCATGGTGGGCCTGTTTTATCAACACGCATTCTTGTAATTTCGCCTAGTTTTATATTTTTTATGTTTATGCGTGTTGTAAATTTTAAGCTGTCAAACTTCTTTTACATCATTTAAGTTTGCTTTGTAAACCTTTTATTTTTTAAAACGTACTCTTAGTACCTTTCATTTTAAACTGTAAGGGACCAGGGCCCTGATTTCGAGGATTCGAGATCAAGGCCACGGTACCTTAAGCAAGCTCTGCATATGTGGACCTACCGTTCCAGGGTTCTAAGTTCCGGCTGGAAAAGTTCCCGCTTGGACTACAACCGATCCGGCCAGATACCATTGTTCCGGTCTGGACAATCTCAAGCCACACAACATACCGAGGACTGTCGGTCAGATCTTGGCCCTTGGAGTCGACGGACCCTCGTCACCGGACCTCGCAGACCGTGGGATACGGGCCTGTTCCTGACTGCCTTCGACCAGCTAAGCTAAGAGCCAATTATTCTCATACTCACCTCCACCGCCCAGGGCTGAACCAGACGTTGCCGGCTAATCGACCCACGCCCCTTCTCTAGTCATTTTAATTTTAAATATATATATTAATTTGTTACCGTGTCTAGTGTTTCTCTTTTTTAACTACACCCGTAACACGGACAATGGTAGTCAGTTTGTCTCCGCGGTGATGCAGAAGGCCATGTTTGTGCTTGGAGTACAACAGTCACTGATTCCTGTTTACCACCCGGAAGCAAACCCGGCAGAACGCAAGAATCGCGAGCTAAAGCAGTTACTTGGTATCCTGATAGGACCTGAACATCGCCGATGGCCGACTCTTCTACCGATGGTTCGTTTCGCACTCAATAGTGCCTATAATCAAGGGACAGGTCAGACAGCCGCGTACCTTACATTTGCTCGGGAGATGCGCTCTCCTATGACAGTACACACTGACCTTCGGGCTATAGTGTCCCAACAGAATTTCGTTCCCCAGATTACACCTTACTTGAAGGAGTTTGCGCGGATTTTGCGTGATGTTAAGCACAGGGTTGAAGAACAGCAAGACCTTCGAAAGGCCGCTGGCGATCAACACCGTCGAGACAATCCCTCTTTTGCAAAGGGTGACCTAGTCCTTGTGGATGCCCACCTGGCGAGTAATGCATCTAAAGGATTCACTAGCAAGTTTGCTCCAAAACGGGAGGGCCCCTATCGTGTCTCTCAGATCATTAGCCCGACGTCGTTTGTGGTTGAAGATGTTAATGGTGTTGTTAGAGGCAAATACCATGCCAGCGCTCTCACTCCTTACGTGGGTTCATCGACTGTCATTAAGCATCAGCGTCGTCGTGGTCGTCCAGCCAAGTCGCACTTGTGACTTGGAGGGGGAGGCTATAGCGCGAGACGCTAGGCGGACAGCCCGCGCTCCGTTCCGTACATCCATTGCGCCGCCGTCCGCTCCGCTCCGGCGTTCAAATCGCCAACGCAAGCCCGGCGCCCGCGCACCGTGCGATTAGTGTTATACACTCCGCCGAACGGAGAGGTCGCGTTCGCGCGTTGAACACCGACGCGGTACAGTAACTATGGTGTGTTAACTTTGATGTGTACCCGATAATACACGTTACTTACACTATTTTCGTTCGTTGTCAATTCAAGACCCCGAGTCCCACCACATAATAAAAATATGAAATTTCATCAATAATGGTTCCGTACCCAAAGGGACCCAAAATATTATTAAGACTTCGCTCTCTGTCCGTCCGTCTGTCACCAGGCTGTATCTCAGGAACCGCGATAGCTAGACAATTGAAATTTTCACAAATTATGTATTTCTGTTGCCGCTATAACAACAAATACTAAAAACAAAATTAACGAGGGCTCCGATACAACAAACGTGATTTTTTTTGCCGTTTTGTACGGAACCGTTTGTGCGCGAGCCTGACTCGCACTTAGCCAGTTTTTTATTCATATAATACATATGTAATTACATAATATAAGGAGTTAGAAAGAACGGACAGAGAAAAGGGCGGGCAGAGCAAAACCACAAATAGGTCATAGTTAATAATTGGTAAGTATATGGGTTGTTTGTAGTACTATGAACCCCTAAAATAGTGAAAAGGTGCGAAACCGCGAGCAAAACATAAATTTAATAAGGTATAACATACACAATAATATTAGGACTTGTCCTCATTTTGCCTCTTGTGTGGTAACCTACTCTGCATTTTCATACAATCAAAAAATTAACATTATCTCAGCTAGGAAGCAAGAAATTAAATATTTTATGTGCTAATCCAAGAGAAAAAAACTTCTACTAAAATTTAAGTATAGTAGACTTTCTGTTAGTTTTCTCGTTAATTAGTTATTTGAGTTTTTCTTATACACAAGTGTGTGAACTGAGGGACCCAACATAATGGTATATATCTTCCAAATGCGCCGATAGATTTTGCTGAAATTTTGTCTACAAATTCTACAAATTTTCTACTAAAACTCTACGCAGAAAAATAATTAAAAAAGTCAGTAATATATCGCGAAATGAGTATGTCATTTTTGTGTGAACTGAGGGACCACACTTCGGTGGTTGATTCGAATTATTTCTAATGCTATGTATTTGATAAATTTGTAAAAACTTTTACAAAAGTTCTACTAAAATTCTGTAGTGAAAAAACCATAATTTTCCACATACTTTTCGAGATCTGGAAAATAGCGGTGTGTGAACTGAGGGACCACACTCTGAGGGCTATATCTTTTAAACTATCTTTTTACAAATTCCCAGATTTGTTCTACAATTTTTTTTAGACTTCTACTAAAACTTGCTATACTTATTTTGGGGATATTCAGGTGGGTCCCTCAAACCACACGCACACGCTCATGCGACGTGTGAAAGAATGCACACATAATAATATTATAATCGTTTAAAACAACATTAAAAGAGTTATCGACCACTGAGGGTTAAAAATTATAACAGTACTAATACCACTCTTATGCAATGGAACCCCACTGTATAACCTCCAAGGTGTTAGAAGGGTGAAAATTTTGGGTTATAAATTTATAATTGTATTTTTAATGCCAAATCATAAAATAATTAAATAAAGACTATTGTTACAAATCTATCGAAACCTCATTTGTTGAAATCAAACATAAATAATATAGACTGCCAAAGCATTACCCTTCCTTTTGGTTTCACCGTAGTCAAAGCATAGTCAGAAATAAACACCTAAAATAGCTGTTATAATACCTACCCACCTACCAGATAACACCAATAATATTGTACCTTATTAATGCAAATTTCATACGAATCAATCGAAAAGTTTCGGAGATTTCTCAAGAACCACATACGAGAATTTAATATAGGCATTGGAAACACATATTATGTGGAAAATTAACGATTTTGGTGAAAAAAATTCACGAAAAAGTGGAATATTCAATTATGTGTCATACTAAGTCGAATCTTCTTGACTTAACTAATCACATGCCAGATTCTTGTAGTGTTGCTGCAATAAAAAATTAGGTGTCTGCAGTTCAGGTATTTTACATTACTCATCAGTTTTATAGTACTACATTACTAGACTTATAATAAATATACTAAAAAACCAAAAAATATGATTTAAGATTTAATCTTGAACAGGTAAACATTAAATAAAGTGAATTATTTCAAATACTTTAAAAATATATACATATAATAAAGTTCTTAATTCTAGACTTAAACACTAGGTAACCATCCAATCAGAGATGAAAAATATTTACTATTTTTATTTTTTATTGTATTAGGAGACTACACTGAAACCAGTCGTTTCTATATATAAATGTATACTTAAACAATATCATCATAGTATAGTAATCCTTATAACCCCTTACTAATAAACGCTGTATAACCTCTCGGGCGTCGGACTGTTAAAATTTTAAAAGCGGGTGGTGTCAGCGGGTCCGGCGTCCGGCACTGAAGGCGTTCGCGCGGTTTCTCCGGTTCCGGTTTTTCAAGATTATATTAATCAATTGATTTTAAAACTATTGCATGTTATATATATTTAGAAAATAGAATAAATTCCTTATATGATGATGTAACTGGAATTTAAAAAAAACTTAACGAATAAAAGCAATCATGATGTGAACACAAAAGAATTGTTTTTTTTTTCCCAATTCTTAGTTTTTAAACTCAACAAAAAACATTTTTAATTTGATTTTGCGTTAATTACATTCTGTGGATATATTGTTCATATTATTTAATAACAAAACAGGCCAATGTAAAAAAAAAATCCATGACCCCCCTTGAGCGTTACGCGGTATTATACGCCAGAAGGCACCCGCGCTTGTTTTTTCGATTTTTATTATTGAATTGTTAGTAAAACCTTGGCACATTATACATTTTTAGAAATTAGAAGAATCGTTCTACACAATGAAAAAATAAATTAAAAGAAATATAAACTACATAATGCAAAATATCAAACATGATTTCACTGGAAATAAATTTTTTAATGTTGGTTTTTGAAGCTAAATTATGGCGAAAATTTATATCACACGCATACGAAAGTTTTTATTTAATTAAATAAATACGTGTTCAAATAACGATATATATAAAAAAATTCGTGATTTGTGCACAAAATTAACCAAACATCAATGATTAGTGGAGTGGAGTGAAATTGGTGTCAAATTTCTTTACTCTGAGACAAACAATTATTTATTTTATTATTGAGTACAACAGCAAAGACAAAAAACTATAACAGCTTTGTTTTATCCCTGTACTAAGTAAATAAATTTCAATCACAGATAAAAATCCAGATATTTACAAATGAGAATAAACAGAAAATATAGCAATAAAAATGGGCAAATGTGCCGGCCGACGCCCATCCTGGTGGTTTTTATTTGTATTTATGTGCCGCGCGACGCCCGAGCGGATAAGCTTGGTATAAGTAATACAGTGTTTTGTTCACGTCACACAAGTGACATTTTTAATTCGATAGAAGGAGACAAAACACTGTATTAGTTATACCAAGCTTATGCAGCGATTATTAGTAAGGGGGTTAGTGATCATACTGGCTTGAAGAAAAAAAGACAGTGTGATGCACTTAAAATGGTTTGTGAATTTTATGATTGGATATTTACTGGTGTACTAAGAGATAAAAAATCATTCTGAAAAAATCTAACTCTTATCTTCCTCCTTTCTTTTGCCATCTATTTGATCTGGTCGCCGGCCTAAAAGATCTCTTTTGACGCAACATTTATCATTCTGAAAAAGAAAATAATTTCAGGTTAATCTCTAGAATCTAAATAGTCAATAACTACCAATCAGAAAATACTAGAATCTTACTTATCAGATCAATCTTTCAAAACCTAACAGCCAAAATTAAGTTATTAATGAAAAAATATACCTCATTGTCACTGGAGTCATCTGTATCACTAGAAGAGTCAGTCTCGTAGTGGCCAAGACCAGGCAATACTCCAACACACTGTAATGCACCCACTGACTCACCAGGAATGACCACTGGATTGGTTTGACTGGAAAAAATAATAAGTATTTGATAAAGACTAGACAATAATAATTTGTTTACAATAACATGGTTTTATTACATAATATGTAATTTAACCCCCTTCAAAGGCTGGTTCTTCCTCTGGTAGGGAATTGGATGAGGATCTTCAAAAGGTAAGTGGTAAATGAAGCTGATAGGAATAGAGTCATAGAGAACACCACACCACCTTACTGATAAAAATATTTACCCAATATATTAGACTATTCAATGTTGCTAACTTTGACTATCAAGCAATATTGAATACTTAATCTTTTGTGTAAATATTTATACATTAGTAGGGGGGTTAGAACTACAGCACTCTACCTGTTTAAGATGGATTTTTGCCTTAAAATAATCTTACCTCGCATTACAGGCGACTCCATTTTTGGGTGGTGATACATCTTTGTCAATCACCTTCTCACTTTCTATTTCACTAGCTTTTCTTTTCCGCACCACCATCTGCCATGAAATAAGGTTATATTTATTATGGTAAATAGGAAATTTGCAGTGTTCAGTTTGTGACGTATTCCATTCTTATAAAATCCATTAATTTAAGTTTTATTTGGAAATAAAATTTTTCATTTTCATAGAAAAAAAATTATGTTAAACCAAATAATAACATTGTTAGACTTAAATTTCTCTCTAAACCTCTAATGTACTGCAACAATGGTGAGGGGTGTAGATTTTTCGATGGTTTATGTCTATCTTTTTTAATTGTAACAAATGTTTTGTAATACTTACACCTTGCAATTTATTCTTCTGTGTGGTCAAGCTTGTCTGAGTGGACCGAGCGGGTGCAAGTTGAGCTCGAAGTCTGGTCAACTCTTCACTCTCTGCCAAGTTAGACACTCTCTCTCTGCAAAAGTAATATACTAAAAGTGAAAATCTTGTAATATTAAAGTAAGTAACAAACGAACGCAACAAATAACTGTTATAAAATTAAATTGTTTTAAATACCTAAATTCTTGCATTTCCTTTCTTTCCTCAATGCTGATCTGTTGCGCTACTTCTGCTTTTGTGCGTTCAACGAGATCTAGGAAACCCACTTCGTCATCATCAAGACCTCTTATCATATTTTCTGAAAAATAAAACATGAATAATTCCAACAACAATATAATTTTTATCTTTGAAGATTATATTTTACAGTAGCAAGTAGTAATAATATCATAAAAAGCAGTATATACTCAGTTTATGAGCTTCTTCATATTCAGCTTCCTTCTTCATCCTTTGCTCTTCAAGTCGTTGATACAATGGTCGAGTATCATAAGGTTCTTCCGGTGCCTCTATAATGTTATAAAGTGTTTTTATTTGTAAATCAATCGCACATGTAACCAAAATTGATAACAAAAATACAGTACCTTTAGGTTGATCTTCCGTTCGTACTTTTTCCCATTCTTCTTGTCGTTGACGCCTTGCCTCCAAAATTTCCGATTCAGATATAAAGCCAGAACTCATTTTAGACCTTTAAACTATACGATACTAAAACTTCTAGCACAATTACTAAGGATTTATGGAAACTGAGAAGCGCACAAAAATTGTGCTTTCAAATTCCAATTTCCAAATGACTTATATTTGACATTGACAACTGAGTTTTTTTTAATTTTTATTGATGGCGTAACGGCTTAATACTATTTGCCAGTGTCAAGTTAAAAATCTAAGTAAAAATCCCGCCTTTAATAGAAATTTCTCGTTTTAAATATTTTCAACAGAGGCGGCTCGTCCTAAAGAGCGCTGGTGCATTGCACTCCCACTCCTCCCACTTTGCAAAATAGTTACTAAGTACATAATAAAAATGTATTTTTTAATCTGCTATTATATATTTTTAACCATACACATGCACACATAATAGTATTTATTAATTACTAGAATTAATTAACTACGTAAGAAGTTAAAATGGTTTCAAGCATATTTCAAGATTTGCTAAGTCGTTACTCACGGGAGCGCTCGCGATTGCGCTCCTATGAGAAAAATTTCAGTACAACGCCTAGTACTGAAATCATTGAGTGCGAAAGAGAAACATCGACACGGCCCGGTACGTGAAACAAAAGATTTCGTATGAGAAATTAGCCTAAATTGGAGCGCCGCTCCTACGACGCGACTTTGCCAGATCGCGGCGAGATGACAATTATTGGTGTGCCGTGTGGCTAATTATGCGCTGTTGCCTATCTTATGTAAACAAACATTGCGTCTCATCGTCACCGGTCACTACACTAGGTACTCGCGCGAATACGGCAGTTTTGTGATATTCCGCTATTAAAAAAATAGTTTATGTGCGTTATTTGTAAAAATGCAACAATACAATGTATATTTTATTAAATACTGTGAAAAGACTATAGAAAAGCGTCTCGAACTAAAAGCAAAAGGTCCAAAATGTGCTAAAAAACTAAAACTTTTACGCGTGTGTTTAAACCCGAACAGTATTTATAAACACCTTGGATGTGTGGTTGTGAAGAAACCAATAAATTGTTTGCATGCATTGTGTATGATAAATTAACAAGCATAGAAAAACTCTAAATAATTTCCTTATCCGATTTTCACGAGAAAGTGATAGAGGTCTTCGCTCAAGACCGGCGAATGGATTTTTATACAAATAAATGGTAAGCAACCCTTTTTGTTTGTGAACACCCAAAAAAAAGGTCACGAGCCGCCTCTGATTTTCAACACCGTATTTCTAAACCATCAAGTGTAATATCTAGTCAAAGTCCAAATAAATAGTCAGTGCAGTTAATGAGTCAAGTTATTCGATTCAGTTATGGGCCATACTGACCATCCAGCCAGCAAGTCCGGTCTTGGACTTGTAGGCAAAAATTATAAATTATAATGACGGCTATTAGTACCAGTGCTGGATTTTCAGGATGGACCATACACACGGCGCATCCAGCAAATCCAGCACCGGTACTAATGTACCGTCATTAGTGTCAATAGCGTCAATCATTTATAATATTTGCCTGACAAATCCGCGGCCTTGAGCTTGCTGGCTGGATGGTCAGTATGGCCCTATAAGCTTTATTCAATAATGTCTATCATTTTTAAAGAAGTTTATTTTAGGTAAAGTCCGCTTAAAGGCCGCGATGTTGGATTTGCAGGCTGGACGACGACGATTTTAATTTTTTAAACGAAAAATCTATCCCCGCCGTTTTAACTTGACACTGGCAATGGTTATAAGCTGTACTACCATCCATATCCATACTAATATTATAAATGCGAAAGTGTGTCTGTCTGTCTGTCTGTCTGTCTGTCTGTCTGTTACCTCTTCACGCCCAAACCGCTGAACCGATTTTGATGAAATTTGGTATAGGGATACTTTGAGACCCGAGAAAGGACATAGGATACTTTTTATCCCGGAAAAATGTACGTTCCGCCGCGATAAATGAATTTTGGCGCAACGGAGTTGCGGGCGTCATCTAGTAATATATAAAAAAAAAAAAGATTTTAACTTTTAGAAAATGTTTTGAATTATTTGTGTACTAGTTGTGTACTAATATTATAAATGCGAAAGTGTGTCTGTCTGTCTGTCTGTCTGTCTGTCTGTCTGTCTGTTACCTCTTCACGCCCAAACCGCTGAACCGATTTTGATGAAATTTGGTATAGGGATACTTTGAGACCCGAGAAAGGACATAGGATACTTTTTATCCCGGAAAAATGTACGTTCCGCCGCGATAAATGAATTTTGGCGCAACGGAGTTGCGGGCGTCATCTAGTAATATATAAAAAAAAAAAAGATTTTAACTTTTAGAAAATGTTTTGAATTATTTGTGCCGGTCTACTAATTTTCTTCTAAAATTATTAAACTTTACTATCGTTTTGTGAATAAAATTCAGGGAGAAGCAAATCAAAAATGTCTGACTTAGAAAATACTGTTAAAGATAGTGAATCACCAACAACAAATTTTGTTGAAAATGGTAGCAACAAGTTTGTGTTGAAATGCAAGTACTGTGGATCCAAAATACTTGATAAAAAGTCTGCCAAGTTTGTCGCTCAAGAGGTAAATATGATTTTTGTTTTAATAGTTTCGAATATGAACGAATTTAACAAACTTTCTATTACATGTTACTTTGAGGTTAGGTCTTTACCTTTGTACTTATATTATAATATTACTTGTGTTGTTAGAATATCGTTACTAGGTATAATAATAATTTCATAATATCATTTTTGCAGGTTGAACTACCTCTAATGCTGCAAGACTCGAGAAAAGAAGGGGATGTGCAGAATGAAACCATAAATGAATTTTATCATGTTGAAAACATGTACACTTTTGAGAATATAGGATTTACACATACAGTTAATAACTACAAATATCTCAGTTGTGCAGACTGTGATGCTGGCCCTGTGGGTTACTTTGACATGAGCACAAATCAAAGTTATGTTGCTGTCTCCAGAATAGAACATGCATGAGAATTTTGTTTAAAATAAATGAATATCCTGTATCTAAACACAATGACACTAGCTTCTGCAACTTCTATTTTGTATCATAGGCAAAGGGGTAAATGTAAATACAATCTCTGTTGAAATTAGGATATTAAAAACATTCCAAATATTACCTAAGAATAAATGAGATCAATTAACAAATTCGACATAACTTGTTGTTCATTGATAAATTTTGCGACCATATCCTACAAAACGATCAAATGTCACTAATCAAGTACTTTTTCTAAAATTTGGTACAAGAATATTGTAAAAATTATGATTCTTTGTATAGCAAAAATAATTTTCCAGAATCTCTTCATGCAAACTTCACAAAATGTCATTTTTCTGCTCTTTTATGATTAAAAAAGAATCCAACAATATTAAAAATTGATTTAAAGAAGCATAAAGTCTCCCTAACATTTTCATGTGTTTTGCATGCATGATTATGAATCTTAATGCATAGCAGAAAGGTTTATTTTGTTTGGCCACTGTTTGGATTTATTGCACAAAACATTTCTCAAATGTAGCATTGTACTTAACCATGAAACAACTGTCAAATATCACATTTCATAAACAGGACCGATAAACAATAATTTTCCCCTAATATAAATAAAATGAATTGCAAAACCTGTGTCTCGCTAAAACATGAGATAAGCTGGACCGATTTGGCTAACTTTGGTCTTGAATTAATTGTGAAATTTCAGGGATGATCTAAAAGGTGAGAAATATTGGAAAAATTGCTAAGAAAATACTACTAATGAAGAATAAGACAGAACAACATATTGTGTTGGGACAACTTGTATATTTTAAACATTTTAATTTCAACTATATTAAAGCATAAAATATGAGTTTTCTCTTTCCCAAAAACACATTGTTTCAAAAACTGCTTATCTGCTTATTTGTACCTAATGTTATTTGTTTCTTTTATTTAAGTGATATTATTTATATTTAGTATGTTTTTTTAAAACATAAATAGATTATTTTATAACTTGCTTGCAAAAAATAGCAAAAAAATGTACTATACAGTGAAAATATAATACAATGGAAAAATTACAAATAAATGCTTTATTTTATTGTTAATAGTGCTTTTTTTTAATTATTATATTTTAATGACGTACGTATCCAAAAATAATGTGTAGGTTATGTGAGAAATTAATTCCTACCTAAATAAAATATCTTTGAATAATAATTATTGAATAATAATTATATCTTTGAACATTAATCTGCCATTTATGGACCTATTTGTAAAATTCTTTTGTTGTTACGGGGTAAAAAGGGTATAATTCGAAATTGGTCCTTTAGTCACAAAAAAAAACCTCATGATGCGATCCATGAGGAATCGAGGGAACTCCTCGAAATTTATATGGACACAGTGATTTTGACTTTTTCTGAAGTAACCCAAGCATACAGTGTGCTACCAAAAAATAAGATTTTGTACCAAGGTGTACCCTGGATCCAAAAGCTCTGAACAGTACTCCTGTTTTTAAAGATACGCGTTTGGAAATGTTGGCGTTGTTTAAAGAGCTGCAAGCATATTATGCCACTTTCTAAATTACATTAATCATCATCATCATCATCTTATTAACAATACCTCATATTAGCTTTGCGCAAATGCAATTATACAATCAATCGTTTATTTTAGACATTCTTAAAATGTATTAATAATAATTTAACAAATATCATACAAATGGTAAAATTATTATTTTTAAACACAAAAATTTCATACTTTTTTGTGTATTTTTATTTTGGAAGTCGGTTTAATTTTTTGTTTAAAAATATTAAAACAAGTATGTACTCAGTTAAATATATTAAATTTAAAACTATACATAGAAATTATGTAGGTACAGGAATTTTGTAGTCCTTATTATGACAATAAACATGCCTACAGAAAACAATAATAAGGAAGGTATCATGGACTATGGATAATTCTGCTAATCTAAAAAAAGTTATTTAATTTATTATATTATTTAACTTAACTTATTTTTAAAACAAAATATTTACATGTTAAAAAAAAACAAAAAGTTGAAAAAAGTAAAATAAATATGTTTCCGCCCGGGATCGAACCGGGGGCCTTCTGCGTGTTAGGCAGATGTGATAACCGCTACACCACGGAAACTACGACCATTGATGCAGAAAAACTGTATGTAATGGGTAGGTAGGTATAGTGCGATTCAAATGAGAATAGGATCGAGTCGGCGCCATATTGCTTCTAATTTAGACTGTTATGATAGTTAAATTAATGTTTAGACAATTGATTACTATTGAACGTTTTTATTTAAATTCGATGCAAAACTAAGTATTAATATTTTTAAGCAGGCACATAAGTTTTTCTTATTTCAAGTGATATTTGACAGAAGAAGGTCATTGACGTTCCTATTATCATTTGAAATGCGTTATACCTACACATATCACAAAATTAAATAACTTTGAAATATTTTAGTGAACTAGCTGACCCGTAACCCGGCAAACGTTTTGGTATACTTAGTAAGTATTTTTCATATAAAAATAAAAACGGCGAAGCCTTTTGAGTATCCAACCATACAAAGCCATATAGCTTGACTAAGGTATAGATTTTGTGAAATAATTAGGATTGTCGAGTTAAAGGCGTGTAGGTATAGTAAGAAGTTTGGTAGAGTCAGAAGATTGGTTTTACATGAAATCTGATAGCTTTTTGACAGTGTGAGACTTATGGCATCACATGAAATAACATACATACATACATATAATCACGCCTTTTTCCCGTATGGGTAGGCAGGACCACCTCTTTCCCGTAGGGGTAGGCAGAGACCACTTCTTTCCACTTGCTACGATCCTTACATACTTCTTTCGCTTCGTCCCCTTTCATTCTTACCATCCATTCCTCCTCTTACATTCAACGTAGCCAAGCGTCTCTCCATGATCCGCTTTTCGCCTCCGCGAGAACGAGACGTGATGGGTGGCGACTGGCGAACCACATCGCCGCCATTTTGTATAATTAAGCAAATACGAACCTGAGTTCTATAAAATATTGTAAGTAGGATATCGTTTGGGCTGGTAGCGACTTCAAAATTAAGAAGATTGAGTAAAGAAATAGCCAAATTTAAGAAAAATCCGGAATGTGGTGGGTTCGAATTCCAGTGTAATATTTTTGTGATTATTTTTTAAATCTATCGTAATACCTACTCAAGGAACCCACAGGGACAGTTTCGCTCTGTCCGCCCGTTAATCTGTCTGTCTATCTGAAATTATGTAACTTGTACTCAAGGGCGGATCCAGCTTTGGCGCCAGGAGGGGGTCACATCATTGGCGTAGCCAGGTTTTAGTTTCCGGGGGGGGGGGGGGGGGGGGGAAGTTCAAGAAAATAAAATAAAACGACTCACAAGTACATTAAATAAACAGGGCCGTCTTTAACCTATTAGAGGCCCTGGGCACATTAGAATTTTTTTTGTTACCTGTTTAAACCCTGAAAGACTGTATTTCGGAAAAACACAAAATTGTATAATACGTTCTTTAAGACAAAAACGAGCGAGCGAAGCGAGCGAGCAAATTTTCCAATTTTTCAGGTTCAAACGTTCAACTCTGTTCAAACGTTAAACTAAAATATAAACTTCGAAAAAATACTATAAAATCAACCGACTAAAACAGAACATCTGTAATAAATAATGTAATAGCCTTTATGTTAATCGCGAGCGAGCGAAGCGAGCGAGCAAATTTTTTTCCTATTTAATAGGTTAAATCTGTTCAAACTTAAACCCTAAAATACTTTGGAAATAGGGATCATTTTATAATATACATTAGAATAATGGGCGCTCATGTTTTTTTCGTTTTTACCTGTTTATGCTTTAAAGCACAGTCTTTCAGGGTTTCCCCTTAAACACTGAATAACGGTGAACTTCGGAAAAGTATCATAAAATGAACCGGCTGAAATAGAAGATCGCTACTTAATAATATAATATGTTTTTTACGTTAAACGCGAGCGAGCGAAGCGAGCGAGCAAATTTTTTTTCCTATTTAATAGGTTAAATCTGCTCAAATTTTAAACCCTCAAAGACTGTTACCCTGAAAAACTCTGTAATTCGAAAAATACAAATATCAGAAGCCTAAAACTGATCGTCGGTACTAAATTTTATAGTAATATGTCTGTATAAGCCAAACACGAGTGAGCGAAGCGAGCGAGCATAATTTTTCCCCCATTGTATGGGTTAAAATCTATTCAATCGTTAAACTTAAACACTGAATAACGGTGAACTTCGGAAAAATATCATAAGATGAACCGGCTAAAACAGAACATCGCTACTAAATAATATAATATGTTCTTTATGTTAAACGCGAGCGAGCGAAGCGAGCAAGCAAATTTTTTTTCCTATTTAATAGGTTAAATTTGCTCAAATTTTACACCCTAAAAGACTGTGAAAATAAAATCATTTTGTAATTTAAATTAAAGTAAAATTAGTGTAATTTCTGATGTTGCAAAATAGATGACAAATAACTTATTATGCTTAGGTTTGTCATATATTACCTATTTCACACTTTTTTCGTAGTACATAATTACAAAATTGTGTGATCAGTGACGTGCCCAAAATATTGTGTCGCATGCTATACGTTCGAGGATTCGTTGGCACGCATGCCATAGGTTCGTGATCCCTGTTTTACGCTAGTGATTTTATTGTTTTTTTCTAAAGTACAATATTCTTTCAGGGCTAAGATTTAAACAGGTTAAAGCGTAAAAAATATTCGCTCGCTTTCTCAGTTTGAACGCATTTAACACAAATACATATAGAACAAGTTAGTATTAAAGTTCTGTTTAATTTTTTTTTCTAAAATAACTTTAAAAAATCATCTTTCAGATAGGGATAATGGGGCGGCAAAATATATTCATTGGCCTGTGGCGCAAAATTTCTAAATACGCCTCTGTATCCACGATCCTATTCTCATTTGAATCGCACTATATGACACAAAACTCCGCAAAAGTCAATGGGTACGTTTAGGCGATCTTCAACCATTGAAGATCTTAGGACTTAGACACGATTTAAATTTTAAATTTTCGATGCGTTCGTTCCTAAACGTTTGCCATCATACAAAGTTATTATATTATATTAAATTAATTAAATATTGAAGGTAGTTACATAAAATCTGTATGGTGACAAAATATATAAATAAAATCATTATGTTCAATTAGTGGTCCACCTAAGTCCTGGAACCAGCTTGTATTTTTACTTTTAGAAAAGCCAATAAAAACTTAGCATGTTCCCCATTGGATGAAAAAAACAAGTACCTAACCAACCTGTAGGTACGTAAGTTCTAATATGTAAAAATCCGTACCTACTGTAATGATAACAATCAAAATGTAGAGTAGGTAGGTACTTATATTATGCAATTATTAAAAATTCTAACTGCACAAAATTACTGAGTACGGAAATATATCACGTACAATTAATTCAGTCATCTAAATAATTAATTATTATTCGTTCTCTTTGTCGGCATAATACTGTTGTATGAATTACGTAAACTGTCTTTACTTAGCTTGTTTCTAATAAAAACTGTTACCCCTGTTCCGTTTTTACCAGTTCTAAAATTATTTCGGCAAATTTCTTCTAAATTAAATGCTTGTAATGAATAACGTATTTACTTAGATAAGGATTAACATCATCTTTATGAAAATACCCTCGCAAATAATGCTTAATTTTAGAACAAATTTGGTTAGCATAAAAAGGTTATTGTGAGCCAACCTTAAAAGATAGACATATACTTTCGCGGACTTTTTTTCGAACTTTTAAAGGGAAACAATTCTGTCATACATAATTTTAGCGAATCTTTAACCGTTTCCACAGCGTACGCAGCAAAAGCTCTCAAAAGGAAAAAAAAACCGACTTTGAAACATTAATGATTGGCTTGTATTGAGCTTAGCATGATGTTAAGTATATAGCTAGCCTTCCTCGTTAAATAGACTATCCAACACAAAAATAATTCTTCAACTCGAACCAGTAGTTCCTGAGATTAGCGCGTTCAAACAACCTAAGGGTAGTTTATTAATATAATACATCTATGTTTACAAATATTAGTAGTGAGAAGCGACAGACACAGAACAGTTAAATCTTAAAATAAATAATTTTTCACATTTTCATGGTATTTTACTTTATATTACCGAAATATCCAAGCCACTTAATATTTTGACTAAGTATGTAAACGTTTCTGTCTATGAAATACGTAGGTATTTACGGTACGAACTACGAAGTAACTATTTATTAATCTGTGGTCACACCTACCGGCGTAAAGTCATCGACAATGAGTGCCGCATTGAAACGGTTAAATTGTTTGTAGTCTAACTTGTCTTCGTTATTATTAGAAAATTTTTTGTCTGTCCGTCTGTCTGTTTGTCTGTCTATCTGTTTGTTCCGGCTAATCTCTGGAACGGCTGGACCGATTTTCACGGGACTTTTACTGGCATATAACGTCAAACAGGGTCATTTTTCTTAGAGTTCCGTTTAAAAAAAATTTGGGATCCGTTTCTGTTAGTATCTATATGCAAACGAAGTTACGGGCACCAGCTAGTGCAATATGTCACACGAATCAATAGTCCGGGCAATCTAGACCAAAAAATGTGAGTGAAGGTACATAAAATCCCAACAATCTAAAAATCAGTAAAATTGTTCAAAACATAATTAATAATACTAGCTGTCCCGACAAATGTTGTTCTGCCTCACTATGAACTGAAATTTCTCACCGTTTAAACCTTCCCTGAACTGATACGATTATTTTAGTAAAAATTTAGGGTTGTATGTATTTTTTAATGCCACATTATAAAAAAATAAAAACAAAAATTTCGTCCATAAATTAAAAATAAAATTTAAGGGCGAACAACTCTCATTACTTAGGGGTATGGAAAATAGATAGTAGCCGATTCTCAGACCTACTGAATACGCATATTATAAAATTTGGTAAAAATCAGTAAAGCCGTTTCGGAGGAGTACGGTAACTAACATTGTGACATGGAAATTTTATATATTAGATTTAAAAGTTCCCCATAATTCCCGTGTATGGAATTTTTTTTATTCAAGGTCAAAGGTAAAAAAAAAATTAGTTTTTCGCGATTTTCAACAAAACGGTAAGTTTTATCATAAAATTACCTTAGACAAATAATAATATTAGACAAATATAATAATCGTCATATCTCAGAAACGGTCTCGTAGGAAAAAAAGTATTGATACATTTTTTACACATAATTTTATGACCTACAATTTTTTCTGAGGAACTTTTATATCGATGGCTTAGAGCACACTTGTACTAATTACAAAAATTGCGATTTTTACTTTTTGACTGAAAACTGTATTAATTGACGTGCTCTACCGTTTGCACTTACCCACGTATCGATATTCCGTCTCTTTCTATCAAAAACCCAGTGTCACGGTTGTATTAAGTAAGCTCAGTTTATGTCCAAAAGTATTAAAATCCTTTATTTTTACTAATTTGCTACGAAAAGTCCATAAGTGATTTTAATATTCCCTCCCGATGTACTAGTTAACGCACAAATATATTAAGTACCTTTACGACATGTAATCTTACATATTACAGACAATCCAAATGTTGTAAGTGCAGTTAATACAAAAACGAATATAATGCTCCTATTTTTTCATGCGTGCACAAATGTGCTAAGTCGCTATGATACAAAAAAGAACTATTTTTACAAAATTATCGAAAATTACATATCTAATACGTGTACACTTAATTAATTTTTGTTTTGTTTCTTTAAATGCTCAAGTATATTAACGTCATTTTAAGTTAAGTGTGCCTTCAATAATCGTTTTGGCGCGTTATTTCTGTACGCGCCAGAGTAATAGGTAGAGCCGTTGTGGAAGCCAATTGGCGAGTGTGGGTGAGTGGGGTGATTGTGTTGTTTCTGGCGGCCGTTGGCGAGCGTGGGGAGGGTAGATACGTATTACGTACGAGGGTAGATAGATATTCTTGCCATTGGCAGCAGAAAGTACTGGACTAGCTCCGCGCGCCGACAGCGACAGGTTTTCTTAGTGTCAGATCAAGTTTACTAGTGCATGTTTATTTGTATTTTATTTCATTTTTATTTTATTTCTATAGAAAAACTTACAGCTAAACATAATTGAAACAGATAGCCATTGACAAGTTTTTACAGATATGTAACAAACATTAAGGTGAGTGCTAGCTTTATACAAATGAAAAAGAAAAGGGAATGAAATAATAACAAACAAAAATAATCGAGAAAAATTCAATCAAACCTTTGGATCACTGAACTGATCACACATACCTAATTGATAATAATTAACAGAAATATTTTGTAGTTACAAGCCGAAGAAGAAGATTCACAATCAAGAAAGCATGCAGTGATGCAAAGTGAGCAAATGCAAAGCAAGCAGTGATCGCGTAAGAAATCGTTAAATTGTGCGGTATACCTACATATAAACGAATTGCGATGTTAATTAGTATTATAGGGTGGGATGTAAAGTGGGACAAAAGTGCGAAAGAATCTAGGGGGTATATTTATTTTAATTTTATTGTGTACGTCGGGGGAGTCTATGACATTTTTAATAATTTTATTCAAGTAGATCAAATCTGAGATGATACGACGGCGCTCTAAGGGAAGGAAATGATATTTTTTACGTCTAGTTTTATTACTAATTAGATTATCACCACATTTATATTGTAAGTATCTAAGAAACCTTTTCTGTATTGATTCAATCCTGTTTTTGTAAATATCGTAGGCAGGGTTCCAGACTTGAGAACAGTAAGAACATTAAAGCACTTTTATAGGTTTGAGCGTTCTAAAGTCTTTGCAGTGTGATTGATTACAAACCCCAGGGCCCTAGAGGCCTTTTTCACTGCATAATCAAGGTGCTCATCGAATAATAATTTGTGATCAACAACAACCCAGGTCTTTGATTTTATTTTTATGCAGTAGGGCCTGATTGTTAAGGGTGTAATTGTACTTAATTACATGGAGTTTACGCGTAAATTTCACTGCAAAGCATTTTGATACATTAAGATCCAGTTTATTGTTACGGCAATATTCACTAAACCTATTAAGGTCATCTTAGTTTACTATCATCACTTGAAGTGATACGTTTTATTATTTTAGTGTCATCGGCATATAATAAGAAACAAGCATGATGAAAACAAGATGATACATCGTTCAGAAATATGGCAAATAGAAGAGGCCCGAGTAGCGAGCCTTGAGGAACTCCAGAGGGGTCTGACATCCAGGATGATACCGCTTAAAGCTACTGTCTGAGATCGGTTATTTATATAGGAGGAGAACAACCGCAACAGGTTTCCTTTCCTGCTTGTTGGAGCTTCTCAAGCAGAATGCAATGATCGATACAATCAAAAGCTTCACAGAAATCAGTACAAATAATGTCAACCTGGTTGCTACTAACAAAGTCATACGCAAGGAGAATATTCGAAGTGGTTGAACGTCCCTTCAAGAAACCATGCTGCTCTGGGATAAACCAAGACTGTATTGTTGCATAGACCTGCTTATACATATAAAATTCTTTCAAAATTTTTGGCAAAAATGCTAAGTTTAGAGATAGGCCTGTAGTTCTTAATATTAGTTATTATTATAATCGAATTATAATTTATGTCTACCTAAAAGGTACAAATAAGTAATGAAAGTAAGTTAGCCCAAGATTGAAAAAACTTTAGATTATGATCGAACTAGTAAGAATATAAATTGGCGAAAATTTGGAAACTTAACAAACCGTTTACGTTAGTTACTCGTTAGTTTATAATCTGATAAATATATAGCTTTGAAATGTAAATAGTTTCTTTGGTTCAGAATTTTTCGTCAACTTCTAATCTCACGAGTCATGTGATTAACCTGGAGTGGCTTAAACGTGGAGTTTTTAAAATCTAAGGGTTTCTAAAATTAAAGTCTGATGGTCAAATAACCTATATTTTATTCTATAAGAATACATTTTTATTCTATATTACATACGGATTTAACGAAACTTGGATACTTTTACTGAGTACTTTTAGTAGAACAAAACTTTAATAAATGATTTCCTCTTATGCAATGTTTTATCGATTCGCTATTTAACAATATTATTATTATTTTATGTTCTAACGTGCACAAAAAAAAATATCTTGAGTCGGTATTTTGTGGTATTTAATTAAATATATATATCTAATATTTTTATTTTGATATGTAGGTACCTGTTTCTCTACTAGAATACTAACCCCGTTCACTTAGTACATTTGTGCATTCAAATTACTAAATTTGAGGGTTCAAATGTACTAAGTAAGGGGGGTTAGCTAGGAATTCAGCTGATTTTGTTATCAATTTGACGTAATTTCGTTATGAAATTTACTTTTTTGTAGAACCAAAGAATAAGTCTTATGAATAAACGTAATTTGAATTCCATATCATATACAGTTTTTGTATAATTCATGCTTCAACTTTAAAATGCTCTCCTGAAAAATCAACTTTTTGTAATTAGAACAAGTGTGCTCTAAGCCATCGATATTAAAACTTACCGTTTTGCTGAAAATCGCAAAAACTCATTTTCTTGACCTTTGACCTTGAATAAAAAAAATCCATACACGGGAATGATGGGGAACTTTTAAATATTATATATAATTATGTTTTGAACAATTTTACTGACTTTCAGCTTGTTGGGATTTTATGCACCTTCGAATGTCTAAATTGCCCAGGCTACAAAGTAAAATTATTGTAAGTAGGTACCTATCGTCTACCTGATAGGTAGGTACCTTGTTTTCCATTTTGTCATATTTAGTAAAGAATTAAAGATATAAAATACTAGCTTTTACCTGCGGCTCTGCCCGCGTAAATATATCGGGTATCCCACGGGAACACTATACTATTTCGGGATATAAAGTAGTGTATCCAGAGTCTACAACCATACAAAATTTAATCGAAATACGTTACCAGATTTCATCGCAAATTTTTGCCGTGAAAGAATACCTAACAAACATACATCCTGGATCCATCCATACATCCATCCATCCTCACAAACTTTCAAATTTATTTATAGTAGTAGAACTTGCATGATTGAAAAGAAAGTGTTGCCAATTGTAGTTATTTGGCGAGAAACATTAAACAGGTTGGTTGCGTTTGCAGTATAATCAGTAATCACAGTACGTCTAGTATGTAAATATAATATTAAGTATGGTATTATGTAATATGTTGGTCTAATTAGTCTGTGGTCTGCACCCTGGGGACACCATCCACCTTTTAGAGTTCACTCACTATTGAGTCGAATATGATGTACCTAATATATATTATCTATAGGTCAAAAGTATTTTCACAAAAGCTAAAAAGTATAATCTGTAGGTACAGATAAATAATACAAATCTACACTAATATTATAAAGAGGAAAACTTTGTTTGTATGTTTGTTTGTTTGTTTGTAATGAATAGGCTCAAAAAGTACTGGACCGATTTCGAAAATTCTTTCACCATTCGAAAGCTACATTATCCACGAGTAACATAGGCTAAATTTTATTTTGGAAAAAATAGGGTTCCGTAAGATATTTGGGTTTTTCGGACACAAGGTGTAAAAAATCAACCAGAAAAGTTACTTATTTTGCGTACGCTGCCTAAACTATAAAAGATAGAACCATGTAATGTTCTAATTAATTGTAGATCTTATAAATATCTACAAAAAAGTCCGCGACACACTATACCTATCTATGTCGAGTGAGGCACAACAACCATTTTTTTATTTAGAAATCTTGAATTTTTTTTGGACTACATTTAAACGCGTTTATTTTACTCATGCTATTAATCCTTATCAAAATAAATTATTTCATCACTAAGTACAGCTTATGTAGATAATATTTGGTCTTTGAATGATTAAAATTTGACGTTTGGTTTTGAAGTTATGGCGAAATTAAAATATTACGATTTCTGCTATACGGCCCGTTGCGAAGTTGGTGACATTCTGTAGTATTAGTATCAGTATTGTACCCGTGCGAAGCCGGAGCGGGTCGCTAATATATATATATATATATATATATATATATATATATATATATATATATATATATATATATATATATATATATATATATATGTCAAAGACTCCATTAGGATAAGATGGCGAACGGTTGAAATATTCCAAGTTTAGATATTTATTACAATATTATCGAATAGCCCAAATGCTGAACGATCAGAAACGTGACAAGTTCGATGCCACGTATTTCACGACTTCCGTATTTTATCCTGATTCCTGAGCTTTTATAATCCAGTCATTCCCAAATTCAGGCAAATAATACCCCAGTCTCCATGACAACCATTATTTTTCTATGACATCTGTCAATACTGGCATCGACCAAGTCCAAATAGTAAAACTACTTGACGTTTCCAATCAGAGACAATCTTAGCTTTAACACGCTCCGACACGGCCATTCTGACAATTCGCACGTCCCTGTGCGAAACAAATCCGTTGACACTCCGACAAGATCACCCTGGCGATTCTGAGATCCTTGTGTGAAGAATATTTATGTGCATCAACGCTCCGACACGGCTATTCTGTCCATGCACACGTCCTCGTGTGAAGCGTCTCACGTCTTCGTTTCAAGGTTCTGAAAAAAACATTTGACAGCACAGTAAAAGGTTCTCACTCGGTCAACCTGACCTCGGAAAATTAATAAGAACTGCTTTAATCCATGGACATAACATTTAATTTTCTCATATTCTAACACATCAATACCTCCCTCCTGTGTCAATTACACTCTAATTAACATCCTTCATCTAACCTCTATGTAGTGTTCTCAGAGTTAAGTTCTAATTCACATTTTATACTCTCAGATTAAACACACATGAAGTATACAGATACAACACAATATCAACCATAATCTTGCTACCAAATAAACCATGACATGCTTTACCACACACTTCACACTTTACATGTACCAATCTCAATATCGAAAAACGATGCTGTTATATTCCTATCCAGTAGGCAGCTAAAGAGCCGACTCCATCCGGGCTAACTATATTCAACCACTGCAGCATTGTTACAATACAAGGCCACCTCCTTCCGGTGCACCTCACTACAAAAAAACACTGGGTTGCCTCCATCCGACACCCAGTCACAAGGCCACCTCTATCCGGTGCCTACTCTCGTCAAGCACTGGGCTGACTCCATCCGGCATCCACTCACAAGGCCACCTCTCTCCGGTGCCTACTCTCGTCAAGTAATGGGATGCCTCCACCCGGCACCCAATCACAATCCTCGCTCGCAATCCGCAGTCGCAATTCACATTCGCAATCTACAGTTGCAATTAACAGGTGCAAAAATATTCTCAGTTTACATTTTAACAAACAGTTTACAATGTACTTCAAAATCTTAATGTCTTTTGGACCGCTTAGATTATTACCGGATTGAGCGCGCCGAACATCTTGGTGAAATAACTAAACCTACTATTAAACCAAAAGCTAATATCATTTTACTTTAGTGCTAAACAGAGCCGTCGTATTGCATACACGTCACGAACTTTTAACAAAATATTTTTGCATTTAACTTTTTTAATAAATACATCCAGAAGCAGAGACGGGCAAGCAAAAAAAAACATTGACCGAACCGGTAGCACATTTACAAGAAATAAATAAAGATTTAGTGCCTCACATGACTATCGAGTACTTTAAAAATTATTCCACATAATTCGAAAAAAAAAAATACTGTCGCAAAAATGTTAGACCGGGCAACCCGATCGTCTTTGTTTTAGGCTCAAATTGTAGCTGACTAAATTGTCCAGAGGAATTTTTCGCAAATTTTGAAATAATTCTCCGTTTCCAAATTATCGCGTTTCAAAAAATATAAAAAAATCTGAATAAAATTTAATTTTTATTTCACTGTTTCAGCCATAACTTTTTTCGTTTTTTTTTTTTCGTGAATACGCGTCCTTTGAGCTTTTTTTTGAATATCATATCCTTCACAACTCTCCGAGATATAAGGGAATCTTAGTTTTTCATGAAATCGGAGCTTGCACTGGAGCGAACGAAAAGAAAGTTACAATGTCAAAAGTATTTCGTATTTTTTCTAGCTATACACACTGCAATTAATGTTGAAGGGTCAGGTGTTTCACAATACTCCCGCCGAATGTAAGCAGTTGTAACTTGTTACACTAAGTTAACATAACACATATTAGGACGATTACGCTAAAGATTGATATCAATATAAAACTTTTGAATTTTCAAAGTTTCTGATGGAAATTATACGTTTCTTTCTCATAAATTTAATAATCGTTTGGTCGTAAGCAACTTTGGTGCGTTTATAACGAACGACAAGGGTATTCAACTCGAGGTTCATTTTCACGTTTACAGATGAGCAATCGGATTGTTGATGGAAAATAACCATAGCCGTCGCTTTTATTACCATACCAAAAGAGTCATAAATGCGTTGCTAGTCGTTAAGATAATCTTAGGTCTCCTGTCGCACAATTTTTAAGTATTTTTGGTTTTACCTAAGTACCACAATATTCTAGGCAATTTGATTTTAGCATGTGTAACAATATACATTCGAAGCCCACAAAGTAAACCAAAAGGTCGATTCTACTAATCAAATTCCGTAACAGTACAGTTACGATCCAGTCCTGATAATATATTAAAACTGCAAAAATGGCACTCTCACAAACGTCTAACCAACGTCAAACCCGTTTTGATTGGGCACAACTCCAAAAATCAGTTCATGACGTCAAGACTAGTCATCCACAACTCAACAAAAGCAAACTAAAAGTGTAAGTCAACTACGAGAATTGGGGTTCAGAATAACTGATAGTTGACACAGAGATGACTGAATATACCAGTAGTGATAAACCTCCTCCTGACATTTCATAAGCTTACTTCTACATCTGTTACTTTCTGGTCGATATCCTTTAACTTCATTGGAAGTAACTGCAATTTTAAGTCCACGGTTTTAATATGCGCAAGTAAAATTCAGGCTTCTGAAACTTTGCCATTACTTTCTACTTAAAACCTTACCGATCAATAATTAATTGACAATATTTATAAGATCAAATAGCTCATAAATATCAAAAAAAGTAAGATCAGGACAAAGATTGGTGATTTGCTTTGATGTCCGTTTTCGCAAACTAGAGTATGTATGTTGTGTCTATATGATGACGTTGCCATAGGTTGACATTTCCAGTTAGGTTCAAGTAGTTCATTTTTCTGAAGGTTTGGGGGCCGTTATACCAAATACTCCATAGACCTTAGGAAAACAATTATTATTAGCAAAATCGGATATTGACTTTTCATTATGCCTGCTTTTTCTTAAAACAGTAACCTATATTCAGAAGATAGATGATTCGTCATTTCGATATATAATAGTAAAAAAAATTTAGTCATTCGTATCGTATCGAAATAAGTTGTTATTTCTTTGTTCTAAGTTAAACATTTTTTCAATGGCTCGGCTCTGATCACTAACATTCCCAACGCTGGGGCTCGGATCTCTCATCAACTGGAAGTTGCATCAGTCTACTACGCTACCTAATCACAGAACGCTTATTACGGAGAAGAATGTCGACCTCATACAAAAAAATTGGGACCAGATAAGCGCTTCTAGTGAGCTGCCTCTTCAAAATTTTAACCGCCTTCCAACAAAGGAGGACTACTTAATTGATTATATCAATATGGCGACAAATTTAAGATACGTAATCATAGTTTAAGATATCGTTAAATTCCTCTTTCGAATACATTTTGATATTCCAACAAAACCGATTAACCATCTCCATAAACTATTCATTAATACTGCAGAACAATATATTCATTTTTTTTCTGTTTCTTTTTTTTTCAAATGGGGCTACGTTAATGTCTTTAAGTTGTTTTAACTTAATCGGACTGGTGACTGCCATTTGGCTAGTCTTTATGGTACAATATATTAATCATTCGTGAGCCTCATGTACATAAGTCTAGCGTTTTCGATGGCGCAAGGCAGAAGCGACATAGTGTCATCTGTTGTGGTTTTAAGTAGCTTTTATGTAACGTTAACCCTGTAGGACAGAGCGATATATTGAAATATCGCCATTCTCGTTGCACCGAACTGCCCCCTTGTACCTAATACTAAAACCAAGAGAGAAAATAATTTATGCAATCAATAATTATCTGTCAAAATAAAATCATCCCAAAGTACATACGTATCATTCCAAATTAATAAACAATTTCACTTGGTTAGATAATAATCTAGCGCCTGACACATGAATTTTCAACTACTATCTTAAAGTATCACGCGAATTCTTATTGCAAAGTTAGATTTTGACAAACGGACAAAACTGTATTTTCAATTTGATCCAAAGGTTGCGAAGTACTATAATTTTATGTTCGTTTTAAATATTCTTTTTATTTTGGTCTCATGAAATCAATTATGAGTTATTATGTACTCAAATAAAAATGTCATTCGTGAGAACGCGCAAGATCACGCTCCTTCTATATCATAACAAAGATTACTTAAATTTGCAAAATTTAACAACTATGTCATACATTCTTATAGCATCATCTGCAAAATAGCAGTACACTGTAAGAACTAAATTATTACACTCATGCACATCGTCTCAGACTTCAGCAGGCTACGCGTCGCTATATAAGTAGGTAGGTCCACACATATGCAGTCTTTCGATACACAAACTAGTATCTAACCTAAATCTTAGTTTGAGATGTGCTAACTCGGTTAGACCATGAAGCCATTAGCATCAAGAGAAGCAACATCTTATATGATCTTTATTAGCTAGGTAATTTCGCTATGTGTATCAAATGAAAGAGACTTCATAAACAATACTAGATCAATTCTACCAATATTTCGAAAAAAAATATCGTAATGGAAGGAATACGCTCACCACAGTTATTGAGTGTCCAAGTTGGAATCTTTATGCCCAATATATTATCATTTACCAAGTTAAGAGAGCAAAACTGCATCTGCCACGTAATTTATCGTCAATTCCCTCCAAGTATGTCAATACATAGTGTCCTTGTCTCCCGCTGTAAAATAAAAATAAACAATACATGACATATCTCAGAATTGCTATTAAACTAGCTTTGATGTTCTGATGCAGCTAAACGTCTTTAACAAAACTTTTCCTCATGCAGGACAATCAATTGACTTGTGTCCCTATCAACCACAAACAAAGCATTTGCGAGCAGTGTGTTGACCACAGGATCTTATATTCTCTAGTTTTGGCTTTCCATCTCTTATGTTTGTTATTATTATATTTTTAGCGATCAATACAATTCAACTTCAACTCAAGAATCTTGTGTTCTAAGTCTCCGCTACGGATTAAGTGTACCCAATATCCTTTGTAATTGGAATGTGAATGCAGTCTGATTATTTCATCTTGCTTTTACACCATGAAGATTCACCCATGCTAAATGCATGTAATACACTCTTCTGACTCTAGTGTCATTCTGATCGGTTTCGATCTATTAATCTAGGTATTACTTTCGTCGGACAACTTTGTTTTCTCCACGTTTTAGGCTCTACGCATTTGTTCATTTGCGATTTAAGCAATTTGCTCATCCTGCGTGTCATGCTCATTCTGCCCTTTGCACGTTATGCTCCGAAGGGTCTTTCTATGTGGGTCGTGATGTTCATACCAGTTCTGATGTCAAAGACTCCATTAGGATAAGATGGCGAACGGTTGAAATATTCCAAGTTTAGATATTTATTACAATATTATCGAATAGGCCAAATGCTGAACGATCAGAAACGTGACAAGTTCGATGCCACGTATTTCACGACTTCCGTATTTTATCCTGATTCCTGAGCTTTTATAATCCAGTCATTCCCAAATTCAGGCAAATAATACCCCAGTCTCCATGACAACCATTATTTTTCTATGACATCTGTCAATACTGGCATCGACCAAGTCCAAATAGTAAAACTACTTGACGTTTCCAATCAGAGACAATCTTAGCTTTAACACGCTCCGACATATATATATATATATATATATATATATATATATATATATATATATATATATATATATATATATATATATATATATATATATATATATATATATATATATATATATATATATATATATATATATATATATATATATATATATATATATATATATATATATATATATACATCTTGCGAATCATGTTGCGTCCTACATGGCGATTTTTACGAATGATGCCGCGTCCGACCGACTTGTTGCGTCCGGTATACGGACGCAAGATTAACCGACCCTCATTTTTCGTCCAAGGGTGTCTTTTCATCATTAGAATGCATAGACAAAAAATTGGCATGGACTCAATTTCATCACTAGAATGATTTTCAGCGTATTTCGTAGTTCAGCCATCGGCCGCGTGGAATTTCGAGGGCGCTACTGAGAAGCGTATATTTTGTACCGTATATTGAGCGTTTAGTTTACCGATTATATTGCGTCTCCCCGAATATACACAAAAAGTTTTTTTCAGTTCTCCACGAGCATCATCTTGCGTCCAGATTTTTTCTTATATCAGGACACCGCCTTGATCCTACTGGGGCCTTTTAGGGTGCACGGGTGTGGGGCGCGCGGGGGGCGGGAAGCGAGCCGTTCGTCAGCGCCAGCAGCGCGGTCGCATCGCATATTTTGTTAACCGACTTCCAAAAAAGGAGGCGGTTATGTATTCGGCTGTATAATATTTTATTCTTATTTTGTATGTTAGACGATAATTCAGCCGTCTATGGACCGATTTTCAAAATTCTTTTTTTGATCTAAAGGGTATAACCCCAAAGTCCCGTTTAAAAAAAGTGGTGACCTGATGATGGGATCCATAAAGGATCAAAATTTATATGGATACTTATGGCGATTTCGGCTTTTTCAGAAGTAGTCTAAGCATATTATGCTACCAAAAATTAAGATTTTGCGCCAAGGTATACCCTGGATCCAAAAGTACAGAACAGAACTCCTGACTCCTTATAGATACATGTTTGGGGATTTCAGCGTTGTTTAAAGAACTGCAAGCATATGCTTCCATGGCAATTAAGTGATCATCATTATCACCACCACCATTACACCATACATCATTACATTATGATGATACAAAAGGTACTTCTCCTAGTATTTTTCACCAACACGGTGATCTTTAAACGTTACTCTACCGTCTATGGACTTATATTTTGTAAAATTATTTTGTTGTTGTCATTAACATGGAAACTTGATGATGGGATCCGTGAGGAATCGAGGGAACTCCTCAAAATTTATATAGACATATAATATAGTGATTTAGACTTTTCCTGAAGTAACTTAAGCATATTATGCTACCAAAAAAATAAGATTATACCCTGTATAATAAGAAGGTATTCCCTGGATCCAAAAGAACTGAACAAAACTCCTCAGTCTTTAAAGATACGCGTTTGGAAATTTCGGCATTATTGTTTTAAGAACTGCAAGCATATGCCACTATGTACGTTACAGTAATCATCATCATCATCTTATTTTAAAATAGTGTCTGACCGAAGCTGGTTTTTACGACCGAAACCGAAAACAAATTTCGGCAACGGTCTCAGTTTCGGCCGCAACCGAAACTTCCGTAGGTACAAGGATCATGTTTTGAGAGAAAAATAAAGGAAACGTTAGTTTAATCAGACAGTCTTTTTAGGGTTCCATAGTATTCAGTCAGTTAGTCTTTCTTTCTGTCTGCCCCTCTAGCTACTGTAATTTTGAACATAAATGGGAGAGATTTGGTAAAGTTATATATTGTGTATAGATCCGTGTTCTACATCATAAAATAATAATAATTTCATATTTTAGACGGGTGGCTCCTCCATACATGTGAAATAGGCATGAAAAATATTGTTTCATTCTACTCCATCGTGTGAGATATCGTCGAAAAGATCTAAAATAAAGGCGTGGTTTCATACATAACTTTTTTACAAAGAACCATTTTCGAGTAATCGGCTTCCAAAGTGGTTTTATAATTTGGTCCCCCGCTGGCATTTTTAAACTATAGGAGATAGAAACTGGAAAGTTTGTATGCTGATAGATCATGCTAAAAACCTTTTAGAGAATTTATTTTGAGCGCAATCGGACTACAACTTTTTAAGTAATTCAAAGAAGGCCTATTGCGCGTTGATAGTTACAGAACCCTCCTTAGACATGTCCTAACATGCTTTTGATTTACTGCCGCTTAGTAGTTTATATATACAAATCTGTGTTGCGAGCAAAACACGAAAAAGCACTAAAATATTTACAATTGTTTATTGTAAACCAGCTATATTTTTATGTACAACGGATCTTAAATACTTTAAGCTTAGCCCAATTCACGAAACGACTATCTCGTTATACCTAAATCAAATCGCGAAGTAGGTTACGAGAGTTAGCCTTATTAACTAAGCATGGCTTTCTCATAATTATGAGAAAATAGAATATCGCAAAAGTGTCATTGTCGTGTACGGTCAACGGTGTGACAGTTAAATATGGTCAAACGTTCCATCATTCTAATCTAAGAACAAAATTTCAGGCTTAAATTGAAGTCGTTCTTAAGCGAATTAGGCACAATGCAAGCTAGTCAAACACCTCGTAAGCCTAATAGACTAGTGCTTTTACCTTTGAAAATGGTCAAAAGTGAAAAAAAAAACTTATAGTAGGATGAAACCCATTGGAAAAGGAAGAGAATTTAACAAAAATAAAAGGAAAAAGTATTTTACGGGCAATTTGAGGTCGGGAAGTGTAAGGAAGTGAGTTTTTAAGGATAGAAAACGGTTTATCTCGATTTCTGGCAAAACTACAAGTCCTATGGAAAAAGTCAAATGGCAAATTTGTAGGTACCTAATAGAAAGATCTACACCTTTAAGCACGCCTCGGGTGTGCTCTACTCTCGAAAGGCCGCGTTGTGACAAGTTCACAACATAAATCTGTTGAAATACCCGAAATTCAATAATAAACTTGTAGAAAAATTGATGTTTTTACAACTAGGAACTTCAAACATGACTGTAGACTGTTTTGCTTTTTACTTATTTAATTTAATTTATGTAATATAAAATGAAATAATAAAAAAACTAAAGCTGTCCGTAGGTCTGTTTATTCCATAAATTAAGAAAAATATGGGCAATGAAATGAGTTGAATCTTTTTTTAAACGTTTCCGTTTATCCTAAGGATGAGTCCTGTTGCTTGGCGTTATTAAATTATAAATGGTTAAAAATATATTAATTAACATTTTTTTGATAGAATAACCAGTTTTATTCGTTCCCCGTTCTCTTTTATTATTTTCCCATTTCTCAATACCGCTTGCCGATATTTTTTTATATTGTTTGTTACATATTTGCTACATTATATTGTTCATTTAATGCATATTATATATTTTATGTGCAACGGATGCAAGAAAAAAAATACGTAAATAAATATATAAAAAATGACAAAACACTAAGAAATATTTATTGTAGTCACCATACCTTGTTTTATTGTAAAATCATCAAAATACGGTATGAATGGGGGCAAGAGGGGTCACATGCTCGTAATATATCATACTTGTAAACTGTTTATAATTTAGTGTAATATAATATTATTGGCTCTATTTAAGGATATGTATTGACTCTGTGGTAGATCAGTCATTGTTTAAGCGATGATTTTTCATCTTACGGTTTCCTGATTATAGTATAAAACGCGTGTGAGGCGTGCAAACTTTATATTTATATTTTTTTCACATAACCTAGACCCGCCTAGCCTCAATTCTTATTGAAGCTAGGCACAAAATATTTTAGTAGAAGATATCTACAAAATATTGTAGATGTCTTCATCTACAATATTTTGTGTAAGTTGTCCAATCGTCTTTAAATTATATCCATAGATGCTTATTTATTGCTATTTTAAGATAGCTTAAATACATGAGTGACCTACGGATAATTTTAGCCCATCAAAAGGTATTTCAGAGAGAAGTGGGGAACGGGCTAAGCGTGTCTGGGCCTTACTACCTGTTCTTTTCTTTGCATTTTTTTGAGAACTTTTACTGTGGTAATGTATTTTTTTTTACATTATCAGAAAAGAGAGATTTCAACGAATAAAAAGCCCACCGACTTTAAAATAAAAAAAAAATATTTTGACGTGAGAGTTTTCGACTGAAAATTAGGGTTAATTTTTTGATATTAGGTGAAAAAATAAATATTTTAAATAAAAAAAATTACAATATATTTGAAACACACGGGTACGTTTTCACCAAATGTCGTGAATTTTTTTGTAATAACATAAATATAAAAAAAGAACAAACACTTGGTTAGTTGAATTTTTCACATAAATTATGAAGTTATGTGAAAAAACTGTAAATAAGTACAAACGTTGTAGATCTTTTTATCACCTATAACTTTTCTAGTTCACTTTTTTCCATAGGACTCGTAGTTTTGCCGAAAATCGAGATAAGCCGTTTTTTACCCCTTGTAATTCACCCCCTTACACTTCCCAACCTCCAATCGCCCGTAATTTATTTTTCCCTTATTTTTTGTAATATTTTTTTCCTTTTCCAGTGGGTTTCATTCTACTATACTTTTTTTATTTCAAAAATTATCGGCATTGGTCTACAATAGCTATTTCAAAATGACGTTTAGACAATGCGCGAGTTAGTGTTTTTTTTATGTATACCAACTGTAAATGTGTAAAATCAAAAACTTATTTTTATTAGTTTTACCCCATCTCAAGTAAATGCAACGGAGTTAAATAAATCATGTCCTGTAACAAAACCTTATAAAATGTCATCGTCGCGTCGCGCGTCGCTTAGTTGGAATTTAAAAAAGCGTCGAACATTACCGATCACAGCTCGAGAACTCCATGCACATGCAGAATGCAATTTCGGTTTCGGTCGTAGTTTCGGCAAAACCAAAACTAAACCGAAACACGTTTTTTTGCTGAAACTCGACCGAAACCGAAACCGAACACTCGGTCGGACACTAATTTATAATACCTAATGGAAGCTTGGCGTGTATTCGATAATTATAAACGTCACAAAAAATTGTAAAATTATTATTTTTAAACAAAAATTAAACAAACTTCCAAAGTAATTATACACAAAAAAATTATGAAGTCGGTCGTCAGTCGGGTTGTTTTTATTTTTTTAAATTAGTTATTTTATTTTAGATTTTTTAAATTTAACCAACACACACTTGGTCGATTTAAATCAAAAAGATGACTATTTAACATACATACATACATACATACAAGATACGCGCGAAAAACATAACCCTTCTTACAAAAATACAAAAACAGTAATCGGAATCACAATCTCATAAAAGATTGAAGGGTGTAGCTTTATCTGCATAATGTTGGTGATATATGTAGGGCATTATACGGAATTGATTTGAACAAATTGATGGGAGGTAAGAGCATCCATGCAGTGTATAGAAGTATACGGATATATACTGTGTGCTGGATGGCTTTGGTGGTGAACGGAAGTACTAGCATCCATGCAGTGTATAGAAGTATACAGATATATACTGTGTGCTGGATAGCTTTGGTGGTGAACGGAAGTAGTAAATGACCAGGAAATTTCCAAAACTGAATATTAATATTTCATAAAATAACGGGATACCACGTCGACTCTTGAGATCATACAGATAAAAACTACACATATACGCATTAATAACAAGTAAAATCTTGCCACATACAGAGGACGCTACAGGGTGGCGGTTTGTAAGGACGCAAGAAGTCTTCGTCGATTTAAATATATATATATATATATATATATATATATATATATATATATATATATATATATAAATGGGTTCTCCTTCTTTGCATTTCTCCTTACAGTTTAAAAAAAATCCTTGTATTCTGTTTAGTTTCTAAGTTAGTGTGGTGTATTTTTTGTTCAGTATGGATAGTGAAAGTTAGGAGAAAAAGTTTTTGAAATCACGATTAGGGAAAAGTTTTCTTTTTTTCTACAAAGTTCAAACTCTGTTAGCTTTGTTTATAACCGTGGTCAAAAGCAGAACTAGTCAGGATTCCGCAATACAAATTTGTATCCCACAATACGGGAAATTGTAGTTGCGGCAGTCTAAAAACTGACATGAGGTGTAATTTTTAAGAAATTATTAAAAGTGCCAATATCTCGAAAACTAAAGATTTTTTACTAAGGTCATATTACGATATTCTGATGAGTCATGAGCTGGTCTATCAGCCTTCGAAGGGACGACGTCGACTTCTGGGACATCCTGTATACGGTATTAACAAAAAAAAAATCAATTTTAAAATTGTTTGTCTTTCCGTTGGTATGTCTGTCTGTTTGTTAAGCTAGCTTCTGTAACTATGAATATAAATGGATGAAATTAGGTGTAGTTAAAGATTGTGTATAGATCTCGGTTTTGGCTAAAATAATAATAATTTTACATTTTATAAACATGTATAGTGGGGATGAAAAATATTTTTTCATTCTACCCCGTTGTGTGGGATATCGTTGAATAGGTCTTTTAAAATAAAGGCAAGGTTTGATACATGACTTTTTTACAAAGTCAACCATTTTCCAAATCAGCCTCCAAAGTGGTTTATAAGATCCACTGTAATTTCAAAGCTATGAGACTTATAAACTTGCAATTTTCCATACTGATAAATTTTCCTAAATTTTCCTTAGGAAAAATATTTTGAAAAAGGTAACTGTTGAAGTACATAGTAAAAAAAACCTGTTACGCGTTTATAGTTACGAAACCCCCCTTAGAAATGTCCTGACATGCTCTTGGTTTAGTTATTACACCATAACATAATAATTCTTTTATATTGTAGGGGTGGCTCTCCTAACATGTGAAGTGGGGACAATATTTTTTCATCCTACCCCGTCGTGTTGTGTATCGTGGTATAGGTCTTTTTAAATAAAAGCAAGTTTTTTTAAAGGTACATGATATTTTTACAAAGTTAACAATTTTCGAGTAATCGGCCTCCAAAGTTGTTTAAAAGTTGGTCTCCCAGGGGCAGTTCTAAGCTGTAAGAGCCCGAAACTTGTAACCTTCTATGCTGGACCTCTAGTCAAGATACATTCGATAATTGCGACGGCGAAGTTCGAAAACAAAATGCATGGGATTCGACATTACGCATCGCAAGCGACATTTCACATAACGATGACTCATGTCAAATCCCATACATTTTTGATTTCGAAGTTATCGAATACATCTTGACTAGAGGCTCTGATATTTCATGCTAAAAACTCTTAAGGAAAATTATTTTGAACGAATTTGGTCTACACTTCCGAAGTAATTTAAAGAAGTTACGGAACCCTCCTTAGACATGTCTTGATGTGCTCTTGATTAGGCTCTCTAGGAATTACATTAAAAACATTACCCGGGACGGATCTCCAGCAACTTTAGCGATCTACCACTGTCCATAGTTTGTTTACAAAGGTGCTCTTGGACGTTCGTTATTGTGCGTTAGTATCTATAAGCAAATTTCAAATTGTTAGTACCGGGTGATTGCTATGAGATTTCGCTGTTCTCTGTGAAGTTGTATATGTATGGGGGTTTCACTGCTATGGACCAGTGGCGAAGGCTGGTTCTCCTTCACAGGGAAGCCATAGCCTGTATAATGTTATATAATATTATTATTATTATAATTATAATATTAGTGTTAGTTATATAATATTATAGTAATATGTATGTTAGTCTATAAGGTATTTATAATATGGGCCTATGCAACCCGAAATAAATGGTATTTAATTTTTTTTAAATTTTTTAATAGGTAGGAATTTGGATGATCTTCAAAAGGTAAGATGAAGCCGATAGGAATTGAGTTATAGGAACTCCACGAGGCCACGCCACTGCTATGGTCTATGGTGTTGCGGGAGTCTATGAGCGGCATACTGCTTTTGTAAGTGTTTACTAGGACCAGCAAACGAGCGCATCGCTTATTGAGGCGATGCGAAGGAATAAAATCACGAGAAATATATATTACTAGCTGATGCCCGCGGTTCCGCCCGCGTAAGTACAGTAACCCACGGGAACCTATTATGTCCCGCGATAAAAAGTAGCCTATGTCCTTTCCCGTGGCCTACTTTATATCTGTGCCAAATTTCATGATAATCGGCTTAGTAGTTTTTACGTGATAGTTTCACGTAAAAAATACTAAGCTACTACTACTAAATAAAGTATCCCACGGAAACCGTATATTTTCCCGCAATAAATACATACATACATATAATCACGCCTTTTTCCCGTAGGGGTAGGCAGGACCGCCACTTTCCCGTAGGGGTAGGCAGAGACCACTTCTTTCCACTTGCTACGATCCTTACATACTTCTTTCGCTTCGTCCACTTTCATTCTTACCATCCATTCCTCCTCTTACATTCAACGAGACGTGATGGGTGGCGAACCACATCGCCGCCATTTTGGATAATTAAATTATTTTTGATTATCCATTGCGTTTCCACGGATTGGTGGAGAGGGTAGGAATAGGGAAAGGGAAGGATAGGTAGTGTGGAAAGGAAGATTGGTAAGTTTGAGTGGGAAATAGGGAATGTAGGATATTATATAGCCCAGCCCTATAGGATAGCCCAGGAGGGCAAGGGATAGGACAGTAATAGCTAGGGAAGCCGGGGTCGCATACACGTATACTATACCACAACTACCGGACAGGTAAGTTGGGAAGAGTATAAAAGTGGATAAAAACAATCCTTGATGCGGATTATATATCATGCTAAAATTTCAGCTCGATCGGTGCAGAACTTTTTGAGTTTTTGAAGCGTATACAAAACAACATAACATTTATATATATATAGATTTTTGTTCTCTCCTATACGTATAGTGGGAATGATTAATCATCTCACGTGTACCCCATGGTGGGGGATATCATAGATTTTTAAAATATTGAAAGGTAGCTAGGACGATTTATTGATTTATTGATTGATATACTATAAAGAGATTTTTTGTTAAAATAGGCCCTCCCCTCTAAAAGCTAAACAGCTGACTAGAAAAAATTAAAATAATAATAATAATGATATTTCATGTGATGAACTTTGAAGGAAAACTATAACAGCTTATGTAACTTTGTCAGTTCTTTGTTCAGTACTTGGAAAACTTCGTACAAAAATAACGAAATAATAAGTTAACACGTAAAATGTTGGTACGGAACCCTACGTCCGCGAGGCCGACTTGGCCGGTTTTTCTCCCAGTATATATAATACTGTATCAGTATAATACTCGTAGATACAGAGCTATGCTACGTAACCTAATAGTTGCCGCTCTATGACTAGTACGTTAGCACATGACGCTTTCTGTTTGCTAATACATATTTTACTAATACATATTTCTGTCCTGTAGGAAAATTGGCTTACGTAATACCTGAACTTAAGAAGAGCAAATTTCAACTTAAATTACTCATTGCATGGTTCCTTTTCGTTTGAAACCTCAATGATAATGTATAATATTTATTATTTGGATTATATTTAGACCTAAGAGGCCTAGGAAATTATCGTCAATTGTTAAGTTTTCTTTTGTTTTAGTATTGTTAATTCTTCCTTCAAATGAACTCTACCTTTGCAAATAGTTCTGAGTTTCTGAGTTCTGACACAATATTATGCCAGTAAAAAACTTAGAAATAGCTAAAGCTATGTAATATGTACCTACAATACTTTGTCTAACCCGGCCTGAGTTCTTTTAAAAATGTATAAAAAAATAACTCCCCCCATACCGATTTTGATGACAGTGGCTGGTTTCATTGACACCAGGCCAGTTATACACGAGTAAATTTACACTGCCAAGTGTGTGCGCATTACATGAGAGCACTCTCTCTTCTTTTACTCTCATAAGTCATAACCCAGTGGGATAGATAACCGACACGACTGGCGAGAGATCTGGCGCAGGACCGATATTTTCACATGCCTATCTGTCGCATGGATAATATATTTTGTCAGACATCTGGTGATCAGCCTGCATTGTCCTAACCAAATTTGGAAACAACATTTTTTGTTGGTCCATTGCGGGAATCGAACCCACGACTTCCGAGTCGAGAGCCAAGCTCTAACCACTAGACCACGGAGGCTAATAAGAAAGTTTAAGAATGTATAACAATAATAAAGTATTGTCATTTTCATTAAATTCACTAATTCCTGTAGTTTGTCCCGTCAATACCTCAGTAATATATTATATTCTTTGATAGCGCTTTTGATTTGTAAACGCGTTTGTGTCATCCAATCAAAAGCGCTATTTAATTGATAAAGTACCGACAAAAATATCAGTGGAAACGCAATGGATAATCAAAAATAATTTAATTATCCAAAATGGCGGCGATGTGGTTCGCCACCCATCACGTCTCGTTTCTCGCGGAGGCGAAAAGCGGACCATGGAGAGACGCTTCGCTACGTTGAATGTAAGAGGAGGAATGGATGGTAAGAATGAAAGTGGACGAAGCGAAAGAAGTATGTAAGGATCGCAAGTGGAAAGAAGTGGTCTCTGCCTACCCCTACGGGAAAAAGGCGTGATTATATGTACGTATGTATGTAAAAATATCAAAAACCGGGCATAACTTGCGGTAATAGTTTAAACCACTCAAACACGTTAGTTGCGACTCTCTGTGGATCTCAGTAACCTGAAATCCCCAAGACTGAAAACCCCCAAATAAATCCAACTCAACAATCTCGCTACCCTTGACCGAAAACCAAAAACCTCCTAAAGGCAAAAAAAAAAACCCAAAGGCCTAATGTAAGTTTCACAACCATTTAGCACAATAAATGCAAACTTGTACTCGTATAATCTATAAAAATACTTAAATTAATCTACATAATACAGATTAACACAGTCAAATATTATGACTCAACGGAAATCACAGTATTTTATCGTATTATTTATTAGGTATGCAAAACTAATTTAAATTATTCAATTAATTTGAAAACTCCCTAGTTTTCACAAATAATAATATATTTTATGTGTTTGTTACAATTTTTATACTTTTTGCTGCCAGACAAATTTTCGCCTTACCTGCTTTAGGACCTCTAGGCGCAAAAAATGAGATTGAATAGATAAAAATATAATTGCTTCAATAACAGTCTAATCTATTCGCGTTAAGAAAGCAGCGAATCATAGCATAAATGTCAAAATGGCTTACTTTAATTGGTTAATATGAATGAGGTGAAATAATTGGTCAATTTTGATGTTTGTACTGATGATTCACAGTATTCTTAACACGAGTAAACTAAATAAAAAAACTATTGTGGGCTTTATTGAAAAAGGCCTATTAAAAATTTAGTTAAAGCTATTTATAAACTTGTAATGTGCAAGACAAAAAGTTTTTGGCTTCCAAAAATATCCGATTTGAAATTGAAATGTCACAATTTTAAAATTAGAATCACCTAATGACTGCCGAATGCGGAAGAAGAGTGAAGACCTGCGAGGAACCATTACATTAGATGACAAGTTACATTGCCGTGTAAATGTTAAAGGCACTTTACATCATATTCCTTACATGGTGTATGCGTACCTACTTATTTTAGTAGCTATATAACAATTTCGCACATTACAAAATAAAATTACACAATTATCATTGATTCATACCTTTTTTTCATGTGTATGATATTAGAAATACATTTTTTTTCCGTTCCGTAATATTCAAGGAGCCCTTATAATTTCGCTCAGTCCGTCCGTCTGTTTGTCTGTCATATAATGTGTCGGCCTCCTCCTAATAGCCTCCGTGGTCTAGTGGTTAGAGCATTGGCTCTCGACTCGGAGGTAGTGGGTTCGATTCCCGCATTGGAACAACAAAAAATGTTGTTTCCAAGTTTGGTTAGGGCAATGCAGGCTGATCACCTGATTGTCTGATAAGAAAAATGATCCATGCGTCGGATGGGCATGTAATATGTCGGACCTGCGCCTCACCTCTCGTCAGTCGTGTCGGTTATCCGTCCCACTGGATTACGAGAGTACCTACAGGAAGAGAGTGCTCTTGTGTACTGCGCACACACTTGGGCACTATAAAATTACTCCTGCGTAACTGACCTGGTTTCAATGAAACCGGCCACCGTCACAGAGATCGGTGTGGAGAGTTATTATAATGTGTAATGTGTATAGATCACGGTTTTGGCACTATAAAATAATAATATTTTTATATTTTAGGGGTAGCTCTCTAGACATGTCAAGTGGGGATGAATAATATTTTTCGTGCGGGGTATAGTGAATAGTTTTTTGAAAATAAAGGCAAGGTTTAATACATGTCTTTTTATGGATGGGTGGATGGGTGGATTTGATTTGATTTGAAATGATTATTTATTAGTACTACCTACCAATAAAAAATATATATTATTAGTAGTAGTCACCCTAAAATTGTAAAAACTGTTAGATTGTAATATTACTAGAGATATTTTAATATGGCAATTTATTGTAAAATAAAAAATTCTTCTTTTACACGTTATTTTTCGTTATATTGTAATATTTACCGTGCCGATTGGTTAAACGGCAAGTGCCCCGCGCCGCCATATTTGTTTTCTTTTTCATAATAATAATTATAACGAAAAATAACGCGTACAATTGTAACGAGAAGTGAGCTCCGTAGCCTAGTGGGTAGACCGTTTGGTTCGCACTCGAGAGAGTGCAGGTTCGAATCCCAGGTTGTGGCGTGTACCAATGAGACTTTTTCAGATCTCAAGTACATTATACGGACGCTCTAACGGTGAAGGAAAACATCGTGAGGAAACCCGCACATAGTTGGCCCCAGACGTATTGACTAATTCATTCCTCTGGACTAGGCTGACTATGTTGTGTGAATGCCGTATGTACTTGGGCAACCATACGACATTTAAAAACCAACTGTCCCAGGCACTACAGTATTTCAAGAGTGGTTACTTCGCTCGGAGAATACTGTATAAATCATCCATAACGGATGCAAAGGCCTAAGTTTTGTAACGAGAAGATTTTATTTGACAATAAATCGACATATTACAATATCTCTAGTAATATTACAATCTAACAATTTTTACAATTTTACCGTGACATAATATATAAGTATCAACTGATTCTAAACATTTTAATAAACATCATTGTGTTCACTGTTCAGTGTAGTCATTAGAGATAAGATTTTAGATGACCGTAGATATCTATGTTCCGAATTATTTACTGTGGTCCTGACTTCTGTGTGCCAGGGTCAAGCACTTTGTTTTGTCAGTAGGATTTCCATTTAGGTACGATTTATGTACTACATATTTTAAAAATGTTTCTGCATGTAGGTATTTTTTTGTTTATTTGTTTACTATAGAATCTTCCCCGCGATTCTATAGTAGGTAAACAAATAAATATAACTCTTTTAACGATTCTTAATGTTTGATGGGGCCCTTTTCTCCAGTCTCATTACATAATTATTATGAAGTGGGGTAAGATTTTTTTTATTCTACCCTATAGTGTGGGGTATCGTTGAACAGGTCTTTTAAAAAAATGTAAGGTTTTATCTATGACTTTATTTACAAAGTCAACCATTTTCGAGTAATAGGCCTCCAACTTCAGCCTCCAAAGTTGTTTATAAGTTGGTCTACTCCTGGCATTTCTAAACTATAGGAGATAGAAACTTGTAAATTTTCATGCTGATAGATCATGCTAAAAACTCTTTATGAAAATTATTTTGAGCGAAATCGGATAGTTTTGAAGTAATTCAAATAACCTATTGAGGAGCCGAGCCCTCCTTAGATTCAGTAATCTGAATAATATATATAATTTTTTTCTCAAGTGAGCTTTCATTTAAATAACCTATTCAAAAGCTTGTAATGTATTCTAAAAAAGTGTTTTGGTGCCTTTTGATTAATAAAAAAATTTTGTTTATTAAAACAAAATTTTTTTATTAATCAAAAGGCACAAAAACACTTTTTTAGAATAGTGTACTTAATTAGTTTTTAGGCCTAGGGCAAATCTAATTTGGAACCAATTGAAGAAGGTTTAGCCACATATTACTAAATGGTTTAGCGCTAATTATGTTCGAAAGGATCAATTAAGTCCAGAGCTCGATCAATGGCAGAGATAATGACATTGCAAATCCTCCTTTGTGCTTCAGCCAGACTGACATTTGCGAGATTATTGTCTAATAGATGGTTTTTTAGAAACTAGAACTAGCTAGAGGGTTACGTGTGTAAAACCAAGCAATCAATAATCCGTTCACGAAATTTTAAATGCCAGCAACGCACTTTCAAGTTGCAAACTTGCAACTCCTCTGGTGTTGCAAGTTGGTCTGGGTGTCCACTGTCCTTAGGCGATGGTCGCTTACCATCAGGTGATCTAAATGCTCGATTGACTCCATTAAAAATAGTTTTCCTTACGGCTAGGTAAATGTCCGTCTCATTTTGGTAAAGAACATCGCAACTGGTATATTATTCCATCGCATAATTAAAAATACTTATTTTTTAATGATCAGAAAACTCACAAAAGAGTCCTTACTGTCCTTATTGTCCTTATACTATTTACTATCACGACTTAGTCCAGAATATTACTCTTCGAAAATTCGAGAATAATTTCACTGAATTTTTTGCCGCTCATAAAATGATTTACATACATACACGTACATACATATCTATAAATGCTTACAAAAGTGTAAAATATTTTGGTATCTTAGATTTTGATATCTTTATTCAAAATTAAATTAAAAAATGAAATGAACTTTTTATTAATGTCAATAACGGTCAACGGATTAATTTTTAAACTTTTGTCATGTTGCAAAAAACAACACATACACAATAACACAACAATAAAACAAAATTTGGTCAATCATTGAATAAACATTTAATTTCATTAAGAAACGCGAAATTACAGTCATTGCATTGCAAATTTATTATGTCATTAATTTATGTCAGGTAACCCCCAAATTGTAAATAATACCGTCATTAAATAATCTCGTGTATGGAACAAAATGTTACGACATGGGGGTCACATTAGAATGGTGGAAGAACTCGGAGGAGGTTAAAAGCGTGAACTATGAAACGCCCGCGAACTATCTCGCCAGCCTCTGAGGTGAAAACTCGCATCTTATAAAATCAGTTACAGATTCGAATCCGTGGTACAGTGATGTGTTGAGAGGTTCTTGTCAAGTTTTTTTTTGTGTGGAATAAATTGATTAAGGTAAGTTCGTGACATCCTGGAAATAGGATAAGAAAAAAATTATGGATAGTTTTGGGATGAACAGAACTTAGAAGTATACAAGACAGATTTTTGGATTTACCATTCAGCTAAAACTAGTGTTTCCTCAAATGTTATTTTAACTTTTAAGATTCACAGATAATTTAATGTTTTTAGCTTACCTAGATCGACTATCCAAAAAAAAAAAATGGAACTAAAATTAATTCTTACATTGATATGTAAGAATTAATTTTAGTTCCATTTTTTTTAAATCTGATGATTTTCTTACTTACTCAATTTACTAGTAAAAACTATCTAGCTATTAGAAAAGACAGTAAAACATTTATCAGTTTAGCAGACGAATTAACACATTTACACGCAATTAAAAAAAATAATTTTATGTTTAACAATTTAACAAGTTGCTAAGTCTAGATTCAAGTATACAGCGTTGTAACTTAACTGTTTTAAACAGTAAACAAAGTTTCTGAGGTTAGCTAGGTGGAAATAATAGAACACTTTTCCTTCCCTTATGTTTTACTTTGACAATTTATAATTATTCTAATGTTAATAACATTAAAAGTTTCATTTTTCGAAAGCGCGAATTTATAAGTCTCAAGCAATGTTGCCTTAGTTTTAGAAAATTATAAAGAAAATTACTACCGTTCTAAATTCAAGAAAATATTAGAAAACTGCTATACTCTACACTAGAATGTCGTACTGTACAAGTAAAGTAATAACTAATAAATAAAACGCAATGTCGGTGCAAAAAATGTGCGAGTGTCAACAAAAGTAGGTAATGTCTATATTGGCATAACAATTGTGTATCGATCTTAAATAGTTCATGAGAAACGAACTCGTTATTAGTGTTATTAGTGCATAGAGCTGACTAAAGTAGATATAAGGTTCGGTAAAATCAATTACGGATATTTTGGGCATATGATCTATTGCTTATGTTAATACGTTTAAGCTTCCCTTAAAACTAGAAAAAAACGCGAGTTTGCGTTTTGCGGAGAATCACCCATACATGAGACGAGCTTTTATTTCGCGTATAACAATTATTTTTTTGCCTAAACACAAGCAGTGGATCACATGCCCGAAGTATCCGTAATTCATTTTCGGAGACATTATATATTAGTAGAGATATAAAGAAAAAAAAATGATATCAATCTATTAGATATATTAATTAGGTAGATAGTTTGTGAAATGTAAACAGTCATGAAATAAAAAATGCCGGCTCTAAGCATTGAATAATTTCGTATTAATTATAACTACAGGCCGCCTGAGCTTAAAATTCACCCATGACTATATTTATCTAAATGTTGCCCGTGACTTCGTACGCACAAAAAGAAATCCTACGGGAACCGTACAATTCACTGCGATAAAAAGTAAGCTATGTCCTTCCCCGTGGTCTATGTCTACCTGTGCCAAATTTCATCAAAATTGATCCAGTAGTTTTGGAGCCTATTCAATGCAAACAAACAAACCTTTTCTCTTTTTCTTTTATAAGTTTAAACTTTATAAGGGTTCTTTTGTCTCTTAGATTGAAATAAAATGTACATGTTATGACAGATTGACAAACGTGTAACTAAATTGTATCTTTCAAACGCATGGTAGGTGGCAGCAATTTGCCACATGGGCGTAGCCAGGTTTTAGTTTCGGGGGGAGGGGGGGGGGGGTCTTTAACAATCGTCTTAAAGTACATTACATACTAGTTAGCCCTGGGCACATTTGAATAATGTAAAGTACAACAGTATTTCAGGCTTTCTCAGTTTGAGCCCATTTAACATAAACACATAATATAGTACAAATTAGTATCAAAGTTCTGTTTTAGGCTGTTGTTTTTTTTCTAAAATAACTTCAAAAAATCATCTTTCAGATAGGGTGGCAAAATATGTTAATTGGCCTGGGGCGCAAAATTTCTAAATATGCTTCTGTATATGGGTCAGATCTCTGTATATACCAGCCGGCCCATTTCGGGGGGGGGGTTTGAACCCCCTAAACCACCCCCTGGCTACGCCCATGATTTGCCACATTAGTGGTTTCGTGCAAAACAGGGAGAAGACTTGACCTTCTTCTACATCCTCTTCTTCTACAACCTGGTCAGTGGTGTAGTATCTCTGTCACGGGATAATTTAAAAATGTTTAATAAAAATAACATTGAATCTTTCTACGCCCAGCAAGTGGGGCCACATTGGTTGGGAATATCTAAATCAGGGGATCTAAACAATGAATATTTGAACTTAGAAAATACTATCAAAGTATATATTTGCTTTCGAAAATATTTAAGAAAGTTACATTTAATTTATTAAGTGTAATGTACGTAGCACCATTTAGACGTGTTAGTTTAATAAATATTATGGCTACTGGTTTTTCGTAACTTAATATACCTCGCCTAATTTAAACATAGTACACTTTATAACGCTATTAACAGAGATAACGATAATTTGGACACTTTCACCAATTACTAGTTTACTTTTCTCTTTATTTTCTTTATCGCCACACCAAACGTCAAACATTTGTAGAATTTTTACATAAAAAAAAAAAAACATAACATAATATAATCAATTCTCTCCTACTCACTAATAACAACCGTAAAATAGAGGTTATTAAAAATAAAAAGTATAATATGTTATTAAAATTAAAACTTAAACTCAAAACTTATATAATTATCTAATTCTTAAAATATTTTAATGAAAATATTTACTAAAAATGAAAAACTATTAGACTTACATAACTAAAAATGAAATTATTTTTAAATATTGATTTGAACAGTTTAAGATATGAAAATTAATACTAGCATAATTAAGGTATTGTTTTTTAGCATTCTTACAGAAACTGAATTAATGTTAAAATTAGCGGCTTGTGAAATTTGGTACAAGTTATTTTGAATTCTGTTTAGAGATGAAAAAATTTACCAACGTTTGTACGGCTAAAATTACAAAGTAGGTATTTATTATTCTGCCATTTCTTCTGAGTACATTGAAATGAATACTCATTAATAATATTGATTCTGATGTGGTATCCATTATTAGGTATGCAAAATTTTTAAGTCTAAAAATGTACGCCTCTTTACCTATTACATTCAACCTACCTACATACCTCATTTCAAAATGTATGTCTCGAATAAACCTAGATCTCTATAATTATATTAGACTCCTGGATATTCTGAAAAATTTCTGCAAGTTAATCTAGCATTTTGAGTCAGACATAGGAATTGTAGTAAAAATACTATTTTTATAACCTCGATATAAAAGACTTCAACGAGTTTATATAAAAACAACGACATAATTCATAAATAATATTTGCACATCTATACTTTTATACTTAATATAATAAAGAGGAAAAGTTTGTTTGTTTATTTGCATTGAATAGGCTCCAAAACTAGTGGACCGATTTTTATGAAATTACAGATGTAGAGTAGACCACGGGGAAGGACATAGGCTAATTTTTATCACGAAAAAATGTACGATTTCTGCGAAATTAACTTTTAAACGCACGAAGTTGCGTGAAACATCTAGTATTGTATAAAATACTTCTCGACGGACGATAATAGTCCTGGTTCTGAACCCCAATTCTCGTATTTAACTTAGACTTTCAATTTACTTTCAATGCATTATAAAGGAATTGTTTTGATACTAGAGTCTGATTTTTGAAGTTTGGACCAATCAAAACGCGTTTGGTTTGATGTTTATGAGAATACCATTTTGCTGTTTTAACTTATAGGTAGAGACTGCATCGAAACTGTGTTATTGTAAGATTTATTCGGCAAAATCGACCTCCAGATAAGCTTTATTCTAGAGGTGATTTTCATTTGGGCACATAAAAGCTTAGATATGTTATGCTAGAAACTTATATCATATTCTAGTGAAACAACGATAAAATTCAGTATCGTTTAAACGCAGCGGCATGAGAGAAATATTTTTGTCAATAAACTAAATACATTCCTTAATGTTACTGATCTATATACTAATATAATAAAGAGGAAAAGTTTGTTTGTTTGCTATGAATATAGGCTCTGAAACTACTCAATAGACTTTGATGAAATTTGGCATAGACTACGGAGAAGGACATAGGCTACTTTTTATCGCGATAAAATTTACGGTTTCAGCGAAATTAACTTTTGCGCGCACGAAGTCGTGGGCAACATCTAGTTTTAATAAAACTTGTATTTATTTTGAAAACTTTTAATCACTTAAAAGAAAGCGAAAGTAGATACGCAAGTTTTGGATAAGCCGTGTAATTCGTATTTTTAATAGTTGTTAACGTAGAGTTTAAATTATTATCAATTAATATTATGTAATTGGTATCGCTTGTTAGGTATTCTTGTTTTTGGGTTCCATACTCAAAGGATAAAACGGGACCTTATTTACCTATTAGCACAGAATAGATATTAGTTACAACAGAAGCACCACTCCGAAGATTTATTAGAAGAAATAGGGACTCTTACTACGATACCATTAAGTTCAATTCAGCTTGCGCAGCGCGTAATCGCCTACGATTATATTTACCTACAAGTTGCGTCTCTTTCTATCGCATATCTCTTATTCATATCGCATAATTATGACGAAATCGGGGTTGTCTCCGTTTAGAAAATAATTTATTTAATTACAACTTTTTTTCTAGTACCTACCTACTATACCTACTTTAGTGAACAAATTACTTTTCAAATAAACCTAAGGTATGTGTTAATAGTAGGTAAATATAAGTAGGTACTTATACCTAGGTCTAGGTAGGTACTTATTTGAAATGCGTTGGTTCGTCAAAAGACTTCAGCCTAAATACCTAAATTTTGAACGTGTTGCAGGTATGTAGATAGCTTAAACAAAGTCTTTCAATTTATAGGTGTTACCTAAAGAATTAATGAAATATTATTAGATATGTTTAACAACATAACCATAGCGTAGTTATCTACTGTTAGTACATATGGCATAGTATAAATTTCTTTATCCATTATCGGTTTTATTCTAGCGAACAGAAAAACAAACAATGGGCAGGTAGGTTTTTAAAACGAAACACATCGAAATTCCTTTAATATAGGTAGATATTTGTGAAAGATCAATAATTACACCAACTTAGTATACCTGCCTACATTCCTACTTATTTTGGTAACCCAAAGAATGATAATTTCACAATAATAATAACAATGTTAAAATTATAGATCTTACCTCTCAGCGTCCATAGGGAGCTTGAAAAAACTCAAATTTGGATCGCAATCCTTGTTTAAGCAGTTAAATACTGCACCGTATCTTTTTCCCGTTTTTTTACCCATTTTTAAAATAGTACGTTAAGTAATAATAATTACGAACGAATCTTGCGCGTACGTCACTCACAGCTCGCGCGTAAGTCCCTACTGATTTCCCCGCTAGAGCGGGATGCCGCACGTACTTGCATTTTCTATACCTACACGGGGAGTGAGACAGGCCTGCTATTAGTAAGAATTCGCTGTCTGTCTTCCCGTTTGTTAGTCACCAGGCTGTATTTCATGAATAGCCAGATAGGCGAAATGTTCACAGATGTATTCGCTATAACAAGAAATACTAAAAGCTGAATAAAATAAACATTTAAATGAGGTAAGTATTAAATAAATATATTTTTTTATATATCTAAGATGCAAAATGACCCTTACAAAGTTTTAATTTAAGGCGAGGTCCAGGATTACTTTGTCATTTAGTCTACCTAGTCACGAGTTCAATTACAAAGTGGAAAAAATATGGGATAAAGAATGTACACAATCCTTGACAGGGTCTAAACCGTACACATTTTGAAAAAAAAAAAAGATATATATTATATTTCCTGACTTAAAAAATCATTAAATCACCTCTTAAAAATCACATAATTTCATATAACGTAAAATTTTGTGCAGCACCATACTGTATTTTTGTTGGTAAATAATTAATAATATATGTATATTATATTTCAATTTTAACCGAACACTTTTGTGATTTGTAAAATATTTCAAAAGTTGTGAAATAATACTTTGATAGCACCGTCTTCTACATGAATATAGAAAATAATGTCACGCAAAAAATAATCTTATTACAATGTGCATACGCGTAGTGTAAATCATTTTGTTTTTGAGCTTGGACCTTGCCTTAAAAATTATATGCAAATTTCGGCCACAGGGCAACCTCTAGTGTAAAAAATATGCGATGATACGTTTTCAGATAAAATAGCGACGGACGACCATTATTTTCGGGTAATTTGTGCCATTTTCACAACAAACCTACGCAATTTCGATCTTCTTACTATACAACAAGATATAAATTGCAATGGTTCAGCAAGTAGGTCATAGGCCGTATTAGCGTATGTGCGCAAAAGTGACCTTTAACATTTTGTTGTTAGGTTCATAATAATATGAAACATGTCATTGAACTGTTGACAACATAATCATTGCACAATATTGATTGAATAATTAATTTACTTGTATTTTTAACTAGCTGAAGCCCGCAGCTTCGCCCGCGTAAGTACAGTAACCCACGGGAACCGTATATGTCCCGCGATAAAAAGTAGCCTATGTCCTTTATCCGGCTCTAGACTATCTGTGTACCAAATTTAGTTTTTCTTCTTTCCCAAACTTGCACTGTTTCCTTTCAATTTCTTTAAATCTGCATACAATTTAATTAATATTATATCTAACAATATCTCGCCAAAAATACCTACAACGTAATAAAGAGTAGTAAAGAAAATGTGTGAGTGCACACTTATGCATGTGTGAAGGATGCATGGGAGGAAAGAGGTGGTTTTTTTTTTCACAGGATATAGCTACAAATAATATCAATTATATTGTATGCTATGGCTTTCTGCAAAGTAATGCCTCATTCTATTAACTATTTAAATCTGTAATATTAAACTAGGCTCTGAATTATAGGTAGATAGTGAAATATTATATAAACAGTACAGTGCATTTAATAATTCTGTTAGAAAGAAAACTTTGAAAATATTGTGGAGATGACTCTACTATCGTGATGGAGACAAAATTTCGTATAAAAATTGAATTTCTGGAATTTATTAGGTTACTGCAGCTCTAGTTTGATTTTGTTTTTTAGAATAGGTAGAGTACAAGCAGCTGAAATGTAGTAGCTACCAGAATATATGTAGCAGGAGCGTTTGATAGCGACTCAATTAATAACTATAAATAGCATACATACCCGGTTATTAACAAGAAGGGAGACATAGTATTATATTGTTCCTTATTCTCCGGCAGATGCTAATGAGGAAGAAAGAGATGTTTAATAGTTAGTCAGATGTCAAAAGTTTCTAGGTGATCATTGTTTTTGTATTGCTATCAATATAAAACGTCACTAATTTAAATTGCAATAAAGTCGTTATTAATACGTCGTATTAACTCTACAACCAAATTACAAAAACCAGTTGAATTTTGACAACTTTAGTGCTCCTTCCATGTATATTTTTCTTCCAAGGATAGCGAAGTGTACTGTGTCCACAATCTACATGTGACGTTAACGTAATGTCATCTGAGATGAATCTCAAATGAATTTCTAATCGTTAAGTCCTTGACTTCCTCATATAAATCACAGAGAAACTTCATAGCTCACAGGTCGCAGAGAAAGTTCTAGGTCTAGACCGATAACTGGCTGATGCTCACCTTTGCTCCGACCATGGGTTGGCAATGTCACGATTTATAGGAAGATGCCTTCGGTAATAAGTAATAAGTACAGCCCTAACCAGTTTTGAATTCATTCATAGAATCTTCTCGAGTTTTCACTTTCGTTGCTATTATTAGTTTGTTGCAATAAAGTAATAATAAATAAAATAATTTGAATCCTTTGCTGTTTATGTAAGGTATTTGAATTTAAAGGTAGAGCTGATTTTTATCACTAAGGTCCCAAGATCACTGCGATGAAAATGAATAGTAGCTTAGCTTTTTTTTGTTACGATTTAGCATGTATTTTAACTACGTAACTCGCTCGTGCCAACTTAAATTGTTTGAAGTTTAATGAAATTTAGAAATAGTGTCCTTAGTCATTGCTTAATATGCAGTATAATGTTTACGTTACGGTTTACACTATTTTGCAATAACATGCTAATTGTGTCCAAATAAAGCATCCTTACCGCTACTTAAATTAACATACTAAACGACATTGACGACCTCTGTGGCTCAGTGGTTGAGCATGTTGGTGCTCACGGGTTCGAATCCCGCCGAAGGAACAAAAAGTTTTTGTGTTCCTGGGTCATGGATGTGTATTAAATATGTTTATAATATAATAAAAATCTTAAATATGTGTATAATTTAAAAGTATTAAATATATTTCCGTTGTCTGCTATCCGTAACACAAGTTCTTCGAGAACTTACCACGGGACCAGATTGACGTGGTGTGAAGCGTCCATAGATATTATTATTAAACGAAAGCTTAAGCCTTTAAAGCCTTTAAAGCCCCCCTCTAGGCCTCCAGCGCCCACAAGGGAGCGTTATCGCCCACCTCGGGAAAGACTGCATTAAAGCATAGATTTTTTATTCAACACGCCTCATCTTTAATATATTATATTAAAGATGAGGCGTGTTGATTAAAAAAACTGTCCTCGCTTAAAAAGCCCCATTATTGGGGTTTTTAGGGCATTTTGATATTTGAGGTATGGTTGAAGTCAAGCTGGCATAACTTTTTTCTGTATGAAGATTTGTTCTGTTTGACACGTACGTCAATGTACGTCATGGCCTATCTTTAGTTTTGAAATATTTGTTTTAAAGTAAAACCGATTAACAATTGGTACACTGTACACCATAATTTATTAAGTACTTGGAAAAGCTAACGTCATAAAACTCTTAGTAATTTAGCGTAGAACATTCCTTTATCTCGTTCGTTGTAAGTTGTAACATATTAGGAGGTAATATAGTCAGACATTACTTTGCGGAATGATTTAAAGCAACTTTCCGCCAAATAATACCCATAACCTGCAAGCAAATGTGTGAGTGCACGCATAAACATACGTAAAGCACCTCCCTCTTCCCACATTGCTTATGCGTACACTCAGTAACAAGATCGTACAAACACCACCACCACACAAGCAACAATGTCAGCAAGATCGTGCAAAGCCCCACATCACCATGCAGGTTGCAAAACTCGACGCGCGTTTCGCCCCGAACCCGGAGCATCCTCAGGAAGTGGACCTGCGAACAAAGTTCGTTAGGAGCATAAATAAAATAGCACTTCCTTACTAAAAGAACTATTTATTATGTTATCTGCATTTGATAATATGCGAGAACATTCAGTGATAGTGTTGTCTTTTTACCCGATTGCGCCAGAAGGAGTGTTATATTTTTCGAGTGTATGAATGTGTTTATATTTTTTGGGACTTGGCACAGATGCAAAGTAGACTACGGGGAAGGACATAGGCTATTTATCGTGGAAAAATGTACGGTTCCTGTGAAATTAACTTTTGCGCGCGCGAAGTCGCAGGAATCATCTAATAATTATAAAAATAAATTTTTCCATACACGGTTACAATATTTTTATGAGTAACTAATTAAATAGACTATTTTGAATTTCTCTTGGTCTCTACGACATCTCATAATTTTTTGCAAAAGTAAACATGGCTTTTTTCATTTAAGTAATGTTTTTGTGGGATTTTTATTTTAAATATCAAAGAGGCAAAAGAACCCTTATAAAAATCAATCTTTAAATAATATGAATTATTATGGGCGAATTTAGACCACACGGGGACCTTTAGAAAAATAAAATTGTGTTAATCAAAATTTTACAGCGCTACCTGAGTAAAAATTAAGTTACTTAGTTAATTTTAGTATAATTAGTTTATTTGAAGCAAACGTCTCCTTTCACTACATATAGCCAATAATACCAATAATTCACGTTGTTGTTAGGATGACAGCAATCTGTCATAATCATAATAATAATGATCTACGGAAGGGTAATGATACTCTAGTCTCTACCCAAATTTACTGTCACGACTCACGAATGTTTTACATAATGACAAACTTTCATACACCATTCCCTGGTCTAGCCCCATAGCAAGTTATATAATGTATATCCCTAATATATATTATATAGCATGATATATCCCTAATGAATATCCCTAATATACGATTACTAAATGTTGTATGACTTAGTTCGCGCAAAAGGAAATCCCGAGGGTTCCGTATCCGTACATTTTACCGCGATAAAATGTAACCTATGTCTTTCCCCGTGGTCTATCCTATAATAATATATGAGCCTTTCATAAAAAAGTAGTTTCAGATGCAATGCAATACAAACAAACTAATATTTTCTCTTTAAAATATACTTATAAATTATATAGGTATATTTTAAAGAGTTACGGGGGTTAATAACATAAAACGAACTTGTCTTAATCTGATTTCACTCCCAATACATTTTCATATCCCTGGCTATATACACACATTAAAATAATTTTTATTTATTACATACAAATTGATTCATAAGGAGTAAACTCTAAACATCCTGTCCCCTAGTAAGCCCCCGTAGATATTTTCCCTAATTTTGGGGGGTAAATCCCTAAGATGGCAACTCTGACACCGTTGTACGGCCTAACCGCCGGACTGCTTTACACACGCACGGATTTGGTACGGAGCGGACCAAATCCGATGCGGACAGCGGCGAAATCTTAGCCTTCTTCTTATGTTCACCGGACTGCCCTACACACGCTCGGATTTGCATACTAGATCCGCTGTACGCTTCGTACCAAAGTCGTGTGTCTGTAGATGCCATTACTTATATAGTTGGGACTTGGGATACTTTGGACATTTGTCATCTTGATATTTTGACATTTGCTCTCCGCAGTATGATCAGTTTTGAAAACATTCTGAAATCAAGATGGTGTAACTTTTTCTTTTATGAATATATTTTCTGACAAATGTACGTCATGGCCCATCCTTAGTTTTGAATTCATTGAGTACAAGTATTTAAAGTAAATTATACTTAGTTGATTTGTTTGAAAAGTAAGAATGCTAGTACTCAAATTATTTTTGCTATGATCAACAAGTACCTAACAATATTGCCCGAACCTACACTCTGCAGTACCCAACACCTTTCTTGAAACATGTTATGCATCTTATTGCGTTATTCATTGTATAATAATAGTGTTGTCTCTGGACAGGGAATAGATCTTATATCCTTAATGTGAAATTTTTATTTTGGTAAAAATTGATTTTTTACTAAAATGTTTACAAGTTTGATAACAACATACATACATGAAAATTTATTGCTACATGTAATTAAATACTTCGAAAAACATCACACAAGTACTGTTACTTGTATCTCTCCATTACAAACGGTACAAAACGACTTTACATATTATATTATGAATGTACTTAAATATAGGTAGATAGGTACCACAGGCGAGGGATGCATACAACCTGACTTCCCTTATGTAACCTATAATATAATATATTGTTCTTTAATTATGGTACTAAACCAAAACAGTATTTTGCGCCCAACGCACCCAAGAAACTATGCTAACACTATATGAATCATATGAATCAACCAATTCCGTAATTTAAAAAATAATCATAATAATTTAATATAATAATAGATTAAAAGTAATATTCATAAGGGAAGCCTGCTTGTATGTAACTATGCACGCCTCGCCTGTGGTAGGTATTCAAATGAAAATAACTTCAGATTTACAATTCAAAAAATTCAAGAAGGCACTTGTTTAATTTAATTTTAATTGCATTAGGTATCCACTACCTCTCCACTAACCAAAACTTTCATTAGGTATATTATAATAATTGTCTTTAGGAATTAGCTACCTTTAAAAACATTAAAGCAATTGTAATCAAAATTTGTTTAAAATATCGATAGGTTTTCGCAAATTTAATTTCCAATTTTCGTTGCATCGTACGAGTTGTTCACAAAAGCACAAACAATGGCGTATTTGCATAACAGTGCGTGGGAGCTGACGTGCGGCCATTAATTTTTGTTTTTCATGAAAATCGGCGGTCTGATCTCGTTAGTAGACACGAGTCATTACTCATTACCTACTCCAACACATTGGAGTGTTTTTACGCGCCTACTTGATATTGTTCTTGCAAAACGCTTATTGTATCTAATGTGTTGGTAAATGTTCCATTTTTGAGAAGAAAATTAAGGAGCACACACACAAATTATTATTTATTAAAAATATATAATAATATCTATTCTGTTCATAAAAGCAAGAAAATAAGTTCGTCATTTAATAGACATTAAGACACTATTATTTCGTTTTGTATATGAACCCATATACAATTTTATATTTTATTGTTAAGCTTCACGAAGATAGTAGAAAACGAAATCATTAATTTTGTCTTTAACTATGTTACTAAAGTGCGGTCGCGGAGCACGTAGGATGTCATACATTGTGTCATCGCTACTCATCTCTTTCGCTCGTTTACAAGTACCTGCTTAAATGCGATAGCAATATATGTAATATGTTTCTGTTTCTGGCTGTGCATATTTCCTTATTTTGTACCGAATGCTATTAAATACAGAGTTTATTATTGTTTAACGAACGTGGTCTACGACAAAAACCGTGAGATAGTATCTATGACGCGGATAGCATCTTATAATACAATGCAGTTCAGAATGTAGGTGAAATAATTCAGGGCATTACCTTTAATGATCTATTCAAGCTTGAAGTTAAAAATTGCAGTATTTTATTATCCGTACTCGCGTGATTCTCATAATAATTACCTAACGCTAAAAAACGACCTAATTTCTATGATACTAGTCGGTATGACACGGTATGACAGTTTTTATCTAGAAGACTTTTTTTTTACAAAGACTTTCGCTAGTTTTAGTAGTAGAGGATTCAAACACACCAAGATTCAAAGCTTTTTTTTACATACAAAACGACGCAAATTATTTAATCGTGAAGGAATATTATTAGCTTAGCCATTCCAGAACTGTAACGTTAATATTATGCCTTCGAAGAAAATCCCTTCAATAAGTTTGCATTGCCATACAATTCATATGCCTATATCATATTATGTAGATATATTTACTTATTTAATTGGTATTTAAATGATTGTTATATTATTTTTGAGCAACAAATTTTAAGCAACTTATCTAGTAGGTTAGCTAAGTAAGTATGCTAACACTTTAGTTATCTAGATTTCAAAGTTACCAAACTAAAATCGTAATATTTACTGAAGTCATGTCTGAGAAATGTGTGCTGTTCAGCTCTGTATTTGTCTATCTTATTAACCTCGAATCAACTGATTTGCAATCTTTTGTGGATGAGACTTTCAAAGACATATTTCCTAATGTTCTTATAAGATATTATTTTTTCTCGTGAGTAAGACCTTCATTAGTTAAGTAGCAATGGATGAAGTGTTTGTACTTTGTAATGCTGTGTGTCAATATTTTTAATGATGCATTTAAATGCTTGCATAAAGTATATATTTTTTTGCATTTAGTTGTTGCCTCCGACGTCGTGCGTGCTAAAAGAAATCTCGTGGGTGCTGTACATTTTGCGGCGGTAAAAGGTAGCTTAATATGTCCTACTCCGTGGTATTTAAATCTGTGCTAAATTTCTTCCCCCATAGTACAGGCAGCGCCTAGTTTGGGGTCTCTAAAACATACACCAACGATTTCAACACCTAAAACTACACCTACAACTTACACTTACTACCTACATCTATAATTATCTACACCTACAACCTACACCGATAACCTATTTTATCTTCTAGTTCTGGTGGGATTACTTTATAAGTAGAATATCAGTGCGTACAGAAGTTCTTACATAATATTATAAATTGTAACAGCTAATCCTACTAATATTATAAATGTGAAAGTTTGTGAGGATGTATGGATAGATGGATGTATGGATGTTTGTTACTCTTTCACGGAAAAACTACTGAACGGATTATGATGAAATTTGGTATCTTAGTAGTTTAGACTCTGGATTAAAACATAGGCTACTTTTTATCCCGAAACAATACAGTAGTTATTCCCGAGGGATACTGTATTTAAGCGGGCGGAGCCGCGGGTAACAGCTAGTATGATTCTATTTATGATGATTAATTTGAAATGTAGCCATAATATGCAACACTAGAAGTGGCCATTTTGGATCTACAGCAAGCTCTTAGCTCTATCACACGTCCAGTAGCACTGAAGTGAAGAGGCTATTGAGCAAAAACTTAAGCCGCAAACAAGCTCAAAATATATGTCCCCTGTAATATATGACTTAGGTGACCTAAAACCGTTTATGCGTACTTAAAGATGAGCACAACCGCATCTGAGATTGGCATATTTGATGATCAATTGTACTGCCAATGTTATGCAAGCAACAAGTGCAAATCGTGACAGTCGATACTCGATATATCTGATGTAATGACTTTTTGCTGGTACATCTCTAGTTTTGTAATGGCTATTAAAAGTCCTTTGTATTGTTGTGTTACATCTCTAGATCCCACCTGATAAATAACGTCAAAATCCTCTTGCAAAACCGATGACGGTTTTGAGAAATAGCTATCGAAAATGATTTTGTAGCTTTAACGCAATTACAACAGACAATTTATTTTATATATCTTACACGCAAGTTATGAAATGCTATTGAGGTAATATATTTTTTTAATTTAAGTGGTTTGATGTTTGAAGGTGGTGGGATGGCAAAGTATAGTTATGAAAATTCCTTTAATGAAAAAGTAAAAACACTTCATGAATAAACACTATTTTCCCTAATATCTTTTTGTACTGGCACATGGAACAAACTACTATAAAAGTAATATTATTATGTATCATTTTAAAAAATGAAGGAAAAATTTGAACAAAGTTTTTTACATGTTTCATAGGAAATGGGAATGTAGTTATAAGGGCTATAGGCCTAAGTAACATGGTCTTTTGCATATTAATCGAAATTCCCGATATAATTGAAAAGCGAAACCTCCAAGTTTGGTTGTTTCAGCTCGTTAACGTGCCAGAGAAAGCGGTGTTTGTTCCATGCGTCTTGAACTTCCGTACATGTACGATCGAGGATATTTGTGGTATACTACTTTTGAACCTTATTGCTTTAGTAATAAGATCGGAACGTGGTACACGGAGTTTGTCAGCCACTATATATTGTACACTATACATAATACAATATTGTATAAAACATTTTTGACGTCCTTTCGAATCCTTTCTCCAATGCGTGTTATCTGTAGCTTGCTCCGATTTACATACACTGCGCCGTGAGAAACTGAATTCCCTCTTGAATTTTACATTACGCTCCAGCCTATCTGACCAATATCTATATAGAAAATAATGGGTAATGACATTTTCTTTATTTAAAAAAAGTAAAAATCTATATGTTATCATATTTTCTTCAATTTCCTACTCACATAATTTTCGGTACCTACCTAATAAAAACATCCACTCCAGTGGTGACTGGACAACAGCCTCCGTGGTCCAGTAGCTTGGCTCTCGACTCGACGATCGTGGGTTCGAGGCCCGCGTTGGAACAACAAAAAATGTTGTTTTCAAGTTTAGTTAGGTCAATGCAGGCTGATCACCTGATTGTCTAACAAAAAAGATGATCTATGCGTTGGATGGGAATGTAAAAAGTCGGTCCTGCGCCTATATATATAAAAGGAGATGTTCCTACTGACTTACTAACGTAGATGCACGCACAGCCGTAACTGCTAATGATAGAAATTTGGACAGATGTTTTAATTCAAAACGAAGATGCGCACTAAGAAAGTATTTTATAGGTATGAAATTGGGGTTGAAAGTTTGTATGCATTTTTTGCATGGTCCTTTTATCAAAATCCGGAGTACTTAGTTATTGCGTGAAAGAGTGAACGAGAAAACATTCTTACAATCTTTTGCATTTATAGTAGGTATTAGTAAGAAGGATTTTTATAACTTAACAGGTCACGTATGTTGTGCCATCTGGGATTATCTAATGGCTTAGTAATTGAAGTAATAAAAGTAAAAGTGTCATCTCCCCGCGGAAACGTTACCTTCCGAGTGTCCATCTTGACCTGCCCTTTCACCGAATAAAAATACCGAGTTCTATGAAGATGTACTCGTTGCATAAATGTTGCCAGTATGACACAGATTCTCATTACATAACTCTGTTCCCAGATGCTTAAGGTCACATTACATGTGTACGCTATGCAGGAAGCATGTGGTTGGACAAAACACCTATTGTGATTTGTGACTGCCAGCAATATCCTACTAATATAATGTGAAAGTTTGTGAGTATGTATGGATGGATGTTTGTTACTCCTTCACGCAAAAACTACTGAACGGATTTTGATGAAATTTGGTATGGTAGTAGTTTATGATATGGATTAAAACACAGGCTACTTTTTATCCTGAAAAAATGCAGTGTTTCTAAGGGATAATGTATTTACGCGGGCTGAGCAGCAGCAACGGCTAGTCTGCTATAATCAGTTCAGATACATATTTTATTTAAACCACAGAATAAAATATAATAGTACACGTTCTAAACGTAAAAAAAAGACAGTATCACACTAATAATGCTACCAATTTATGTCGCTTATTAACCGTGCAATAAATAAATTTTATTCAGCCACACATTTATTTGATTGAATTTTTCTGTTTTTGTTTGGGTTATTGATCAACAATATCGATTTCGTTTGGGTATGACACTTACTATAACGATTTATACGTTCTATGTCAATCATGGACTTTTATTAACAATAATCATAATATTTAAATTAGGTATCCTACTACTGTTTTGTGTAAATTAGGTATCCTACTATCCTACTAATGTCAAATTGTGATTTGTGACTGCAGCAATATCCTACTAATATTATAAATGTTTGTGAGGATATATGGATGGATGTTTGTTACTCTTTCACGCAAAAACTACTGAACGGATTTCTATGAAATTTGGTATAGTAGTAGCTTAGGCTCTGGATTAAAACATAGGCTACTTTAGGTACCGAAAAAGTATAATGTTCCCGAGGGATACTTTATTTACTCGGGCGGAGCCGCGGGCAACAGCTAGTAGTCAATAAATATAATATTGTAACTACTTAGAGAATGAGAATATCATTATATTAATAAAACGTGGACAGTATATGTAATTTATTGCGATATAATTGATCCAGTTTCCATACATAATGAGTAGTAAATAAGACGACAATAGTGCAGACATAAATCATAATAATTATTATATTAAACGTGAGAACTCGGAGCATCGTTCTTGTGGCGCGGGCGTGCCGCGTGTGGTAACAATTGCAGGTTCATTTACTAACACTGATTCTGAGATTCCCGTCATAGTACTAAGTACAATATCGATAAAATTCATGCTCGACCAGTTTTTAAACATTTTTCTTTGCACGCCTCAAGATATTTAAACACAAAGAAAGTGACAGCATCGACTGCAGACTTGACGTGACGACGTGATTTTTACGTGAGTCTTTCTGTCTGTCGTTTCGAACGCGGTTGCACTGTACATAATATATTTACCAGAAATACCGTTTACAAAGGAAGCAATAAAGCTGGATTAACATAATTGTTTATCCTACTAATAATATTATAAATGTGAAAGTTTGTGAGGATGGATGAATGGATGAATTTGTGGATGGATGGATGGATATTTGTTACTCTTTCACACAAAAACTACTGAACGGATTTCGATGAAATTTTGTATGGTAGTAGTTGAAGCTCTAGATTAAAACATAGGATACTTTTTATCCCGAAAAAATACAGTGTTCCCGTGGGAACTGTATTTACGCGGGCGGAGCCACTGGCAACAGCTAGTTATATTACTCGTACTCGTATAATATGTCTGTTTGGGCGGTTTATTTGCGTCAAATGATGATTAATGAGAACAATTTTGCAGAGCTATTTATAATTTGAGTAGAAATGTTTGAAAATAACGTAAATATTTGACAGATGTTAATTAATAAAAATAAAACTTTTCCATGGAAACATTAATTTCATCTACTAGTGAATTGAGAAATTAGCAGTAGGTGGTTAATAATTATTAAATAAAAGATGTCCCAGTCATTGATTTTGATGAGAAATAGTTACAATAACCAGCCAGCAACCTTCAATAACTTATTCATTTGTCAAAGGTTAGCAGAAACTATTCATTACGAAGATGTCATGACATTGGCGAAACGAAATCTTATTCAAAGTCAGGTGTGAAATGTTCTCAGCAAGTTATGAGAAAAGTCACTGATTTCTTAATCATTTTTTCATGTTATTGAAAACTTTAATATTCTTCGAAGTGGCTTTCGGCTTAATTATAATATTTTAAATAAAAATTGTGATAGTAATAATAGCTTTCAAACCGATTTCGGTGACGGTGATTCGTTGAATCTAGTTCAGCTACGCAGGGAGTTATTTTTATAGTGCCCAAGTGTGTGCGCAGAACCCACGAGCACTTTCTCTTCCTTTACACCCATAGCCCATTGGGACGGATGACCGATACTACTGGTGAGAGATCAGGGCCTCTAGTCAAGATGCATTCGATAATTTCGACGGCGAAGTTCGAAGACAAAAATGTATGGGATTTGACATAAGTCATCGCTAAGTGACATGAAATTATTGAATACATCTTGACTAGAGGCCCAATCGCCGATTTTATACATGCCCGTTCGACGCATGGATCATCTCTCTTGTCAGGCAATCAGGTGATCAGTCTGCATTATTATAATTCCTAACCAGACTTGAAAACAACTTTTAATAAGCAGTTTTTAAATAATACTTATTAACACATCTCGATAGTATACTTACTTGAATTTGTAGGTTGGATATCTAAGGTTACTTAACTTTTTTATTGTATAACCATTAGGTTATACAATAAAAAAAGCGCAACCCTCAAATTAATGTAAGTGGGCGTAGTCAATTACTTAACTGTCCGTCAATAGACCTATAAAATTAAGTCTCCCAACGTAAAAATTGCGTAAATCACACCCAGTAGGCAATTGTGCATTGTGGTCGCGGATTCGACTCCCAGAGGCTGATTTATCGCTATTAAACAATAGTATATCTTCACAGGCAATATGTTAATTAAACCTTGACATAGTAATTGTTTTCCGGTGTTAGTAATCGGTCCGAGCAGAGTAGTCCGACATATTATAGCAAAGTGACCACAATTTAAGAAACAATAGGCTTAACAAATGATGTGAATAAAAGTTTGCGAGAGGTCTTAACAAGAGAAATATTATGGTGAATACGACATTCACTACATTAATTCTTTAGGGCTATACTCTTCTCCAAGTTCTGTTAAATTACTGTCAATTAGGTACAGACATAAAGGACTTTTAGTCCTGTCCTAAAATAATAATAATTCTCATGCAATGTTTGGAATTCGATGGTAACATTCCGAATGAACCTATTGAAAAAAAAAGAAAAACAAACTAGCCTGCCAAAAATGTGTTTTTTTTTTCTTTTGTTTCAGATGGCGCGGTATCTGATAGTCCTGTGCGTGGTACTGGCGTGTGCGCTTGCCATAGAAACACCATCACGATTCCGTAAGCGTCTTAAAATTTTTATAATGTTTCCCATGAAATTGACACAGTTTTTAGACTTAATGACTCAAAGTCATTATTCAGTAATGGTCGTGATATTTTGTAGAAAATATGACTATAATAGCTTTAGCTAGTAGACAAAGACTTTTCATAAATCAAGAGCTACTGCTAATTTGAGAGCAGATCCGTATGGCAACCTGATAACTTGTCTTATACCTCTCCTATTACAATCCAACACGAAACAGCAGACCTAGCTAGCTGACTACAGCAAAATTTTAATAAATAGTAGTATTAGCCAGGTGACTTAGTTCAGGCTTTGACCTTGCCGGGCGCGTGCTAAACCTCTGGTTTCGTATGGGAATTGGGAACAACTTTAAAATGGAAATTTGACCCCTTTTCCTTTGACGGTCTGATCTTATATTAAGTACACACTTTTGGTTTTATTGCCACTAAAATTTGGTTTAATATAAATTAAAAATGGCTGCCGTCATAAAATGGCGGACTTTATATTATATAATTAGTAGCTGACCCGGAAACGTTGTTTTGCCTTATAAAATATTTCTTTATGGAAAATAGATAGTAGCCGATTCTAAGACCTACTGAATACGCATATAAAATTTGGTAAAAATCGGTAAAGCAGTTTCGGAGGAGTACGGTAACTAACATTGTGACATGGAAATGTTATGTTAGACTTGTTAGTTATGTTAGACTTACAAACTCCTCCATAAAGGTATTACCAGAAAAGGCTTAAAAATGAGAATATAGTTTAATTGTAAAAAAGATGAACGACACATCTTAAATTTCGTTCTAAAAGGATTTGTACATATAATTTGCATATTGTGTTAATTGCACTAATACTTTGTGACTAATTCTTTTTGTGTTATTTCATATTTTCAATGACAATACATGTAAATTCATGTAATACCATCATGATTCGCAAAAGTTTATATGACTATCAAATGTTAGTTTTTTGGTCTTACTAGCTGATTGGCTTACTCACCAACAGCAAGTTCGACGTAAAACTTACGTAAACTACTTCAGAAAAAAAAAATGTGAAAAAAATATTATTAATTTATTGTCATTGAGAATTTTATAATTAGTTGTTTTAACATTTATTCATATCATACACCTTTTTGCAGAGCCAAAACGCCCTAGGCGGGGTATGTACACGTTATCATAATATTAAAATTAGATTAATTTAATTTATATACAACGTGGTATAAATTTGATGTGAGGCGTTTTTTTTTTTAATTTATTCAGAGCTGGATACTAAATCCTTTGTATTTTACACCTACACAAGTGGGTGTAAAATGTTGTGAATTTCCAATGAATTGTTTTATAACTCTATTAACTCCTGACATGTTCAAAATAAATTTAAAATATAAAAAGACAACCTCATCAATTTTATATCATCCCTTTTGGATATAAAGGTTCAGTTAGTTATAATTTCTTTGAAATGTAATATTATGTTCATATATTTTATTTAAATTTTAAGCTTCGCTGAAGTAACATATTATGTAACGGAATCTTACAAACTGAACCTTAATAAGTGTGGATAAGTTTGTAAATATTATAATACAAAATATTAATGAATTGCATGAATTTTGTGACACCTAATGCTTCATAGATATTACTTATTTACTTAATTAATTGCAATATATGTATTTGTAATTACATATTTGCTACTGTAAATAGCTGCTAGCCTGCATGTAAGAGCCGAATTGGAGATGGATTCAAGAAATAATTATTTTTCTTTAAAACCGAATTCATATTACTCAATTGATTAATCCCTAATAGTAGATTAATATATAAAAAAAGAAGAAAAAAAAACATTTAGGTAGTGCTAAAACCTACTATGGTGTACCGTGTAACATTTGCATGAAAACATTAAACCCCTTTCTAATAAACGCTGTATAAGCTTTGAATAATAAATAATACAATGTTTTGTTCACGTCATACAAGTGACATTTTTAATTCGATAGGAGACAAAACATTGTATAATTATTCAAAGCTTATACAGCGATTATTAGTACCTAAGGGAGTAGGTAAATACCAGGTACTTATACTCATAATAACATCATCTATCCATTAGATTCATCGTTCACATCATATCCATTAAGTACGATATATATTTCATACCTATCTCTAGCATGTCATGTAAAACAAGTAATATGATCAGATAGGGAATAACAGACTAATAACATACTGACTGTAACTCCTAAAGAGAGAATGGCAGGTGATGGTTACATAGATGGAGACCTTACCATATTCGAAAACAAATTCCAGCCGAGACAGATGATCAGAATACTTCGGACGAGATGGTCAGTAACCTGTTGCAATGGATTCAAGGATTCTATCAACAAAAGAATAGGAAAGGTCTGTTGTTTTTTCGTCGAAACCTGACTTTACTCTTGACTGATATTGACTTTATCATCAGAACCAAATTGTATGTTTTCTTGATATTTTAACAAAAGCGAAAAAACTTCTAACTTCAAGTCCAAAAACCAAAGATAAGTTTTAATAGGTAGTTATTAAGAAACAAAGAGGATTATTTTATATCATACACGTGGCTTCAAACAACAAAATATTTTTTTTTTTGCAAGCACCACAGGTTTAAAGAGAGCTTTTGCTTATCGAAATGCATGAAAAGTTTCACTCACGCCTGAGCAACATGAACATATTTTTAAACGTAATATTATGCTAAATTGTCTCTAATATTTTTCAGCTCGTCAATATCAAGGAGCGAAGCCAGATAGACCAAGGCCTTTCGAGCGGTCCTATCTTCCGCCAACAGGCTATCCTCCTACTGGTACTCGACCAACTCCTACATACAGTGAAGGTCCTGATGTTGAAACGAATCCACCCTTACCAGAAGAACCCACCTTCCAGCCAAGCGAACCACCATACCGACCCTCAAGACCCGGCTACGAGCCTAATAATCCGTCTACTACAACTTACGTTCCCCAAAATACCTACCAACCAAGCCAACCAACATACCAACCTAACCAACCGACATACCAACCTAGTCAGCCGACTTATCAGCCTTCCGTTGAGCCAACATCATACGAGCCAGACCAGTCGACCCAGCCGGCTTACCGACCTTCTCAGCCAGATTATAACAGGCCATTTGAGCCAAGTCCTTCTCCAACATACTTACCTTCACCAGATAATCAGCCAGCTCCAAGCCCTGATGATGACGACGATCGTCATCCCCCTCATATTCATGAAATCACCGTTGACTGCGGCAAAGAAAAGATGACAATCAACATTGAGTTCAACAAGCCCTACAACGGTATAATTTATTCTCAGGACCATTACAAAGAACCCGATTGTGTGTATGTCAGAGAGAACACCAACCAAATTAAATTCTCATTCACTGTAAGTCTCGATAAATGCGGCACTAGGTTTTTCAGTGATTTTGAAAACGAGGGTCAAGCATACTTAGAAAATGTGTTGGTATTGCAAAATGAACCAGGAATTCAAGAAGTGTGGGATCATATTCGACGTGTCAGATGTCTCTGGGAAGGAAACCTTACAAAACAATTGGTGTCTTCGCTAAGCGTGGGTATGCTCAACCAAATCACAAGTAACTTCAGCGGTGACACTGCTATGGCTCGTTTGGATATCCAATCTGGCCGTGGACCGTTCGCTCCCGAAGCAAACGGGCTGATTAAGATTGGAGAAACGATGACATTAGTAGTGAGTGTGACTGGTGACCCAGGATTTGACATATTAGTCAGAGAATGTATAGCACGTGACTCCAGTAACAACAATGTCGTACCGCTGACTGACAACAACGGTTGCGTCTTGAAACCTAAATTGTTTGGAGCATTCCAAAAGACCAGGGAAACAGGTAACACAGGCGCATCAATAATCGCTTATGCGTTCTTTAATGCTTTCAAATTCCCCGATGAAATGGACTTAATAATCCAATGCGACGTTGAACTTTGCAAGACGGATTGTGATGTATGCCCCAATCCAGGAAGCATAGATCCGAAGAGAAAACGACGAGACCTTATTCACTATGGTAATCGAACATTCGAGCCGGCTACCACAATCGGTAAAGGCATGCGCGTCGTGTTTGCCGAAGATTTACCAGTTGAATCAACTAACTGCATCTCTTTAAATGCAGCGCTTTGGGGAAGTCTTCTAGTCTTAGTTGGATCTATTTCGAGTAGCGTTTTAGTCTCTTTCTGTTGGCACAAGTCACGCGCATCGGTGAAACTTACGTAATTTTAATGACTTAAATTAATAAAAAGCTACTTATAAATATTGTATACTTTGAAATTTGTTGAAAATAATACGAATTTGTAACGTACATAACCAAATGAGACAGTCAGTATTACATCGGTTGTTGTTACAGAAATTATTGAAATACTCTTATTTATGTACAAATAAATAGCATACTCAATTAAAATAGTTTAGTATATAATCATAATTGTTATTAAAAAAAGAAATCAAATAAAAATGAATAAGAAGTATTAACATACAAAAATTAAGATTTGTTGAAATAATTAAACATAAAAATATTTTTTATTTTAGAAACTTTAATCAATAATTTATAATGTTTTTTTACGAAACAAGCAAAATGCTATACATCATTTAAGTACATAATAGATATTATCATTATCATCTCTGTGTTCGGAATATTTAAGATGTTCAGGTAATTACTAATTCGTACCATTCTAATTTATTCTAGTGAAAATTTACATCCCTAAGTAGAAAATTACCATTTAATATAACCTAGTTTTGTCGGCAATTACTCTTTATAGTGTCTTTAATTATTTAATAGATTCGTACACTCGTAGGTATTTTATAATTCTGGAATTTTGTCTTTATAATTGAACATTGTATTGAGATTTTAGAAGATTAACTTTTAGTAAGCTGCATTTTACTTTTTCCGATTAAGTTAATTATTGTTATTATTAGTCCCTGTACATATAGTGCATCTATGTTTGAGAATAAATATATTTTTTCTAATATTTTGTTTTTATTATATACCTATAAGTCTGTTTTCTCAATCTAGTTTCGGTCTTTTAGTGCGTTGCTTAGGTATCTGTATTTTTTGTAGTCGGGTTTTTTTATTATAGTATTGATTAAATTTTGCACTAATGTTTTTTCAAAAATATTTAATAATTTTCACAATCAAAATAGAAGAGATAAGTAGAATTATTTATTCATAACATTAAAAGATTAAGCCTTTTAATGTACTTTTATTTCTTTGAACTGCCACGCTGGCAAAACATACATGTAGAGTCAGCAAAACATGGAAAGTGCTGATGTAAATGTTCCTTTGTTCTGGCTAATTACGTTGTGAAATAAATAAGACAAAATATGAATGGATGGATGTTTTTTAAAACTTTCACGCAAAAACACCTGAACGGATTTTGATGAAACTTTACAGTAGGTACCTAATATATAATTTATACATTATAATAACGAATATAATAAAAAAATAAAGTAATAATAATAATCGAATTTAACACGAACGAAACTGTGAGCAAAGGCTAGTTTTTACTTTTTACTTAAAGTAAGATAAACAATAATAACCTGTTTTCAGGAATAGTAAATACTCAAAAAATCTCTAGTCTTGTAGCACTGGGAAAATAATAAATTATCTCAAATCCTAAATTACATATTTACGTACTCACTTTCTTTTCTGCACAAAAAAAAGTAATTTGAAAGGAGTTATAAAATAGTCTGATTGCCATATTGTTTTAACCCGACTACGGTTAAGCCAAATGGAAGGGTAATGATTTTGGCAGTCTATGTATGTATGCATGTTTGTTCCACCGCAGCGCCTAAACTACTAGTCCGATTTTAATAAATAGTATGTCAATAGATTTATAATAATAGCCTGAGTAACATAGGCTATATATAACTTACGTAGTCGGGTTATAATTTTTAATAAAAAAAAAAATTATTTGAGTATGCTATTTTATTTTTTTAGGTACCTTACTACATAATATGTTAAGCCTCTGTATAACGGTAGTGACAGTGAAGTCCCATACTGATTTTGTAGGCGACAAGCGAGTATCGAGCCGACTGGAGAGTATTGAAATCGGATAAAAAATTGCTATATATTGTAGTATGTAAGTTATTGTCATAATTTATAAATAAGTACATTTCATTTAATAAAGTCAGTCGTTAACGAGTCGTCAAGTGAGAAAAAAAACTGGCAAAAACTGCAACGGTGATCGACTGAGTCTTGTCTTTCTTAAAATCCTACTAATATTATAAATGTGAAAGTTTGTGAGGATGTATGGATGGATGGATGTATGGATAGATGTATGGATGGATGTTTGTTACTCTTTCACGAAAAAACTACTGAACGGATTTCGATGAAATTTGGTATCTTTGTAGTTTAGGCTCTGGATTAAAACATAGGCTACTTTTTATCCCGAAAAAATACAGTGTTTCCGAGGGATACTGTATTAACGCGGGTAGAGCCGCGGGCAACAGATGGTACTGAAATAATTTTCACACTACACTCATATGACATATAAAAGAAGAGATAAAAGGATTGAACTTTTAAGAAAAGGGTGGACTTTGCAAAATATTACAACATTTAAACAATCCTAGGCTAAATATATAATGAATCTGCATTAAACATATATTTTTTGTGAATTTTCAATATTACTGAAAAAAAAAAAATGTTTCAAAGAACTCCAATCTTTAGTTCTATCGAGCGAACAAACAGTAGCAAAGCTACTTCAAACACGAAAAATCTACCATTGAAATTTTAATTTGTCGCATTTCCTAGTCTGCGAACCGTACTAGCACCAAAAGTTTTGAGCTGGTACTGTTGGATCTACTAATAGAGGCATAAGCTTTTGTAATACTCGCATACCTACCCATATCATAGCATGTTTAATATCAGGATATTGAACGATAAAATAACTTGATATAACGTGTTTTAACGTTACTTACGAGCTGTAATATGACAATCAGTACAAATTATGTAAATATTGAATCGACATTATCTTTCAGTCTATTTACTTTGGGATAACAACTGTACACTCTTGTACAGTTAGCATCTACATTATTTATTACGTGTTTATTGCAAGGAATACGTATACTTAAGAGATTTGTTGGAAGTATACCTTATTTCGTGGAGTTGAAAGTAAAATTTCAAGGTCGTGACACGTCACAACATGCATTTGGATATAATGCCATCTGTTGGAAGCTACTTATGCTACTTACATAACAATTTAACTTTCTCAGTACGGCTCAATACAAAGATGGCACTAGATGAACTAATTTAGATTTTTCTGTTATTTCTTGAAGTTGTGTTCTGTAAGTATTTTGGATTTTAAATGATGAATGAAGTTTCACTTCTGATACTTGTACTCTGTACCCGTCATGTTTTAAAAAAAGTGTATTGAAATGTGAAGAGATGCTGAGACGGAATTTTAATAGACACAGCGAGAATTATTTGATTGATGATATTTTTGGTCAATAGTAAATCTAAACTTGAATATTTTGAGCTCCTTTGCCAATATTTTTTTTAGAAGAAATGTTTTTGGACATTGAGCACTTTCAAATTCGGCACCCCAGAGGAAAAAATTAAATATACAACAATCAAATAGGAATGAACATTGTTTAAACTGGTCATGCCATTTTTCAATTTGACGAGACCCATATTATAATCTCACCATATTTATATCCAAAAGGAAGATGCAGAATAATAACTAATGTAGGTAAATTAAAAGTTTACCTAACATTGTATGTGATATTTTCATACAATCATGGAAATCAGATGACAAAAATAGTAACGAAACGTTTGCCGCTACATTTGTTTATGGAATGAAAATAACAACTAATATTATCTCGTAAATATCTAATCCAATACAATAAAGTATTCTGCTTGAGTACATATTATAATGTAATGTAATGGTATCATTACCAGTAAGTGTTGTGATTCAGTGATCATGCAGGAAGATAGAGTGACATTTACTGCCTTTTTGGTGCAAGGATTTTCGGCGCTGTCGAGTTAGTATTTTCTGGACATCGGTTGTTTTTTTTTTCTAAAATCTCGTAAAAAATGTCTTCTATCAGCTTCTGCTGTGTAAAACGTATGCAATAAGTCTGACATAGGTAGTAGGTACTTTTACTAGAAAACAGAAGGCATAAGTTTTAAATTTAAAAAAATATACAATTTAGTATCCGTTCATTTTTTTTAAATTCAGAATACATACTATTTTGATATACCTACCGTCACATGCAAACTTGATTAAAACTGGGAACTTCATGTACTTTTACAGTTGCCTTCCTCACATCACTGACTGGTTTCATTTACGCCTGGCCATCGTACACAATGGAAATGTTCAGATCAAATGCTACAGTTCTATCAGAGCCGATGACTCTAACAGAAGTATCATTGTTGGGCAGTCTAACGAACATTGGAGGACTGTTAGCTACTCCCTTCTGTGGATATGCTATGGACAAGTTCGGTAGAAAATATACTGCCATGCTTTTTGGATTGCCTTGTGTGGTATGTATATAATTAAAATATAAATGATTACTGAGAAACCCCCTTTCAAAGGATATTGCCCACCTTTATCGAGGCCGAGCCTCTAGTATTCTGGAAGACTCGGCAATATACAATCCTTTATTTAATTATCTTTATGACGTAAATTTTTGCGGACTGTTGCCTAGAAGAGCCAATCGTGCCGAAGTCGCGACATTAATTAACACAAATCATCAATTAACGACAAAGACTCTGAAATAATCCCAATTAACATCTTGCTGAAATTAGTATTTACAGCATACTTTGTGTTATTTTCAGCTCACATGGGTGATCATATCAGTGTCTAAGTCAGTTAACGTTATATTATTTGCCGTTGGACTGGCTGGTCTCAGTGCTGGGGGCCAAGCAGTATCTTCCGTGTACATATCTGAGATAAGCCAAGATTCCATCAGAGGGGCCTTAACGTCTACAACAGTATCGGGATACTTCATTGGTCTGCTCTTTTCCTACGTTTTAGGAGGATATCTGTCATACCATTACGTTATTTACACCCACATGATGTTCTGTGTTTTGTATATTTTATTGGTGGCAATGTTGAAAGAATCTCCTGTTTATTTAATGATGTCAGGGAAGGAAGAAGTAAGTAGTTCGTATGACTGATTAGTGTAACTTAACTTTTAAATTGAGTGGATTTTAAATCATTCGCATTACCGTTATCTCTATTTTCAGAAAGCAAAAGAGTCTTTAGCGTTTTATCGAAGAGTTGATAAAAATTCGAAGGCAATAGAAGTTGCCATAAAGAAAATAAAACTTCAAATCGACCCCAGAATAGCTATGATTCAAGAAGAAAACGGTAAGCTCTAATTTACCTATTTCCCGTATTTGTTACCAGTGTAACATTATTTTAGCTATACATAAAATTTTTGCATTTTCAGATATAGACGTAACCAAGCAACTTCTAGAAAGTCCTCCTCCGGTCGAAATAAAGGAATCAGCATGGAAATTTTTAAGTAAGTTTGAATATGAATTAAAATGTTATTGGATTTAAAATTCATCAGTTGTATTATAAATAAATGTTTTTATTGTAGGAAAATCGGAGTCATCAAAGCGTGCTTTGGTCACAGTAATTATCATTATGGGATCAGTTATTCTCATGGGCTCCATAGTGCTACAGGTGTATGCTGAACCTCTGTTCAAGGAGGCTGTTCCTACGATGAATCCCACCACATGTTGCATTCTTCTTGCGGTGGTGTATCTTATTGCCAGCATCTTTTGTGCCTTTACCATTGACAAGTTTGGGAGAAAGGTAAAGATGATCTTTTTCACTATCTTGATTCATGAAAAATATGTACTTATATTTTAATAATATAGAGTAAAGAAACGAAAATAATGAAAATAAACATTGCATTATAAACTTTTCATTCGAGTTGGATTTTTTAAAATTGGATTTGAATAGAAAAATGAAAAAAGGATTGGAATACATAACTCCTACCTTTGATTAATTATTACATAGATACGTTATATCCTTACAAAACTGACAATATCTTGACACTTGACACACATTGATACTCGGCTCGTCGCACACTAACTAACACTAACAAAATTGTCTTCACTTTTTACGCGCAGTGCAATATCTACCTCTTTTTAATAATACATCAATGACTCCTACCTAATTTTTCGTAAATTACATTTCAGCCCTTGATGGTCATCACGGCGGCCGCATCAGGCTTCTTCAACATTCTCCTCGGGACGCAGCTGCATCTGCGCTGGGCACCGCACTGGTTCACGGCGTTCGTCATCTACGCTTACAGTCTAGTTTACAATCTGGGAGTAGCCATAGTGCCGTTTGTGTTGACGGCTGAAGTGTTTTTACCTGAGGTATGTTGGCATTAATGTAAGTTAAGTACAAGTGTATTTAATTTTTTGGTGTTAGGGTCACATCACACCGAAACGAAACAATACACATGGCGCATTTTTAAGATAGCTATTCAAAATTAAACTTCATTCATTACATGAGAAAGTATACGTTTCATGATTAAGAGTTCACATATCGAAGTTGTACCGTGCTGCACAGGGTATGTGCAGTGTATTACTGATGTCTTGGAACGTGTATTTATGTGTAGTGAATAATTAGCTGCGTCAATAAAGCATTTTGGTCAAAAATCCTCATTCGAAGAATTCGGTCGAAACAGCTCCGATTTGGATCTTTTTTTTTATTTTGTTTCCTTATATTACCTATTTAAAATCAGAAATCATTCAGAGGGAGGAGATAATTATTTTATTGTTTAAACAATATTATGTACATTATTTATATAATATAACAAATTGAGTTTTGAGACCCCTTCAGGGGTCAAATAAAAAAAAACTGTAAAAGCTGAGCTAGTAAATAAAAATAAAGTATGTACGTAACATACTTTATTTTTATTTATTAGCTCAGATATTAAATTACATGGAAATTGGAGCAGATTTTTAATATTTTTCATACAAACCGACCCATATATTTTAACACCCTCAGAAGGTGAATTCCTAATAAATCCTGAAAGAGTTAATTAATTAAATATATTTAAGACCATGAATCTCAATTTTCATCGAAATCGGTGCTGATAATAATTTCTCCCCTCTGAAATATTTCAGATTTTAAAAAGGTACTTAAAGGAAACAAAAAAAATATATCTAAATCGGAGCTGTTTCTGAGAACTTTTTATGATTGCCTGTTTTACGGTTTCATTGACGCGACTAAATTTTAAATTCTAAATAACTTACCAGTGGACCGCGGCAGCGCCGTGTATCCTCGCGGTGTGAACAGGCATCCTCCTCCTCAGGCAAAAGAATATCAGATCAACACGTGATGTTCACCTCTGAATACCAGCAATGTTGAAATTTCGTTATCTGCCTTCTCAAAAAGGAAGTTTTTGTAATTGTTGTTTAAATTTTTAGTATGTACGTTATCCGAAAAATTAGATTTTATTGTAATTATTAGTGTCTAAAAATGTTTAACTTCATAAATAGTTTGCTTAGAGTTTTATTGACTAATCTGTATATATTTTTTAATTTCCAGGTCCGCGGCATCGGCAACAGCTTCTCAATGGGCTGCATGTGGGTGATGAACTTCGTCACCCTCATTATCTTCAACCCCCTGGTGGAGGCCTGCGGTCTGGGCCCCACGTTCTATGTCTTCTCCATCGTCTGTTTCCTAACTGCCATCTACAGCCAGATCTGTTTACCAGAAACCAAGGGCCTATCAGCAGACGAGATCCAAGTACTTTTTGTGAAGAAAAGAAAAACGACAAACGAAATAAAAGCATAGATGTAATTTCGTTTTTCATTTTAAATAATCATTGAGATTTAAAAGTAAAAAATATATAGTGTCATTTCACACCGCGACGATAGGCTACGCAAAGCGGCGCAGTATTTTTAAGATAGATGTGATAGATGTGATGTGGCGCAGTATTTTTAAGATCAAAAGTGAACTTTATTCACTACACGTGAATAAAGTTTATATACGTTTACGTTTCATATCAAAGTTTCAATCATACATACCACTGACATTTAAACTGGGTTAAAAACTGGCTTCAACAAAGGGATACTGACCTATACCCATGTGAATATTTTACGGGAACTAAGGTAAAAGCACCTATTACCGTGGTAAATCGCCGAATTTGACTTTAGAGTGAAATATTTCGTAATCAAGACGGTTCTCCGCAAATTAGGATTTTTTTAAACGTTTAATAGACATTTTGTATGGTACCCCGTTAACTTCTTTTTATTTATTTTAAAGCGTTGTATTTATTATTATATTTTTTTGTCAGGAATACGATTTCCCCTATTACCGAGGCATGCCCTATGACTTTATCTATTACCGCGGTATGCGCCTCCTAATACCGAGTGTAGAAAAATAAAATACTATTTTATCCTGATGGTTCTGTATAAAATTAAATAAATAAAAATTAAAACAATACATAAAACATTAATGTAATGGATCAATCAATCAAGCCTAAAATGACATTATACAACATGAAATTTTAATCGTTTTGTTCCCGCAGCGAGACGATTTTCACAATAAAACTGAACAACTTTTCTCAAGCTTGGCCCCACTATAGTATGCCTAAATAGATTCAATATAATAATAGGTTGGGGAAAAAGTATTTTCGCATTATAGTATGTATGAACTTGTCATAAAATATCTTGGACTATACCAATTGTATCTGGCTGATTTTGGTATCATTAAAAAGTTTTAATTTTACAGAAGACAATTCCAAATTCAAATTAGGTAAATTTGAGATTTTCATTTGTTTTTCTTATTGTTAAAATGAGTGATTCTTATGAAGAATTTCGATACATTTTAAAATTTTATTACAAAAAAGGTAAAAATGCAACACAAGCCGCGAAACAAATTTGTGATGTTTATGGACCTAATGCAGTATCTGTGAGAGTAGCGCAAATTCGGTTTAAGCGTTTTCAATCCGGAAATTTTGATATCAAAGATGCACGTCGCTCTGGTCGCCCTGTTACGGACAAAACTGTTGCCATTTTTTTAAAAGTGGAGCAAGATCGGCATATTAGTAGTTACGATGTAGCTGAAGAACTGGGGATTGACCACAAAATGGTTTTGGCGCATTTGAAAAAAGCTGGGTACACAAAAAAGCTCGATATTTGGGTGCCTCATGAGCTCACTGAAAGAAACCTAATGAACCGTGTACTCATTTGTGATTCTTTATTACGACGTAATGAAACCGAACCATTTTTGAAGAAGCTGATAACTGGTGATGAAAAGTGGATCACGTACGACAAGAACGTGCGAAAAAGATCGTGGTCAAAGGCCGGTCAGGCTTCACAGACTGTGGCGAAACCCGGGTTAACTCGCAACAAGGTGATGCTGTGTGTGTGGTGGGATTGGAAGGGCATTATTCATTATTAGCTGTTACCGCCAGGCAGGACCATCAATTCTGAACTGTACTGCGAACAACTGATGAGATTAAAGCAAGAAGTTGAGAGAAAGCGGCCGGAATTAATCAACAGAAGGGGTGTGGTTTTTCACCATGATAACGCTAGACCTCACACATCTTTAGCCACTCAGAAAAAATTACGGGAGTTTGGCTGGGAGGTGTTAATGCATCCGCCGTATAGTCCTGACCTTGCACCTTCAGATTTCCACCTGTTTCGGTCCCTGCAGAATTCCTTAAGCAGTGTCAGGTTGACATCACAAGAGGACTGCCAAAACCACTTGTCGCAGTTTTTTCATCAGAAGCCCCAAAAATTTTATAGCAATGGGATCATGTACCTACCAACAAGATGGCAAAAAGTTATCGAACAAAATGGCACCTATATACTTTAGTCACTTGTAAATAAACTTTATAAAAAAACCTTTTGAATTTTTATATAAAATGCGAAGAAACTTTTTCCCCAACCTAATATTATAATTTGTAGTAGTATGACATATGACAACCATGGTGCAATCCACACTTAGTATCTAATTTCTGAATATGAAAAAGAACTAAATAAAATAGTGAGTATTTATTCAATAACGGAACCCTAAATATGAATATTGGTTGCCGTATCACTCGGTGATAGATTTTGTATGAAATCTGTATTACCGAGTACTTTGCACTCGTTAATAGATTCTGGTAGGATCTATTACCGAGGTATGCCGCGGTAATGGGAGTAGAAACAAATGTTTTAAAATGTAATTCCGACTGTTATAATTATACATGTATGATTTTCGGGTATCATTTTGCATAAACAGATTTAAATTTTCATGGAAAATTGTATTTTTAATCACAAGATATGCCGCATTATCAATCTTTTGTCAATTCAATATTGCAAATGTTTTTATGACGTTTTAGACACCCAGTACAAAACCTATACTTTAAGTAGCTGTTGTTTTTCAAAAAATTAATGACTCTTAATGGATTTTGAATACATCGGAAATTGATTTTTTGTTTTTAGAATTCATAAGGACAGGCAGATTTTTCAACTTTTACTACAACGACAGTTAATTATCATAAATATATATAACAAAATAGAACCCTCAATATATCCCCTCGGTATTAGATGCTACTCCCAATTTTAAGCATCTATTACCGCGAATTGTATTTCTCAATGTAACTAAGTATTTATACTAAATTTCACCATGAAAAGTACGAGATAATGCTCCCATAAAAACACAAAAACCAGTAAACAATATCCATAGTCAGTTATAAAGTGTATTACTTTTAAATAACGTAACAAAAATGTGTATGCACTTACATGAATTGGCACGTGTTTGTATGCACACAACCTGCTCCTGCGCTGCCGTCGCACAAACTGATTATTTTTGATCCGTTCATAGAGTGATATGCCAACTAGCGCTCATCAGTTCGATGTAAAATACTACAAGTTAAAACATGTCCGAAATAATATTGTGCTAAAGTTATTGCTATTCAATTAAAATACGAAAATACGAATACATCGGTAATTGATGCCAATTTTGCATACCGCGTTAATAGGTGCCTTTACCTTATACCTTTATCCATTTTAGTAACTGTTACTCTAGTAGCCTTCGGTTCTATAAATACAATTTTTATTTATATTAATAGTTTCGACTCCAAAAGGCGGAAAAATGTACCCATCGCCAATGGATTCATATTTCCACCTTTTGTTGGTCTCGGCGAGTGCAGCTGCCGCCCCCGCCACCCTTGCAGTTGCTGTTACGTGTGACGTCGCCAGCGTATCCACGCAGGTAGCAACCCGAGGGTCATGCCATCGGGTCTCCTGCCGTCGTCATGTGCGATACCGTTCGGCTCAAGTGTGGCCAGCACGTTGACGGTGGAAAGAGCCTTGCGGATGACGTCATTATGAAGGCATGGCGGGACTGACAGCCGGCACTGCGTCGGCAGGACAGGCCATGGTGATTGGTGTCCTTGGCGGTATACCGTGGTACCACAAATCGCAATGGCAGTTTAGGCGTTGTAAAATATATTATATTAATTAATTGATAGCTTTAGTCGTCTCGTCTAGCTTGAAAAGTTGCTATAAATACTCAAAGTAATTTTTGTTTCTGACTAAGAAATTTCTTTAGATATGCGTTGGCCACTTTTTCTGATGGGAAAAACCATTGAATTCGTGACACTATTACCGACACCGAAGCATGCTGAGGTAAGGCGGGGTAACACTTCCGGAGTGACACTGTTTTTATTGTATTCTGGAAAGTTCTGTGGTCATCTAGGCTTAAATTTGATATCAAGACCTAACTACTTTAGGGTTTCTATAAGGTAAATGGACTACGCAAACACAAAGGGCTACAAAAAATAGAGTAAAATACCCGGCCAAGTGCGAGTTGGACTCGCGCATCATGGGTCCGGCACTTAACAGCGAAAATATTACGTTTGTTGTATAGGAACCCTTTTTAAATATTAATTTACTTCTGTTTTTATTACCCGACTGGGTTATGTTTTACGCGCGTATCTCGCGCGTATCGTATGTATATTTGTAAATTCCTTCACTCCCACGTATCTTCCAAACAGCTGGATGCATTTCGACACTTAAGATAGATTTGTCTTAGATTTATCCAAAAACCCAAGTGTCTTTTGAAGTTCAAAGAAAAAATACAAAATGGCGGATTTTGGCGCCAAAGGAGACTTATTAGGTAATTCAATTTTTTAGCCAAACCTATCAAGTAGAATATCACAAAAAAAAAAGGAAATTAAAAGGTGATTTCAAAAATATAAATACATGCCATGTATTTAAATTTAATCAGGAATAATTACAACAATTTTAATTAAATCATTCGAATAAGTTTGCTTTAAATCGACCAAGTTTGTGTTGGATAGATGGTTGTGATGCAGATGGTGTGTTAGATAAACTAAAAATCTGAAATAAAATATAATATTATAATTTCAAAAAAAAAGTTCACGGACATTATGAGTTCGGTAAGTGCAATAATAGACAATTGTAGTGTATACTGTGCCTACGTACTCGGAGATTTTAACGCTCATCCATTTGAACAATTTTATGATGAGCTTATGTCTTTTTGTAGTGATTTGGAATGGATATGTTCAGACATTGAAATGTTAAATCCTTTCTCCGATACATATACTTTCGTGAGTGAAGCTAACGGTTCCAGGCGGTGGCTAGATCACTGTGTGGTAACCGGGGCGGCTGCTCACTCGGTTAAAAATGTGTATGTTAAATATGATGTAACGTGGTCGGATCATTATCCTTTAATTATCAAATGTAAATTAGATATTGTACCTATAAAAATTGTTCAGAGTAATAAAGAGTATAGTAAGGTCGTGTGGGGTGAACGGAATTCCCAACAAATAGAAAAGTATAGTCAAGATTGTCATAGGCAATTGAGACTCATTGACATTCCGCATGAACTTCTGGAATGCTGTGACAAAATGTGTAATGATCCGAAGCACAGAAGTATAATAGATGAATTTTATTTCAATATTACATCGATTTTAAGAGAATCGGCAGTGTTAAGTTGTGTAGATAGGAAAACTGTAAAACGAGCGGTACCAGGTTGGAGTAAATATGTGTCTGATGCTCACAGGGAGGCTAAGCAGAAGTTTATACAGTGGTCTATGCAAGGAAAGCCATTGAATGGCAACTGTTATCGGGAAATGAGTGATGCTAGAAGGATTAAAATGGTGCCAAAACCATGCTGATCAAATAAAAATGGATATTTTAGCCTCACATCATAAAAGAAATAACTTCCGTTCGTTCTGGAAACACACGAATAAGTTACAACCAAGGCCGGGCGTCCCAGTGAGCATCGGAGGGTTAACTGGTAATGAACAGATTGCTAATTCGTTTGTAGATCATTTCTCTATTAAATCTTCGCTTGGCGCCTCAGACTGTGTGCTGGATGCTGGAACCGGCATGGACAGGATGATTAAAATAAAAACAAGTAACATTAAAAATATAATAAGGTCAATGACTAGAGGTAAATCACCTGGACATGACGGTCTCAGTATTGAGCACTTGCAGTTTGCTGGCCCACATTTATGACGTGTACTGTTTTTATTGGTGTTGGCGAAGAATGGAGAGAATACGTTGGACTGAAAAGAAAAGTAATGAAGAAGTTTTGGCATTAGTTAATGAGAAGAGAGAGATATTAAAGACCATTGAGAACAGAAGAGGAAAGATGTTAGGACACTTGATACGGCACGACAGCTTTATGAGAGGAATAATTGAAGGGAAGGTTGAAGGTAGAAGAAAACGTGGAAGGCCGAGAAGAACGTTTATGGACCAGGTGAAGGAGAAAGTGATGGTCGTGTCGTATCAGGAGGTCAAGAGAAGGGCGGAGTGCAGAGAGGAATGGAGAAAGCTCCATCGACAAGAGCGAAGCTCTTAAGTTGGAATGAAACTGTTTTTATTATTTAATTTTTGCCTGAGCCATAGCTACATGCCTAGTGACATGATGCGAACGATAGTGGTTCCTGTAGTTAAATGTAAAACGAGTGACATTAGTGACAAAAATAATTACAGGCCCATTTCACTAGCAACAGTCATCTCGAAGATATTCGACAGTGTTCTGAATATTCAGCTAAACTTATATGTTGAACAACATGATAATCAATTTGGCTTTAAATCGGGGTAATCGACAGAAAGCGCTGTGCTGTGTGTCAAGAGTACTGTCTCTTACTATGCGAGGAGAGGGACACCTGTCATCGCCTGCTTTCTTGACCTATCTAGGGCCTTTGATCTGGTTTCTTATAGTATTTTATGGCAAAAACTCTATACCCATGGCCTACCGAAAGAACTTATTAACATCTTTAAATATTGGTATGGTAACCAGGTGAATAGTGTGCGATGGCAGGGCGTTCTATCTCGAGCGTATGGTCTGGAGTGTGGCATGAGGCAAGGGGGGCTGACGTCACCGACTTTGTTCAACATTTATGTCAATGATTTGATATGTGAGCTCAGTGGCACCAGGGTCGGATGTCATATTGATGGAGTGTGTGTCAACAACATCAGCTATGCGGATGACATGGTGCTACTGAGTGCATCTGTGTGTGGCATAAGAAAACTAATTTCTATATGTGAGTCATATGCGAATTTACATGGCTTGATTTACAATGTAAAGAAGAGTCAGGTAATGGTCTTTGGGGCCGGGAACAAGTGTCCACCTAACATTCCATCTGTTTCTATTAATAACAGCTTACTTGAAAGAGTTTATAAATTTAAATACTTAGGACATTACTTGACACTTGACCTCAAGGATGATTGTGATATAGAGAGAGAACGGAGGGCGCTGTCGGTCCGGGCAAACATGCTCGCTCGCAGGTTTGCGCGTAGTTCACACAATGTCAAGGTGACCTTACTTAGGGCATACTGCACCTCTTTTTACACGTGTAGCTTGTGGGCTAATTATACCCACAAATCTTATAGCGCCCTCCGTGTCCAATTTAACAACGCGTTCAGGGTGCTGCTGGGGCTGCCTAGACGTTGCAGTGCGTCAGGGATGTTTGCTGAGGCGCGTGTGGACTGCTTTTACGCGACAATGCGAAAAAGGTGCGCGTCTCTGGTGCGTAGGGTGAGAGGCAGTACCAACAGCATACTGAACATGTTTGCTGGAAGATTTGACTGCCTGTATGTGAATCGCTGTGGCGCTGTGTCACATGGAATGATATAATGGTGAGATATATCTCACTATTAAATAATTATTATTTGCTTGACAAATTTCAATAATTTGTCAAGCAAATAATAATTTCAATAATTCAATAATTTGTCAAGCAAATAAAAATGTAATAAAATGTATACTAACACTAGTTTTTAAGTTTTCAAGATTACTGTAACTAACATGTGGACCGTAGATGTCCGAAATAAAGATTATTATTATTATTATTATTATAATCTAAAAACTAAAAAAAAAACAATTGTAAAAAAAAGACAAATAGGTACCTAAGCAACGCATAAAAATACTGAAAGAAGATTAAGAAAACAGACTACATACACTATGAGCTGAAAGCCTTAAGTGAAATAATTAACGTTATGTTTGGTCCAGCAGGCAGCACCCATTTATTTTTGTGCAATTTATAATTTGCAAATGGGTCCAGCCTGCAACCAAACTTAACGTCAATTATTTCATTTCATTTATAGATGAATAGCTACTAGAACATTCAGAGCAGGTATTTGAGGTAATCTGAAACCTTCTTCTATTGCAGGATTGGCTGGTCAGAAGCGGGGCTAAATCAGTATACAAATTTTTTGAAAAGTAAACTTTTAGTCCCCAAAACATGTTTGAGGCAATTATATTTTAATATAGTGTTAGTTTAACGTTTGGGGAAAATATACTAGGTCATTTAGTCGGGGCTTTAACCTTGCCAGACTAGCGTAAAAGTGAATTGGAAAAAGGTTAAAAAAATAAAAACACGATATAAACTTCAAAACTTAAGCATCATTTGGGTACAGTTAAAGACTATAATTTTAGATATTAGTATAACTGTACGGATCTCGGTTTTGGCGTCATACAGTCATAGTAATTTTTCATCTCAGGGGCGGCTCGAGCTCCATACATGTGAAGTGAGGATGAAAAATATTTTTTCATTCTCCCACATCATGTAGGGTATTATTGAATTGGAATTTTAAAAATAAAAGTAAGGTTTGATACATGACCTTCTTTACAAAGTCAACCATTTTCGAGTCGGTAATCGGCCTCCAAGGTGGTTTATAAGTTGGTCTCCACCTTGGCATTTCTAAACTATAGGAAATAGAAAATTGTAAGCTTCCATGCTGATAAATCATGCTAAAAACTCATTTACACAAGGTTTCAGCTTGCCCTATACGCAAATATGACCTACCTAAAATAACTATTCTTTAAAACCCTGATTAATTTATACTGAAACGCTAATCAAAATTAAGATTCTATTCAGAGGCTGTCACTGTCTCTGTTAGCGGAAACGATAAAGACAGCGTGTGACTATTATTAGCGTCACTTAATTTAACCATCGTTTCAGTGTTAAGTGGTAAGATTTTTATAATATTATGATGCGCGTCGTTTTAGTGTTAAGTCTTAAGATCTTTATAATATGATGATTATTTTTATTAATGTAAATGAATAATATTAACTATTATCTATATTTCATGAAAACAATTAACATACGGTCCGCATTCTGCTTTTCGCGCTTATATGATAAAAGTATTAAATGAAAAAAAAAGTAAATAACTAGTATCAACTAAAATATTTGTTTCCGTCTTATAACAATCGTTCCTAATCTTGAGGCAATTCATAATGAAGTAGCGCGAACGTTGACGTCTATAAAACCTCCAAGTTTCATACATTTTTCATTACATGCACAAACATGGGAAAGTTACGGCAGGCACGTGCTGCAGTCACATGTAAGTACCCACCACAAAATTATAACAGTAACGTGTTAACAGAAGTAGTGTCACCAATACCATTCTTGGCAGTCGGGTAAAAATAGAGTAAGGAGTGCTTCACGATTTTGCTCCAGTGAAAGGACGATTTCTTTTTAACCCCCGACGTTTCTCATACGAACTAAGTGCACAAAGCCGGAACTGAAAATACTAAATAAAAAACTATGTTATCGCTTATAAAATATTAAGATCCACACCCCTGTCAGTACGTTTGCAATGTTCTTAGCCTACTGTAGATGCGAATTTCATGCAATTTTATCCGAGTGGTTCCTTAGAAAGGTTTAGCTGTGTATGATTGTGGAAATTGGTTAATTGACGATAATTGTAGAAGGTGTAGCAAAAAATCAAGCCGTCTGGGAGCTTTTATCGAAAACTCTGCCTATCCGTTGGAGTCAAAGAATGTATAGTGATAAATGGGATTATTTCTCTTTTATATGTCTATAGGTCTACAGTGGTAGGTATATGTTTTTTTAAGGATAGCTAACTATAACCATTATAAGTTTAAAAAGAAGATCACAAATAATGTGGTATTTTTTTAAGCTATTTAGACGGATACAATATCACAAATATATGTCCCGCGATAAAAAGTAGCCTAAACAACATTAATAAATAATAGATAATTATTTTTCATACCACCTGCTCGACAATGTCCGATTATATATCACGCAATCTCAACGTAAAGCAAGTCATTGACTCCCGATGGAGATAATGTTGTATGAAACTCCCAAGGGATTAAAGTGATTTGAATTTGGAACGTTAAAATTCGTATGAAATTTCCTAGTAGATACGTATCTATCATAGAGTTTTTCAATAATAATATGGTATTGCTGAGAGTTTATTCGAAAATCGAACTGGCCACCTATAATTTTAATATTCTCACGTATCAAAATCGTCAGTCACAAGTTCCTGAACCTTTAAGTACTGCTCCACCACAACTTCCATAAATGTTCCTAATAAAAATATTACTCTGTCCCTCCATAACTGGACAAATGTGTCGAATATCAATATTAATTTTTAACAAAATAAATGTTATATTTTTGTAGCCCTGGGTTTTTATTGCCTCGCAGTAGGTATGAAAAGTAGAGTATGCACCTTTGGGATAAAACCTGTCTTCGTCTTGGGCAGCTTGAACCCCTCGCTTTACTCAGGACTCTACATAACTCCCTCATTTCACTCGGGAGTTAAGTTTTAACTCCCTCGCTACGCTCGGGAGTTAACTCTAGAGTCCCTCGTTACGCTCAGGGTCCAATATGCTACCCGTGACGTAAGACACTGCTTTATCCCCTTGGTGCATAATCTACTATTAATAATAAAGTCCTGGTAATATATAATGGGACTAAACTTTCATCATCAAAATCACCGGCCAATAATGCCCCAAGTCCCAACTGTAAGGACACAAATCCCTCCTTAATCCCTTAATATTATGTAAACTTGATTTACTATAAGAATTGAAGGTAATAGTATAAATGTACATTTTGTTTTGTGTTTCAGGTTCTGTAGCTAGTTGTATCACTGGATTGGCATTCGTGTGGCCATCTTATACACTAGATTTGTATACTAGTAACAACACTATACTATATAGACCAATGACTGCGATAGAGAGCTCGTTGGTAGGAAGTATACCTGCTGCGGGAGGTATCATTGGATGTATATTTTTTAGCCTACTTTGTAACGTATATGGATGCAAGAAATCAGCGGTTATTGGTGTATTTCCAATTACGGTAAGCGTTTTCGATTAGAATCATTACATAGTATAAAACAAAGTCCCCTTTTTGTTTGTCCCTATATAGCTAATTACCTATGCTTAAATATTTAAAACTAGTTTTTTTAAATAAATAGAGTGATTCAACGGGAAGGTTTTTATGTATATAACATGCATAACATAGTAGAGAAACATTTTAGAGGTTTCCAATGTCCTAAAAACACATTTTTTTGCACTTACATTGCACTAGCTGGCTGGCTGAACCCTACGAGATAGATCAAAATAAAGTACTACAGTTTTGTTCATCTTAAAAAAGTCTACATTTTCATTGGGTACGAAATCCTAAAAACATTTTTCACTCGTTTACAGAAGTATATTGCTGTGAGTAGAGTTGTTCGCCGAAGTAGCTTTTTTCTCCAAGAGCACTATTCCACGCGGGCGAAGCCGCGGGCAAAAGCTAGTTTAAGATAAGATAATAATTAAAGAATAATTTAAATTTTCTATGATACCATCAGCTTAAGTTTTGCTAATGTTATGCATTCCACAAATTCCAAATGGTAACATAACAAACTCCTGATGGTGGATAAACTGACCTTTTTATTGTGGTTCCTGGAGATTGGGTGGCAGGTGCTCGAGGGACAGCCGCTGCGGGGTCGTGGAAGAATGCGTCAGTGATTTCCATGGCCCGCCAATGGCGTGGAAGGAGGGCATCTCCAGGTCCCTCGACCATCGCGGGATATATACGTAACGTATATCCTGGCGTTAAAAAAAGGCGCTCTTATGAATTCATTACAAATGTAATGATAAAATAATTGATAAAATTAAATTATCAACTGAAAATATGTAGGTACCTAACGTAGGTTCTACTTTCATGTCACAACAGTTTCGCAGGTAACGTAACAATAAAAACATTTTTTTTAATGGAGCTTTAAATGTTTACTTTTCAGATATCATGGATCGTTATTAGCTTCACCAAATCACCGATTGTGATTATTTTCTTCAGATTCATAGCGGGTATATCAGTTGGATCATTTCTAGTTATATCACCTATATTTGTATCTGGAGTTGTCGAAGACTCTGTTAGAGGATTGCTCTCTTCTGGTAAGGTCCCTTGTATTTTTATGTCCAATAGTTTAAAATTAATACCCCAAGGCTCATATATCCAATTTTATATTAGTTTGGTAAGATACCTTGACAGTAACCAATACCACAGGGGCGACACTCTCTACAAATGACAGTTCGAGCACAGACAAATGTCAGTTATGTTGACTTAAGCCTAGGGTTGACATCGAATTAATTTAAAATATTTATTTACGCCCGCGTAAATATAATATTTTTACGCGGGCGAAGGCGCAGGCAACAGCTAGATACTTAATATGGAAAGGGAAATCATACCTACCTACTTTAATCCACGTCTCAGTTATTTATTGTACCTACTGCGTGTGACGAAAACAAGGGTTAGTTTAGAAAAAATAAGTATTAATTATCGAGGTAGGTTATGCTGAAGGAACTTTTGTCATAATTTTTTTCTTGGTTAATACGGCCGGCGACTATATACAACTACAATTATTAAGCCCACTCATTTTAATACCAATCAGGAAATTTCTAATATTTTAGGTTACACGGTGCGTGCGATTTGAACTTTTGAACAATACTGATATTTACAACGAAAATTCAAAATAGTCTCCATGCAAACGTCTTATTGCCATATTTTTTTAATCAAAAATGTACTCAGCCATTGGGCCTATAAATTGGAAAAATATACCTTGTGTCCTTAGCAATTGGGTTTAATTTGCACTTAATTCTTAAGTAGTATAAAGACTATTTGAATTATATCAATGCAATTTTAAATTTTTATTACCACTCAATAAGTGTTGTAACACAACTAAGATCGTCGCACAATATCGATAGGTATCGACAGATTAAGTACTACATGTAATATTTAATCTAAAATTTTATGCGGAAATCCTTACTAATATTTTACTACTATTATAAATATGAAAGTTTGTGAGGATGTATGGATGGGTAAATGGATGGACGGATGAATCTTAAACGGGCAAATGGCACACCACACGTTTATTTCTCTTTATCGCAATAACTATTGAACGGGTTTTAATAAAAATTTGATATACGTTCAAGGTTAACCTCCTACAAACTTTATCCAACCCAAGCATATTTCGTTAAAAATATCGATAAAATCAAACTATTGCATGACTACATCACTAGTGAAACAAAAAACGAAATATATTTTTATGAACGTCGCGTCGGCCAAATCTTTCTTATGAAATTACACTGTCGCGTCGCTGCATCGGCGAAACTGCCAGCCCCGTGAACCATAGTCCAGGCTGGGAAAAAGTTACACCCCACCCGCCCCCGCATTCGCCCAGACACGCACACATAGCTGCGAGCGACGAGTCGTGTAAATCGGTGGAGTGACGGTTCTTTACGTTAGTAATATATATTCTTTGCCAATACCATGTTTGTACAATATCCAAACAATCTCTTATTATTATTATCAACTTGCAATTTTTAGCTCCAATGGCGGGTTACTCCGTGGGAGTAATAGTTTCCTATATTCTCGGTTGGTTCCTGCCTTATAGTTACATTATTTGGGTCAACATAGCAGTGTGCTTGACATACGCATCTTTGATGTTGACGATTACGGAGACACCGATATACTTGCTGAGGATGAATCGACATGAGGTAAAGAATTAGAAATTAGAACCTCAATTCTCGTATTTAAAGTAGGTAGACCTTTCTACTTTTCTACTTTGTTTGGATTAAAAGTGTAGCGACATGTTACCATGAACGGATTTTTATTTTCGACCAATCAGAGCACGTTGGTTTAACGTTCATAAAAACACCGTTTGAGAGTGTAAGCGTATCGGGACTTGATTGTAATTGTATTAATGCAGGTTTTATTTAGCAGAATTGCCCCTCTGGTTACAAAGCTTGCGCTAATATAAAATATTCTAAGATACTTAGGTACTTGAACGTTTTCAGGATGCTACTCGAGCCATTGCCTACTATCGAGGCGTATCTGTGTCTTCTAAAGTTGTTCTTGACGAGTTATATAAATTGAAGCAACAAATAAATTTAGCAGTCGAGCTCGTACCTACAGGTAAGCTTAAGATATTGCATTTTTTGTGAAAAACCTAAAAGTAGTCATGAAATTCCAACACGGACATCATGCAAAATTGCTGTATTGATTTCAAAGGTGCTTACAAAAATATTGGTTTAATAACTTACTTTATTATAGTCTTAGAGATATTTGTGATTTCGTTGCTAATAAAATTTTTGACTTTTTTACAGATGAAACAAATGTAGAGAAAGCCGAAATTCAAGGAAAAAAAGTTCCGGCTTACAAATTATTGTGTAAGTTGTAACAATTTATATTTTATTTTGCTATTATAATATTTAGATGTAAGGTTTATTTAGATGTAACTAACATAATAATAAAATATGTTACTATGCTTCATTAGTTTGTTGCATCCGAAAAAAAAAAATGTCTCAATTTGCAGTTATTTCGCCGTCTACACGTAGGGCGATGATTGTTGTGGCCCTACTCGTTGGTCTTCAGGTAATAAACTAACATATACTACGTAGATGCTCTCTGTGAACTGTGTTTTTTTTCACATTTAGGCACAGAACCCTAAAGTTAGATTTTTTAATATAATTTTGTAATTTTAAATATTTTATAATAGTACTAAACAATTTTATAAATGTATTTTTTTTTCGTAATATTACGAAAAGTTCATAGAGGTCCTGTGAGGCTAGATACAATTTGAAATATCTTTATTCGCCGCCTGCGTTTATAAAATAGCAATACACAAAAATAAAAAAGTTTTTATTTCAAATGATGTGCCTTGCATGATTAGTCAATATTCTGAACATAATTTCCATCTATATATTTTACTGCTAATATTTGCTATTTCAATAACGCAGGCGGGGATTCCATATTAATAAAATAGCAACAAAGTTGATATTTTAAATCAATTGCCTTTCATGATTCGTCAATATTCTGCGAATAATTTCTATTCATATATTTTTAATGCCCCAGTATTAAGTAAATAACAACTAAAAGTATGTAATTTTTATAAACTAACGCGGTTTAGTTTTATACCTTAATTTCGCTCAACTTCGTATAAGCAGAGTGGCGCAGTGGAAGCGTGCTGGGCCCATAACCCAGAGGTCCGTGGATCGAAACCACGCTCTGCTATAGATACTTTTTTGAATTTATTACACTTTTTTTATTTTATTTTGTTCAAAATAATGTTTTTCATGTTTAATTTTGTTTGGAGCCCAAGGCATTATTATTTTGGAAAAAAATATTTTTACGAAAGTAATTTTTTTTATTTATTCCTTTTGTGTACCTATCAGAATTTGATGGGAGCGAATGCTGTTCAAGTGTACGCCAAGGAAGTGTTTCGGCAATCGGCACCTAACCTCTCCTCTAACTTGTGCTCGGTGCTGCTGGCTGTAGTCATACTGTTAGGTAACTTCTTGAGCGCTATGTTAGCGGACAGGTTCGGAAGACGAGTAAGTAAATTATATAATTAAGAAAAATATTATAATTAACTACTCGTAAATGTTGCCCGCAACTTCCTGCGCGCAAAAGTAAATTTCACGGAAACCGTACGTTTTACCGCGATAAAAAGTAACATATTCCCCGTGATCTTACTCTACATCTGTGCCAAACGTCAAAATCGGTCCAGTAGTTTCGGAGCCTATTCAATGCAAACACAAACAAACTTTTCCTCTTTATTATATTAGTATCTATCGCTCTCTTTCTCATCCTGGCAAGTGAATGGTTTGTTCAGTAAAAGGAAAGAAAGAAGCTTAATATAAATGCGTAGGTACCCACGTAGTGCAGTTTAACTCTAGATATCGCTTTTTGGAGAGCTCAATGATCTTGTTAGCAGTGGCGTAGGGTTCCTATAGCTCCATTCCTATCGGATTCCCTTGTCACTTACCTTTTGCAAACCTTCATAGAAATCCCTACCTATTATATAATACAGGCTCCGGCTTCCCTATGAAGGAGAAGCAGCCTTCGCCACTGCTTGTTAATGATAATATCTAACTACTAGCATATCTAACTTCTAGCTTTTCCCGCGGCTCCGCCCGCGGAAACATTCCACGGAAACACTGTACTATTTCGGGATAAAAAGTAGTAAGATTATTATATAAGTGAATCCAAAGCTGAAACTACTTTCATACCAGACATAAAATCCATTCAGTAGTCTTTGCGTGAAATAGTAACAAACATCCATCCATCTATCCATACATCCATCCTCACAAAGACTTAATAGTAGTAGGAGAAGGATGAACTTTCTGACGTCATGTTTCAGTTTCTGCTGATGACGTCATGCTTTGGATCCATCGCGTGTCTGGTCGTGATGGGGATCCAGGTGCAGATCTCGTTCGCGCCCGCGTGGCTTTCGGCGGTGCTGTGTCTGGTGTACAACTTCATCTTCACAGCCGGCGCCGGGACTGTACCGTATATATTCATAGCTGAGGTGTTTATACCTGAGGTACGTATTTTTATGACTTATATTTTTTTTTCCGAAGGCAGGTCAAAATCGAGCCTGACGTCATTGCGACCCAAGTGGATCTATTGTGACTCCTTCGCGTCACTTATAGTAGTAGCAAATTGTGCATGGCTGAATGTGTGGATAAGATAAAAATAAGTACATTTAAAAATACTAGAGGTCGCCCTGTGGGGGATCGGCCTTAATAATTATATTGATTTAATTTTTAAGTTTGAATAAGGGTAAGATGGGTTTTTTTGCTTCAGATAGATAAAAATTCTGAGGTAATGTGTGTTGTAGTAATTTTTATAAGTTTTATGTATTTATAAGCTTTCTGCACATCTTCCTCCACGTAAACTTTAATTTAACGGCCAAATTTCGTACTGGTCCCGTTGCACATTTCTCGTTTAACTGTGCTGAAAGTTTTCGCTTCAAATATTAACATAATAATGATTTAAACTGCTACTTTTAGATATTTCGATTGTATCTGTTTATCTGATTTTTTAGATTGTAAAATTAATTTATAAGGTACCTTAACTTTATCTTGATATTTTAATTGCCTATAAATAATCCAATCACATCACAATATTTTCATGAAGGTTTTTTTCAGGTACAAAATTTGGCAGCGATGGTGCAAATTTTGGGGATGTGGCTAACTTCATTTTCATTACTATACTTATTCCCATTCATGGTGAAATATTTGGGGATGTACGGGACCTACTACGCGTTCGCAGTGGCAGGTGTTCTATGTCTACTTGTATCATACTTTTTCGTACCAGAAACAAAAGGGCTCTCCAATGCACAGATACAACAAGAATTCCTTCGCAACCGGAAGAAATGATGACATAAGCTCGACAATGCGACAAATTTGAACCTAAGTATTTAAATTTATTAAGCTTTGTAAAGATTTAATCATAATATCTACATATTTAGGCTAAGAAGTTATAGGCGTGGCCATTCATTGTATCTAGTCAAGAACACTTAATTTTAAGTAAGTTGAAAATAATAAAATACTTATAATAAATAAAAACACTTAGGTTATATTTTTCAAATATCCAGAACATGTTCTGGTTTAACATTTTTCGACCTCTGTGGCTCAGTGGTTAGCGCGTTTGCACTCAAGCTGGAGATCGCGGGTTTGAATCCCCCCGAGAGAACAAAAAATGTTCTGTGTTCCTAATGTTCTGTGGTCGTGGATGTGTATTAAATAAGTGTAAAATATAATAAAAATCTTAAACAATATATGCATAGTATAAAAGTATTAAATATACTTCCAGTTGTCTGGTACCTGTAAGTTGTAGCACAAGTTCTTCGGATACTTAGCACAGGGCCAGATTGAAGCGTCCATAAATATTGTTCTATATATTATATTATCTTATATTATTATATTATATACATTTTATAGATTTGATAATACATAAATAACAAAGTTATTGCTCATTTTATTATTCCTCGTACTTATTTAAATTATGGTGGAATCTCCTATACCTATTCGGGATCGTAAGGACTTTAATAATTTTTTATTATAATATAATTAAACAAGATATTTATTAATAAAACAAAGAAAATATTGAAATAATTTAATAACTAATAGAGGATAAATATGCATATAAGGTAATAACAGTAAGTTAACTTATATGGTACCTATTATCTAATACATCTATCAATATTTTCTTTTTTGTGAATTTTTACTTTGGGAGTCGGTTTAATTTTATGTTTAAAAAATAAAAATTTCACCCTTTTTAGTGATATATTTTGTTTAGCTATTATTTATAAAAATACATCTTAAGGACGTCTAAAATAAACGATCGAATGTATAGTTGAATATGCGCCAAGCTTCCATTAGGTATTGTTAATAAGATGATTACTGTAAGTTACGAAGTGGCATATGCTTGCAGTTCTTTAATCAATGCCGAAATTTCCAAACGCGTATCTTTAAAGACTGAGGAGTTCTGTTCAATGCTTTTGGATCCCAGGGTATACCTTTGTGCAAAATCTTATTTTTTGAAAGCAATATAATATATAGTTCAGAAAAAATGAAAAACACTATAATATTATGTATCTATCCATATAAATTTTAAAGAGGTTCCCTCGATTCCTCATGGATCCCATCATCAGTTGTTATTTTTTTTAAGCTTGTTCCCCCAACCGGTGGCTAGGACAATTGTTTTCTATTTTTGGTATTTTTATATTCTGTTGTTTTTTGTTTATACTTCTAGTCCATTACTTATCTATTTTTATATCTCACATTTTTATATTATTTATACATAGATTTGTTGTTACATATTTTACTACTTTACATTTTCATTTTCTTATGCATTATTAGTTTAGCTGATTTAGATTGTTTATTATCTTATTTTTACATTACATGTTATGTATTACATTCACTTTTTAAGGTTTTGTTATTGCTTTTTTATTTTTCATATCTAGCATTTTTTATTCTTTACACATACTAATTTACTATTACATGTTCTACTTATTTAATTATTACACGATATTCTGTTTACTTGTGCATTATTTTACTTATAATTTCTAACTTTACTTTCTTGTCTATACTTACTCACATTCATGCATTTTTATGCTTCTCAGTTATTTCTATTTTATTCCTATGCTTGTTCTTATGATTACATCATTTTACTTATGTCTATCTACATTACACTTTTGATTTACTTTTATTGTTCTATATTTACAGATAAGTTTCCATTTTACCAATTTAAGTATCATTTGTAACCTGTCACAAATCTATTTTAGTTTAACTATAATATTATCTTATCTATTTTTGTTATTTCTTATGCTTATTATGTTACAATGTTACACAGCCTTTCACGTTACTTTTATTTTACACTATATTGCCCATTCTGTTCTATTTACCTTCTTTACTTATATGCTTATATTTTTCCACCCTACCCCCACCCAGCCCAGTGTCTTTTGCGAGCGAAATTTTCTTCGCTTCGTAAGATTATTGCAAATAATCCCAATGCAAGTGGTGGTACATGGCAGACCATCAATACGACTAAATTTCAACAGTAGCACCAGTTTGTTACACGGTATACATATAGTTTTACTCATATAATACTATTTATTGTAGCTGAATACTAAACCTAATATAATTTTTACTTAGGGTACATATGCTGGTTAGGATACATTCTAACTCATATGTGTTAAGAATTGTAGTGGATGTATTTTACACAGATTAGGTTCAGTAAATATTTTGATAGAATTGACCATTCATTACTTTTGTATAAACTCCAGATCATAGGAATTAGGGGTGATCTTCTAAGTCTAGAAGTTTTTCATTTTTAACCAACTTCCAAAAAAAAGGAGGCGGTTATACGTTCAACTGTATACGATAATTACGCCGTCTGTGGACTGATTTTCAAAATTATTTTTTGATGTAAAGGGTATAATCCTAAGTTAGCCCTGTTTTCAAAAAAAGTGGTGACCTGACGATGGGATCCATGAGGAATCGAGGGAATTCCTCGAAATTTATATGGACACATATGGTGATTTCAACTTTTTCTGAAGTACCTAGTCCAAGCATATGCTATCAAAAAGTAAGATTTTGCTCCAAGGTAAACCCTGGATCCTAAAGTACAGAACAGAACTCCTGACTATCATCATCATCATCACCACCACTATCACACCATATTATATCATCACATTATGATGATATAAAAGGTACTTCTCATAGTATTTTAAACTAACACGGAGATCTTTGAACATTACTCTGCCGTTTATAGACCTATTTACGAAATTCTTTTATTGTTGTAAAGCATTTAATTCGAAATTGGTCCTTTAGCCACTAAAGTGGAAACCTGATGATGCGATCAATGAGGAATCGAGGGAACTCCTCGAAATTTATATCGACACATATAGTGATTTTGACTTTTACTGAAGTAATACAAGTATATGCTACCAAAAATTAAGAGGTTGTACCAAGGTATACCCTAGATCTAAAAGCACTGAACAGAACTCCTGTCTTTAAAGATATGCGTTTGGAAATTTCGGCATTGTTTAAATAACTACAAGCCTATGCCACTTTGTAACTTACAGTAATCATCATCATCATCGTCTCAATAACAATACCTAATGGAAGCTTGGTGCTTATTCAATTATACATTCGATCGTTTATTTTAATTCTTAAGACGTATTAATAATAACAACAAAATTTCTCAAAAGTGTGAAATTATTATTTTCAAACAAAAAATTAAACCGACTTCCAAAGTAAAAATACACAGCAAATATGAACGTGAATTCTATAAAATACTAGGTGTTGCCCGCGACTTTGTCCGCGTCAACTGATGGCCAATAATGCATTAATTTCGACCAAATTTGATTAACATAAAAAAGGTTATAGTAAGTCAATCTTAAAAGATTTTTTTAGATCACTTAAAAAGGAATAATTCTTTCATAGGTAGATATTTTTTGGGTAACTTGAGCCGTTTACGCAGTGCACGCAACGGAAGCCCTCAAATAAAGCTCAAAGATGAATAATTTTCCCCGTTTTTTCCACATTTTTCACTGTTTCTTCGCTCCTATTGGTCGCAACGTGATGCTTTATAGCCTAAATCCTTTCTCTTTAAATGAACTATCCAACACAAAAATATTTTTTCAATTCAAACCAGTAGTTCCTGAGATTAGCGCGTTCAAGCAAAAAAACTCTTCAGCTGTATAACAATTATAATAGTATAGATAGCCAATGCCCGCGGCTCCGCCCGCGTAAGTACAGTAACCCACCGTAACCGTACATGTCCCGCGATAAAAAGTAGCTTAAAGTTGTAGACCACGAGGAAGAACACTTCCTCGTGGTCTAATTTATATTCGTGCCAAATTTCATGATGATACGTTTAGTAGTTTTTACGTGAAAGTGTAAATAAAGTTTTCCACGGGAACCGTATATAAAGTATCCCACAGGAACCGTACATTTCCCTGCGATAAAAAGTAGCCTATATCCTTTCTCAGGCTACACTCTCTGTATCTGTGTACCAAATTTCGTTACAATCGGTTCAGTAGTTTTGGCGTGGAAGACGGACAAACAGACACACACTTTCCCATTTATAATATTAGTATGGATGTATTATGAAGATAATATGTATTAAATGCAGCATTCGCAAATATTTAAGTGCCTACTTTTTCAAGAGTAGATTTTCATCAAATTAAACTTTTTAATTCTTGTCAGATTTATTTTTCAATAGGATGACAATATATTGTCAAAATAAAAATAAAGCTCCGCACTCACGGGCTATCGATTGCTTCGATCAAATTAGAAAATAATTCGTATTTGAAAGTAAATTGATAACGATAAACTTTTATACAAAATAATTAGTGTAAGACCTACCAGCTAGTTTTTGCGGTAGGCACCAAAAGTAGGAACAAAATTTACGCGTATACTATATATACGAGTTTCATATAAAAAGTGTAGTAAAGCGGTCCAAAGATTTCCGGCTATATTCAATTTTTATCTCAACCGATTTACTTGCAACTACCAATCCAGTAAATGTTTAAATTATTGTAAAGACTAAATCGATCGATCGCTTGTGAGTGGGAGCTTTAAATCAAAAGCACTAAGGAGTATTCAGAATATCAACTTTAAAGCAAATCGCTCCTAAACAACTTTCCTTTGATTAATTATTACATAGATACGTTATATCCTTATAAAACTGACAATATTTCTGTGCCACGACACACATTGTCATGGGACGCGTGTCAATGTGTCAACGTCGCATAGTAACACAAAACATGCTATTACTCGCGGAGCACACTAACCAAAATTGGCCCGACTCGGGCCAATTCGAATCTTCATTTTTACGCGTTTATAACATATCTACCTCTTTTTAATATTATATATCTATGCAACTTTCTTTCCCTTTTTTAACCCATTTAGGGTACGAATTTCAATAAACTGTGATACACGAATTTCATCAAATCTGTTATATATAATGTTTGTGCAAAATGTGAAGTAGATTGGATCAAGGAATCACGTTGCCCCATACAAAATTTTTCCCCCTTTTTCACTCCCTTAGGAGTCGAATTTCGAAAAATCTCTTCTTATCGGATGCCTACGCATTAAAAAGAGCAAGCCCTGCAAGTTTCAGGTCTCTACGATCAGCGATTTAGGCTGTGCGTTGTTCTGTCAGTCATTCAGGACAAAGGATTTTATATGTATAGATTGTAGCTTGGGCTCGTAGCGACTTCAACATTAAGAAGATTAAGTAGAGAAATAGCCAAGTTTAAAACAGGAATTATCAAGGAAAACAGTTTTATTTCATACTTTTTTGTGTATTTTTTACTTTGGAAGTCGGTTTAATTTTTTGTTTAAAAATAATAATAGCGTTCGGTTTCTTTTGGGCTGACCTTGCTTATAATTTTTTAATGTTTTCGATCAATGTGACGTAGAGCTTTAAACAAACCCGTTTATAAGCTACCCAAATAAAACGAGTTCAACACAAATAGCGTATATATTCTTGATTGGCAAGACGCAATAAATATAGCAAACAATATTTTCCACCCAAAGATAATCTGGAAGCAGAGACAGTTCGATATAGGCGTAAAAATAGCGCACAGCAAATAATATAGATACTGAATATAAGCGCTATCGTTCGTAAAATATTTGTTTATATCGTTTAAACAGAGTAATGCCTCTGTGACTTGGTGCGTGTTTTAAGATAAATATGTGAGAAATTTTGTGTCATTTGACGGTTGGTTGTTGAAAGAATAGCAGAAATGGGAAAAATTCACCAGGCTCAAACGGCAATAACATGTGAGTACGAAAAAAAAATTTAAATATTCAAAAAAAAAAAAAATGTTGGAATAACTTATGAAAAATACGAAAATAAAGAATGCCCTTTTGTCTAATTAGTTAGTAAATTATTGATACTTTATTATGGATTAAAATAATATACTTTTTTGAAATCTTATACTTAATGTGTAACATGACATAATACAAGAGGAGAGGAAATATAATATATATTTTTTTTTTTAATTTAAAATGCCTACTTTATACTAATCTTATATAAAGTAGCATCTATATATTTTAATATTCCAAAAATATTTTATTAAGTTATAAATATTTTAAAAATCATTTGCATACTAAGATTAATCTAATGTTAAAGATTACAGATAAAAGGTTATCTCATTTACATAGTAAATTAACACAACATTAGTAGATAATATTTTGTTGATTTTAATTAATTTTTTATCAATTATTAAATATATTTATTAAAAAATTTAGTCACCTCTCTATCGACTTTTATATGAGACCAGCTTATAAACAGCTAGGAAAACCATTTAGTTGTGAAAATACAAATGTTTTTTTTGTGAAGTTAAAACTGCCATAAATTGGCATAATCATATTAAAACAAACTTTTAATAATGATTGAAAAATTATGTTTGCGGCATGAACATATTAAGGACTACTTAGTTTAGGTTTAAGTATACTCTTTGTTTATGATAATATGCAAAGTCAAATACAATGTTAATTGCAAAAATGTTGTATCACACTGCACACAAAATATAGGCTTACTTTTTATTAGTTTTCTTACCCCGGTTACGGCGAAGTAATGATTTTGAAAGTCAATGTATGTATGTTTGTTCCACTGATTATTTTTAATAAATTTAGTGTCAATAGTTTCGTATTAATAGCCCGGGTAACATAGGCTATATAATGCGAAGTACCCGACTTCGCATAGTTTTATAGTTATTTTACAGAATGTGTAAGTTAGTTGTCTATTTCGGTGGAAAATCTGCTTGAACATCAAAGCTGTTTACTTATATTTTGATACGTATTAATCATGAAGAAAAGGAAATCTGTCCGTCGTGCGGGAAACGCAAAAAGTAACCTATTTGTCAATTCAGACTAGGTACTAACTTTTCTCTATGTACCTACCTAAATTTAATTGAAATTTAGCGGTTTGTTCGTAGCAAAAGAGTTTAAATAGTCGCCTCACAAAATTTGCAATTAAATATCATTTACATTTGGAAAGTTAAATTGTAATTTAAATTCAAGATTAATAATATATTCCTAATTCCCAATTCTTTATGCTTCTTTTTCAGCAAAAAGACATGTTTGATTTTGGGCCAGTTCTATGTACACTACACAGGTAAATAGGAAAAAAATATGGGAATATCATAAAAATACGAAAAAATTAATTTGAAGAAGGGTACATGCGTACAAAAATGATTATTTGAAGAGTTTTTTATTGCGAGAACACTATTTTTAGGGCGGCCATGACAGTTGTTTTGACTTGACTTTTGACGTAGTAGACAGTTTTACGAAGAGACGACGTCTTGAATGCCATACGTCTTTCTTTGTCAAAAGTCATGTCATTGACAAAATGACATTATTTAGTTAATTTTGATCTGATCCGCCATGTTTTATTTTACTTTGTGTTGTTCTCCTTGACGAAGTTAATTTAAATGTACATGGAAACGGTACCTACATAAACGAATAATACAAACCGTAATTCACCATCGACAACGAAGAGTTAAATAATATGTTAAAGGTACTAGATTTGTCCGCGGCTCCACCCGCTTAAATACAGTATCCCACGGGAACACACTTTTTCGGGATATGAGATAGCCTAATAAATAAAAACATGTGTTCATATAGAGCTCAAATTACTATCATATCAAATTTTATCGAAATTTTTTTCGTGAAATAGTAACAAACATCCATCCATCCTCACAAACTTTCACATTTATAATAGTTGTCGGACATTTTTAACTAAGGTTATTGACCATGTAGTAAACACAATACGAGTGTGGGGTAAATAACGTTATCTGTTTTTAGTGCAGCTAGAGACACATACTAAATTAGGTGCAACTTTGACCTAGAGATTATATCCAGTATTTATTATCATTACCCACAATAATAATACCCTATCTTAAAATTATTTATTTATACCTAGTAATTATCTATCAAAATATAATTAGCAAATGCTTATTTTAGCAGCTAATTCAAAGCTATTTTCAGCTACTTCTACTTTGACAAGGAACTTCCGGTACTAACATTTTAACTCTTTAGGTAGATACTAGGTCTTCATTACCAAAATTCTCTAAATACGTATTATAGAGATATTGCCCATGATTTTGTCCGTGCAAAAGAAAATTGCGTGGAACTATACATTTTGCCGCAATCAAAAGTAACATATGTCCTATCCTGAAGTCTGTGCCAATATCTGCGCCAAATTTCATCGAAATTGGTCGAGTAGTTTCGGAGCCTATTCAATTCAAAAAATAAACATACAAATATACGAAGGGGTGTTAGATTCTTCTCGTCACTAGCCCTATATTTCGTTAAGTCTACATTCAACGTAGGTGATGTGTGATTAAACCGCAAATTCATCCCAATGTTCCCAATGATAAGAAAACTTGTAGTAATGTTATCAGTAGGTCAAGTTATTTTTAACCGACTTCCAAAAAAGGAGGCGGTTATACGTTCGGCTGTATATATATATATATACATATATATATATATATATATACATATATATATATATATATATATATATATATATATATATATATATATATATATATATATATATATTTTTTGTATGATCGCAGATAACTTCGCCGTCTGTTGGCCGATTTTCAAAATCCTTTTTTTGATGTAAAAGGTATAATCCGAAGTTGGTCCCATTTTCAGAAAATTGGCTACCTGATGATGGGATCCATGAGGAATCGAGGGAACTCCTCGAAATTTATATGGACACATATGGTGATTTCGACTTTTTCTGAAGAAGTCCAAGCATATGCTACCAAAAAGTAAGAGTTTGCTCCAAGGTATACCCTGGATCCAAAAGTACAGAACAGAACTCCTGACTCCTTATAGATACATGTTTGGGGATTTTGGCGTTGTTTAAAGAACTGCAAGCATATGCCACTTTGTCAATTAGAGTAATCATCATCACCACCACTCTCACAGCATACATCATCACATTATGATGATAAAGAAGGTACTTCTACTATCACTAAAAAGGGTGAAATTATTATTTTTAAACAAAAAATTAAACCAACTTCCAAAGTAAAAATACACAAAAAAGTATGAAATAAAACTTATTTTATAAATAATTCCCCTTTTAAATTTGGCTATTTCTCTACTTAATCTTCTTAATTTTGAAGTCAGTACCAGCAAATATGAACGTGAGTTCTATAAAATATTGTAGGATATCGTTTGGGCTGGTAGCGACTTCAAAATTAAGAAGATTAAGTAGAGAAATAGCCAAATTAAAAAAGGGGAATTATTTATAAAATAAGTTTTATTTCATACTTTTTTGTGTATTTTTACTTTGGAAGTTGGTTTAATTTTTTGTTTAAAAATAATAATTCCTACTGATCTAAATCTACTGACAAATATAACTTTTATCGATTTTAAGCTTGGACTATATTTATCTTCTCCCTAAACTTGTAGATTTGATGTATATTAATAAGCTCAGTTCTTAAAATAACGTTTTTTAAATTCTTTATATAAATAGGTACGACTTTGTTACGCTATCTGGAATGATATCTTGAGCATCGAAATAAAGTCAAGGGTGTCAAGGTGTTTGCGTCGTCACAAAACAATACATTATTGCCCCCACAGACGAGACGCCGATCGTTTCAGGAACGACGTGTGTGCGACGTCACGTCAGTTCGGCCTGAACGGATTTTAGCACACACACCGCACACGGAAAAATCGCATCAGTTTGTTCTGGTTTGCCGCGAGCTACGGTCGTGTTTATCAATTTTGTATTTATACACCGCGAAAATTCAGTACGCTTGTAGACGATTCACGTCCGTACGGCCGCGGCTCGGGCGAGAACTGAAGCTATTTGTCCACACACGGTCCGTTCAGTCCGCCCGTTCAGGCCAGAATTAATGTTGCCAACTTCGTTATTTTACAAAGTTTTACTATTAATTTAAGTATTTTATAATATTATCCTTAGTAGAAATTTAGTTGTTAGTCCCTTTGTCCCATTTAATTACAATATAAAGGGCGTTCCACTAGCACGGTCAGAACAAAATTTTCGTTATTTTCATTCACATTCTGTTTCTTTAGCGCCACTATGATCGTTCGTTACTGTTTTCACCCCTGTTCCAGATTTTCGCAAATTTTTACCCAGCTCCCTACTTGGGTTAAAATTAGCACTTTTTGACGTTTTCAACATCAGCTGTCAGTTGTTCCACTAGTCACAAAAATTGCCATTTTCGAAATTTTCAATAATAACGTTATTTCGCTAAAGAAACACCATTTTGTGGTAAAAATTATCGTAGCGTTTTGGGCAAAATTAGTGCCGTATGGAACACGCTAATACATGATATTTCCAAGTATATTTTAATTTAACGCTAAAATTTAGAGTAAAATTCAATAAATATAAAATTGTAAAAAAAAAAACAATATGTATGCAGTGGTTTTGGGGGCTTTAGTGATTCCTAAGTTAAGTATCTTCTTTTGATAGTTTTCAGTACACTTTTAGTAGTTTTAGTAGAAATCTTTAGTAGTTTCGCAAAAACAGAGCTAGCAACACTGGAACGAATCGCTTCAGTCCATACGGCCGACTGATGCGATCTCGATATGGCACACAGACGATACGATTTTGCATCCGTTCAGGCCGAACTGAAGGAAAAGCGGATCGTGTACGGGCTCCTTTAAGGTTCTTAAAGAGTTAATTATTAATACCCTTTAAAACTATATGATTTTACAAAATTACTGAACCCTAAGCTTGTAAGATCAGTTCGCACTTGACGTCTTCTCCGCAATCTCATTTAATCGTTCATTACTTTTTAATTGGCACAAGAGATAAGTTATTCCAGTTAGATAAAATGCACGTGAGCACACGAAGTATGCGTAAATATATTTAAATAGAAAGTAAATATATCATTACGTCATTTAGATAAAAGTTAAGGATACACCTACTGTTATCTATATTAGTATCTGACATAATAAATTATCAGATAAATTACAATGGTATCTACTTGCCCATCAAATATTTTACTATGTCCAAAATCTTTCATCTAATAACGTATAAGCTGTACCTTAAGCATCCTAGTAAAAGTAACTTTAGATTCATGTTTTAAATAGTTTACTGGTTCAATTCAACGAAAAAAAAACTTAAGGTGGTTCGTTTCCTATACAAAAAAACAATGGACATTATTTAGGTAATTTCATACTATTACTACATAAATTTATATGCACATCTATTTATTCTGCAATACAATTGTCGCAAAATATATTTAAAATACTTTATTTCACACAGAAGTCACATTTTTATTGAATTTTCGACAAAAAGTGACATTTGTAACTTATGTCACTTTTTGTCGAAAATTCAATAAATATGTGACTTCTGTGTGAAATAAAGTATTTTAAATATATTTTGCGACAATTGTATTGCAGAATAAATAGATGTGCATATAAATTTATGTAGTAATAGTATGAAATTACCTAAATAATGTCCATTGTTTTTTTGTATAGGAAACGAACCACCTTAAGCCTTGTCATCAATTAATGGATGCTTTATACAGTACTCTACGAGCGAAGTAACCACTCTTGAAATACTGTAGTGCCTGGAATAGTTGGTCCTTAAATGTTGTATGGTTGACCAAGCACATATGGCATTCTCACAACATAGTCATAGTCCAGAGGAATGACTGGTCAATACGTCTGAGGCCAACTATGTGCGTGTTTATTCACGATGATTTCCTTCACTGTTAGAACGTCCCTATAATGTAATTGAGATCTGAAAAAGTCTCATACACGCCACAACTTGGGATTCGAACCTACACCCTTTCGAGTGCAAACCAAACGGTCTACCCACTAGGCCACGGAGCTCTTCGTTTCAAAGCTACTTATTTACTTAGCTAGTTTCTTTGTAAATAATATAGCTTATGTTACTTGGGCTATTAAAATCCAATTAGTAGTTTAGGCACTGCTGTGGAACATACGTACAAAGACTGCCAAAATCATTAAACTTATCCTTCGCTTTTTCGCTCTAGCCAGGTAAAAAAACATTGGCTCCAGATTGGCGCTTTCTATAATTTATGCAGAATGGGTACTGTGCTTTGTTGTTTAGCCTAAAAACTGGTTTTACATCCATTGACGCTTAACAAGGTAGACGAGCAGAAACGCGTGGAAATGTACGGATGTGAATATTTATTACTATATAGACGTTGCCCGCGACTTCGTGCACGCAAAGGGAAATTTCGAGGGAACCGGAGATTTTGCTGCAATAAAAAGTAGCCTATGTCCTTCCCCGTGGTCTATTCTATATCTGTGCCAAATTTCATCAAAGCCAGTCCAGGAGTTTCGGAGCCTATTCGATGCAAACAAACAAACCTTGCCTCTTTATAATAAATGTATAGATAAATAATATTATTAATATGTATTAGAAAAGGAGGAAAACAAGTCACATCTGCTGTGAATAGAAAAAAATAAACTACTCTTTGTCTTATGATTCCTAAGAGGTAATCTAAATATAAAATATATTATGACTAATCGATGAAAAAATATAAAGCATAGAAAAGAGAACAGAACAAAATTAAGTTTTTTGCTAGGTAACAACAATTGCTATGAATTATATTATGTATATTAGTATTGTCACAAAACTTCCGTATTTTTGTAAAGAAAATTGTTGTATTGAGATTGACAACAAGCGGTTTTAGATCAATTCATTAAAATAATTATGAACTATTAAATATTATTTTACAAAGAGTTAAGAATTACTCAGTGTGAGTAGGAATATAACTTAATGATCGTTATATACAATATTTTGTAGGTTAATTGTATTTATAAGCGACATAAATATATCGTACAGTATTGCAATTTATTATTGTTGATTGTTGATAAGAGCTACTCGTTTATAAGATGGGACTGCTTTACATTAACTTGATTTTGTTTACTTAATTATGTGAATATGGGTTACTTCAGAAAAAGTTGTCACTATATGTGTCCCAATAAATTCCCTATAAAAGAGGGGTTCCCTCGATTCCATAATATGAATCCCATCATTAGGTCTCCATTTTGGTTACAAAATTCGAATCCCTTTACAATTACAAAGATTTCCAACATCTGTCCACAAACAACGGAGTAACCGTTTAAAAATTTACAGCCGAACAAATATGTTATAATAATAACCGACACCTTTTTGGAAGTCGGCTAAAATAGACATATTAAACTTGAAACCTTTTCTTAGAATTATCGTTTACCGCTGATTGTGGAAGATAAAATTTGGGATTATTGCAACATTTTTTCAACGTATCAGACCAAGATAATGAAGATACTTTATGTAGTTTACGGAGCAGACTTGTAGTAAACGTTCAATGTTGCATGACAAACATTTTTCATACTCCCCAAACAGAAATCAAAATTGATGATAAAAAATCAATATACAATTTGTATTTTAAGCCGATAAGCACATAATATATCAATATTTTGTTTTATCTAGACACAATCATCTCAATGTCAATCTACAAGTTCTCAAAAATAACGATAAATTTGATTGATATTTTATTATTGCAATTTTTCTCACATGTCCGGTGATCTCAGAGTGGTTACTATAAGTATATAGATAAGGCTTAAAGCGCGTCTCCTGAGCGTGTTTTTTTCGAAACATTACACAAGACATTGGGGCTTGGCTATACACATTTGTGTAGAAATTAACAATGATTTTGTCTTTTGAGACGGACGGAAAACATACCCCGATCGGGTAGAGGGAGGAAGAAATGTTTAATTTCTTATCTCTTATCAACTGTTACACCAGTCACATGGCCATTAAATATAGAAATACGGAAGAAATTATTTATAAATCCCAAATCGGTTTTCTATTCCTAACTCCTGATAAATACTAAAATTACGGGTCAGTAAATATGGCTCGAAATCTGGGGGTCTAAAAAGGCCACTTTAGATGTTTCATATATTTTTTTTTCTTACAAAAATCGTGAAATAGCTACATGATTCTTCTGATTTCATAGATGTATTATATTAAGGGGCAAATAGCCCCTAAATCGCTCAGTTTGAGTCCTAACTACTCCGAAAAATGGGAATAAAAAAATTCAAAAAAATATACATTTCACACTTCAATCCTTCATCTTTAATATCATCGTCAATTTTTTTAATACGACGAAGATTAATATTAAATAAATTAAAATTAAGTAGCCCTGTTTTCAGATTTCTTTTTCTATCTACTTACTACCTACTACGGCTATAAAGATGGTTCTTTTACGAAAATGTGAAGAATATATTTATCTAACATTTCATCGTTGGGTTTTTCGAAATACCGTTTTGTTTTCAAAATATACGTAAATAACTATTATTTTGTGAAAATATTTGTAAGCGGTGCGTGCGCGGGCGCGCGGGACAGTGAGCCGCTGACTTTCGTACGAGGAGGTTATGTCACTCTCCGCGGTGCCGCTATTTCGCAATCGTTTATTTTACTCTTGAAATAATAGGAAACAACATGCCGTAAAAAATAAATTATGAAAACCTTAGCGAGCACTCTGCCTGCGATAGAATGAAAATGTTCGATCGTTGAATGTACTTTTTTGTTCCTTCAACTTCTTACTTGAAATTTTAATAATATATTAATATAATATTATATAGTATATAATATTATAGTATAATATTTTATTATATAATATGTACTTGTAAATTTCACAGAAAGTGTATAGTTCTATTTCTATGACGACCTCTGTGGCTTAGTTGGTTGAGCGTGTCGTTGCTCAAGCCGGGGGTCGCGGGTTCAAATCCCGCCGACGGAACCAAAAGTTTTCTGTGTTCCTGGGTCATGGATGTGTATTAATAATGTCTATAATATAATAAAAATCTTAATTATGTGTATAGTATAAAAGTATTAAATATACTTCCGTTATCTGGTACCCGTAACACAAGTTCTTCGAGAACTTACCACGGGATCAGATTGACGTGGTGTGACGCGTCCATAGATATATTATATTATTTCTTTTTTAATTGTCTATTTAGTATATCAACGCTTTGAGCTATATAGTATATGAGGTAAAAATGCCTAAGCGACACTTATTTATTTATTGATTTATTTAACACACATACAACTACTATTACAGACAAAATCCAATTCGATAGCGTAGGAAAGCAAATTCCTATTTTATAATATAATACATATTATGATATTTCCAGTTTAAATAATAATAATTGATAAAAAATAACAATTAAAGAAATAATAATTAAAAAAGACACATATGACGCATAAATTTAGTAAACTTTATAGAAGAGTGATTTAAAGTAAAAATTTTTAGAAAAAAAAATCATTAAAAATCACAAAATAGTCGGATTTAGACGGTTTTAACATACATCTATATATCAATAAAATACAACGTGTATCTTATTTTTATAGCAATTTTTGATATTAAAACGAATCATATAGCTTTCGAATTACAGGCAGTTTATGTCGCTTAGGTAAAAAAGTCCTAATTCGAAAAATAGGTAAATTATCTAAGCTATCAACGAAAGTTATGTAATAGCAAGTAAAATTGCCTAAATTTTATTTTAAAGGTTTTCAGCAACTTGTAAAAATAGATAAGCTATAGATACATTTTCTGTAGTAACAGGTAGAAATAACTAATTCCAAACAAAAAAAAATATAGGAGTATTCATCTAAATGGCCTTAGAGTTTAAAAAATAAAACAAGATAAGTTACATAAATGTTGCTTCCATTAAGAATTTTCTACGGCTAAAGTTATCTTAGTAAATTTATTATTCAATGACATTGTAATTTTTTGCTCCTAACTGACAATATATTCCTTCTTCTTGTTTATAAAAATTAATTGCAGTTACTAAAACGAGCTAATTTTGATCTTGAAATAATAAAAAGTATAGAAATATAAAATCTCAAGGCCTAGGATTGCAGCCCATTGCTTTATACTTAAGCTGCGGCCCCATTCCTTGAGTTCTCTCTTGGTAGTGCTGGGAGATATTCCAAATACCGATTCTGGGCATGACACCGTGACACAATTGGCCCAAAACCTACCCAGCTCATCCGCGGTTTTGTTGCCGGAGATGTTGCCGTTGCCTAGAACCCATACCAGACTGATGCTGTTGTCTCGTCCTAGCATGTTTAGCGTTTGAACACAAGCCATAACTTATGTTGATGAAAGAAGAAGGGGCAAAAAGTCCCCATCCTTGTAGCACTATAAGACATAATATATCAAATGAAAGGGCTTAAAAAAAGTGTCATTTTATTGTTTGACGAAAATCCTCTAAACCATGGGAGAAAAAAGTTAATGAGGGTTAAAGGTTAAAAAAGTTAAAAAATCATTCTGTATTATTGCACCGTTTCATAGTGTTGCTACTATGGAACAATTTTTGGGAAGTAATGGTATACACTAAACTTTAGAAAAGTGTTATATTTTGATAAACTGCCTCATACTTTGATGAAATGTATGGAATGATAATAAAATACTAAAAATAAGTTTTCCTCAATTTTTTCGCACATAATTACTTCTGGAAATTGTTTCTTACTTGCAACGCTATCGAATGGCGCAATAATACAAAATGTATTTTTTTCCTAATTTGCGGGTTTGAATCCTGGCCTGGAAAAGTGGTTTATGTAAAATCAAATAATTCAGATAAAATATTAAAATACATATAATTAAATAGCAAAAATAGTTTTCAAACGATTAGGTACAGAAAAAAAAGATACATGGTAAATTATACTTCTGGGCGTTGTAAAGGAAGTCAAAAAAAATTAGCAATAGCAATTTAGCCCTACGGAATATCGAGTCCGACTTGATGAAAACTTAAACTCTTGAAACATGAAAATTTTTAATAACTCAATTTTCCTAGACAGGATCGGAACCCATAAATTATGAAAAAAATACATCCTTTCAATAGTATCGCAAGTAAGAAACAATTTCCATAATGTAATTATGTGCGACAAAATTGAGGAAAGAGCTTATTTTTATCATTTTATTATCATTCCATACATTTATCAAAATTTATCAAAATATTATAAACAGACGCAATTTATCAAAATATAACACTTTTCTGAAGCTTGCTGTATATCATTACTTCCCAAAAATTGTTCCTTATTAGCAACACTATGAAATGGTGTAATAATACAGAATGATTTTTTAACTTTTTTTCACCTTTGGGTTAAAAAATTTTCTCCCATGGTTTAGAGATTTTTCGTCATACAAAAAAATTACACGCTTTTTAAGTCCTTTCATTTGATATATTATGTCTTGTAGTGCTACAGTAGTGGGGACGGGATCCATACAAAAATGCCCCTTCTTCTTTCTACTGCTGTCAGTGCCTTCAGTGCAGTGTGATTGTTTTGATAGACTGCGCTGAAAGCATTGACAGTAGCAGAAATATCATCTAAATTATCCTAATCTTCTCTATAAGATTAGGATGTTTTATGGACAAGGACAATCTGTAGGCTCTGTATCAGATATCTTCATCTAAACTGATTCAATTTAAGTCTCTATAACTCCTGAACTTATGAAGTTTTTTGGACCGTTATAGTTTTCGTTCAAAGTTTATTACATGGATTACCATCATGAATTTTCCACATTTTTAGAGCCAGCCGTTTGGCTTTTAGAGGGGGGACGCCGTATTTTAACAAGAATTGCGCTTAAAAGTGGAATATCGCGCAAATGGAATGTACGTACATCAAAATATAATCTCAGAAACCTCTTAATGTTCTTAAAATGTACCTAATTATATCTCCCCCTTTCGTGTAGGTGTACCCAAAAATTATCTTCATTTATTTTAGCATTGTGTTGACGTGATAAATAAACTTACCCATTCAAAGTTTTATATTTCAAGCACCACCGTTTGGATGGACAGACGGACGGTCGGTCGAACGGAAGGACATGACAAAACTATAAGGATTCCGAGACATGAACTACGGAACCTTAAAAAAGGAATAATAATGAAACCACGCCGATTTCAGTGACTGTTGCCAGTTTAATTGAAAATAGACCAGCTTTAGGAGCTATTTTATTATGTCCAAGTATGTGCGCAAAGTTTACTCCCATAACCTAGTATATTGATATTTACTACTACCGACAGGACTAACTAGCGAAACATTAGGCGCATAAATATAGAAATATATTTAGCAATGTTTGCGTTAATTTATGTTCCCACACACTATTTATTGATACTCATGCGACATTTTTGATTTCGTATTGTATCTTAGCGACGTAAGATAGTATTTTGGGTACAGGAAAAAAATACATTTTTTTTCGTCATTCTTGAACATTTCAAAGAAAAAAAAGGTATCCCCTTTTTTCGCATAATTTTAATTGTCATAATTTCATTTGGCATACCTCTCTTGGCATAATTTTGTTACGCATACTATAACTTTGGCATACTTAATGGTTTCTTGGCATACTACATCATTAGGCATAAATATAATTTAGACTAATATTTTTTGTCCTAATTTAATGAGGCATAACTCGTAAGGCATAATTTTTCTTGTCATAATAATACTTTGGTATAATTGCTTTTTGGCATAAACTCGTTAGGCATATTTTTTGTCATAATAAATTCAAGTAATTCTGTCACAAGGTACAAATATGCATAAAATGGAAGGACATAATAAAACACGGATAAGGTAATTAAACGCATATTTATATTTATGCTTTTTAATACTAAGCATAAAATATAATTATTCTTAATTAATATAATGCGTAAAAAATGTATGCCTTTTATTAAGTATGCCTAACAATTATTATGCTATTAGTAATTATGCGAAAAAAAATTAAGCTAAGAAAATTATGCCAAATGAATACTATGCGAAAGTACTATTAGGTCAAATGAAATTATGCCAAGTAAAATTATGACATATGATTTTATGCGAAAAAATAGGGAACCAAAAAAAAAAATCTAACCGACATACTTAAAAACAAAAGTTTGAAATAAAAATATCTACATAGCACGAATAGTTATTGTGTTAAAACTATCTTTACGCCAATATTGTTTTATTTCACTGTGGGTAAAATTCTACAAGTTGCACTTTCGTAAAATAATGGTATCAAATTAAATGCACTGTAAGGACAATTCACAAATAATTTGTATGAAAAATTCTTTTCGTGGACACTTTGTACATTACAAAGTGTCCACGAAAAGAATTTTTTAAACAAGTAAAAATATTTTTGTGCAAACAAAAAAAGTAAAAACATAAAAATAGACTAAGTTGATTTTTAAAATTCTTCAAAATATCCAAGTGATTTTTTTTTATAAATCGCTTTTTGTTGTCGCTTAGTGAACATAACATTCATGATTTTGTATAAATTTCACTATAATATCTAAGCGACAAAAAAATCGTCGTAGGAAGACGACGATTAGACGCAAAAAAAAATACAAACTCATTGATATTTAAACTCATTTTCGGTATTTTTGTCGCTTAGGCATTTTTACCTTTCAAGCGTCGATATGAAACTTCTTTTTTAGGAAAGCGAAAAAACACCTAGCGGATATTTTAGTGATTCTGTCAATAGCACTAAGTATTGCATTTTGGTGGGCGTAGAGGTGGAAAATGAAATCAAATATGATGGGTTGGAAGCCGCATTGCCTACCAAATAATTTCCAGATTTCGGGAATAACCTCGACCGGCTTCTACAGAAGAAGGAAAAGCGGCTAATACATTCTACGTTTTTTCTTTTCTCCCAGACCAGAAATAAATTGATATTTTCAAGTTGCATTTAAATCAATCCTAAAGTCGTATAAAAGGGCCGTTCCTCAGTTTATAATTTGAGTCGCGGCACGGCCGCGCGCGGAGATCGCTAGCGCAGCGGGGTGTATGCGGGTGGCGCGGCGGGAAGTGTTAGGCCACGCCCGAATCTGTGACGTCATCTACGTATATTTTCGCCTTAAGATGTTTTTTTAATATGATGAAATCAGACGGATAACTATCTGATTTCATCATATTAAAAAACATCAATTTTGATAGTTTTCAATAGAAATACGTCAAATGGTGCACATATATTATTGTGATTTGTGAGTTGAAAAAAAAAATGAAACACCTAAAGTGGTCTTTTTAGAAACCCTGTGTTTTCTCCTACATTCTGCATCTGCGATCGCTAAAACTGCGAGTGCTTACGTCTTCCTCATTGGAACTCAAGATCTTATCTGCACAAAATGTTTTGTTTTAAAAATATTTTCTGTAGCTGGAGACAGCTTGTGTATAAAAACAAATGTCTTTGTTTCATGTTTTTTGTGTAATGTTTCGAATAAACATTCATAGTCGTGAGCCTTAAGGTTCTGTTTCTATAATCTTACTATACCTCTTAATCTATACCTCAAAAACGTTATCAATTTACCAATTGATAACGTTTTTGAGGTATAGATTAAATGGCTACCGCCAATTAAATAATACTATTAAATTATTATAATTTACTAGCTAGGCTCCGCCCGCGTAAATAAATTATCCCGCGAGAACACTGCTTTTTCGGGATAAAAAATATCCTATGTCCTTTCCCGGGACCCAAAGTATGTCTATACCAAATTTTATAAAAATCAGTTCAGCGGTTAAAGCGTGAAGAGGTAACAGACAGACATACAGACAGACAGACACACTTTCGAATTTATAAACAGTTAATATTATTATTATTATTATATTATTATGTAGCTATATTTACATATAGTGTATAGTGTGCTGGCCCACGCCTCATACATTTCTAGAACATCTCTTTTGATTAAAGAGAAGAAGCTAAAAATAAATATGAGCTTTCCTGATTATTTTATTACCATATTTAGTTATCTGTGCTACTACTATTAAAATATAAAGTTAGTGAGGATGGATGGATGCATAGGTGTGTGGATGTTTGTTACCTTTTTACGTAAAAACTACAGAACGGATTTTGATGAAAGTTTGTATTGTAGCAGTTTAAGGCGCTCTTACCCTAGAAATACGCTTCTTTCAAAAATTTTTTGATACGAATGGATACATTTTAGTGCAGCAAAAAAATATATGTTAATTTTGATCATATTTGCTAGGGGACCTTCGTTTTCAAAACACGTTATCTGAACATTTTCTCGATAAAAAAAAATCATAAAGTAACCATTAAAATAGAAATTCTTGGAGTTGTAACTGTATTATTTGTGAACAGAAATGAGAAAATTATTTGCAGTTTCGTAAAACATAATAAAAGGAAGGGAATTGTTGTTTTGATTTTTCGTATAGAATGTGATATTTGTTAGTATTAATTTATTTCAATGATAAATAATTCGTACGAGTCGAATGAAACATCGCGAAATGGCGACCTGTCATTCCTTCTCTTTCATATCTATTGAATAAGACAGTACCGGCTTAGGCCTCTTGCTAATGAGACGTATGTCAAATTTTTCCCCTCTTTTCTGCTCAAAAATTATTCGAATTTATTGTTGAAAGTCCGTTCAAATTTATTTTACCCCCGAATGGACCTTTATGTCGTCTGCATAAAGGTCATGTCGGGGGTAAATATTAGTTTTTCTTTCGTCGTGTAATACTTATAACATATGCGTAATTTCGCTAACTGACGTAAGACGCTTGGTAGCCCTTTGGCTTTTTGCGTTGTTGCGACCAATTGGTCTCGGGTTCGAATCCCGGTCAGACGATTTTTTTTCTTTTTTTTTTGTCACACTATAAAACTCCGAGCGATGCTTGTTTTCCCAGTAATAAAAGTATATGGTTAATTATGTACTTATTTTATTATTAGTTACTTTAAGTTGTTGTTAATATAAGGGTAGATTATATTATATAAAATATGAAAAGATTGTATTCGATGAATGTCCAAATTTTTAGTCCAAAGTTTTAAGATGGAGGTACAAAAACTCTTTATAAGTAGATACTAGGGAGACCGAGCTTTGGTCGTAGTTTTAGTACAACGATAAAAATTAATAAAAAATAAATAAAAAAATATTTAAGAAAAACAAAGACATTTTATAATCACAAAAATAATATTTATCTTACCGGGATTCGAACTCACCACCAAAAATCAAACGTCGGTACGCAAACCGAGCTGCTAGTCAGACTGACGTAATATAATCGAAATTATTGATATTATTTATTACACGACGAAAGAAAATACATATTTGATTCAAAATTTATAACATTGATTGACAACGGAATAAGTAAATATATATATACCTAAATATTATTCTGTTGGTTTGTAAAGTTTATACATATAATTTATCAATTATTATAATCAATTCTAATTCTAATCACCATGAGCAGATATTAGGAACATGTTATTTAACTTATTCAGTAATCTACGTTTATTTTTTACTAGCTTTTGCCCGCGACTTCATCCGCGTAAAGTTCGGTTTCCATACAAAATTTTAACCCCTTTGTTTTGTCGAATTTTCAAAAATCCTTTCTTAGCGGATGCCTACGTCATTACAACTATCTGTGCCAAATTTTAGCAACATCTGTTCAGTAGTTTCGGTTGTGCTTTGATAGATGAGTCAGTCAGGTTTGCCTTTTATATATTTAGACTAGGTGTTGCCCGCGACTTCATGCGCGCAAAAGGAAATCTCGATGGAACCGTACATTTTTCGGCAATAAAAAGTATGCCTATGTGCTTCCCCGTTGTCTATTCTATATCTGTCCTAAATTTCATCAAAATCATTCCAGTAGTTTCGGAGCCTATTCAATGCAAACAAACAAACATACAAACAAATAAACCTTCTCTCTGTATTATATTAGTAATAGATTAAATAAAACAATATTTACAATTAATATGATGTAGCCGAAGAGACTATTTGGTTAAACCACAAATGTCAGAAACTAGGTACTTATTTGAAATTGTATTTTTTTTGCTGTCAGATAGCCGAAGTTTCATGTATGTAGAATGGGAATATTTGATATTGAATTTTATTGTGTATTTATGTATTGTATACAATCAGTCGATAAAATTTAGCTTTGTGCTACGCGAACGAAGTTGTAGGCAAAAGCAAGTTTAGATTTTGTAACCGCTGAAAAATGCGAAATATATAAAATTTTGAAATGTCGTCCTAGGAAGAAACGTCAATGTGTGTGATGTCATAAAGTGTACTGTGTTATGCTATCTACAGACACACAAATTTGGTACGGAGCGTACAGCGAACCATATCCGGAGACCAAATTCGGTTTCGCTACACACGCACGAATTTGGTACGGTGCAGTGAAGCGAAACGCTCGACACTCGTGTGTTCGATTTTATGCTCTATTACAGCAGTGATACCAACACTTTAAAAATATTTCACCCCAAATTTTACCCCTGATTATTTATATAGGTCTACCAGAATCTGATGGCATTTAAAAAAAAATAAAAAATGTGATTTTCATATGGCAATGTCAAGTATGACCCGTCAAATCAAAGTACGTGATCTGTCAACAGCTGTTAAAATTTTGTGATTATGTTCTTGGAATTTGTTGTTTTTGTGAAAATATCCAAAAAGGCAATTCGATCTCAAGCGAGAAATATTGTTTTCTATGTCTATAGTAAAATACAGAAAGAAGAAGGTGTACTTAAATCGAACTCAATCTTATAATTTAAAGCTTGTGGTAGAGTTGACCGGTAAGTTAGAGTGAGCTGTTTTGATACTTTTAGTTTTTTTATATTTTCTTAGGTAATTATTGTGACTTCTTTAAATGTGTTTCCAGTACTACTATAAGGTGAATCGTAGCTGATGGCACATCGAATGATGGTTTGTTTTCCATGCCTGGTAAAAGGAGGAGAGGAGGAAAAAAGAAGATCAATATAAGACAGTTTCGATTTATAGTTGATTAAGAATTAAGTAAACGAGTTCTATACAGTTCGGAAGGAAATTACAACATTAAATAAACTGTTGCTAATTTAATTGTATGTTATTCGTAATAAATAAGTATATAAAGTAATTCACGATTGATTTATTTTTCATGAAATATCATTATCATTACATAGTATAAAACAAAGTCCCTTTTTTGTCTATGTATGCTTAAATCTTTAAAACTACGCAACGGATTTTGATGCCATTTTTTTAACAGATAGAGTGATTTAACGGGAAGGTTTTTAGGTATGTAACATGCATAACATAGTAGAGGTACATAAATAATTTTAGAGGTTTCTAAAGTCCTAAAAAATCACATATTTTGCGCTTACATTGAAAATGCTGGCTGAACACTACGAGATAGATCAAAATTATGTACTACAGTTGTATTCATCTTTAAAAAGCCTACAAAAAAGTCCGCGATGGCATATGTCTATCTCTTAGGGATAACCCACAATAACCATTTTTTTATCCTTTACTTTGATTTTAATTAAATAGCTTATTTACAAAGCGATTTTAAGCAATACAGTATTAATCCTTATCCAATTAAGTACCATAAATACATTGTGCATTTAAGGTAGATCAATACTGCCCTTTACGGCATGTAATTTAAATGAATATTTTCGAAGATATTACAGATTTAAAATGCAGGGATATAGTGTTGCTGCGCGGCGCGGGCGCTCGCGTTTCTACATCACGCTATCGAAAACGCGGGACGTATACAGTATAAAGAGGTTCACGAATATTTTGAACTGCAGCACAGAATACATAATAGTAACTGCAGTTCTTAATTCTTATGGAATATCCAGAGGTGGTTTGTCAGTTTTGTTGGAATGTCAAATAACTTTACTTACTACATAGTACATAGTATAAATACTATGTACTATGTAGTAAGTAAAGTTTGTTTTAACAAGTCGCTTTATCTGTCTGTCCCTATGCAGGTATAGTATATTGTATGCTTAATCTTGTATGCTTAGATCTTTAAATCTACGCAAATCTTTAAGTATTTAGTCTTTAAGATTATGGTAAAATTTATATTCAAGTGCCATAAATATAATATTATGTAAGTATATTATCAAGTGGTCGGTGATATGTCGTGTCGAGGTGATAGGGTCCCATTTTTAAAAATTTGCATTAGGCAAACCTAAAAGCATTTTCAATATTGTATCAGAAGTATATTGCTGTAAGAAGGTAGAGCGTTATTCCCCGAAGTAGTTTTTTCTCCAAGAACACTATTCCACGCGGGCGAAGCCGCAGGCAAAAGCTAGTTTTCTATATTATACACCGAACATTCTTCACACAGTCTTATTATAATTCATGTTCAATAATACTAAAGACATAATTAAAAATTAACCAGTATCAAGATCGTTTAATCCTGTTTCCCCAGTATTGCTCACTACAAAATTTTATTTCCCTATTTGCCATGAGATTCTGCTAGACCTATACCATTGACAGGTCTAAGAGATAATAAGCTAGAAAGAAAGGTTATGTATTTAACATAAAGACTTACGCGTGAATAACTTAAAACTAACTTGTCTTAATCTGATTTCACTCCCAATACATTATCATATACCTGGCTAATGTGTGTAACATTAAAATAATTTTTATTATTACATACAAATTGATTCATAAGGAGTAAACTCTAAACATCCTGTCCTCTAGTAAACCCCGTAGATATTTTCCCTAATTTTGGGGGGTACATCCCTAAGTTGGCAACATTGATACTGTTGTACGGCCAAACCGCCGGACTGCTCTACACACGCACGAATATGGTACGGAGCGTACCAGATCCGATGCGGACAACGGTGAACTCTTCGCCTTCTTCATATGTTAGCCGGACTGCCCTACACACGCTCGGATCTGGTACGGAGCGTACCAGATCCGCTGTACGCTCCGTACCAAATTCGTGTGTCTGTAGACACCATAATGTGTTACATGTTGTAGTGTGCGTATTCCGCACTCCGCAGTACTTCGACTGCATATTATAATAATACTAGCTATCCCGGCAAACTTCGTACCGCCTTAGAATTAAATTTGTTGACGTACTGACTACTGACAGCAGCGCCACCTACCAGGTCCGATTGCAAATCTAAATCATTCTCGAATCAACCTGAAGACACACAAAATTTTTCATTACTTAATATCGGTACAGCCGTTTAGGAGTTCAGTGACTTAATTGAGCTTTTTTTTTACCCTTTAACTACTTACTAAAAACTTAACTTTCTCGAATCGCAATGGCTAAATTTGGCACAAAATTAGGAATTAGACTTTTTATAATCGACCTAGACAGAAAATAGACATTTTGAAATATATTAAATTGTAATGAGATTTGAACCTAGACGCGCTACGCTTTGCTTTAGGCGGGCAAGATACCGCTAGGCTATGAAGCACATTACAATTTTATCGAAATTACGCTTTTATACATTATAGACACATCACTTTGACGTATTTCGCATGAAGTCCCCCGCAGTAACGGGGGCGGCACGTCCCCCACTCATCTCCTTCACCCCCTCGAATACTTCATAGTTGACTACTCACAGCGCCTTAAGCTCTGGATTAATACTTTTAATCCCGATAAAGTGTTCCCGTGGAATACTGTATTTACAGTGGTGGATTCGCGGGCGAAAGCTAGTTACACTATAATGTTAGCTATGGTTACTTTTAAAATTGATGTGATAACGTTTTTTTTTATCGCAACAAATGTCCCAAAGCGACAGATAACTGATACAACTGATAAGAGCAATATTTATAATCGATACATTTTGTCATATCCACGATATCTGGACGAACGTCGGAACTTTGACAAAAACTTTGATAATTTTTGATTGATATTGACGCAACACTTTCACAGGTAATTCAAATTGCTGTTGCTACAAAAGATAAGATATAATAACTCTCAAAATAATAATCTTTGTCTGCATTGTTATCTCATGCGTAAATACAAATGTTAGATATAAGACGTAAAATATTTCTGTTCGAAAAGGACTTTTATTTAGGCTTATATATTTATATTGAGGCTAGAACTTATATTTATTATATTATTATATATTTTTATTTTATTTGTACATAAAAATAAATTAAACGTAAAAATCTATTTTAAAAATAAGCTTTTATTTGAATGCGCTAAAAAGAATAAAACATTAATATTTTCCTTTAAAACTCTTACTATCAACTTATAACGCCATTACAGAATTTAAGCGATAATAAAATATAAAGTGAGTCCTGAATGCTCCAAAGTCCTGATTGATTCATCAACGCCGAGACAAAACTATAAACGTAAACCATTTCTTCCTTTGTGACGTATATGTCCACTAAGAAGGGATTTTGTGAAATTCACCCCCTAAAGGGGTAAAAAGGGGTATCAACGTTTGTATGTCACTTTTTTGTTTGTGGTCAGATCTGTTCATGATTTATCTCTTTGGCATGCTTTACTAAAACTCTATTTCAATATTTTCTAAAATTCGATATTTTCAGGGGTAAATAGGTGTACTAAAGTTTGTATGGGAAAAAATTAAATGAGCGTTTCGGCTTGGAACTTTGCAAATATAGTCCTAAAAGAAAATAAGTAAACATGAGTTTCAGGACTTTTCGATATTCAACCCCTAAACGGATGAACGGGAGGGGGAAAATATGAAGGTATTTGCATAAATAAATATTACTATTAAATATGAGTAACTTGGAAGAAACAGTATATCAAAAGTCAATATTTTTAAAGGTACAGAGATTTGATTACAAAATTTCGCAAGTCCCGTGAAAACGGTCTCACATAGTTGTGACGTCACGCCCAAGTTAATGTGTACTGTATAAAGTATAAGGAGGCAGGAACATATTTAAGAATCAAACGAACTTACCTTGCGAAGTTTGATTCCAATTATGCGAGGGTCTTAACCGAAGACGATTTCATAATTTACTTGCAGCAGTACATGAGTAGGTGCCATCCTTATCACACATTTAGAGTAAGTAACAAGCTAGAAAGAGAAAACAACATACCTGTTTCATCCCACCACTCCCGCGCCACCTGGCCGTGTGGGGTGGCGTGACAATTCATTATTTTAGAGACGTGAGATTTTGTGTTGTTATTGGCCATTTTATTTTTAAGATTAAAGTGGATCTGGGTGGGATGGGACGATGTAATCGTCTTCGGTTAAGACCCTCGCATAATTGGAATCAAACTTCGCAAGGTAAGTTCGTTTGATTCTTAATTATACTTCGGGTCTTAACCGAAGACGATTACATAATTTACTTGCAGATGTTTAGAGCTGCAGTTTTTATTAACATGTAACAGTATAATTATAATACAAAATGTAAGAAGTAAAAATAAAATGTGTCACTCAATGTACTATGACTTTTAATACTTAAACAATATAATAATAATAATAAAGAAAGTTAACAATAGACAAGTGACAATGGTTATTTTACACTTATCGCACGCTTAATATTATTATATTAATGATATAAGTGTGAATACCTGGTCGATAAACTTCTAAATTACTAATTTGTTAATGGATATTAAATACTGCGTTAACAAAGTCATTTGGATTCGCATGTTCGACTTCCCTGAAATAATATTTGAGGAACACATTAGATGAATCACTCCAGCCTGCAGCCTTGCGAACCACCTCTAAATTTACCCCGGACCTGTAGGCGGTAGATGTGGATGCCGACCTGGTGCTGTGGGCACCGAATATAGATATATCTATGCCACTATCTTGTAAGACCTGTTTTACCCAGTGTGATAGAGTCTGAGTTCCCACTTTGTTATGTGGTTTACGTATTCCTACAAAAAGATGTTCATCATTTTTTCGCAAATCCCGGGTTCTTTCTATATACATTTTTAAAGCTAAAGCTGGGCAAATGCTAGGGTTTTCACGAATAAACGGTAATTTTATGAGTGGTTGGTGAGTTCCAGGTATTGACGTCTTAATTAAGTCTGTAATTTTTATAATTGCATCTTCTTTAAAAACTAAATTTGGTAATTTAATTAAGCTAATTGTCTGCAATCGCTGAGTAGATGCTATACATAAAAGGGTACAAGTTTTATATGCCAGGTTAGATAAAGTGATCGTTTCGTATGGATACATCTTAGATAAGTAGTTTAAAACGACATTAGTGTCCCAAGTGGAATCGTATTTAGGTGTAGGGGGGCTAAGTCTGTATACGCCCTTTATAAACCTGTTAATAATATCATTTAAAGTAACGTTTCTACCCAAAATTATTGACAACGCTGATCTATATGTATTTAAACTACTATAACTAGCTCCTTCGTTAAATTTTTGTGTTAAAAATGACATTACACTATAACTATTAGCTTCAAAAATATTAAGATTATTAATCATACAATATGACCACCAAGATTGTAAAGAGCTACTATACTGACGTAAAGTTTTTGGTGCAAGTGATGCCATCATTATTTCTAAAGAGGTAAGTGGTACGCCGCGCCGGATCATCGATTCCTGGATAATTTCGCTGCCACCAGGACAAGGTTGCAGGCTGTGCAGGCCAGTCGGGTACAATTAGGATACCTCTTGCTTTGTCTGAAATTATTTTCTCTAATACTCTAGGTATCAGGCTGAAAGGAGGAAATGCATAAAAATTAATGATATGCCAACTAAACGTAAATGCGTCTACTACCTCTGAAAATGGATCCAGTTTCCAAGATGAGTATCTGGCGCATTTATTGTTTTGAGCACTTGCGAAAAGGTCAAACTCAGGTTTACCTAACAATTCGGTTATTCGCACAAAGATCGTTTCACTGATTTCCCATTCCGTGTCTATATTAAATCGTCGAGATTTCCTGTCAGCTATAACATTATCCGAAGATTTTATATAGGAAGCGAATATAAAGATATTCCTATATTCACACCACTGCCGTATATTTCGAGTTAATTCATTTAAGTGAGGATGTTGAACACCGCCCATTCGATTTATGTAACTTATAGCAGTGGTGTTGTCGATTCTCAATAAAATATCACAATTGCGTAAGTCAGGAGTAAATATCTTAAGTCCGTAATAAGCTGCTTTTAGTTCAAGCGTATTTATATGAAGATCTAATTCTGATTCAGTCCAGTTTCCATTCGCCCGCCGATCTCCGCATGCGACACCCCACCCTGTATGAGAAGCGTCACTGAATATTTCCAAAAGATAATTATTGCTTTTTCGAATTGGGCTAAATGATGAATGAATATTTTTTATCCACCATGAAAATTCATTTTTTAAATAATGTTTTATATTCATTTGTTTATTATAATCATCAGTAAAATTTAGTGCTAAGTATTTTTCACGTTCGAGCAACTTAGTGTATATCCAGCCGTAACTTACGGCTGGGCATGCGGAAGTCAGCAGACCAATGAATTCTGCGAAATATCTAATAGAACTCATTAGCTTTATGCTTAATACGTGTTTTCTTCTCCTCTGGTAGGGTAATAGTCATGCGGTTGGTGTCCAAAATAAAACCTAAGAATTTACAGGTGGAATTCGGTTCCATAACACTCTTTTGAGTGTTTATTACAAAGCCTAAAGATTCCAATGTTTCTCTGGTTTTTGTGACGTTAAAAACACATTCAGTATATGAACTACCAATACATAGGACATCGTCTAAATACGCCACTGATATTAATCCTAATGAGCGCAAATATTGTAAAACCGGTTTCATCAGTTTTGTGAAAACATAAGGTGCGGTGCAAAGGCCGAACGGGAGAACATTAAATTGGTATAATTGAGATTTCCATTCAAAACGCAACATCTTTCTATCCTCTTTATCGACTGCAATTAAGAAATAAGTGTCTTGTAAATCAATAGAACTCATATAATAGTTATTTTGTAATAATTTTAGGGCGGTACGATAGCCCTCCATCTTAAAATGATCCGCCTTAATATACTTATTAAGCTGTTTTAAATTTAGAATAAATCTATGTGTCCCGTTCGGCTTAGGCACCGTGAAAATCGGTGAAAGAAATTGACCTTCACAATGTGTGCAAGGTGAAATGAAATTAGACTCTAATAAGTCACAAATACAATTATCGATGCCATTTGAGACTTAGAATTACAGGCACTATTTTTTGGTTTAACTGTTTGCACTGGTTCTTCTTTAAATGGTATTTTATAACCTTCGACCCAGCTTAGAATAGTACAGTCATCAGTAAACTCAGTCCACTTATTATAAAAATACTTCAAACGTCCGGCAATGATAATTACCTGTGTATCTTCTATCGTCTCCTCGTTTGCTGCCGGGAGTAGCCGGTGTGACGTTGTCGGCCTCGCGCTGCAGCCTGGCGGTTGTCCCGCGGCGGCGGCGGCGGGGGCGGCGGCGGCCGGCGGGGAGCGGGGGCCGTCCGGGGCTCCGTCGCCGCCGCACGCGGAGTCCCCCTCGAGTTTAAAGTTCCTCTCTGAGGCTGTACGACTACTGGAGTCCTGTATGGTGGGCATGGCCTAGACTTCATCTCGGATGCAGTCTTCGTTATGGCTTTTGATGATTTTAGGTGGTCAGCTAGGTCAGAGCCAATCGCGTATCTACGAGATAATGACTCCCTGTAATGATTGTCGCAGAGAAGTCTCCCAGCGTCGCTCAAGGTTTTTATTATTTCGGGAGGGACAATATAATTAGATGTCAAAGCCCAGTTGAGTACTTGTCCGAGGGCTGTGAGACCGGATCCCAGTTGGTTCTGTTTATTTTGGCGGTATAAGTCCTGTTTCACATTTAAATCAGACAGGGCAGCCTTAATTTCTGGGTTAAGTTTGGGCGCGCAGATATTTGTACAGTTGTCCGGCGGTAGGTAAAGTTTTAGTAAGTCCGCCACGGTCTCCTTCTGTAGCCCGTTAGTGACGATATGTGCCCATCTTGGTACAATATCCTTATGTAAACCCTCACCATGACTTTTTTTATCAGCGGGATCTTCGCCTAAGAGGTTTAAAATTTCAGGTTCCAAGCTAGTCACCGCGTCCCCGTTACTAGCCTCTGGCTGTAGTTCTGGTAAGTGACGGGGTAAGTGACAGGGCATCTGCCTCCATTGGGGTCGACACATTGTCTGGTATGACGACTACAGACTCCATCTGTGGGCGCTCCTCATCATTGTTAAGATCGTCCAAAGCTTCCTGATTTGGAAGGTCATCGACTAGAAGGGAAAATAAAACCCTGCTTAGTCTTAAGATACACCTAAATAGGATGTAGAATAATAAAAAGTAGCAGCGGGAGTAAAATATCGCGTATTACGTAATATGATTATTTGAATTCACTTAACGAATTCTATTTATAAATTTGTTTCTTTTGTTTAAATTTTATAACACTTTCGTGGAGTGTAATAGTTCAGGCCTGGGTCCAAGCTAGGCTACCCATAAACTTGTTTGGGTCCAAGATAGGTACCCAATATAAGCAACAGGTCCAAGATAGGTACCCGTGCATTTGTCTAGGTTCTAGAAAACGCTAATAGAAGCAACGGGCCCAAGTTAGGTACCCATGTCCAACGGGGCTCAGTCTCGAATAAGTCCCGGCGCTGTGGCGGTTATCTGGATAATAGTTATCGTATTCCGGTTCTGAAAATTCCGTCTAAGTGCTCGAGGAAAGCGACGGAGAATGTTCTCGTCTTCTTCTTTTTTCTTTCAACTTATCTCTCAATCTTTTCACTTTTTTGGCCAACCTATTATAATCACTGTCCACGGAACGAACACGTTTTCTTTTCGACATAATCTACTGATCGTATAAAACCAAAAAAAAAAATAATTAAAAATAACGATTAAAAAAGAAAATTGTGTGACTCGGACGACACAAAATCACGTAAATGAATTGTCACGCCACCCCACACGGCCAGGTGGCGCGGGAGTGGTGGGATGAAACAGGTATGTTGTTTTCTCTTTCTAGCTTGTTACTTACTCTAAATGTGTGATAAGGATGGCACCTACTCATGTACTGCTGCAAGTAAATTATGTAATCGTCTTCGGTTAAGACCCGAAGTATAATTGTAAATATCCCCGATATATTTTGTGCTTTTAAGTTCATACTTACTATAATGAATGTTTTTATACATGATGTAAGTAAACTAATGATGTAGGATTTGTTTACTAATTTAGCAAAAACATTTTTTTTGTACTTTTTAGATGTAAGTCTCTAATTATTAAAATAAACATAAAATATTATAATTTTTTACATTTACGAAGTAGTAATGCCTCAATATTTCTGAGTATGTTAATGAAACTAAATATTTTAGATGTAGTCGTCACTCAATTCTCTCTATTTATTTATTAAGGCACGCCGTGATCAAAAGATCTTAATATTTGATATGATATACGGACCAAAGACTTTGATAGGGCTCTGCGTCTGTTATCACTATGTCAATGACATAAAGTAGCAAGTGATAAGAAGTTGTTGCCATTAGCATTACATTTGATTTTTATCATTAAAATTATAAATCACAAAGTGTGCATAACTATGGTTGACAGTTACACAGAACATTGTAAATTCTATAAACACAGACTTACTGATATTGTCAAATTAGAAACAACTCTAAGGGGCCCCATACATGGTCCGGTCTGCCTTCAGTTCGGCCTGAACAGATGTAAAATCGTATCGTCTGCGTGCAATTTCGAGATCGCATCAGTCGGCCGTATGGACTGAAGCGATTCGTTCCAGACTCCAGTATTGCTAGCTTTGTGTTTGTGAAACTACTAAACTCTTATCGATTTCTACTAAAAACTACTAAAAACTACTGAAAATAATTAAAAGAAGCTACTTAACTTAGGAATCCCTAAAGCCCCCAAAAACCACTGCATTTTAGGTTTTGTTATATTAAATTTTTCTCATTTATTGAATTTTATTATAAATTTTTCCGCTAAATTAAAATATACTAGGAAATATTACGTATATAGTAATTAAACGGTTAGTTTTAAGCAAAAAATGGACAAATGTATTATTAAGATGTAATTTTTTTTTATGCTTAACCTGGACATTTTGCATATTACTACTGTCCGGCTCTTTCCTACTAAAACACTATTATCAATTAAATTCATACTAAGGAGGGAATAAAATTCTTAATTTAGTATTAAAAAATACTTCATTTAGTATTAAAACTTTGTAAAATAACTAAGTTGGCAACATTAATTATTCCGGCCTAAATAGGCGGACTGAACGGACCATGTGTGGACAAATCGCCCAAGCCGCGGGCGTGTATCGTGTACAAGCGTGGTGTGAGTTTTCGCGGTGTTTAACTACAAAATTGATAAACACGACCGTAGCGCGCAGCAAACCAGAACGGACTGATAGGATTTTTTCCGTGTGTGGGCTCGAATCCGTTCAGGCCGAACTGACGTCAGTTCTAACTGAAACGATCGGCCTCTCGTCTGTGGGAGCCTTAATGCTGTGGCCACACTATCACAATAACGCGAACATTTGTGTTGTTGTGACATGAAATATATTTTCGACGCTCGAGTCTCCCAAAAAAAATCAATTTTCAAAATTAACTTTATTTAAAACTTTCAAAAATTACATATAAAATTAATACTAATTATAATCTAGTCGACTTGCTCGAGGTTGGAGGCTAAGTGAGGTGAACACTTCCATCGCGATCCAGTTACACGTGCGCAGAGTCAGCATTTAGTTTCCCTGAATTTCGCTTTTATTTTACCAACGATTATGTATGTTGCAGCGGCGACAGTAAAATCCATCAAAGATTATGTAGCGATGTAGAGGCGATATTAACTTGTAGGATTATCTTCAATGTACGGTTGTAGGGGTGTGGTTGTATATAACATCTCCCCCCTTAGATCAATGACTATTTTTGAACAACGGGAAAAAATGTCATTGGCAGCTTCCCATGATCTTGACTTGGTCCAGGTTCAGCATAACTTGATTCTTGACATGGCCGCTTGCTTGATTCTTTTCTTTCTTGATTCTTCTTTTTTCTGTTCAGGAAAAGTCTTCTGCAGGCGTTGACTATGGTGAAGTCTTCTGTGTGCAGCTTGCAGGTATGTGGTATCGTGGCTAGGTAGCTTCCATTAAGATTGATAAGTTCTTCTCGTTCACAGGATAACCGGGCTTGAGTTGGCTGCGGGAACACTACGACATAGTGGCGATCATCGAGTTTTTCCATTGCAGGTTTCATCAGATTCACGGTCGTCATCTCGCAGGATTTATCTTGATTAAATTTTCCTTCGATGATGTTGCTGATACAATCCAGACGGGGTTTAAGTAAGTGGTTGAGTTCATCTTCACATATGTACCTCATGCCTATCTTCGGGCATTCTGCCTCTATGTACACGTGTATATTACCAGTGATTGCAAGGAATGGAGAAGGAGGAATAATAGCCTGTCTATTTTTATTAGGGACAATAGCTAATTTATAAAAGTTATATTCAAGAGGCGAAACTATAGGGAATTTGAAAGCAAAAACTAATTGATCTCCATTATAATAAGATGCTGGCTTAATAATATCATAATAATCTCTAATTTCTAAATCTAATATTTCTTCTTTATTATAAAATGTCTTAAGCTTACTTAACATATTTTCATGACGTCTATACCTATCATAGAATGATGAGTGCGCGAAGCACTGCAAAATGCTAGCGCATTTTCTATTCTACTTATTTCGCTTAGTAAACTATCTACGTTATTACTGCTAATTGCCAATGCTTGTGCGAATTTAGCAAATTTAACTATATCCGGTGAAGGAAATGAGTCAGGATTTGTAAGCATAAATAATGTTTTATTAATTTCATTTTGATTGTCAATAATTTTAGAAATAATTTGATTTTGTTCATCCATCCAATCTTTGCTAAGACTGATGTGATGATTCTGTGCAATAACTATTTTATCTTGATTTTTCTTAAGGACTGAAAGAGCTTCATCATATTTTACTGCATCTGAATAATCTAAATTTCCAGTTATGCTTTTTATTACTGACCCAAGACTATCTATTAAGCCTCTCCTGAACCTTACGGGTTCTAGGGTTTTTAACTGTTGCAAAGCAAAATCAAGTTTATTACTTAAATAATCTATCTGAGACTCATAGACAGCATAAGTAAGATTATCTAACTTATTTCTAATTTCACTTAACTGAGACTGTACTAAAGTAATATTAGAATCTATTTCCCTTAATTCTACATACTGTAAAAATGTATGATAATGAATAGTTAGTTGCATGGGACCTAACTTAAAAGGTTAAATTCCTGGACCCTCTCCAAGTTCTTCAAGTTTTATCTCGAGAGCCAGTGTCGTTGTGAGAAGCATCATGATCAGCACCCTGCAACAATTTCGCGGTCTTAGGGACACGTTTCAGCCTATTCTTAGCTATAGGAGCTTTTTTCTTTGATGTATAGATATGAATAGGTAGATTCGCTAAAACGGTGTCCTGTGTATATCTAGGTGCGAGTTTAGATCTGCTAGCTGAAGGATTACTAACGAAAACCTGTTGGTCGGGCTCATAGTCTACTTCAAGTTCTCTAGATTCATTACATCTTTCAATGATAGCTTCTCTATTAGCAAAAGATGTTTCATTTACAACGTCATAAACCTGTTTCATTTGTTCTCTATGAGATTGCATGTACTGTTGGAGTAAATGAACTGTTAAATCGGTATCAATTGGATCACGTGGATCGGTATGTCCTAATATAAGATCATAAGGTTTACACTTAGTAAAACTATGTATCGAGCTGTTATATGCAATTAAAGCGTAAGGCATTAAATTTATTACAGGTTGATCACGTTGTTTTAATTTTAGTATACGGAGATGTTCAAGCAAAGTCGAATGAAAACGTTCTATGTTACCATTAGCGTTAGGTGAATGAGCCAAAGTCTGATGATGAATGATTTTATGAATTTTACAAAATTCTGAAAACATTTGATTATTAAATTCTGTACCTTGATCAGTAATTATGGTGAGTGGTAAGCCATGATGAGTGCTAAATGTTAATAAAGCTTGTATGACACTAAGTGCAGTACCATCCCTAAGTAAGTATGCCTGTCCATATTTCGAAAAGACGTCTATGAGGGTTACATATTTTTCATTTTGAGCTGTAAAAGTATCCATATGCACAATTTCAAAAGGTTTTGTAGCTGGAGGTACTAGATTGAGCTTAGGTCTAATAGGGTTTCTATCATACTTAGCTTGGCCACATATTGTACAATCATTAATATATTTAGTTACATGCTCTTTCATTTTAGGCCAATAGTAACGTGCTGATAATGCAAGATAGCATTCATTTATGCCACGATGATTGGTTTTGCCTTCGTGGTAGTTACGAATAATTTCCTGTTGTCTTAGATATTCCTTGACATTTTCTAATTCAATTTTAGCAATTAAAACTTTCATACAAGAGCTTTTGAATTTTTCCTGCAATATTGGAACAATTTTGTACATACCTAATGGAGGGTTAATAAGAATACCGGTCTTTATTTTAGGGTTAACATATTCTTTAATTGCGTTAATTAAATCTGTTTCTAAATTTGATTCTGATAGTTGTATGGATATCCTAGTGTGAGTATCAAACGGTTTAGTAACTATTGCGCGTTTCTTTACGTCACTTACAATATTTAAAATTAACTGTCGATGAAATTTATTTAGGGGATCAAAAGATATGGGGATTTCAAGTATTGGGTTTTCATTAGAGGTGTGTGCGGTCATAGTACTTTCAGAGTCATTAGCTACAGCTTCGGATGCTTTTGATGTATTTCCTACCATTGAACTTATTTCTTCGTTACAGATTTCGACACGAGAAAGAGCATCGGCATTAGTGTTCTTTTTGCCGGGCTTATATTGAGTAGTAAAATCGAATTCGCTTAACTTTAATCTCCATCTTGTTAATCTAGAATTAGGTTCTTTTAGACTCATAACCCACTGCAAAGGTTTATGATCTGTTAAAATTTTGAATTTACGGCCAAAAAGATAAGGACGAAAGTATTTTGTTGCCCATACAATAGCTAACAATTCTTTTTCAATTGTGCTATAATTTACTTCACTATAATTTAAAGTACGAGAAGCGTACGCTATTGGTTTATCAGATCCAACGGCTCCTTGTGAAAGAACCGCACCTATAGCAAAATTTGAAGCGTCTGTTGTTAGTAAAAATTCTTTTTCAAAGTCTGGATATATTAATATCGGATCATTAGTTAAAAGTGTCTTACATCGTTCGAAACTGTTGACGTATTCTGTATCAAATGTTATCTTCTTTCCCTTTTTTAAACATTGAGTTAAAGGTTTTGTGATTTTAGCAAAATCAGGAATGAATTTACGGTAGTAACCGATTAAACCCAAAAATGATTTTATTTCCTTAGGTGTCTTAGGGATAGGAAATTTTTGTATTGCAGATATTTTATCGGGATTAGGTTTTATTCCCTCTGTAGTAATTACATGTCCTAAATATGCGGTTTCGTGTTTTAAGAACTCTGATTTATCTAACTGAATTTTAAAATTGGATTCACGTAATCTTTGGAAAACTTTTTCTAGATTTATTATATGTTCTTGTAATGATGTTGAAAAAACTATGATATCATCTAGGTATACTAAACAGATAACATTTTGTAAGCCTTTAAGGACATTGTCCATGACTCTTTGGAATGTGGCGGGACTATTTTTTAAACCCATTGGCATTCTAAGAAATTCATATTTACCTTTTTCTACACTAAAAGCAGTTTTATATATATCTTCTTCTGACATTTCTACTTGATAGAATCCTGATGCTAGATCTAAGGTGGTAAAATACTGGCATTTTCCTAACTTATCAAGGATATCATTGATGTTAGGTATAGGATACTTATCGTCAATAGTCTTTTCGTTTAATTTACGAAAATCTACGACTAGTCTCCATTTTTGTTTTCCCGAGGCGTCCATCTTTTTAGGGACTATCCAAATCGGAGAGCTCCAAGCGGACTCTGATGGTCTAATAATACCTTGACTTAACATTTTAGACATTTGATCTTGTACTTCGTCACGTAAAATGTAAGGATAGCGATAACTTTTAGTATAAACGGGGACTTCATCATGCGTACGGATTTTATGTTTGATTTTATTCGTAAACGTTAAGGACTCGCCTTCGATATAAAATACGTCGGCGTATTTAGAGCAAAGTGATGTTAAATTAGCTTTTTCTTCGGCGTTTAAATGATCTGTACGTAAACGTGGAATTACGTCATTAGAACGATGTGAAAATTCTTGTGAAAATTCCAAATTAAATATAGTAGCATGTGTTGGATGATCCAATGAAAAAATTATATCGTTTTTTGTAGGGTTTGTTACCTGGACCATTCCTCTATTATTTTTTACTATGGTTAAGCATTCACTAATTATGCAATTACAAATTATTTGTTCCGGCACTAAAACTTCACCATCTGCGGCGTTAATAGGTAATTTAAGTAGTAAAGAAGTTTCACTAGGTATAACTTTTTCATACAAATTTAAATTTCGTGAATTATATAACCGAATAGGATTTATAGAATTTCTAGTAATTAATGTTAAATTTTTAAGATCTAATTTGGCTTCAAATTTCGTTAGTAAGTCCATTCCTATTAAACCGTCAAAATAATTATGAAATCTATAAACGAATAATTTAATTTTACAGTCATCATTGAATTCTGGGAAACACGGTAAAGTAATTGAATAATCATTTCTACTTGTTGCATGAACGTTAGTGACTTCAAACGGATCAAAATTCAATGGTATGTGAGGAAAGTATTTTTCCACAGCTTCTGGACTAATAAATGTCTGGTTTGCTCCAGTATCTATCAAAAATTTTAAAGAAAATCCTCCTATAAGTAAAATATTAATAAATGGTAATTGACGTTGAGTTTGAAGGTTTAATTCTATTTTAACTTTTTTGTACTCTGAGCTTTCTGAAAATTTTCACTAGATGATGATGATTTATGTTCTGCCTGGGGCTGTTCTTCTAACTCTTCAACTATAGGGCTTTCATGATTTTCATACGGAACCATTTCACTGTACTCATTATAATATCCGGCATAGTCATAATAACCGTTACAATCATAGTTGTCTCAATTCTAATTTCTTTGTTTTATTGAAGTACTATTTCAGTTAATTGTAATAATTTTTTTTTAAAAAGGGAAAATAGTAATCCCGTATAACAAATTGGTGGCAGCGGTGGGATTTTAAAAGATAATCCCGGGTACGCCTCACGAACAATAAATCGAATTCCAATATTCTAAATCCTCAACAAATCGAAAGTGTAACGAGTCCGCGGTTCCCGAGTTCCTGTTCGGTACATCAATTTCGCCGGGTCCAGCGCGCCGAGTTCCACGAAATCCAGCAGCCGACGCCGGCCGCACGCCGCACGGATGTTTATACAAGCCCTTATCGCCGCATTCCTGTGAGTCGTTCATTTATTCTACTTTGGTCATTGCAATTTCTTTTGTGTTTTTGTATCTTTATTATTTGAAGTGTTTTGTATAAATTTAAAAGTCAATAAAAGAATTTGTAAACTGGTTACAACTAAAAGATTTTCTTAAAATACAATTTAGTGAACGGAAACACTACGCACATTTGCTAACAGACTTGCAAGAATGCAAACAGCAAATAAACGAATCTGTTAGTCAATATTCCCTAAGAGTCGAAACATGTTTGTCACAATTATTGACGGAAATTTCAATTGCACACGGTAGCAAAAATAGAGAAATGATAGGTCGCACTGCAGCAATGGAAGAGCTAGCCCTCCATCATTTTCAAATGGGACTTGTACCTCGTATATCAAACGTAGTGAGGTGCAAGTCACCTAAAACATTAAACGAAGCAATAAATATAGCCATTTCCGAAGAGAAAATTCAGCAATTTTTATACAAACAAAATCCCCAACCTAAATCGCTTTCTTCCAGGCCTAGTTTTAACGCCAACCGCCGATTTCAAAATCAAAATCCTAATAATTATAATAATCGCTTCCCAAATCCCAATATGCGTTACAATAATAATAATAGCAACCGCGTTCAAAATCAGAGTGGCACTAACTCACCCCCGGTTTGCCGTTATTGTAAGAATATTGGTCACACGATAGATGAGTGTAGGAAACGGGAGTACAATAATAATAGAAATCAAAATTTTAATAGACCAAATTACCAACGAGTTAATTTTACATCCTTTAACGACGAAAATCCTCGTGAACAAATTAATGCCGAAGAAGGTTATGATACCGTAGACGACGTCCCAAAAAACTAATTAAAGTCTCGTCCCGGTGTCGTGCGGGACAAGTTCAATCTAAAATCGACACCTTACTAAATCAACGCACAAGTGGTGCAATTACTAAATCTACGCAACCCTGCTACATGGGCAAGTTGCATAAACCCACTGTATCGAGTTCAAAATCCACTGTATCGTATTCAAAACCCACTGTATCGAGTTCAAAATCCACTGTATCGTATTCAAAACCCACTGTGTCGAGTTCAAAATCCACTGTATCGTGTTCAAAACCCACTGTATCGAGTTCAAAATCCACTGTATCGTGTTCAAAACCCACTGTATCGAGTTCAAAATCCACTGTATCGTGTTCAAAACCCATTGCATCGAGTTCAAAACCCACTGTATCGAGTTCAAAATCCACTGTATCGTGTTCAAAATCCACTGTGTCAAATCCAAATTCCACTGTATCTATTAATCCTAAATCCTCTGAATCCAAATCAAATATTTTTGAGATAGTTAACGATCCTACAAAAACACTCTTACCATATGTCCTGGTTGACTCCCCTGTTTCAGAATTCCCACTTACCTTATTAGTAGACTCTGGGTCCTCTGTAAGCCTATTAAAAAAATCTTGCCTAACCAATTTCCCTAAACTCACTAAAGAATTTATTAATTTAAAAGGAATAGATTCCTCAGTCGATTCCATACAAACTCATAGTTAGTTACAATCATAGTTGTCTCAATTCTAATTTCTTTGTTTTATTGAAGTACTATTTCAGTTAATTGTAATAATTTTTTTTTAAAAAGGGAAAATAGTAATCCCGTATAACAAATTGGTGGCAGCGGTGGGATTTTAAAAGATAATCCCGGGTACGCCTCACGAACAATAAATCGAATTCCAATATTCTAAATCCTCAACAAATCGAAAGTGTAACGAGTCCGCGGTTCCCGAGTTCCTGTTCGGTACATCAATTTCGCCGGGTCCAGCGCGCCGAGTTCCACGAAATCCAGCAGCCGACGCCGGCCGCACGCCGCACGGATGTTTATACAAGCCCTTATCGCCGCATTCCTGTGAGTCGTTCATTTATTCTACTTTGGTCATTGCAATTTCTTTTGTGTTTTTGTATCTTTATTATTTGAAGTGTTTTGTATAAATTTAAAATGTCAATAAAAGAATTTGTAAACTGGTTACAACTAAAAGATTTTCTTATTTTAAAAAGAAGATTTAAAAGATTTTAAAAGGAATAGATTCCTCAGTCGATTCCATACAAACTCTAGGACATTTTAATCTTAAAATCAAATTAGCTAAATCTGGTATTACTCACCAATTCCATGTTATTGAAAATATACACTTACCATACGATGGCATAATAGGGTCGGACATGCTAAATTCTAATAACTGCAAAATCGATTATAATAAAAATTTATTGTTATTCACAAAAATGTCTCTTCCACTATATTTCCGAGATCCAGCCTACATTATTCCTGCTAGAAGTGAAACCGTCGTTGAATGTTCCGTCATAAACCCCGAAATCAAAGAAGGATTAATTTTAGACCAGCACATTTCAAATAATTTATTAGTAGCAAACTGCTTAGTAAAAGTCAAATCAAATAATCGCATTAATATAACAATAGTTAATACTTCCGAAGAATCAGCTACAATCAACTCGAATTTAAAATTAAAATTGACACCATTTGATACAAGAGACTTTGACAAAAATCCCACTGTTTCTGTAAATAAAATTGATAGAACACAACCTACGGATAATTTAAGACGGACGACCCGAGTTCTTAATCAACTTAGAGTATCACACTTAAATAACGAAGAAAAATCTGCTCTCTTTAATCTCTGTGCAACTTTCTCTGACATTTTTTACTTACCTGACGAAAGCTTGACACATACTAATGCCCTGAAACACGAAATCAAAACGACTTCTGACATACCAATACATACTAAATCTTACCGATTCCCTGAAGTCCACAAGGCCGAAGTTCGTAAACAAATTGAAAAAATGCTAGAACAAAATATCATTGAACCCTCTGATTCACCATGGTCTTCACCCATATGGGTGGTTCCAAAAAAATTAGACGCATCTAACGAACAGAAGTGGAGAGTCGTGATCGACTATCGTAAACTCAACGACGTAACAATAGGTGATACTTATCCACTTCCCCAAATTACAGAAATACTTGATCAACTAGGCAATAGCAAATATTTTTCTACACTGGATTTAACCTCCGGGTTCCATCAAATTTCCTTAAATGAGTCTGATAAATCAAAAACCGCTTTCAACGTCCCAGAAGGACACTACCAATTTCTTAGAATGCCTTTCGGGCTTAAAAACGCCCCAGCCACTTTCCAGAGGCTTATGAACACAGCATTAACTGGACTTCAGGGTATCCGCTGTTATGTATTCCTCGACGACATAGTAACCTATTCTTATGACTTAGACTCACATATTTTAAATTTGACTTCTATTTTTCAAAGACTGCGTAAATTTAACCTAAAACTTCAACCGGACAAATGTGAATTCCTGAGACGAGAGGTAGGCTACTTAGGACATGTAATAACTGAAAAAGACGTGAAACCAAATCCTGACAAAGTCAAAGCTGTTACAAATTTTCCTATTCCCAAGTGCCCTAAAGACATAAAATCGTTCTTAGGGTTAGTTTCCTATTATCGCCGATTCATCCCTGAATTCTCTACTATTTCCAAGCCTCTTACTAATTTACTAAAAAAGGATGTTCCATTTAACTGGGAGAACCAACAACAATTAGCATTTGAGACATTAAAGTCCAAACTAACAACCGCTCCTCTCTTAGCTTATCCTGATTTCACACAACCTTTTATACTTACTTGTGATGCGTCAAATTATGCAGTAGGTGCTGTCCTATCACAAGGACAAATTGGTAAAGATCAACCAGTAGCTTTTGCATCTCGCACCTTAAACAAAAGTGAATGTAATTACAGTACTACCGAAAAAGAATTGCTCGCCATACTTTTTGGCTGCAAAACATTTAGACCTTACCTTTACGGACGTAAATTTCAAATAGTCACAGACCATAGACCATTAAAATGGTTATTTAATCACAAGGATCCTAGTAGTAAACTGCAAAGATGGAGGTTAAAATTAGAAGAATTCGAATATGAAATTATTTACAGAAAAGGCAAACTTAATTCAGCGGCTGACGCACTCTCAAGGTACCCAGTTAATCCGATTTATCCTGAAAATACAGAACTTACCAATCCTAATAATGATTCCCAGCTATTATCTACTCCACCGAATCCAACATCGCCTGCTGACGCAAATAACGACGCGCGTGACTTATCTATGTCTCCAATAGATTTTAACATCGATTTTCCAGAATTCCAACATGACATACTAGATTACTTACCTATGACTGATCACGAACTTCCCGCTGTCGAAGAACAAGTGGTTCAACCCGTAACAGACACTGAAAATCCTATTCCCTACACTGATTCTAATAATAAAAATGTAAATACTCACCCTGAGCCAGGAACTTCAGCACAACCGGAATCTTCTATACCTGTTGATATTCCTATTCCTGATAACATTGATGAAAACATATCTAACTTACCTGTCGTCGATGAAAATTATTCTAAATTCTTAAAATCACCTACTAGATCTTACAATACCATAATCCATGAACACAATGAAACTCTTCTAAAATCATCGCAAAAATTAATAATTGTACCTACTTCAATAGACTTAGACGAGTCGGTACCATATGTGCAAGATTTGTTAAGCAGTTGTTCAAATCCTATTATCGAGGAATTTCTGAAAATGGAAAGAGAATTGTATACTTTTAACCCTTTAGTCATCGAAGACAAAATTTATCTCTTTTTATATTTTAAAGTGAATCATTTTGATGAATGCACTTACCCAGACTTATTCAAAGCGCTGAAGTATACACGAGATCAAATAATTATGTCTTACCCTACATCACATCAAGTCGCTATAACTGATTTTAAAAGTCCATTTGATAAGTTCTCTTTTGTTAAAATATATAATATAATAGGATATCTTTTTGACTCCACAAATATTCAATTACACATATATCATAATAACATTATGTATCCGTCATTAAGCGAAATTAAAAAGATATTAAAGGATAACCATGATTTACCTATTTCCGGTCATCTAGGAGCAAATAGAATGTATGACAGAATAAAAGAAAAGTATTATTGGAAACGTATGCGTGCTGACGTCGAACATTACGTTAAATCATGCACTCTTTGTCAAGAAAACAAAGCTTTCAGACAAATAAATAGAGCACCGATGCAAATTACTACAACTTCTACCGCACGGTTTCAACGCATATCTCTTGACATTGTGGGACCCTTACCGGAAGTAGGTACCGCAAAAATCAAATTTATTATGACTCTACAGGACGATCTTACAAAATATTCAGTCGCGTATCCCATTAGAACAATAACAGCTGAAGAAACCAGCGAATGTCTGCTTCATTTTATCTCGCTATTCGGAATCCCAAAAACAATACTTACCGATCAAGGAACAAATTTTACTGCTGATTTATTCAAAAAGACTTGCAACTTTCTGAAAATAAAACAAATCTGGTCAACTCCTTACCATCCTCAAACTCAAGGAGCACTTGAGCGTAGTCACTCTACACTCAAGGAGTATCTCAAATCCTTCGTAAATGAAAATCAAGATAATTGGTCCCGATATGTATACACAGCTATGCTATCTTATAATACGGCCGTTCATACCACTACAAAATTCACACCTTACGAACTCGTATTTGGCCATAAGCCGTATCTTCCAGATTCAGTTTATAATTCAAACATCAATGACGCCACGTATCCAGAATATGTCAGGATGTTACAACATCGATTAAAGCATGCTCGGGAGAAAGCGATTGAGAACATCATTAAGTCAAAACAAAATTCAAAAACTTATTATGATAACAAAACAAGACCCGTGTCTTATAAGGTTGGAGATTTGGTTTATTTAAAAAATCATTTACGCTTAAGGAAGGCCTTATCCCCTCAATGGAAAGGTCCATACAAAATTGTTAAAGTTCATGGCTATAATACTGTTTCTCTGCTTATTAACCGTAGACATGTTAAACATCATGTTGATCAAATCAAACCGGCATCGGTTCAATCTTTATAGTAAGAATAGTTAAAGTAAAATAATTTTAAGTAAATTTCTTTCTATTTCAGCATTTCAGCCTTAGCGGCTCAAGACTCTATTCAACAAATAAATTCAAGTCCGGGAATTTACTTTGATCCAATAGGACAATTAAAAATATGTTCAGATTATTTAGATGTTGTCACTCCAGTAGACATATCGCATTTTCAATCGCATATAACCAATATAAATTCAATTCTCGGCACATTACGATTTTTATGCAACAAAGTAGAAATAGAATTTGACGATACCCTAGAATGTCATAATGTATTACAACCACTTACCATTAGAAATGACGAATTGGTAAAAGATTATAATTCCATATCACATTTAATTGATCACAGATTCCGTAGATCTGCATGGTTTGGTGGTGTAGGCTCTGCTTTTAAAACCATTTTTGGTACTCTTGATGAAAATGACGCCATCAAATACGATGAAGCTATACGAAATGTACAATCAAATCAAAAAGAGTTGGCTTCATTAATCAAGGATAATATTCTCATAACAACTACTACTTTAACAAATATTAACGTTACTTTAAGAAAAATAAAAGTTAATGAAGACAACCTTAATGAAGCTATCGACAACCTCTCTAACAAAATAAATAATATATCTACGATGTCTAAAAGCTTAATAATGAGAACTAATATAATTACTATATTAAATAGTCTAGAAGCAAGTATTATAACTTTATCATTTCAAATAGAGGATATTGTTAATGCAATTATGTTTAGTAGCCAGAATATACTACATCCAGCTATATTACCGCCTAGTCATTTATACCAGGAGCTTGTCGATAACTTTCGTCACTTACCTGTTGATGCGAAATTACCTGTAAACCTAGAGTTAAATGAAATGTTTACTCTCATTAATGTCTCTAGTGTATTTAGTTATAGTGTTAGCGATAAAGTTGTGTTTATCTTATATTTATTTATATTTATTTTATTTATATGTAGCAAATATTTATTTATATGTAGCAAAAATAGAGAAATGATAGGTCGCACTGCAGCAATGGAAGAGCTAGCCCTCCATCATTTTCAAATGGGACTTGTACCTCGTATATCAAACGTAGTGAGGTGCAAGTCACCTAAAACATTAAACGAAGCAATAAATATAGCCATTTCCGAAGAGAAAATTCAGCAATTTTTATACAAACAAAATCCCCAACCTAAATCGCTTTCTTCCAGGCCTAGTTTTAACGCCAACCGCCGATTTCAAAATCAAAATCCTAATAATTATAATAATCGCTTCCCAAATCCCAATATGCGTTACAATAATAATAATAGCAACCGCGTTCAAAATCAGAGTGGCACTAACTCACCCCCGGTTTGCCGTTATTGTAAGAATATTGGTCACACGATAGATGAGTGTAGGAAACGGGAGTACAATAATAATAGAAATCAAAATTTTAATAGACCAAATTACCAACGAGTTAATTTTACATCCTTTAACGACGAAAATCCTCGTGAACAAATTAATGCCGAAGAAGGTTATGATACCGTAGACGACGTCCCAAAAAACTAATTAAAGTCTCGTCCCGGTGTCGTGCGGGACAAGTTCAATCTAAAATCGACACCTTACTAAATCAACGCACAAGTGGTGCAATTACTAAATCTACGCAACCCTGCTACATGGGCAAGTTGCATAAACCCACTGTATCGAGTTCAAAATCCACTGTATCGTATTCAAAACCCACTGTATCGAGTTCAAAATCCACTGTATCGTATTCAAAACCCACTGTGTCGAGTTCAAAATCCACTGTATCGTGTTCAAAACCCACTGTATCGAGTTCAAAATCCACTGTATCGTGTTCAAAACCCACTGTATCGAGTTCAAAATCCACTGTATCGTGTTCAAAACCCATTGCATCGAGTTCAAAACCCACTGTATCGAGTTCAAAATCCACTGTATCGTGTTCAAAATCCACTGTGTCAAATCCAAATTCCACTGTATCTATTAATCCTAAATCCTCTGAATCCAAATCAAATATTTTTGAGATAGTTAACGATCCTACAAAAACACTCTTACCATATGTCCTGGTTGACTCCCCTGTTTCAGAATTCCCACTTACCTTATTAGTAGACTCTGGGTCCTCTGTAAGCCTATTAAAAAAATCTTGCCTAACCAATTTCCCTAAACTCACTAAAGAATTTATTAATTTAAAAGGAATAGATTCCTCAGTCGATTCCATACAAACTCTAGGACATTTTAATCTTAAAATCAAATTAGCTAAATCTGGTATTACTCACCAATTCCATGTTATTGAAAATATACACTTACCATACGATGGCATAATAGGGTCGGACATGCTAAATTCTAATAACTGCAAAATCGATTATAATAAAAATTTATTGTTATTCACAAAAATGTCTCTTCCACTATATTTCCGAGATCCAGCCTACATTATTCCTGCTAGAAGTGAAACCGTCGTTGAATGTTCCGTCATAAACCCCGAAATCAAAGAAGGATTAATTTTAGACCAGCACATTTCAAATAATTTATTAGTAGCAAACTGCTTAGTAAAAGTCAAATCAAATAATCGCATTAATATAACAATAGTTAATACTTCCGAAGAATCAGCTACAATCAACTCGAATTTAAAATTAAAATTGACACCATTTGATACAAGAGACTTTGACAAAAATCCCACTGTTTCTGTAAATAAAATTGATAGAACACAACCTACGGATAATTTAAGACGGACGACCCGAGTTCTTAATCAACTTAGAGTATCACACTTAAATAACGAAGAAAAATCTGCTCTCTTTAATCTCTGTGCAACTTTCTCTGACATTTTTCACTTACCTGACGAAAGCTTGACACATACTAATGCCCTGAAACACGAAATCAAAACGACTTCTGACATACCAATACATACTAAATCTTACCGATTCCCTGAAGTCCACAAGGCCGAAGTTCGTAAACAAATTGAAAAAATGCTAGAACAAAATATCATTGAACCCTCTGATTCACCATGGTCTTCACCCATATGGGTGGTTCCAAAAAAATTAGACGCATCTAACGAACAGAAGTGGAGAGTCGTGATCGACTATCGTAAACTCAACGACGTAACAATAGGTGATACTTATCCACTTCCCCAAATTACAGAAATACTTGATCAACTAGGCAATAGCAAATATTTTTCTACACTGGATTTAACCTCCGGGTTCCATCAAATTTCATTAAATGAGTCTGATAAATCAAAAACCGCTTTCAACGTCCCAGAAGGACACTACCAATTTCTTAGAATGCCTTTCGGGCTTAAAAACGCCCCAGCCACTTTCCAGAGGCTTATGAACACAGCATTAACTGGACTTCAGGGTATCCGCTGTTATGTATTCCTCGACGACATAGTAACCTATTCTTATGACTTAGACTCACATATTTTAAATTTGACTTCTATTTTTCAAAGACTGCGTAAATTTAACCTAAAACTTCAACCGGACAAATGTGAATTCCTGAGACGAGAGGTAGGCTACTTAGGACATGTAATAACTGAAAAAGACGTGAAACCAAATCCTGACAAAGTCAAAGCTGTTACAAATTTTCCTATTCCCAAGTGCCCTAAAGACATAAAATCGTTCTTAGGGTTAGTTTCCTATTATCGCCGATTCATCCCTGAATTCTCTACTATTTCCAAGCCTCTTACTAATTTACTAAAAAAGGATGTTCCATTTAACTGGGAGAACCAACAACAATTAGCATTTGAGACATTAAAGTCCAAACTAACAACCGCTCCTCTCTTAGCTTATCCTGATTTCACACAACCTTTTATACTTACTTGTGATGCGTCAAATTATGCAGTAGGTGCTGTCCTATCACAAGGACAAATTGGTAAAGATCAACCAGTAGCTTTTGCATCTCGCACCTTAAACAAAAGTGAATGTAATTACAGTACTACCGAAAAAGAATTGCTCGCCATACTTTTTGGCTGCAAAACATTTAGACCTTACCTTTACGGACGTAAATTTCAAATAGTCACAGACCATAGACCATTAAAATGGTTATTTAATCACAAGGATCCTAGTAGTAAACTGCAAAGATGGAGGTTAAAATTAGAAGAATTCGAATATGAAATTATTTACAGAAAAGGCAAACTTAATTCAGCGGCTGACGCACTCTCAAGGTACCCAGTTAATCCGATTTATCCTGAAAATACAGAACTTACCAATCCTAATAATGATTCCCAGCTATTATCTACTCCACCGAATCCAACATCGCCTGCTGACGCAAATAACGACGCGCGTGACTTATCTATGTCTCCAATAGATTTTAACATCGATTTTCCAGAATTCCAACATGACATACTAGATTACTTACCTATGACTGATCACGAACTTCCCGCTGTCGAAGAACAAGTGGTTCAACCCGTAACAGACACTGAAAATCCTATTCCCTACACTGATTCTAATAATAAAAATGTAAATACTCACCCTGAGCCAGGAACTTCAGCACAACCGGAATCTTCTATACCTGTTGATATTCCTATTCCTGATAACATTGATGAAAACATATCTAACTTACCTGTCGTCGATGAAAATTATTCTAAATTCTTAAAATCACCTACTAGATCTTACAATACCATAATCCATGAACACAATGAAACTCTTCTAAAATCATCGCAAAAATTAATAATTGTACCTACTTCAATAGACTTAGACGAGTCGGTACCATATGTGCAAGATTTGTTAAGCAGTTGTTCAAATCCTATTATCGAGGAATTTCTGAAAATGGAAAGAGAATTGTATACTTTTAACCCTTTAGTCATCGAAGACAAAATTTATCTCTTTTTATATTTTAAAGTGAATCATTTTGATGAATGCACTTACCCAGACTTATTCAAAGCGCTGAAGTATACACGAGATCAAATAATTATGTCTTACCCTACATCACATCAAGTCGCTATAACTGATTTTAAAAGTCCATTTGATAAGTTCTCTTTTGTTAAAATATATAATATAATAGGATATCTTTTTGACTCCACAAATATTCAATTACACATATATCGTAATAACATTATGTATCCGTCATTAAGCGAAATTAAAAAGATATTAAAGGATAACCATGATTTACCTATTTCCGGTCATCTAGGAGCAAATAGAATGTATGACAGAATAAAAGAAAAGTATTATTGGAAACGTATGCGTGCTGACGTCGAACATTACGTTAAATCATGCACTCTTTGTCAAGAAAACAAAGCTTTCAGACAAATAAATAGAGCACCGATGCAAATTACTACAACTTCTACCGCACCGTTTCAACGCATATCTCTTGACATTGTGGGACCCTTACCGGAAGTAGGTACCGCAAAAATCAAATTTATTATGACTCTACAGGACGATCTTACAAAATATTCAGTCGCGTATCCCATTAGAACAATAACAGCTGAAGAAACCAGCGAATGTCTGCTTCATTTTATCTCGCTATTCGGAATCCCAAAAACAATACTTACCGATCAAGGAACAAATTTTACTGCTGATTTATTCAAAAAGACTTGCAACTTTCTGAAAATAAAACAAATCTGGTCAACTCCTTACCATCCTCAAACTCAAGGAGCACTTGAGCGTAGTCACTCTACACTCAAGGAGTATCTCAAATCCTTCGTAAATGAAAATCAAGATAATTGGTCCCGATATGTATACACAGCTATGCTATCTTATAATACGGCCGTTCATACCACTACAAAATTCACACCTTACGAACTCGTATTTGGCCATAAGCCGTATCTTCCAGATTCAGTTTATAATTCAAACATCAATGACGCCACGTATCCAGAATATGTCAGGATGTTACAACATCGATTAAAGCATGCTCGGGAGAAAGCGATTGAGAACATCATTAAGTCAAAACAAAATTCAAAAACTTATTATGATAACAAAACAAGACCCGTGTCTTATAAGGTTGGAGATTTGGTTTATTTAAAAAATCATTTACGCTTAAGGAAGGCCTTATCCCCTCAATGGAAAGGTCCATACAAAATTGTTAAAGTTCATGGCTATAATACTGTTTCTCTGCTTATTAACCGTAGACATGTTAAACATCATGTTGATCAAATCAAACCGGCATCGGTTCAATCTTTATAGTAAGAATAGTTAAAGTAAAATAATTTTAAGTAAATTTCTTTCTATTTCAGCATTTCAGCCTTAGCGGCTCAAGACTCTATTCAACAAATAAATTCAAGTCCGGGAATTTACTTTGATCCAATAGGACAATTAAAAATATGTTCAGATTATTTAGATGTTGTCACTCCAGTAGACATATCGCATTTTCAATCGCATATAACCAGTATAAATTCAATTCTCGGCACATTACGATTTTTATGCAACAAAGTAGAAATAGAATTTGACGATACCCTAGAATGTCATAATGTATTACAACCACTTACCATTAGAAATGACGAATTGGTAAAAGATTATAATTCCATATCACATTTAATTGATCACAGATTCCGTAGATCTGCATGGTTTGGTGGTGTAGGCTCTGCTTTTAAAACCATTTTTGGTACTCTTGATGAAAATGACGCCATCAAATACGATGAAGCTATACGAAATGTACAATCAAATCAAAAAGAGTTGGCTTCATTAATCAAGGATAATATTCTCATAACAACTACTACTTTAACAAATATTAACGTTACTTTAAGAAAAATAAAAGTTAATGAAGACAACCTTAATGAAGCTATCGACAACCTCTCTAACAAAATAAATAATATATCTACGATGTCTAAAAGCTTAATAATGAGAACTAATATAATTACTATATTAAATAGTCTAGAAGCAAGTATTATAACTTTATCATTTCAAATAGAGGATATTGTTAATGCAATTATGTTTAGTAGCCAGAATATACTACATCCAGCTATATTACCGCCTAGTCATTTATACCAGGAGCTTGTCGATAACTTTCGTCACTTACCTGTTGATGCGAAATTACCTGTAAACCTAGAGTTAAATGAAATGTTTACTCTCATTAATGTCTCTAGTGTATTTAGTTATAGTGTTAGCGATAAAGTTGTGTTTATCCTTAGAATTCCCCTTGTATCCTTAAGAGAATATAATCTATATCATAATATTGCTCTTCCGACACCACATGATGTATCTAAACCTAGTTATTATACTTATGTTGTACCTAGTAGTAAATATATTGCAATGACCAATGACAAAAGTGCATATTGTAACTTAGACTCACTACGGGAATGCAAAGCGATGAATGCCCGAACCTATATCTGCGACGTGACCACGATCTTCTCCACCAGCGAGCATCCGAGTTGTGAAAGTGAATTACTAGTGAATACCATAAAAGCTCTACCAGTGCAGTGCAAAACCGAAAGTGTTAACGGCCAAATCGATATTTGGAAATCTATCTCGAACAATAAATGGATATTTGTACAATCCATTTACACTAAAGTGTTAATTGAATGTCGTAACAAAACAAATGTTGATCTAAATATAATAGGTACAGGAATTGTTTATGTACCCAATAATTGTATTGGTTATTCTAAACATACAAAATTAATACCTAAATCTCAAGCTGTGAAATTTAGAGTAAATAAGATATTTTCTAATATCAATATAATAAATGATTCATGTTGTAATTTTAAGATAAATAATGGAGAGAATAGTGAGTTTCATACTTTAGATTTACAAAATTTCGATCTAGACACGATTAGTAATGGAAATATATTAAAGTTGAAATCATTAACAAAGGAAACTGACAAAATCATTAACCCTTAACTGTAGTCGTGGGTCCAGTGGACCCATATTTAATCTTTGATCGCGTGTAAAAAACAAAGCGTGTGCCTCAGCGCCTCCCGCTCTTAGGTACCTTCCGACGGTACGCCAGAGCGCGTTGAGAGGAACGGGCGTGCTTCGCTCGCTACTACAAAGGTGAGTATAGGTGTGCATGTGGGTCCAACGGACCCACCACTATAGTTGCGTAACTTTTTTTAGTTTTTGTTCATGATTAATTTTATTTATTTTTTATTTATTTGTGATGGCAAATCAAAGAAATATAAATTCTGCAGATAGAGTTGATGTAATAGAGCACTGGTTAAACGAACCAGACAGTGATAAAGATGAAATCGGTAGAAATTCACCCATATCTCGAAATAGTGCTCTCATCACCCACTCAGAAAATGACGAGTGATCATGACTCAAACTCTGAATTGTCTGTAAGTGAAGACACTTGCCAAGATGAAGAAGTGGATATACAGACCAGTTCTACCGGATGTTTTTACGGGAAAACGGTATGCAATTCATGCTTATAAATTGATCATCAGTTTACGGTGTCAAAAATTTTTTGGAAGAAGTTTTTTTGTTTTTGTTTTAACTCTTTTAAAAAGTATTATTTTTTGTACATGAAACGAGTTGCAGTTACTTTTTTGTTGCGTTTTTAAATTTTATATGATATTTTATAAGTAAAAACGACTGATTAAAGGAATTGTCATTATAGATAAGAATAATAGTTTATATTGTTGATTTTGTTTAACATTACGATTGCTAATGTTTAAATGTAAAGTTTAATAAAAATAAGAACATAAAACGGAAATGCATTTTAATTTTATTTTAAATCAAAAATAGGCGGGTCCCGTGGACCCACGACTATATAAGTGTGACTATTTTTCACCACTACAGTTAAGGGTTAATCAACACAGCTTCATTAAATATGAAGCACATTATTCTTCCACTCTTATAGTTATTTCTTTGATTATTTTTGTATTTTGTGTTTTTAAATGTTTAGTTTTAATAAAAAGGTACAACTGTCGCCATCCTTATATTCTTCCACGATTTTCCCAAACTCTTTCCGTCAATCCATCTCCAACACAGGAAACCCAAGATGAATCTTCTTCTGCTTCTTCTTCTGGCTCCTCTCCTCCTTCCATTCCTCTTCAAGACCTATCTAAAGACAAAGCTAAACCTAAACCTATTCCTACTCCCAGCCTTAGAATCCATGTTTAATTTCCTTTATTTCGTTTTCCATAAACTTCGACCCCGAAGTTTAGTCTACCCCGGGGAGGTGTTATATCCCGCATCTGTACCCTATCATGCTCACCCTAGCTTTCCGACTTTGCTGATCCCGCATATCTCCTATCGTCCTACGCTTCAGTCCAGACCCCTTCAGGGCACTCCATCTCTGACTCCTGACCGCGACAGTTGTCTCAATTCTAATTTCTTTGTTTTATTGAAGTACTATTTCAGTTAATTGTAATAATTTTTTTTTTTAAAAGGGAAAATAGTAATCCCGTATAACAGTTCACATTAACATCACGCGTTTTAAAATAATTAGAGGGTGGCGGATTACCATGCTTGGACCAATTCCATCCACTAGGACCTGTTTGCATTGGTCTTTCTCTGGTTACAAAATGAGATACACCGCTCATAGGCTTAGGGCCTTGAAATGAGGGTTGATGTCTATGTTGAACTTGAAAACCGTGTTGATGATTAGGAAGTGGTGCACTGAACATTTGTTGAGTGCGCGTTGGCATTCGCGATTGATTAAAAGGCATTTTAAATTGATTCTGAGGTAAAGATGGTGGCTTATGCATAAACTGTGGTCTAGACGGACCTGGCATATTAAAATTATTAGGCCTGAAGGGCTGAAAATTATGAGGCATTTTATAAGGCTGATGATTATCACCAAATTTTTTATCTGAAATATTATGAGAATTTCTATTCTGAATGTACATAGTATTAACTTCTTCGTGAACTAACTCTAAAGCTTTCTCAATCGTTTCGGGACGCATACATCTAATTCGAGAACCCAATGGATCTTTTAATCCACGCAAAAATGCTTGGAGGGTTAATTTTTTATAAAGCTCGCGTTTTGCATCGATGGTAGTTACAAGAGATTCATGCAGTGAAACATAAGTCATAACTGTACTAAATAAGTTCTGGCAACGTTCGTAAAATTCTTGCGGTGTGTTAGACCCTTGTGTTAATAAAGCTAAATCGTTATAAAGTGCAGTTTCATCTCTTTGATCTGCAAAATTATTTATTAAAGAATTACGAATGCTATTCCAATCATTAGGGATGCCGTTAGAATTAATCTGTCGTGCGGCAGCACCTACTACTTTATTAAGAATTCCATTTAAAAGACCTGAATTAATTAATTGATTACCATCCTGTCCATAAGTCGCAACTAATTGATCACATATATTAATAAATCTTACTAAAACATGAGGATTCCCATCGAATTCAGGAACCAATCGGAGGGCTTTACAGATATCGTCTAGGCTAGTCATATTTATGCTAATATTAGATTCGTCAATTTGTCTTAACTGATCGACTAAATTTTCCCTGCTATTCATTTAATTAAATTATATTATGTATTTTAATTATTATAATTGGAAAATGATTTTAATCTCCTTTAATTATTTTATAATTAATTAAGTATTTAGTAATGAAATCATAAATCAAATCAATTTATTTAATCAAAAAATGAATAAAATATAATTCCTATTAAAATCTTTTAATTTCTAATTTAAATTCCTATATGCCTATAAAATATTTCTACACTGTTCGTTAATTTTCAAGATCGAAAATTTTATAACACGTGCTGAAATAAAATTCTAAAACTAACACAGGAAATAAAGGAGCAATCACTGAAGTAATAGTGTACTCACATAGATTTCGGCATTCTCGGGAGGTATCGAAGTTCTGATGCTCGGGCGACGAAGTTCTTCTGGAAATTTCCGGTTCGGCTGAGAACGCCTATCTCGTGCAGAATTTTTCCTTATTATATCCCGACGGACCCGGAAATCCTACCGACTGCGCCAAATATATTTTCGACGCTCGAGTCTCCCAAAAAAAATCATATTTCAAAATTAACTTTATTTAAAACTTTCAAAAATTACATATAAAATTAATACTAATTATAATCTAGTCGACTTGCTCGAGGTTGGAGGCTAAGTGAGGTGAACACTTCCATCGCGATCCAGTTACACGTGCGCAGAGTCAGCATTTAGTTTCCCTGAATTTCGCTTTTATTTTACCAACGATTATGTATGTTGCAGCGGCGACAGTAAAATCCATCAAAGATTATGTAGCGATGTAGAGGCGATATTAACTTGTAGGATTATCTTCAATGTACGGTTGTAGGGGTGTGGTTGTATATAACACATGTCTGGCCAAAGAGTTCGTCCTATCGCGAATCATCTTCGCGAATACGAATGCCCTTCGCGTCACTGGCGGTAAATTGCCGCACATCAAAGGGTTTTGTCGCGACAAAGTTCGTGCGGTTGGCTAAATTTCCACCATGTGATACAGCACAACCGCATCTTCCATGTTTCCCGCGAATTGAATTATCGCGACGTTCTAGATTATCGCGACGTAGTGAAGATTTTTTTTTGATGTAGCCAAGCACTTCATCATGGATCGAACACGAACTTTTATCGTGACAACGCGAACACGAATCTTCGCCTTCAAGTCTGGCCGTAGCATTAAGATTACAAAATAAATAATAAAAAATGAATAAATACATTTTTTAATATTTATTTTAACTCAGATTATTCATACTCCGGTTAATTTAAACATGAAAATAGGGGTCACTTCACACACTCACACTCACACACTCTCACTCACACATACATACATACATAGTGACACCCTCGCGGGGTAGTCAGGGAAGCTTCCTGTGACCTCTGAACGTCGAGATACCAACCAATAGCTGCCCGATTTTTGAAGATCTTAGATTTTCTTAACGAGAAATTAAAAATTGTAGCGATAATTAATATATAAACAGGCAACGAGAGGCATTCTCAGATACTTAATATGAACTTCTTGCATCTGTGACGACCATAGGATGCGGCACTGCAGTATACGTACGTTTTCAAACTGCTATCAGTAGGCCTCAAATGCTGTTAGTGGATCACGAGAGATTGGCAGGTGTGGTATTCCTGGCTTTTGAATTAAACCGACTTCCAAAGTAAAAATTCACAAAAAAGTATGATAGTTACGGAAACATTTACGGTTCTTGGTTAGGTTAGGTAGGTTATTATAAAATACTAGCTTTTGCCCGCAGCTTCGCTTGCGTGAAATTGGGTTTAAGTCGCTTTAAGCTTGTTCGGGAAAACACCAATACCAAAATTGAATACATAATGGTGTAGGCACTGCACAGCCATATCAGTTGTATTTTATTTCAATGTTTACTGCGACTTCGTAGGTATACACTCAACAAATCTACCGGGAACTGTACCTACCATAAATAAAATTTAATAAGCTGCAAAAATATTCTGTGTTAATTCTGGATAAACTACCATACCAAATTTCATCAAAATACTTTAAGTGTTTTCTTTACTTTACTTTATTGCATAAAAAACTAAACATATTATTATGTACATACAAACTTTCGCGTTTATATAAAACGTAAGGATTTCTTTGTAGTCGATAATTAGTATTTTAAGGATTTCGAAAATCTTTTAAATGGGAAGACGTTGTGGACTTTGAACTTTATAAAAATAATTTGGATTGTGATCGCCCATCCTAGTTGGGACCACGACAGAGTTTGAGAGAGATGAGTTAGCAGTACGACCACGAAGCCATCTAGTTTCTCACTTATTCCTCATATAATAATCATACACATTAATGATTAGGTAATACCTAGGTAAAGTTTTAACCAACTCAAATATCTGGTTATTTTATAGCATTTTATACTGTGTTACTCTTTATGCTATCTACAGACACACGAATTTGGTACGGAGCGTACAGCGAACCATATCCGGAGACCAAATTCGGTGTCGCTACACACGCACGTATTTGGTACGGTGCAGTGGAGCGAAACGCTCGACACTCGTGTGTTCGATTTTATGCTCTATTACTTTAGCACAGAGTTATATTTACAGTGCGGTTTTTAAACGACGACGATGATTCCCGCAATTCATTGATAACGGGCAGTGATACCAACACTTTAAAAAATATTTCTCCCCAAATTTTACACCTGATTACTTATACCATTGACAGGTCTAAGAGATAATAAGCTAGAAAGAAAGGTTATGTGTTTAACATAAAGACTTACGCGTGAATAACATAAAACTAACTTGTCTTAATCTGATTTCACTCCCAATACATTTTCATATCCCTGGCTATATACACACATTAAAATAATTTTTATTATTACATACAAATTGATTCTTAAGGAGTAAACTCTAAACATCCTGTCCCCTAGTAAAGCCCCGTAGATATTTTCCCTAATTTTGGGGGGTACATCCCTAAGTTGGCAACACTGATACTATTGTACGGCCTAACCGCCGGACTGCTCTACACACGCACGAATATGGTACGGAGCGGACCAGATCCGATGCGGACAACGGTGAACTCTTCGCCTTCTTCATATGTTCGCCGGACTGCCCTACACACGCTCGGATCTGGTACGGAGCGTACCAGATCCGCTGTACGCTCCGTACCAAATTCGTGTGTCTGTAGACACCATAAAATTGATAAAACTTTTTGTAGGTATGAACCGATTGAAATGAAATACCTACACAAAATTATAAGCAGAGCTATCCTAATTCCTAACCGCGTGGAACCCATAGGTAGATGTACCCAAAAATTTTCCGCGATAAAAAGTGAGTCCTATGTGTTTCATCATCACCATCATCAGCCTATCGCTGTCCACTGCTGAATGAACATCCCGATCTTGGGCAGCCCTCATCCATCCGCTGCCAGCCACCTTCTTCAAATCGTCGGTCCATCGTGCCGCAGGACGTCCTACACTACGTTAGCCTAAGCGTGGTCTCCACTCTAATACTTGTCTGCTCCATCGATTGTCTGTCCGTCTGCAGACATGGCCGGCCCACTTCCACTTTAGCGTGCTAATTCGTTGAGCAATATCGTGACTTTAGTTCTCTGGCGAATAACGTCGTTACGTATTTTATTCACCAGAGATACCCTTAACATTGCTCTTTCCATCGCACGCTGAGCAACCTTGAACTTGTGAACCAGCCCTACGGTGAGAGTCCACGTTTCGGCTCCGTATGTCATTACCGGTAGTACGCATTGATCAAAGACCCTGGTTTTGGGGAAAGGGATTGTGGGATCGACGATTCAAAGATGTCCCGGAGTGTGTATATCCAAGGGCTAAACTACTACGGTAACATATTTTATAAAAATCCGTTCCGTATAAGTTTCTGAGATAAGCGCGCACAAACGTACAAATCAAAAATATTTTAAGAAAATCTTAAAAGTCATTGTTTTGGGTTAAAAACTAAAAACCCTCTTTTTAATATTATATATCTATGCTAAAAACCTATATAATATCAAACACTGATAAATCAAGCACAAATAAATTAAATATTACACATAACAACAAAAGAGAAAGAAATTTAATTATACCTACACCATAGACCTACACTCAAAATATTCTACTGAAATAGTACGTAATATATTAAGTATTATGAATATAATTAATGCAGCAATCGCAAATATTTAGGTGCCTAGTTTTTCAAAGACATTTTCATCAAATTTAACTTTCGCATTCTTGTCAGATTTATTTTTCAACATGATGACAATATATACTAGTCAAAACAAAATAAGGGCCACTTGATAATTTTGAAGTCTGACCAAATTTATTAATTTTTAAGCAACCCTAAGTGGCTAAACGTTTTTGTGGTAATTCCCTAAGTGTTAACAAACTAATAGGAGCATACCACTTGCGTATTTTTTGAAGTGGGTAGATTTTTTTTTCAACCACTTTATTTTACCCCATTTTTACACTAACATTTAACTCATTCCATTTGTGAATTTCTTAGTGATCGGTTAAATTTTGTTGATTGGAAGCGTGAATAAACATTTTAAAAACACAATGCCGAGGATACGAAGACATATGGACGTACAGACCACAACTACAGCCATAACATTGATTCAGGAGGGTTGATCGCAATGTTCTGTAGCTTTGCAATTGGGTTTTTCACGGCGGGCGATCCAAAACGCTTGGAATCGGTTTCAAGAGACTGGGAGTGCCACCAGGAGACGAGGCTCAGGCAGGAATCGAGCAACCACATCACAGGAAGATCGCTACATACGCCTGACTGCGCGCAGGGAGCGATTTGTCACCGCTTCTTCCTTGCAAAACCGCTTGCTGCAGGCGACAGGTACGAGCGTTAGTGACCAGACGATTAGAAATCGGTTGCATGAAGATCAACAATTCTCTAGGAAACGTGTAGTACGGATTCCATTGACAGGTGCTCATCGTGCAAACCGATTAACATTCGCAAGGCAGTACGAGGACTGGGACGCGAGTAACTGGAGCAGCGTTTTGTTCATGGATGAGTCCAAAGTAAAATTTTTCAGTGATGATCGTCGTATTAGAGTATGGAGACGCGAAGGTGAGCGATTTTCGGATGCGTGTATCCACCAAAGTGACAGATTTGGGGGTCCCAATATTATGGTGTGGGAGGAATTTCTCTATTAGGTAGAACTGAGCTGGTAATCCTCAACGAAGACACGGTAACTGCTCAACGATATATCGAACAGGTCATAGGACCCCATGTGGTGCCATATGCACACAGAATTGGTGCAGGTTTCAAGTTGATGCACGAAAATGCCCGTGCTCATACAGGTAGAGCCACTAGACAAGCTCTACAAGAAGCTGGTATAGAGGTGTTGCCGTGGCCCGCTAACAGTCCGGACCTCAATCCGATTGAGCATATGTGGGATTTGTTAAAAAGAAGTGTTGGCAACACAAATCTACCCGTGCACAACGAAGCACAACTCATAAATGTGCTTAAAAGAAGCTGATAACAAATCCCTCAAGAGACAGTACGACACCGGGTAGAGAGTGTGCCTACCAGACTTCAAAATTGCATACAAAAGAGGGGAGGCCATACACCATACTAATAAAAATAAAAAAATCCTAAAAATGTTTAATATTTTTTAAAGAAATCACTTTTTACTTTTATTTTACTTTTAAGAATAAATGCTTATTTTATTAAAAACAACATTACTGGCGTTTGTTTGTCATTTCAATCATTTTTTTTACCTATATTTTACATTAAAAAATAATCAATTTATTAAATCCAATCATTTTTTAACCCTGAAACCTCATAACATTTTTAAAATACCAAAAAAACGCAGTGGCCCTTATTTTGTTTTGACTAGTATATTATGTCAAAGTAAAAATAAAGCTCCCCACTCACGGGCTATCGATTGCTTCGATCAAATTGGAAATTAATTCGTATTTGAAATGAAACTGCTAACGACAAACTATTACACAAAATGATTAGTGTAAGATCTACCAGCTAGTTTTTGCGGTGGGTGTCAAAAGTTGGAACAAAATTTACGCGTATGTTACGAGTTTATAAAAAGTGTAGTAAGGTGGTCCTAGGATCTCAGACTATATTCAATTTTTATCTAAACCGATTTACTTGCAACTACGAATCCAGTAAATGTTTCAATTGTAAAGACTAAATCGATCGATCGCTTGTGAGTGGGAGCTTTAAATCAAAAGCACTAAGGAGTATTTATATCAACTTTAAAGCAAATCGCTCCCAAACAACTTTCTTTCCCTTTTTTATCCCCGTTAGGGCACGATTTCAATAAATTATGATACACGAATTCCAACAATTCTATTACATAATGTTTGTGCAAAATATGAAGTAGATTGGACCAAGGAATCACTTTGCCCCATACAAACTTTTTTCCCCCTTTTCACCCCCTTAGGAGTCGAATTTCGAAAAATCCCTTCTTATCGGATGCCTACGCATTACAAAGAGCAAGCCCTGCAAGTTTCAGGTCTCTACGATCAGCGGTTTAGGCTGTGCGTTGATCCGTCAGTCATTCAGGACAAAGGATTTTATATGTATAGACTAGCTTTTGCCCGCGGCTTCGCTCGCGTCAGAGGGAAAGCTTGTTCGGGAAAATACCAATACCAAAATTGAATACATAATGGTGTAGGCACTGCACTTCGTAGGTACACTCAAGTAATCTACCGAGAACTGTACCATAAATAAAATTTAATAAGCTGAAAAAGTATTCTGTGTTAATTCTGCTTAACCTACTACCATACCTGATTGCATTAAAATTCTTTACGTGTTTTCTTTACTTTACTTTTTTATGTATGTACATAATAATATGTTTAGTTTTTCATGCAATTTGTATGTACAAACTTTCGCGTTTAGGTAAGGATTTCTTTGTAGCCGATAATTAGTATTTTAACGATTTCGAAAATCTTTTGAATGGGAAGACGTTGTGGACTTTGAACTTAAGGACTTTGAACTTAAAAAATAATTTGGATTGTGATCGCCCATCCTAGTTGGGACCACGACAGAGTTTGAGAGAGAGATGAGTTAGCAGTACGACCACGAAGCCATCTAGCTTCTTATTCCTCATATAATAATCATACACAATAATAATTAGGATTAATCTAGGTAAAGTTTTAACCAATTCAAATATCTGGTTATTTTATAGCATTTTATACTACGTTATTTTTTCGATTGATAAAACTTTTTGTAGGTATGAACCGATTGAATTGAAATACCTACACAAAAGCAGAGCTATCCTAATTCCTAACCGCGTGGAACCCGAAGGTAAGGTACCCAAAAAATTTCCGCGATAAAAAGCGAGTCCTATGTGTTTATCCAAGGGCTAAACTACTACAGTAACACATTTTATAAAAATCTGTTCCGTAGTTTCTGAGATTAGCGCACACAAACGTACAGATCAAAAATATTTTAAGAAAATCTTAAGAGTCATTGTTGTGGGTTAAAAACTAAAAACCCTTTGTAAAAACCTATGTATTTAACACTGATAAATCAAGCACAAATAAATTTAATATTACATATTATAACAACAAAAGAAAAAGAAATTTAATTATACCTACACTAAAAATATTCTACTGAAATAGGTATTATGTATATGAAGTATTATGAATATAATTAATGCAGCAATCGCAAATATTTAGGTGCCTAGTTTTTCAAAGACATTTTCATCAGATTTAACTTTCGCATTCTTGTCAGATATTTATTTTTCAACATGATGACAATATAATTATTATGTCAAAATAAAAATAAAGCTCCCCACTCACGGGCTATCGATTGCTTCGATCAAATTGGAAATTAATTCGTATTTGAGAGTAAATTGCTAACGACAAACTATTACACAAAATGATTAGTGTAAGACCTACCAGCTAGTTTTTGCGGTGGGGTCAAAAGTTGGAACAAAATTTACGCGTATATATACGAGTTTCATATAAAAAGTATAGTAAGGTGGTCCTAGGATCTCAGACTATATTCAATTTTTATCCTAACCGATTTACTTGCAACTACGAATTCAGTAAATGTTTAAATTGTAAAGACAAAATCGATCGATCGCTTGTGAGTGGGAGCTTTAAATCAAAAGCACTAAGGAGTATTTATATCAACTTTAAAGCAAATCGCTCCCAAATAACCTTCTTTCCCTTTTTATTCCCGTTAGAGGACGAATTTCAATAAACTATGATACACGAATTCCATCAATTCTGTTACATAATGTTTGTGCAAAATATGAAGTAGATAGGACCAAGGAATCACGTTGCCCCATACAAATTGTTTTCCCCCTTTTCACCCCCTTAGGAGTCGAATTTCGAAAAATCCCTTCTTATCGGATCCCTTCGTATTACAAAGAGCAAGCCCTGTAAGTTTCAGGTCTCTACGATCAGCTGTTTAGGCTGTGCGTTGATCCGTCAGTCATTCAGGACAAAGGATTTTATATGTATAGATAGATAAGAGAAGAATATTACAATATCTCCCATTCTTCTTGTGTTCGCGTAGAAATTTCGATGGAAACGAAATTATTGTGAGTCAAATCATCCACCAGATTAATATTTATTCTTATTCTGCCCTTCCCTTTTTCAGGCTCTCTCGGCAACTTAATCGTCGCACTCATGTACGTGTGGCCATCGTACACACTCAACTTTTATACGGCGAAGAACACGACGGTTCTATCAGAGCCGATGACGGAACTTGAGAGCTCTCTGTTAGGCAGCATTCCGTCCCTCGGCGCCATGGTCGGGACTGCCGCTATTGGTGTGATAATCAGTATGTTTGGCCGGAAAAGGGGCGGAGTCCTGATAGCCTTGCCTGTTACTGTAAGTATCTGGCAATTGATCTTGTTATTTATAATATAATATCTATGGACGCTTCCACACCACGTCAATCTGGTCTTACACAACTTGTATTACAGGTACCAGACAACGGAAATATTTTTAATAATGTTCTATCCTTCAAACACATTTTCTATCATTCATGACACAACACACACAACAACCTGGAACATAGAAAACTTTTTTGTTCCTTTGACGGGATGCAAGCCCGCGACCTTCAGCTTCAGCACTGACGCGCTCAACCGAGGTACACCGAGGTCAACGGCCTTTAGAATATATTTATTTTGGACATACCTCCGAAGTTAACTAAAACGTAGAGCAAATTAATCCCGTAGCAAAATTTGTCGTGACTTTTCTAACACTAGTTCATATTCTTCGTAATAGTTAGGTGGATTTTTCTTAAATAATTTAATTAATATTATATCTAGCAATATCTCGCGAAAAAATCCACAACCTGCAAGTAAATAATGTGAGTGCACGCATAAGTATGCGTAAAGCACCTCCTTCCTCCCACACTGTAATTTATGCTTATACTCAGAAACAAGATCGAGAAAACACCACGACCATACAAGCATCAATGTCAGCAAGATCGTGCAAGGCCCCACACCACCACCATACAGGTTACAAAACTCGACGCGCGAAACCCGGAACATCCTCAGGAAGTGGACAAATAATACTTGAAAAAATCAATTGTGTCATAATGAGGACGGGATTGATTTAAAGTATCAATTTGTTGTCTATAAACTCGATTATCCTGAATGCGATAGTGTATACGTGGGTTAAACTGGACAAAATTTTGAGACTCAGTACAATAAACACATCGCGGCTTCTAGAAATGGTCATCGTGATGAATCACATTTTACTAAACAACTTTTAGATAGTGGTCATAGTGTACCCGATGGCCAGTCCTATAAGGTGTTACATAAATGTGACAAAGACTGAGCGTGTTCCACTATTAGAAATAATTAAAGAAAAGACCTACTTAAATTATTGAATGACCAAACTTGCTTGACTACCTCATCGCTCATTGACCTGTTTGCCCACCAAATACCAGTAGCCAGTAGAATATAGAAGGTGGTGGTTAGGTTGGCGGCATTACTAACGAATTTTGTTCGCAGGTCCAAACTCAAACTCAAACTCAAAATTTTTATTTCCATGTAGGTTATAATATAACGCTTATAAAATTGTCCTACATGATGCCTACCACCGGTTCGGAAACTAGCCCGGCGAGAAGAACCGGCGTAAAAAACTCGCAATCCTTGAGGATGCTCCGGCTTCAGGGCGAAAGTCGCGTCGAGTTTTGCTTTTTGTATGGTGGTTTGGGGTCTTGCCTACACCACAACACAACACAAGATCGTGCAGACACCAAAACCACCACACCACAAGCGTGTGGTGGTGGTATTTGCACGATCTTCTTTCTGAGTGTACGCATAAGAAGGTTGGGAGGAGGGTGCTTTAAGCATGCTTATGCGTTTACTCACACATTTGCTCGTGGGTATTTTTTCGCGGGATATTGCTAGATATATAATATTAATTAAATTGTATGCTATGAATTTCCGCAAAGTAACGCCTGATTCTATTAACTAACTTTAATAGTTTCTAAAAACACTTTTTAATTGCAGATATCCTGGCTGGTCATAGATCTGACAACTTCGTCGAAAGTAATTCTAGCGGCGAGGTTTTTCGCCGGTTTGTCTGTCGGAGCCATCATGTGCCACTCTCCCATATACATTTCGGAAATTGCAGAAGAATCTATCAGAGGAATGTTAACCTCTGGTAAGGACACTAGAACAATTTGTCCAGACTCCGATCATTTGATGTAATGAAAAATTAATAATACTGACGGTGGCAGTTTAATTAAAACAGGCCAGTTAGCAGAAGTAATTTTATAGTGCCCAAGTGTGTGAGCGGTACACAAGAGCACTCTCTCTTCCTTTACTCTCGTAACCCAGTGGGATGGATAACCGACACGACTGGCGAGAGATCATGCACGTTTCCGACTTTTTACCTGCTCATGCATGGATTATGTTTCTTGTCAGACAATCACTTAATCAACCATGCTTAGGACAATATTTCTAATTTATTTGGGTTTTGTTTTTCAGCTCCAGTAGCGTGTTACTGCTTGGGTGTTCTATTCTCATACCTCCTCGGGTGGTTCTTCACTTACCGGTACATCATCTGGATAAACATCTGCATCTGTCTCCTCTACATCGCCCTCATGATGTGCCTGACCGAGAGCCCCGTGTACCTGATGAGGAAGAACAAGGAAGAAGTGAGTACATATAGAAAATTCTATAATATAACACTAATATTGTTAAGCTTAACTCCTAGTATAATATTATGCCTTTAAAAATTACTGTCATGGGATACTCTTCCCAACTTACCTGTCCGGTAGTTGTGGTATAGTATACGGGTATGCGACCCCGGCTTCCCTAGCTATTACTGTCCTATCCCTTGCCCTCCTGGGCGGTAATATCCTACATTGCCTATTTCCCACTCTAACTTACCAATCTTCCTTTCCACACCACCTATTCTTCCCTTTCCCTATTCCTACCCTCTCCACCAATCCGTGGAAACGCAATGGATAACCAAAATAATTTAATTATCCAAAATGGCGGCGATGTGGTTCGCCACCCATCACGTCTCGTTTCTCGCGGAGGCGAAAAACGGACCATGGAGAGACGCTTGGCTACGTTGAATGTAAGAGGAGGAATGGATGGTTAAGAATGAAAGTGGACGAAGCGAAAGAAGTATGTAAGGATCGTAGCAAGTGGAAAGAAGTGGTCTCTGCCTACCCCTACGGGAAAGAGGCGGTCCTGCCTACCCCTACGGGAAAAGGCGTGATTATATGTATGTATGTAAAAATTACACTATTGTATACGCTTAATCCATTGTATAACATTAAATATTAATATTATATAAAAAAACTTGTTAACTGAGGACAAATTTTCTTCAATATATGTGCGTTATTCCTTTGTAATTTTTTGCAGAGAAGACAGTGTAATCGACACCTAATGTGGGTGTATATTTGTGTGAAAAATCTCAACTTTCGTTTGGAAGTTACTTAAAATGCAAGGAAATGTTTTAGGAAGCCACAAAAGCTATAGCACACTACCGGGGCTTGTCTACTTCATCAAAAATTGTGCTCGAAGAGGTTTCACGGTTGAAACAGCAAATAACGCCATCTGTTGAGCTAGTTGCCGTCAATACTGGTACGTATCATAGCATGTATTATATGATTCTGTCTAAAGTAAATCTTAAGATTTCAAATTGCCATACATTCTAATTATATTTTATTTGCAGAGGAAAAACCTGAAGAAACAGAAAAGAGCAAACTGAGTGCTGAAGAATATGAGCCCGAGCCTCCCAAGATGTCAACATGGAAATTACTTTGTAAGTGGCAACAATAATTCGGCAAAAATAAAACAAAGTAATTGGCGTTATTAACACGTAATATTTAAGTTTCTTGACTTTTTACATTTCAAAACAGCTATTATCTTCAATATATTTAGCAAAATTGTCTCAAAGGATATAATTTTTTGCAGTCGTTTCACCTTCATCTCGGCGTGCTTTCATCGTCGTAGGACTAACGCTGTCTCTTCAGGTAACTTTTTTAAATGTTATATTTAAAAAACACTATATTTTTGTATAATATAGACTTGACTTCAGAAGGTCTCTGGGATCAAAAAGTCTAGAATACACTAAAATATACTGAAAACTATAATACAAAAATATATTTAAATACATTTCCAGGTTATGATGGGTATGGTGGCAGTGCAAGTGTACGCCAAGGACATCTTCAGCAGCGCCGCTCCGAATTTATCCTCCCACATGTGCTCCGTCCTGCTCGCACTTGTGCTTCTCTTGGGCAGCTTGTTGAGTACTGTGCTGACTGACAAGTTCGGAAGAAGAGTAAGTCAAAAATATGATCCTAACAGCAGCACTCCTTTTTATAGCATATTGAAACACCCACTTTGATACAAGAATAGCAGGCACTAGCCCTCAAATTTTATGATACCTGCCATATTCGAATGTCCTCTTTTGTATAAATTGAATCACCTTTCATCCAGTGTACATAATACCTCTACCTGAAGGACAGACGTAGACGTAGGTAAAAGAAGGTAATAACCATGGTATTAACTTAATAAATGCTTTGTTTCAGATCCTATTGATCTTGTCCTCGATCGCAGTCGCTCTATGCCTGATCCTCATGGGAGTGCAGCTGCAGACTCTGATAGCGCCCGCGTGGCTGACAGCTGTATTGATCCTTGTATACTGCTTTTCGTTTATGTTCGGAGCCGGCAGTATACCGTACGTTCTTCTGGCTGAAGCTTTTACACCAGAGGTCAGTATTTTTTTTTTTTTTTATGAAATAAGGGGGCAAACGAGCAAACGGGTCACCTGATGGAAAGCAACTTCCGTCGCCCATGGACACTCGCAGCATCAGAAGAGCTGCAAGTGCGTTGCCGGCCTTTTAAGAGGGAATAGGGTAATGGGGGAGGGTAGGGAAGGGAATAGGGTAGGGGATTGTGCCTCCGGTAAACTCACTCACTCGGCGAAACACAGCACAAACGCTGTTTCACGCCGGTTTTCTGTGAGCCCGTGGTATTTCTCCGGTCGAGCCGGCCCAATTCGTGCCGAAGCATGGCTCTACCACGTATAAATTACTTACTACTTAGTCTACGCGCATTATGCTAGACTATGCGCGATATGCAAATAATATATACCGATATAACTTTTGCAAAACTATATTTTTTATTACTAGATGGTACCCACAATTTAATGCGCGCAGAACCTGGAACCGTACATTTTACCACATTAAAAATACTCTTATTTATCTGTGCCAAATTTCATCAAATTAAGTCCAATAGTTTTGAAACCTATTGGACCAACAAACTTTTTCTTCTTTAATGTATTAGTAGGCATAGATAATATCATCTTTCTTTAACGAAATCTTGTTAATGTTGTAAGTATTTTAAATAAAGTTATGACCATTACAAGCTATGCCGTAACTCAATCATAAACAGTGCTCTTTGTATTACTATAATACATAATATTATTGTATGATTTTACAATGTAATAGAATATTTTTCTTCGTTTCCAGGTCCAAAGCTTAGCGTCCATGATTCAAATGGAGAGCGTATGGTTGCTCAACTTCTTTCTCGTTGCAGTCTTCCCGTTCATGGTAAAATTCTTCGGAATATACGGCTCCTTCTACTCCTTCGCGTTATTCGCTGTCATTAACCTGGTCGTCGGTCTCACGATCATGCCCGAAACCAAGGGTCTAACAAACGAACAGATACAAGAAGTGTTCTTGAGGCGGCGAATCAAGTGATCCATTAAACTTTGTAGTGTTTTTGTGTAAATATTGTGAATAGGAAGTGAACTTGAGTGTTTAAATGTCTAAATATTTTAAGGAACAATTGCCAGTGCCAAATATATTGTTAATATTAGTTATATGTTCAAATAATTAGTTTATGGAAAATGTAGAATAAAGAGTTTCATATTAAAGGAGTACATTATTTTTAATCCGTTCAAAGTAGCTTTAAATATAGAGATTTCAAGAAGAGCTCATGATTTCTGGTTACCAAAATGCTTCATTTTGCCTAAAGCGGTAATAATAATAATAAATAAGAAAATTCTTCAGAGAAATTTGGACATTACACTACGCAACTACATTACATTAAGATTAAGCAAAAATTAATTACAGAGTAGCTAAGGGATAGGTAGGTGGAATGCTCAAACCATTGAAAAGGACTCCACTTCGGTAAATGACTGAGGAATAGGTAGTTACCACAGTCCCTGATATTCTACGGATACTTACCAGTGCCATTATAATTTCATTTAATGCTTTGGACTTTTTCTTAAATACTTAGAGATGATCTTTTTATCTATTTTCCATGAATAAACTCATTTGATTTAAGAACTTAAAATCATTTCGCTTGTGTTTTATAATCCCGCTAAAATAATTGTCAGGCAATTGTTATTATTTAGTTAAGAGGCATAAAATATGCCAACCCACAGTAGTCTAGGCAGTAGTAGATCCAATACCATCTACAGTCAAGTCATATTAAGGAGATACCCATGGGCTAGCAGTGATGACTGCAGTGGATGACCTTAGTTGTTGATTATGACGCTGATGATGATAGTGACAATGATAATTGAATATTAGAAATAGTACCACTGAAAGTGAAGAGTTTGTCTTACTATAAAATCAATCCTTTCGAAAAGTAAAATAGAAATCGGCTCGTGAAGGACTTGAACCCCCGACCTCCTCTATTATATATTTATAAATGGGTGCTCAATGGGTGTTATCAAAAATTAAACCGACTTCCAAAGTAAAATACACAAATAAATACTTAAAAATAAAATACCCGACTGCAAAAAAGACCTTAGCAACGCACTGAAAAGACCGAAACAAAATTGAGAAAACAGACTACACTATAAGCTGAAAGCCTAAGTGAAATGATTAACATTAAATTGTTTGCTAGCAGGCGGACCCATTTGCAAATAATTATAAATCGTATAAAAATAAATGGGCCCCACCTGCTATCAAACATAACGTACTGGGATGAATCCAGCAGCTCAGATGAAGCTTTTAATAATTTATTTAAGTTAATAAGAACGCAATTTCGTTCAGTATTTACTTCTAAAACTGTCAGATACAACAGTAATAAAAGAAAATTTAATGACTGGGAAACTGCAGGAATTACTTCTGACTTATGTCATGGGATATTCATCCCAACTTACCTGTCCGGTAGTTGTGGTATAGTATACGGGTATGCGACCCCGGCTTCCCTAGCTATTACTGTCCTATCCCTTGCCCTCCTGGGTGGTAATATTCTACATTTCCTATTTCCCACTCTAACTTACCATTCTTCCTTTCCACACCACCTATCCTTCCCTTTCCCTATTCCTACCCTCCCCACCAATCCGTGGAAACGCAACGGATAATCATAAAAATAATTCAATTATCCAAAATGGCGGCGATGTGGTTCACCACCCATCACGTCTCGTTTCTTGCGGAGGTGAAAAGCGGACAATGGAGAGCCGCTTCGCTACGTTGAATGTAAGAGGAGGAATGGATGGTAAGAATGAAAGTGAACGAAGCAAAACGAGTATGTAAGGATCGTAGTAAGTGGCAAAAAGTGGTCTCTGCCTACCCCTTTACGGGAAAAAGGCGTGATTATATGTATGTATGTATGTATGTTGCAGTTGCGACAGTCTTTGAGAAGTTTTTTGCTGACATTCCGGTTTTTGGGTGTTGATGTTTTAAGAGTAGAAAACAGTTTATCTCGATTTTCGGCAAAACTTCAAGTCCTATGGAAAGAGTCAAATCGCAAAGGAGTAGGTAATAAAAAATTCTACAACTTTGGTAACTAAAAATTCTACAATTTGCTAAGGTTTGACATATTTAATAAATATAAGAAAATAAAAACACAGCCGCCATTAGTAGTTAATTACTTCTTCTTCTTTCAAAATTAGGTTATAAATGACAAACGTCAGCTGTCAGTGATGCCGACATCCTAAAACCGTTTTCCGCAAATTATTTGCCAAATTCCGTATAAAATCTATAATATAGTTTTTTTTTATCTTACCTTATCTTTGAATGATATAATTTGGAGGTACTAAAATAAACAACTTTGAGTGAAAATGTTATGCAAAGGTAAAATATCTTGAAAAATAATAATGGTTACATACGATATTTTTATTATTCCCCATTAGTACTTACTATAGCATGATTAATTATAGGTAAGTAACCATTATTGACTTCTCAGATATCTCTAAATTTAAGCTTTAAATGTTATTAAAATCGTATAAATAATTAAAATTCTGCATACATACGGGCAAATCTGTATATTTTTGCAACACTATTTTAGTCAACCTAAATATTCATTCGTTCATCATTCATTACGTAGAATTGCGTGATCACCTGTGCTTACGATATTATGTTTACAAAGCGCTTTGTGCTACGTCCCTACGTATTCCGAAGTTACCGTTTCAGTCATACTTTACGTAATTGTAAATTTTTACAAAAGTTCCTGTTAGGGCTACTGGTCGACAGTGCGTAATAGCTCTAAAGGTATTCCGTAGTAGGCATAAGGCTAAAAGTGCGCGTAAAAAGTGACTTCAAACTTCAATTATTATTTTTAAACAAAAAATTAAACCGACTTCCAAAGTAAAAATACACAAAAAAGTATGAAATAAAACTTATTTTATAAATAATTCCCCTTTTAAATTTGTCTATTTCTCTACCTCTTGATCTTCTTAATTTTGAAGTCGCTACCAGCCCAAACGATATCCTACAATATTTTATAGAATAACTCACGTTCATATTTGCTGGTACCGACTTCAAAATTAAGAAGATTTAGTAGAGAAATAGACAAATTTAAAAGGGGAATTATTTATAAAATAAGTTTTATTTCATACTTTTTTGTGTATTTTTACTTTGGAAGTCGGTTTAATTTTTTGTTTAAAAATAATAATTTCACCCTTTTTAGAGATATAAGTATCTTGTTAAGTTATTATTAATACGTCTTAAAACGTCTAAAATAAACGATCGAATGTATAACTGAATACGCGCCAAGCTTCCATTAGGTACCTATTGTTATTAAAATGATGATGATGATTACTGTAAGTTACAAAGTGGCATATGCTTGCAGTTCTTTAAACAATTCCGAAATTTCCTAACGCATATCTTTAAATACTGAGGAGTTCTGTTCAGTGCTTTTGGATTCAGGGTATACCTTGGTACAGCATCTTATTCTTTGGTAGCATATGCTTGTGTTACTTCAGTAAAAGTCAAAATCACTATATGTCGATATAAATTTCGAGGAGACTACTTGGACTACTTCAGAAAAATACGAAATTTCAGCATATGTATCCATATAAATTTTGAGGAGTTCCCTCGTTTCCTCATGGATCCCATCATCAGGTCACCAATTTTCTGAAAATAGGACCAACTTCGGATTATACCTTTTACATCAAAAAAGAATTTTGAAAATCGGCCAACAGACGGCGGAGTTATCCGCGAACATACAAAAAAAAAAAAAAAAAAACAAAATATATATACAGCCGAACGTACTACTACTACTACCTCCTTTTTTTGGAAGTCGGTTAAAAATGTTTGCGATTTTGATGCAATAGTATTTTTGTTTGTATTTTATTATTACTCATTCATTCACATTTGGTTTGTTTAAGTATCGTCATAAAATAGTTTTTACACAGTGTCTGGATGTCAAACTCAATTTTTTTTTATTTCCATATAGGTTATAATATAACACTTATTATGCTATCTACAGACACACGAATTTGGTACGGAGCGTACACGAACCATATCCGGAGACCGAATCCGGATATGGCCCGTGTGTGTGGATTTGGTACGGTGCAGTGGACCGTAAAGCTCGACAATCGTGTGCTCTACTAGCTGCGAAACTCGGCGTTGCACGGGTTAAAATATACACCTCAAACTCAAAATTTTTATTTCCATGTAGGTATATAACACTTATAGAATTGTTCTACATGATGCCTACCACCGTATGTTTAATGGTGTAAAAAATACATGAAGATAGATTTTTGATGTAGATATTATAGATTCCTATCGTAGATATTAAGACTTATTCGACCATTAAACTTACGGTGGATATAGAGTACATCTTATAGACTAATAATTAGCAAATCGAAATAATGTAAGAAAGAATTTAGTAAATATAAAAATTTTCATTTTATTTATATAATTGTCTATACATCATATCATTCATACACAGATTACATAAAACGTTATACACTAATACTATTACATATTTACATTTGTTATTTTAGTTTTATTTTTTGTTTTAAATTTATCTTTATAATATTTGCTTGTACACTACATTTATGGTTCTGTTGTTTGGACTGTAAATAAACAAATGTTGAGGTGATCCAACTCGTGAGCATGCGACATATAGTTGGCCCTGTGCAAAGCATGGTTCCTTCAAGTCAACGCCACAGTACTGAAATGTTTGACCTTGTGCTTTATTCACTGTCATACTGTAAGCCAACTTTACCAGGAATTGTAATCGTTTAAAAGTAAAGGGCAATCCATTTGATATCAAAGGTATCCGTGGTATAAATACTGTCTGTCCTTTCTCTTTACCAGTCATTATACTGGCTTCGATAATGTTATTGTGTAATTGTTTGATACAAAGTCTCGTACCATTACACAGTTTCGGCGAGTTCAGATTTCGTAGTAAAATAACTGGTGAACCAATTTTTAATTAAAGGCAGTGTAATGGCATTCCTGGAACATTTAATGAATTCAAAAATTCAGTAGGAAAATTAACGCTTTCTACCTCATCAGTCATTGTATCGATTGACGTGTAAATTTTCTCTTCTCCCGGAATCATTCCCTGGATGATGTTGTTGATGTCGTTGACAATGTCGTTCTTTGTGGCTAGAATAATTTGTTCACGTAACCATTCTGAATGAGTATAATTTTCAGCAATATTTGGATATACTTCATTTATTAGTTTTTCAGGTGTTTCAACGACATTACATGACTTCTTAGTTAATACTATTTGACCAGTATTTTCGTCTACTGGATAGTTGCCTTCTCCTATTTGCAATAATTTTTCAGAGAATTCCTGTGCCTTTTTATCTCCTGACGTTTGCGCTCTCATGTTTGTTGTTAACTTAATAATTTTCACGTGGTCCCATATGAACGATTTCTTCGAGCAAGCATTAATTTCATCAGCCGGCGTCGATTTGGGAATAACAGGCAGAGTTTGACGAAAATCGCCTGACAGTATTAACAGCACACCTCCCATTATATTATTATTGTTGCATAAATCTTGAAGTGTTGTATTGAGCGCTTCTAGAGATTTTTTATGGGCCATTGTACTTTCGTCCCATACAATGGCTTTGCACTGTTTCAATAATCGTCCACGCGCTGATGATTTTGAGATGTCACATACCGGAAATTCACAGTCAGCTACATTTAATGGTAATTTTAAACCAGAATGTGCTGTTCGTCCACCATCCATAAGAGTAGCCGCTATCCCCGATGACGCCAGGGCGAGAACGATATCTTTATTTGCACGGATTTCAGCTAGAATTAAATTGATTAGAAATGTTTTTCCGGTGCCACCAGGTGCATCTATAAATATTATGCCACCTTGCTGTTTTCTATAATAGTCCATTATTATATCATATGCTTGTTTTTGACTCTGAATTAATAGGGATTTGTTGTGTTGGATGTAATGTTTCAATTCTTCTATATTATAATTTGTTTCTCTTAAAAATTCACTATTCATAGCATCTAAATGACTTCGTTGAGGAGATTGAACACCTAGTTGTTCTAATGTTTGGTTAGATATTGCTAAACATTTGTCTTCTATCAATATCAAAGCTTTGTTAAAAATTTCTTCATTAAAAGTTATTTCTAAGTCCGGATTTTGTCGTCGTAGTTCAGCCAAAATGTCATCGCTCATATATTCTCGATATTTTAGCCATAGTCGATTTGGATTAGAAGGGTCACATGTAGTTATTATAATTGCAAATAGCTCACGAATTTGAGTCGCTGTTGCTGTTTGGGCTGCTTCGTTCATAGCTAACTCCCAATGCTTATCGTTTTCTAATAGACCTAGTCCTTGACATGCCTCACGATATGTTTCACAAATGAAACCATTGACACTTCTGAGGACTTCAAAACACGTTGGGCCACGAATATTGTGTAGTAATAAACGCAGATAAAAACATTCTGCGTTTTTTGGGTGCACTGTATAGACTCGTCCTATTGCGTTACTTTTAAATATTCCATCATGTCCCTCTACTGGTATTCCACGTTTTCGAGGATTAAATTCTTTACTTGTTGCATTCCACGTATAATAATATGGTACCTCTGAATAAAATAAAGTCTTAGCAAATGAATCTTTCTGGCATAATTCAAAAAATGCTGTTAAAGTTGTTCTTGCTGGTGGTTCTGTCGCAACTTTCTGTGCTGTTTCTGTAGTAAAAAACACACGTTGTCCATTTTCTAAGTGCACGGATAAATGGAGAACTGGCGGATCTCGATCGTGAATTTGGAAACTTAAAATTCGCCAAACAGCTTCATTAGTATTAATGTAACGACCCATTTGATATTGTACTATTTCATCATGCTGATTTTCATTGGTCACCGTAAAAACAGCCATATCACTGCCTTTGTTAATATACTTGCATACATATTTAATTGATTTGACAGAACTGCAGTATTCGACATTGATATGGGCATTAAACATTTTGGATAAAAGTGGATTGTATGGAACTACCCATTGATTGTTAATTAGAATTTCTTGATTGCCTCGTATTTTAATTTTAGCTGTAAACCCACCTTGTTCTGGTGATCGACGCCTGTATTTCGGATATCCATCTTCACCCGTAATTGTTTCATTCAAAAATGGCTTTGGATAACGTTTTGTACATGTTTCATCTTTCATACACGGAGAACTTTTATTTAGTACACCACACGGGCCATGAATCATATTTCTCTTGATTATATTATACAGATCAGGATCTTCGTCCGGATTTGGAAATTCAGCCTTGATAATATTATCTATTTGATCCGGATGTATTTTATTTTGAAGCCAAATTAAGTTGTGAGAATGTGGCAGTCCTCGTTTCTGCCATTCGATTGAATACATCCAGCAGATAACAGCACCAAATATTTGATTTTTTACGATGGCATCAATAAACTTAATTTGTTTTTGGCGAAAAACTCGGGCAACAATATCACGTCGATCGCTGGCCGTTTGCTTTTGATATTGTAATTCATCTTTGAAGAATTACATGTAAATGTTATGAATAAATCTGGTCGGCCGTGTTTTCTGACAGAAGTTATCGCATCTTGGGCATATTCATGCATGTAACGTGGACTTCCAGTAAACGTAGAAGGCAAGATGACCAATTTTCCCATGTTATCAACGTTTCCATCATTTATCATAGCATCTCTCAAATGAATGTATTCATCAGAACGCAACTTTCGTTGATTGTGGCGAATAAATTGTAATCTTTCTGTCTCTATTTTAGCATACATATCCACGATAAACTGCTGAAATAACTGACGACAATTTAAAATATGGTTATATTCATTATTTCTAGTCATAATTCGATAAGCATAAAATTGTGTAGCTGACACTTTTTTATTAGTTTCTACACCTGTAGCCGGATTGATCTGTTGAATGTTAAAGTGATAACCATCTTCACCTTGCCAAAAAATTAACGGGTATTGTAGTGCATCATAACTGCGATGTGTTTCAGCAATACGTTGCAATTGATTACTTCTACGTTGAATAATAATATCACGATGGCTATATTCATTATCAACAATTACTACAGCAACTTCTTCCGTTTGAGGAGCTTTAAACCTTTGTTCATGTTGACCGGCTGGTCTTTTATCCGCTCGAATGACGATCTTGTAATTGTCTGCAACCATTTTATCTAATGAAGTTTTAAATACATTGATTAGTTGATTATTATCGTGAAGTAGACACTGTAATTTTTGAATGATGTCTCGTTGTAGCCCCTGAATATGAGAACAACGTTGATCTATTTCAAGCTCTTCGTTACCAATAAAATATACTTGAAGAAACTTTGGAGTTCTATCTGACATCGGCATCAGAGATCCTATCCGATGGTAAATTTGGCCTTGAACCTTGAAAACTGAACTGAAATTTTTTTCCTGACATATTAAAGTCGCTCCAAATGAAGTCATTTGAAAACAACAGTTAAATCGTCGTATATTTTGTAGAAAATGAATGGAATCTGGTGTTTCTCCTTTCATATATGCGAGTAATTCTGGTGGCGGTGTATTCAATGGTGGTAAATTTACTTTACCACTTGAGCAACACATACCGGGAGTTTCTCCTGGAAATTTGCGTGCATTACAATACTTGCATATCGTATCCATTTTTCCAATAATTATATTCGGATGTTCACTATATTGCTTTTTACAATCATAATGGAACGCCTGAAGTTCTAAGCTTTGTCGTAATCGATTTCGAATTGCTTGTACTCGGGACTGGGTTTCTTCGTTAGTGCGAACTCTTACTTCGGTGGTTTGATTTTCTCTGAGTTTCTTTATACGTTCACGATTATTCGAAAGTCGTTTTTCCGTTTGTTCTTCTGTTTCATTTTGACATGTTTCTTTCATTTTTTTTGCTCTCACTTGAGGTTTTGTAAATACTTTTTTACGCTTTGGCATTGTGTATATGTAATGTAATAAAATTACACAAAGTCGATCTCTCGCTTATAACGATGATAACACTAACAAACTCACTAAATTTTGGTATATAAATAATCGAACATGAAAATTTCTAGATTTGGAACACTCTAGAACCATCCAAAAGTTTGTTCTGTTTTATTTGTCAAAATCACGTGAATCGTTTTAAGTACTGGTCACTTTTAATTCTCACTGATCTTCACTGACTACAGACACGATTGAACTAACGAAAAGCTACTGATTTCGGGTTTATATACCGTCAGATATTGAAATTTCTAGATTTGGAACACTCTAGAACCGTCCAAAAGTTTGTTTTGTTTTATTTGTCAAAATCACGTAAATCGTTTTAAGTACTGGTCACTTTTAATTCCAACTGATCTTCACTCGACTGCAGACACGATTAAACTAACGAAAAGCTACTGATTTCGGGTTTATATACTGTCAGATATAGAAATTTCTAGATTTGGAAGACTCTAGAACCTTCCATTATATTATTCTATTTTTAGAACTTTCTGAAACGTTCCAGAATGATAATAACCGATATTATTAAAGAAATTTTCAGAACTTTCCTAAAGTTCTAATGAGTTAGAAAAGGACAGATTATTAATTTCAGTACTTTCTAAATCATTCTAGAAAATATTAGAACTTTCCGGAACATTCTATATCAACTACATTCAGTTTTATACATTTTGGAACGTTCTAGATCATTCTAGAAAATATTAGAACTTTCCAGAACATTCTATATCAACTACATTCAGTTTTATACGTTTTGGAACGTTCTAGATCATTCTAGAAAATATTTGAACTTTCCAGAACATTCTATATCAACTACATTCAGTTTTATACATTTTGGAACGTTCTAGATCATTCTAGAAAATATTAGAACTTTCCAGAACATTCTATATCATCTACATTCCGTTTTGCACATTTTGGAACGTTCTAGATCATTCTAGAAAATATTAGAACTTCCCAGAACATTCTATATCAACTACATTCAGTTTTATACATTTTGGAACGTTCTAGATCATTCTAGAAAATATTAGAACTTTCCAGAACATTCTATATCATCTACATTCCGTTTTGCACATTTTGGAACGTTCTAGATCATTCTAGAAAATATTAGAACTTTCCAGAACATTCTATATCAACTACATTCAGTTTTATACATTTTGGAACGTTCTAGATCATTCTAGAAAATATTAGAACTTTTCAGAACATTCTATATCAACTACATTTAGTTTTATACATTTTGGAACGTTCTAGAACATTCCAGAAAATATTAGAACTTTCCAGAACATTGTTTATTAACTACATTCCGTTTTGCACATTTTGGAACATTCTAGATCATTCTAGAAAATATCAGAACTTTCCAGAACATTCTATATCAACTACATTCAGTTTTGCACAATTTGGAACGATCTAGATTATTTTAGAAAATATTAGAACTTTCCAGATGTTTTTAGAACTTTCTAGAACATTCCAGATCGATTGAAACATTTACACACATTCTGGACTTTTCTAGATCATTCCACAAATTTTCAGAACTTTTCTAAAGTTCTCATGTGTTAAAGAAGGACAGATATATATTTTTCACATTTTCGCCACCCACAGCCACCCACTTCCACCCACCGCGCCCAAACTCCCTTACTTTTTTCTAGGACCCAAGGGGTGTCTACCACCACAATGGGGTGTTGATTGGAATTGGTGGTGATATAGAAAACCGGTCATATACATTTTCACCCAAGCATTTTATAATATAAAATTAGATTAGATTAGATTACATTAGCACAGAGTTCTATTTACAGTGCTGTTTTTAAACGACGACGATGATTCCCGCAATTCATTGATAACGGGTAGTGATACCAATACTTTAAAAATATTTCTCCCGAAATTTTACCCCTGATTACTTATACCATTGACAGCCGACAGGTCTAAGAGATAATAAGCTAGAAAGAAAGGTTAGGTATGTGTTTAACATTTAAAGACTTACGCGTGAATAACATAAAACTAGTTAGTTTAGTTTTTATTAGTTAACATAAAACAAGTTTGTCTTAATCTGATTTCACTCCCAATACATTTTCATATCCCTGGCTTTAAACATTATACACACATTAAAATATTTTTTATTATTATTACATACAAATTGATTCATAAGGAGAAAACTCTAAACATCCTGTCCCCTAGTAAACCCCCGTAGATATTTTCCCTAATTTTGGGGGGTACATCCGGGTACGGAGCGGACCAGATCCGATGCGGACAACGGCGAACTCTTCGCCTTCTTCTTATGTTCGCCGGACTGCCCTACACACGCTCGGATCTGGTACGGAGCGTACCAGATATGCTGTACGCTCCGTACCAAATTCGTGTGTCTGTAGCACCATTAGAATTGTCCTACAAGATACCTACCTACCACCGGTTCGGAAACTAGCCCATCGAGAAGAACCGGCGTAAGAAACTCGCATGGGGCCACCTCTTAGCAAAAAGATAGAAACATTGTTCTTTTCAAAAAAAAAATAATTACAATATACTATATAGTAACTTAATCTATATAACAAAAGTCAAGATACTTAATAACATAGAAGCAGCCTTGCAGGGGTCCATCTTATTCCCAAGGTGTGCAATCGTTAATTAACAACTTTTTTAAATTTATTAATGTAAAGATTTTGAACGTTTTCTGGGATTCTATTATAAATACCTTATACCGTATACCTTTGAAATATGTATTTACTTTGCTAATGTAAATTATTGATCGAGAAATGTAATACTTTTAGACGTGGCTCGTCAAGGCTTCTAACGCAGATTTTATTACGTGGAAGTGTCGTGCTTCAGCACGAATGGGCCGGATCTATCGGATAAATATAGTGGCATCACAGACAATCAGCTTCATTCGACGAGTGAGTGAGGTTACCGTAGGCTAAAGAAGGAATTGGTGATTTTATGTATCGTAAAGTGGGAACGCACTAATTACTTTGGTATTGGGTGTCCATGGGCGGCGGTAATCCCTTGCCGTAAGGCAACACGTCTGCTGCGTTTTCTGGCCCATATTTTCATAAAAATATATTTGCCTAGGTGTGAATAGAACCCACGACACATCGGCGTTGTGGAGAATGGCGATATGGTCACTTAGGATATTTCCGGGGGAGACGGCCCTAGTAACTTTAAAACTATATTGTGAAGGAATTGTGATGAATAAAACATTGAATTAGCGTAGAATATAAACTTTATTTATAACTATCATTAAACATTAACGATACGTAATTTAAGAGAACGCAAATAATATGATACTTTCCTTTGCCCTTGAGACCTTTTCGCTTAAAAACCTTTATTTTGGGTACCTGTCAATTTATAAAAAAATCCAAATTACAAGTTACCATGTAGCCTCTGTTATTTTAGTACTAAGTTTTGGTGATGCCACAGCGCATGTGCCAAAAAGTACGCCGACGAACACGACCTTACAAGTAATCATTTTTACGGTCGAGCACACGACGAGGTGTGCGTTAACCAACCACGTTGCTATTTCCTATGTGCTGAACTTTTGAAGCGTCCCCGTGTAAAGGAAAATTTTCGAAAACTCGAAAACTGGTCAAGCAGGTACTTTGCCGATAGTACATGAAATCTAGAGTTAGGATGAAATCAATATATGAATCAAACAATTCAAAATCTTTTAATTTAGTTTGGCAAGAACTTTGATGATAAATACTTTGGTTCATTAGATCCAGATTGGTTCATAGGAACGAAGAGAGACAATTTCTTTTTCAAACGCAACTTTTAAAACTCTTAAAACACGAGAGGACTGAGGTGTCAGTTGTCCTATTTGTTGAAGTTGTTCAAACTACCCGAAGATTCTTCAAGTAATATTTGTGTCCCGATGCACGCAAAAAATTGCTGGCACCTTAGGTCACACTGTGTATCGCAAACCTACACATACCAAAATATATTTAAATGGTGATTCCCACCACCATCCTTCACAGTTATCTAGCGTTGGCAAAACTTTATTTCAAAGAGCACAAGGAGTCTGTGATCAGCAGCAATTGGATACCGAGCTTCATCATGTCACACAAGTTCTACCGTGACCGAGTGAAACCAGCCACCGTCGAACGAATATCTGCAGTTCTACCATATATGAGTCATTGATAAAGTTGGCTATATAATAAGGAAAGCTTCTATAAAAACATATTTTAAGCCTCCCAAAAAGATAAACTGTCAATTTTTAACACCAGTGAAATGCAGCATTCCTCTTCAAGATGCAGGAGTTTACAAGCTCGACTGTGACTGTGGTATCTCTTATATAGGGCAAACAAGAAAACCAATAAAACCCGCGTTAAGGCACTGTGAGTCGCCAACTATGAAGTATTCGAGGGGGTGAAGGAGTCGCAGATGTTAAGCAATCTGCAATTAGCGAACACACACTGGATCAACCTCGCCATTACATAATATTAAGATTTGATAAGCCACAAGTATTGGCAAAGGAACAACGTTATCGCCCTAGAATGATAAGCGAGGCTATAGAAATTAAAAATTACCCTAATTTTAACCGAGAAGATGGCCGGGTGCTGCCATCTTGGTGGGATCCAGTGATAAATAAAATAAAATTTAAGTCAAAAACATTGCGACTTCAAGATACTGTTAGTATGTTTTGCGTGGGTCGAAACACAAGTAATAATTGAAAAATCTTCGGGTAGTTTGAACAACTTCAACAAATAGGACAACTGACACCTCAACCCTCCCGTGACCACGGCTGCTGGAAAGTAGCCGAAACGTCGGGAAAAAGAAAAGTGCACCGCGACAAAATCCGTAAGTGTTTAAAACAATAAACAATATTCGCGTAAAAATAAGGTAAGTATCAAAACTAATATTTTATCTAAATTTTATTAGTAGTATAAATACTTTTATACTAAAGTAAATTTGTCTCTCGTGATCTTTGTAAATATTAGAACGTAAAACATTTCCGTCAAATGTGTGTACGAACTACGAGGATATGTATTTTACATTTTGGCGCAAAATTTTAACTTACGTCACATTTAAAAGCTAAATAAACTGCTTACTTAATATAAGGTTACATATGAAATAACAATGAAAGGCGGAACATAAACTAGATTTTTTTAAACATAATCCCCCTTACTAATTAAAATATTTATCCAGTAGATAAGCAATACATAATAAGTTTTGTCCTTGTGTGTCAAGCGACTTTTCCAACGTATAATACAAGGACAAAACATTGTATTGCTTATCTACTGGATAAATATTTTTATTAGTAAGGAGGAATATATTATTTATTTAATCAAAGTATACCATTCCTATCCATGCACTTTTACCATCTCATAGGTAGTTCATTGATTTCTTTACTAAAAAACCATTCGGACAGGAATCAATAAAATCTTTGAAGGCGCTTTGGACTGTCCCATCGGAGTTGAATTTTTTCCCTTGCACGAAGTTATCCAAATTTCGAAAAAAATGGTAATCCGTTGGAGCAAGGTCCGGGGGAGTACGGTGGATGTCTTAGACACTCCAATTGAAGCTCCTCTAATTTGGTAGCCATCTGTCGTGCAGTCTAGCGTTGTCCTGAAGCAGCAGTGGCCTAGAGTGAATGACCTACCTCGGTTGTTTAGCAGCTAGCTTTTCCATCATGATTTACAGTTGCTGTCAGTAGCCATCTACCATAATCGTCTGGCCAGATTTACGAAAGCTGTAATAAACGACACCGGCACTAGTCCACCAAATGCTCACAAGTAACTTTTTTTGAGTCAATTTTTGCTTGGGGCAGGCTTTGGCTGGTTCACCAGGGTTCAGCCATTACGATGAGCATTTCCGAGGGGTTGCTTTAGAATAGGGGTAGCCTAAATAGGGGAGGGGAGGGGGACGGGTTACCTAACTCCCCTCCACCATTCCCTGCGTGAGGAGATGTATAGTTTTAGAGAAAAGTGCATTTGAAAATTTACAAATTTTCCTGCAATTCTTCAGTATTTTGTGAAAATATTTAATCAATATTGAGTTTTTATAATATTTAATCAAAAACGTCTTAGGAGGAACATGGCTTTAAAAAACCCGGGGTGAAAAATAATCGCTTAAAAATACAAATTGAAATATTTTAACCTAAAAAAACTTGTGAAGTACAGGTTTCTGGGGGAGGAGGTTGGGGAGTAGTAGATGGGAGGAGTGGGTTAAGTTAACGTGATAAAAAAGTTCTAACCTAACCTGCAGTGCCATGATCTTTATCGAGTCCGAGTAAAAAAATAATTTTAAATAGAATTACTAGTAAAATTAATATAAAATAAGTAAATATATTAACTTTATAGTGTAGTGCGATAGTGACAATATTATCAAGTGGATTTTCATAGTATTTAGCAAGAAAATGAACTGCATGAAAAAGTGACCGTTACAAAAAAAAATATCAAGTGACTATAAACTATTTTAATTGGAAAAAAGTGATAAAATATAATATTAACAACAAATATAATACAAACAACAAGAAACATACAAAATAATACATTATATCTATCAATATTTCAAAATCTACTTCATGACCGTTACAAAATCTAAGTGACTAAAAAACTATTTTTAACTACAAAAAGTGCTACAATTTAATATAAAATTGAGTGAAAATAGTATGAACTATAAAACAAATAAAATATAAAACGAAAAAAAATACATGAACATCACAAAAAGCTAAGTAACTTTATAAGTATTTTAATGGAAAAAGTTGAGAATCCATGATATAAAACTGTGACAAAACAACAAGAAAAATAAAGAAAAATATTGAAACATTTTTATAAAACCTATTACATTACAACAACAACTGATATTCATAATTACACGGACTTTTAAATAATATATTATGAGGATGACAAAGTTTTTACAAATATACTGAAAATTTGGACTAAATTAAATTCAATACGGCACAAAATTGAAGAAAATATAAGTTTTATACATTACAATTAAAAATACGGGTTATATTTCCATATAAATAATATTATAATTACTGTACAGTCATGGATTGTTCTTATCTGGATAACATAACCTATAGAAAACAGCAAATGACAAAATCGAAATCGGAACAAGATATCTCATGTATTTCAGATGATGACGACGATTCTTTTTCTACGTCTAGACTAGATATATCTACGACAAGTGAACCGAATATATTATTATCAGGTTGTTTGGAGGTCTCAAATTTAAAACTAGAAGTAAACAGACTACAAAAAGAACTCACCAGCGCACATGAAGAGATAGGAAACTTGAACTTAGAAATTTTAAATTTAAAAAAAGAATTAGAAGGATCTAAAAAAAGAATTTCTATTTTAAAGTCTGTCACAGAAAATTCAACAATTACACCAAAAAAGTTAATTAGCACTCCAAAATTACAAAGGAAATCAAACTCACAAATAAAAACTTCGCGATTGTTTTCACCAATTAGATTAAATAAACACAATACGAAAACATTTTCGACAATAATTGATAATAATCTACATAGTTCACAAGAATTAACGGGAGCAAATACATTATTAAATAATAACCTCATCGAGTCATCGATCGCCGCAATCGACAACAGCACATCGTCCCAAGGACTATTGAAGACTGAAGGCTGTTTGAGAAAAAAATACACTGTATACATACTAGGTGATCAACAAATGACAAACTTATCAGTAGGCATCTATAATAAATTAAACAATAGGAAAGACTTTATAAATAATGTTAGGATACATGGGTATATTAAGCAACAGGCTACTAGTGAACAGGTGTTAAGTTATTGTGACGTTTTATATAATTCTAAGTTATTGACAAAAAATACAATTGTTATTATAGGTATTGGCTGCAACGATAAAAACCCATATAAATTGTTCACAGACATTTGTAATGCACTTAATAAACTAAGAATAGCGCATGTATTCTTCGTAGGTATACAGCATAATCCTTACTTAAATACAGATTTACTTAATACAACAATCTACTCATTACTTAGGAACTATAATAACTGTGATTACATAAATCCAGATATAAAATCTTATGTCAAATTTGATAATAACACACTTTTTAATAAGATTTATTTAAAATTACAATACCAACTTTGTAAAAGTAATTACCTAGAAAACTGTGGTCAACAACAAAAAGAATCACAATTAAAATTGAATACAAGAAAACCACAGATATATATTATTGGGGATAGACAAATAAAGGGACTTAGTGGAATTATACAAAACTATAGAAATAATAATAATAAATGGAACGACAAATTTACGGTATTAGGCTTTATAAAACAAAATGCGACATATTCTCAATTACTTAACATTTCAAATGAATCGGCTAGTAAATTTACAAAATTAGATTATGTGATTATAGCAACAAGGGTTTATGAAAAAAGTTTTATTTCATTTACTTATAGTCTTCTTATAACGCTTCCAAAACTCGCTAAGACGAATGTAATAATTGTGCCATATGTAGACAATAAATACTCAAACCCTAGCAATATAACTTCTAGACTTGAATCAATTATAAAGGATTTCACAAATGTAAAGGTGCTCAGCACGGACAGGGGTACATACAATAGATATTCGTTCTTACATAAAATATGTGAAAAAATCAATTTCGAAATAGATAGTAAGGCATACGACAAAACATTTATATGCGGCTTTAAACAAAAAAACAAAGACACACGTAGTCAAAATTGTGACATTGAAAATAACATACCATATTATTTTAGACGGATAACAAATGAGAAAAACAACAATCACAGCCAAAACCTATCAATGAAATTACGTGATAAAAGTAAAATTACATATTATTTTAAAGAAGTGACAAATAAAAGGGTAAATAACAGTAATAAATCTTTTTTATAGATAACCTAAAATATTTAACTTTATTTCACCAAAATATAGCAGGAATTTTGAATAAATTAGATAGCTTACAAATAGAATTAACAACAACATTAAAATTAAAAATAGGTATTATTGACATAATTTGTTTGACTGAAACCTTTTTAATGAAAAATACTGAAATAAACTTGACATTACCTAATTATAAGCTCGCTGCTTCCTTTTCTAGAAAAAATAAAAAGAGAGGTGGGTCTTGCATTTTAGTTAGAAATGACCTACAATTCAAAATCCTGGACATAACGAAAAAGTATGCTAAAGAACTTGTATTTGAGTGTTGCGGCATAGAAATAGTTTGTTTCAATACGATAGTTTTATGTATATATAGGGTACCTAAAGAAAACATAAACATGTTTATTAATAGTCTAGATTCTATCTTAACAGAATTAGATCGGTCTAATAATAAAAATATAATAATCTGCGGCGACTGGAACATAGATGTACTGAAAGACTCAAATGATCACAAGGAACTAAAATCCATTCTTTCTAATCATAATTTAAAAACTAATATAGATCTACCGACTCGTGGCACGTCTAGCATCGATCAAATTGCAAGTAACTTGAAATCATTTCAAACAGACGTGCATCATTTGGCACTCTCTGATCATGAAACTGGACAATCTATAAAATTTCCAGTGAATAATAAATATGTAAAGAAAAAGGCTAAATTTCACTTTGTAAAAAGGCGTGACTTAAATAAAGAAAATATAAGAAAAATTTTAAATGCTATGGCCTCACTCACGTTTTCCGACACGCTTAATAAAAGGGATACAGAAGAAAGCTTTAAATCGTTTTACGACATCTTTTTGTTATTTTACGACCTCTGTTTCCCATGGATATATGTAAAAATTAACGACCGACTGAAAAAAAATTATTGGCTGACAAGAGGCATAAAAAAGTCTTCGATTGTTAAACGTATCTTATATTATAAATATAGACACGGGGCTGATAACAAAAAGGAACTATTGAAAAGATACAAAAAATATTCTACAGTACTTAAAAAATGTATTAACGAATCTCAAACTAAAAATAATAGTAAATTTATAAGAATATCAAGAAATAAATGTAAAGCCACGTGGGAACTTATAAGAAATAATCTCGACGGAAAAAGCATATTACGTAAAAATATCGATGCCATAGAAGTGGGTAATAGATTATATACAAAAATGACTGACATTACCAAATTATTTAACGACTACTTTATTGACATTACAAAAAATAATAAATCTAGTAATCCTAATGACAATTATATTAATAATAATAATAATCAATTAAATTCTATGTATTTATCTCCTTTAGTTCCTAATGACATTTGTAAAATAATAGCTTCCCTAAAGAACACACGATCAACTGGATATGATCATGTATGCACAAACATAATAAAACTAGCTGCAAAATATATATGCTACCCTATATGCTACGTAGTGAACCTGTCTTTCGAACAAGGTCATTTCCCCTCGCAATTAAAGACATCTATAGTTAAACCGTTATTAAAAAAAGGTAATGCAAGGCATATGTCGAACTATAGACCGGTAACACTTATACCAATAATTTCTAAAATATTTGAAAAGGCTATGCAGACTAAATTAGTTAATTACCTTAATATGAACAATTTACTTTGTAAACAGCAATTTGGGTTTACAAAAGGAAGCTCAACAACATTAGCCTGCTTTTCCTTAGTAAAGCAAATAACGCAGGCCATTGACCAAGGACTATCTGTAGCTGCTGTCTTCCTCGATTTAAGTAAAGCTTTTGATTTCGTTAATCATAAACACCTATTGGATAAATTGGAGAAATGTGGTATTCGGGGAAACGCATATAAATGGTTTGAATCATATCTTACTAATAGGGAACAGTGTATAGAAATAAGTAATATAGAACAATACAAATAAATTTATTACAGATCAGAATATAAAACTACTGATTGCGGGGTACCACAAGGTAGTATTTTAGGACCAAACCTCTTCCTAATTTACATAAATGATTTGCCGAAAATAATAAAACATGAATGCATTATGTTCGCTGACGATACCACTTTATTGATAAAATGCCCAAAAAATCTATTGAACGACGAAGTACAAAGAGAAATTAAAAATGTTACTAATTGGCTTAATACAAATAACCTATCGTTAAACCTTGAAAAAACAAAAATCATAAAATTCTATAAAGCAAATGCTAATGAAGACAAAATTTTAGAGAGTAGAATAACCCCTATCAAATGTGTATCATCTACCTTATTCTTGGGGCTAAATATAGATAAAAACCTGAATTGGAAAAACCATATTGATAGTATCTGTAACAGACTTAATAGATTCATATTTGCTCTTAAAAGAATAAAAAATATTGTATCTACGGAAGCTGCCTTAATATCCTATCACGGTTACGTATCCTCAATATTAAGATACGGTCTGGTACTATGGGGAAATTCGGTGGAAGTTACCAGGGCTTTTATTATACAAAAAAAATGTATTAGAGCTATGGCGGGGGTAGACAATCTAAGCCATTGCAAACCACTTTTTAAAAAATTTAAAGTACTTCCCCTGGCTTGTTTATACATACTAGAATCGTGTCTATTTGTTAAGAAATATGATTTCCTATTTGATAAAAAGGGCGATAAAGAAACTAGAAATAAACGAAATAAAAATAAAATCAACATACCCACACAAAAGTCAGCAATCAATAGTAAAAATGCATACTGTATGACTGTAAAAATATACAATAATCTTCCGGACAACATTAAAAATGACAATAAGACATATATTAAATTTAAGAAAACATTATTCAATTGGCTTTTACAAAAATGTTACTATTCTATACAAGAATACTTTAACGATATAGCGGTAACTAACAAATTTAAAATAACTTCGAACATGTAGAATTACACACTTAATATATTATGATAATGAATGTTTAAAATATTTTAATTAATTATAGACGGACATAATAATATAAGAGTAATTGTTTTGACCAAAAATTAATTTATTGACAATTTATTTATAATTTGACATTATGTAATAAGTATTTGTTTGACTAAAGATGAATTTATTGTGACATTTAATCTCTTTTTATTTTATGTTTTACTTAACAAATTTGACATTGTGCTTTTTTTTTAATTGTATTAATATTATAGATTTTTATTTAACTGTATATTTATTAGGTTTGTTAATAGACGAAGGATTGTATTGACACTGATATAGTCTGTGAATGTATTTTTAATAATTTGTTCTAAATATTGAATGATGATGATTTGACTGAAATGAATTAACAATATGTACTTACCTATTACAAATGTAACATTTAGTACCTAAAAATCTAGCATGTATTAATTTTAGAAATAATTATACTAATACTACAACATTTCCACGCCCAAGAGGCAGAAATTTTGATACTGTACTGAAATTGTAAGACCAATGTAACAAATTTCCTGGAAATAAATAAATAAATAAATAAAAAAATAAATAACCCAAAACTACTCAAACGTTATTTCATACCGGGTTTTTGTAAGGTATGTTACCACTCCGAAGACGTTTTGAACGTGATAAAAAAGTTCTATCCTAACCTAAACCAAAACTACTCAAACGTTATTTCATACCGGGTTTTTGTAAGGTATGTTACCACTCCGAAGACGTTTTGAACGTGATTAAAACGTTCTAACCTAACCAAAAACTATGCAAACATTATTTCAGGCCGGGTTTTTGCGAGACCATGTAACCACTCCGAAGACGTTTTTTATCGTGATAAAAAAGTTCTAACCTAACCTAACCCAAAACTACGCAAACGTTATTTCACGTTGGGTTTTTGTAAGGCCGTGTTCCAATCCAAAGACTTTTTGAACGTGATAAAAAAGTTCTAACCTAATCTAACCCAAAACTACACAAACGTTATTTCACGTTGGGTTTTTGTAAGGCCGTGTTCCAATTCAAAGACATTTTGAACGTGATAAAAAAGTTCTAACCTAACCTAACCCAAAACTACACAAACGTTATTTCACGTTGGGTTTTTGTAAGGCCGTGTTCCAATCCAAAGACGTTTTGAACGTGATAAAAAAGTTCTAACCTAACCTAACCCAAAACTACACAAACGTTATTTACCACCTGTTTTTTTGTAAGGCCGTACTGTTACCACTCCGGACTCTGGAGATGCTTTGAACGTGATAATTATGTTTATTTGTATTATTATACTCATTTTAGTGATAAAAACAGATTTACCTAAGTAACTTTTGTGATAAACGTGAAAAATAATATTAAAATTTTAATCACAAAATTGGTTGTAAAAAGTAAAATACTCATTTCCTCGCCCTAAAATTGGCGCCAAAATGATGAGGTAAGTACCCCCACAAAACCCAACCATCAAAATATATAAATTAAGGCTACCCCTATTCTAAAGCCCACCCGAGTAATATAACGTAGCAGTCGAAGCGCGTTTGTCGGTTTGCTGCACTCAATTCATGAGTGAAAAAAAAAGAAAGATTCAAACCTTTTAAGCTTTTTCACCTTCCCAATTTGCTTTAAGTGTATGTAGTTTGCGATGGATCAACTTCCACAATAGCCTTCAATTCGTCATTATCAACTTTGGGCTCCGGCCGTCTACGGGGCTTGTTCTGCAGGTCAAAATTTCCAGAACGAAAACGTTGGAACCAAAAACGCACTGTTTCTTCTTTTGCGACTTACACATAATTAATCCTTCGAGCCGTTTCTGCAGCACTGGTGCCACGGTGGAACTCGTACTCGAAAATAATACGATATTTCAAGTTTTCCATTAAGTAAACAGAGTGACGCAAAGAAAAACCAAAAGAGAAAAAACAATTGAATTACGGTTTTCGAAATAAATGCATGAACCATAAGTAATTATAGCGGTATAAATTTGAAATTGGAATTCCTAAAAAAAAAAACTTAATATATTTGAGATCAAAGTGGCCAGTAGGTACGACAAAACGCCAATTTTATATGTAAGGAACTAATATCTTAGTTGTGAGCTAAGCTTTAAATCTAAGCATTAACGCATAGCGCGTGAAGTCAACTTTGGTGAAAAATATGCACACAGCTGCAGCCTGCAGCGAGCGTCTTTGTGTGCGTGAATAGCTCGACGACTGTAAGCCAACTAACCCACATTGATACTTGCCTTACTTTAATTACTTTACGATATTAATAATAACGATAATAATTATTATTGAATATTGATTATGGTATACATAATATCATAATAATAATTATATTCTGTGTCATATTACTTAATATATAATATAACATAATATCTACACAAAACATAAAATATCAGTAGGTAATGTAATACTAACATAATATTATGGAAAATAAAAATACCTTGAAATAATACTTTTATACTATTTTAATTAATATAATTCAGTTATACAGCTGAGATGTGTTTATTTAAATCTCTTTGATTTTTACCCGACTGTCAAGACGTTATGCTTTTCGCCCGGTTATGTTTTTCGCGCGTATCTTGCATGTTTAAATGTATGCATGTATGCAATATGCATACATTACATTACATAGATTCTGGAACACAAAATAAACATTTTATATTTTAAACAAGACAATTTTATATACTTTTTTATATTTGTTATTTTTTATGACTAATAATTGTTCCTCTATAATTTTTAATTATTTTCACTACTAAAATTCCGGACAAAGCTCAGTCTCCCAGGTACTAACATCTTATATCAAGACGTCAAAATATTTGTGTTTTAAAAATTAAAAACGAAATTACCAATTTAGGTGCTATTTTAAAGAAGAAAAGTATTAGTTACTAATACGTATCTAGATGTACTTATCATTTATATATGTCACCGTAAAATTGTAAAAACCGTTAGATTGTAAAAAAAACTAGTGAAATTGTAAAATGTTAATAGACTTCGGACGTGAATATGCTGCCTATAATTTAACACATTATTTTTAGTTAGATAATAAATACCTATATAGTTATGAATCTTGCGACATATTTTTACAGTCTCGTTAGTTTTTTTACAATTTAACGGTTTTTACAATTTTACGGTGACATATATAAGGTGTTTCTTTTCGAGGCAAAATGATTTGGAAACAATTTTGTTTCTAAATCATAAGCTCGAAATCCAGACTTCCGTTTGCCGCATATATGTAGATAAAACTTGGTAATTAAATAGTTAGTAGTTTTTAATTTGTACATACATACATAAATATAATCACGCCTTTTTCCCGTAGGGGCAGGCAGGTAACACTATTCTTTCCACTTGCTACGATCCTTACATACTTGTTTCGCTTCGCCCACTTTAATTATTCCCTTCATACATGTTCATCAACATTCATATTAGTTTCCTTGGAAGGTGCCGGAAGTTGTACCTGCACTTCCTCTCTTTAAAAAAAACTTTCAAAATACTCTTTACATCTCTTTAACACACGTTCTTCTCCTTTTATAATGCTCCCATCTTGGCTCCTGATTATACGCAGCTCCGAGTTAGAAGTTTAAGAAGTTTACTTTGTACATACAAATTAAGAATCTACTGCTATCTGAGGGAATTATATGGATTATAAGTACCTCTTCATTTCGAAGTTCTACTTCTTCTGTTTTACTTTACTTGAGTGTTTTGCACATTGTCTGAAGTTAAACCACAAAGCCGTAAACACAAGAATTTTGTTATTTGAAAGCAAGTGCATATTAACAACAAAATGAACATGCAATGTAGTATAATAATATTGTTATTGTGGCTGCGCTAGTCGGTTTTGTCTCCATGCAAACGTTATTGGTGATTTACTTTAAAGTCAAACATTATAGACCCAAAGTTTATGTGTAATATCGATTTTTATTACACTTATCTTGGTCGGTATGTGCTTATATTTCTAAAATTCAAATAGGGGATCGGACTACATCTGAAATATTTAGTTTCATTAATATATTCAGATATTGAGGCATTACTACTTGGTAAATGTAAAAAAAGATATTATTTTATGTGTAGTTTACTAATTAAATACATTTAAAAAGTACCAAAAAAAAATTTTTTTTTGCTAAATTGGTAAACAAAACCTACATCATTAGTTTAATCACATCATATACAAAAACATTAATTATGGTAAGTATGAACTTAAACGCACAAATATGGGAGATTTTTACAAATATATTCCGGCGGCCATATACTTCATATACTACTTCATACACCTTAACCTACAAGTGACGTCATTTGTAGGTCGACTTTAGTATGGAGCGTTTTTAGGAGGCTCGCGAAAATTTTATACAAATCGCTGTACCTTTGAAAATATTGACTTTTGATATACGGTTTCTTCTGAGAAGTTACTCATATTTAAGAGTACTATTCATATAAGCAATAAAAAAAATTAGTCCGATTGCCTATTAGTTAAGAAAATAATAGCCTCCAAACATCGGATGTTTGGCGCAACTTTGACCGTAAATATAAAACAAATCAAGAATGAAAATAAAAAAGCAAGTACATACCGACACAGTTTTATTGTTCAGCAACTGAGATGACTTAAATTCGGACAAAAATATTATATAGATTTTTCATAAAACACGAACAGCCGATTTGGGTAATTTGAGGATACCTTTTCTAAAATACTTTACAAAACAGTATAAATGTGTGCACTATAGTTTCTCATATAAGTATAGATAACTATTTTATTGGTATAAGTATCCTTTTTTCCCAGATATTAGTTGAAATAACAAGCATTTTCCCCTCGCGCCGCACTGAGTTCCAGCCGTTGACTAGCGCTAGAATAAATAAATGTAGACTAACAACAGCGCCACCTACTGGGTCTAATTATGATAAAATGTACTAAACTTTTAGCAGCTCTTGCCTTTGCCAAGTTTTCAAAATGTGTATGTTTTCTTTTTCGTGCGAACTTATTTTTATCTCCCATTATATCTATTACTAGCTGTCCCGGCGAACTTCGTTCCGCCTTAGAAATTAATTTGTTGACGTACTGACAGCAGTGCCACCTACTGGGTCCAATTGCAAACCTAAACCACTATCGAATCCACTTGATCACAAACAAAATAAATTCATAAAATCTGTCGAATATGAATAGATTTCCCCGTTTTTTCCACATTTTCCACTGATTCTTCGCTCCTATTGGTTGCAGCGTGATGTTATATAGTCTAAAGCAGTGGTCCCCAACCTTTTGTGACGCGGGCCACAAACCCGTTGTACTCCTGGTGTCGCGGGCCGCAACCAAAATTATTAGGGGCAAAAAAATACGTTGTTTAAATTTAACGATTTAGTAATAGAAAAACACAAGGTAGTTAAAAGAGTGAAACGAAACATTTAAGATGAGATAACGACATAAACTAAAATAAAATAACAAATATGTATTATAATTTATAATAATTATGTGCCCTTTTTATATATGACAACCAAACGCAATTTTTTGTCGTTTCTTTGGTCGATGTTAATAATGGCAATACTTTAATTATTCACAAGATACTACATTGATTTCTACTCCAATATAATATAATTCAAAATAAAAATTAATATAAAAGGGGTTTTCATAAAAAACACAAATTTTTGTCTATTTTTTTCCTCAAATGGTACGGAATCATTCGTGTGCAAGTCCACTCGTACTTGACAGATTTTTAAGTTACAGATTTCACGCAGGCCGCAGATAAAGGGCTGGCGGGCCGCATGCGGCCCGCGGGCCGCGGGTTGGGGATAGCGGGTCTAAAGCCTTCCTCGATAAATGGACTATCCAACACAAAAATATTTTTTCAATTCGATCCAGTAGTTTCTGAGATTAGCGCGTTCAAACAAACAAACTCTTCAGCTTTATAATATTACTAGTTTTTGCCCGCGACTTTGTCCGCGTGGAACAGTTACATTGGGATATCGCTAAAATATACCGGCGACTTCATTTACGTTGAAGGAGAAGCGCTTCCCTGTCCGCGACTGCCCGCCGCGCGCCTCATTATTTTATTACTGCGATATCTTCTAAAATACTCATTGAAATCAAATGATGTAAACGGCAATTTCTTCTAAATTAAATGCTTGTAATGAATAACGTATTTCCTTGGATAAGGATTAATATCATCTTTATGAAAACACCTTCACAAATAATGCTTACTTTTAGAACAAATTTGGTTACCATAAAAAGGTTATAGTGAGCCAATCTTAAAAGATAGACATATACTGTCGCGGACTTTTTTGTAGAACTTTTAAAGGGGAACAATTCTGTCATACATCATTTTAGCGTAACTTTAACCGTTTCCGCAGCGTATGCAGCGAAAGGTCTCAAAAGGAAAAAATAACCCCCGATTTTGAAACATTCTTTGTTGGTGCTCCGCTCGTATTGAGCTTAGCATGATGTTATATAGCCTAAAGCCTTCCTCGATAAATGGACTATCCAACACAAAAATAATTTTTCAATTCGAACCAGTAGTTCCTGAGATTAGCGCGTTCAAACAAACAAACAAACAAAATCTTCAGCTTTATAATATTAGTATAGATATATGTAAAATAATTTGTTATTACAATAAAAAAATATTAACTTAAATAACAATATTTATTATTAAATTAAAAAATATATTTTCCAAATATCAAAATCTTTTTATCGGGATGGATCTCGTACGCACTACAAAGGTCAACAGAGTTCAGTGCAGAGCGCGGACCGATACGTCCACCCTCTGGAAAGGCTCACGGCCGTCTGATTTGTAAACGCTCGTGCGCCTGGTTTTATACACTAGTTTTAAAAATTCATATAAAATTCGTCAAGCTAATTTACTTAAAAATTTAAATGGCATATTAAAGATAAAACATTGTTCTTTTGGATTATGTAAGTAAGAAAGAGAAAGAGCAAGTGAAATACATAAATATCATCATTTTAAATAACTATAATTCCTGATAATTTCGTATTCTTTAAATTTTATTTTTATTAGATAGAAACGTATATAAAAATAATCTGAAATAGATAATCTACAAGAGGATCCAACAAGTTTGTAAAGATTTATTGTTTTTAAAAAATGTAAGTGGTTTTAGCTATTATATGTTTTGAAAATGCCCCTGAACCTAAAGTTGTAAAAACGTCTGGTTAGTTTTGACAGTTTTATTCAAAAGTTTGAAATTATTTTAAAATAAATGATAAGGGAAAAATTAGAATACAATATTTTCTAGTGTTTTTTTACATGTAAAAATCAGAATAACCAGTTTTTGTTAGATATTTTTGCTTTTGAAAAGTAGCGTTTTTGTGAAATCTGAGTCGCGCGCCGATCAACGCTCTTAAGGTTTTCTTTTCTGTAAAATGACTTGTGAAGAGAGCAAATTAGAGGAGTCAAGTAGTATATTTTATTGGAAGCTACGTGTAAAGTGTAAAAGCTTCTCTTGATTTATACTCTACGAAGTCATTGATGTTTACGTTTCTATTAACATTACAATTATTGTCTAGCTACTCGTATACAACGTTGAAAACGATAATATTAGGTACTTTAAGGCTTTACTTTGAATCAGATAAAAACGTAGTATTAATCTTTAACCGACTTCCAAAAAAGGAGACGGGTGTATATATAATATATAGGTCGTACTTCTGTCACTGCGTCAACAAATTCAATTATATATAATAATATACTACATGTTGCCCGCGACTTCGTGCGCGCAAAAGGAAACTTCGGGGAATCGTACATTTTTCCGCAAAAAAAATGTTAGCCTATGTCCTTCCCCGTGCTTTATTCTATATCTGTGCCAAATTTCAACAAAATCGGACTAGAAGTTTAGGAGTGCAAATGCAAACATACAAACAAACAAACTTTTCCTCTTTATTATCTACACTAATATTATAAAGAGGTAAACTTTGTTTGTATGTTTGTTTGTTTGTTTGTTTGTGAATGAATAGGCTCAAAAAGTACTGGACCGATTTCAAAAATTCTTTCACCATTCGAAAGCTACATTATCCACGAGTAACATAGGCTAAATTTTATTTTGGAAAAAAATAGGGTTCCGTAAGATATTTGGGTTTTTCGGACACAAGGTGTAAAAAATCAACCAGAAAAGTTACTTATTTTGCGTACGCTGCCTAAACTATAAAAGATAGAACCATAAAATGTTCTAATTAATTGTAAATCTTATAAATATGTACAAAAAAGTCCGCGACACACTATACCTATCTATGTCGAGTGAGGCACAACAACCATTTTTTTATTTAGAAATCTTGAATTTTTTTGGACTACATTTAAACGCGTTTATTTTACTCATGCTATTAATCCTTATCAAAATAAATTTTCATCACTAAGTACAGTTTATGTTGATAATATTTGGTCTTTGAATGATTAAAATTGGACGTTTGGTTTTCAAGTTATGGCGAAATTAAAATATTACGATTTCTGCTGCACGGCACGGCCCGTTGCGAAGTGGGCGTTACCAAGGCGGGGGTGCGCGTGCGGGGTTTATCTGGGGGCACGGCAGTGCCCCCGCCAAAGTCGAGCGCGAAGCAAACACTGCCGTACCATCCTTTACTGGAACCATTTCGCCGCATTTTCAGGCCCCTATTTGAGAACCTCTGGATAAGACCAGAACGCAGAAATTTTCGTCATCCAATAAGCTATGATCACGTACTTAAAATCCAAAATTTCAAGTCTGTAGGTCATTTAGTTCCGAAGTTAAGCGAAAGCAAAGTTTCGCATTTTCGACACTCACTCACTCACTCACTCACTCATGATCATCAAAATAGAACTAGTACTTCCCATAAACTTAGAGAGCTGAAATTTGGTACAGAGTCGGGGTTTAATGGCCACATAAAGGGAAAACTATAAAAACTAGGATAATCGATCTGGGGGCACGGCAGTGCCCCTGCCAAGTCGAGCGCGAAGCAAACACTGCCGTACCATTCTTTACTGGAACCATTTCGCCGCATTTTCAGGCCCCTATTTGAGAACCTCTAGATAAGACCAGAACGTCGATCTGGGGGCACGGCAGTGCCCCCGCCAAGTCGAGTGCGAAGCAAACACTGCCGTACCATTCTTTACTGGAACCATTTCGCCGCATTTTCAGGCCCCTATTTAAGAACCTCTAGATAAGACCAGAACGTCGATCTGGGGGCACGGCAGTGCCCCCGCCAAGTCGAGTGCGAAGCAAACACTGCCGTACCATCCTTTACTGGAACCATTTCGCTGCATTTTCAGGCCCCTTTTTGAGAACCTCTGGATAAGACCAGAACGCAGAAATTTTCGTCATTCAATAAGCTATAATCACGTACTTAAAATCCAAAATTTCAAGTCTGTGGGTCATTTAGTTCCGAAGTTAAGCAAAAGCAAAGTTTCGCATTTTCGACACTCACTCACTCACTCATGATCATCAAAATAGAGCTAGTACTTCCTATAAACTTAGAGAGCTGAAATTTGGTACAGAGTCGGGGTTTAATGGCCACATAAAGGGAAAACTATAAAAACTAGGATAATCGATCTGGGGGCACGGCAGTGCCCCTGCCAAGTCGAGCGCGAAGCAAACACTGCCGTACCATTCTTTACTGGAACCATTTCGCCGCATTTTCAGGCCCCTATTTGAGAACCTCTAGATAAGACCAGAACGTCGATCTGGGGGCACGGCAGTGCCCCCGCCAAGTCGAGTGCGAAGCAAACACTGCCGTACCATTCTTTACTGGAACCATTTCGCCGCATTTTCAGGCCCCTATTTGAGAACCTCTAGATAAGACCAGAACGTCGATCTGGGGGCACGGCAGTGCCCCCGCCAAGTCGAGTGCGAAGCAAACACTGCCGTACCATTCTTTACTAGAACCATTTTGCCGCATTTTCAGGCCCCTTTATTCTACTCGAACTTTATTCTACTCGAACATTACACAAATTAAATAAACAAATTACACTAAAATCTAGGAAAATAAATCAATATGCCCACGTTTCTACAAAAAGAAGTGAAATCCCACCAAAAACATTCTGTAAAAAACTAGCCAAGTCTCGATGGAGCTGCTTGTTTATCTCTAAAAAGTTATGAAATCTAGACAAAATTGTGCCAAGTCTAAGGTTCCTTACTGCGGTTTCTTTATTATTATAGTTAATGTTGTGTGACTTGGCCGTTGAAGGGCACACAAGGGTACAAAAGGGGCTCCATGACACCATTGCTCCAATACGTGTGTTGTACAATCAGCAACAGCCTAAAATGAGACACTAGCGTCCAATTACCAATACCAGTATGGGCTATTATCTCGCTTAACAAACATAGGTAGTTACAAATGTAAACAAAATTGGCTTGTACCCACAAAAGTATAAAGAATGTTCAACGGCCAAGTCACTCAACATTAACTATAATAATAAAGAAACCGCAGTAAGGAACCTTAGACTTGGCACGATTTTGTCTAGATTTCATAACTTTTTAGAGATAAACAAGCAGCTCCATCGAGACTTGGCTAGTTTTTTACAGAATGTTTTTGGTGGGATATCTATGACTTCTATGAGTAAATTTTGTAACTAAGTTGTGTTCGTTGTAACTAAGATTGATAGATACTTGATTCTTGAATACCTATTTATTTAGTGTTTGTTGTATTGTTAGTCCTGAAGAGTATAGGTATTTCATACGATAAAAGTATACCCACCTACTTATTTCATTGAGTTTTAGTAGGTACCTATATTAATTTGTTTCTGTTTGTTTTGACTAAATTTCGCCCGTTTTGTTAGAGGTTTAAAGACATTCTGTAGTATTAGTATCAGTATTGTACCCGTGCGAAGCCGGGGCGGGTCGCTAGTATTAGTATATAGATTTTGTATATTCCACAAATACTCTACCGTCTGTGGGCCAATTTTCAAAAAATTCTTTTAATGCATAGGGTTTATACCCTATGCATTAAAATAATTCCCAAATTGGTCCTTTTGACATCAAAGTGGTGACCTGATGATGGGATCTATGAGGAATCAAGGGAAATCTCCTCGAAATTTATATGGACACATGTCAACACAGTCAATTTCAACTTTTTCTGAAGTAATCTTAGCATAGGTATGTTACAAAACAGTAAGATTTTGCTCCAAGGTATACCCTGGATCTAAAAGTACTGAACAGAACTCCTGTCTCCTTATAGATATATGTTAGGAGATTTCGGTATTGTTTAAAGAACTGCAAGCATTTGCTACTGTGTAGCTTATAGTAATCATCATCATCATCTACTTATTTAAAATACCTAATGGTAATATTTTAACGTGAGTTCTAAAAATATTGTAGCTGGGCTGGTACTGGTAATATTGTTTTATAAGGATGTTGTTCGGGCTGGTACTGACTTCAAAATTAAGAAGATTGAATAGAGAAATAGTTAAAATTTTAGCCAAGTTTAAAAAGGGAATTATTTATAAAATAAGATTTATTTCATACTTATTTGTGTATTTTTACTTTTCTAATTAATTTTCGATCAATGTGACGTAGTATTTTTTAAACAAACCCGTTTATAAGCTACCCAAATAAAACTAGTTCAACACAAATAGCTTATACATTCCTGATTCGCAAGATGCGATAAATACGGCAAACAATATTTTCCACCCAAAGATAATAATCTCGAAGCGTTGACAGTTCCATATAAGCGTAATAAAAATAGCGCACAGCAAATATGAGAGCTATCGTTCGTAAAATATTTGTTTATATTATCATTTAAATAGAGTAATGCCTCTGTGACTTGGTGGGTGTTTATGGATAAATATGTAAAAATTTTGTATTATGTGACAGTTGGTTGTTGAAAGAATAGCGGAAATGGGAAAAATTCACCAGGCCCAAACGGCATTAACATGTGAGTACGAAAAAAATATCTAAATAAATAGGGCAACGGCACACTAGTAATCAGCCCGGCACCAGTAGTCAGCCTTTTCTGCCTTTTAAGGCGAAAATATACCTAGATGACGTCACAGATTCGGGCGTGGCCTAACACTTCCCGCCGCGCCGCCCGCATACACCCCGCAGCGCTCGCGATCTCCGCGCGCGGCCGCGCCGCGACTCAAATTATAAACTGAGGAACGGCCCTTTTATACGACTTTAGGATTGATTTAAATGCAACTTGAAAATATTAATTTATTTCTGGTCTATGAGCAAAGAAAAAACGTAGAATGTATAAGCCGCTTCTTCTTCTTCTGTAGAAGCCGGTCGAGGTTATTCCGGAAATCTAGAAATTATTTGGTAGGCAATGCGGCTTCCAACCCATCACTTTTGATTTCATTTTCCACCTCTACGCCCACCAAAATGCAATACTTAGTGCTATTGACAGAATCACTAAAATATCCACTAGGTGTTTTTTCGCTTTCCTAAGCGACAAAAATACCGAAAATGAGTTATTATTCCTTTTTTAAGGTTCCGTAGTTCATGTCTCGGAATCCTTATAGTTTCGTCGTGTCCTTCCGTTCGACCAACCGTCCGCCCGTCCGTCTGTCCATCCAAATGGTGGTGCTTGAAATATGAAACTTTGAATGGATAAGTTTATTTATCACGTCGACATAGTGCTAAAATAAATGAAGATAATTTTTGGTTACACCTACACGAAAAGGGGAGATATAATTAGGTACATAGACATTATAAGAACATTGAGAGGTTTCTGAGATTATATTTTGATATACGTACTTATCCGTTTGCGCGATATTCCACTTTTAAGCGCATTTCTTGTTAAAATACGGCGTCCCCCCCTCTAAAAGCCAAACGGCTGGCTCTAAAAATGTGAAAAATTCATGATGGTAGTCTATGTAATAAACTTTGAACGAAAACTATAACGGTCCAAAAAACTTCATAAATTCAGGAGTTATAGAGACTTAAATTGAATCAGTTTAGATGAAGATATCTGTGGCTCAGTGGTTAGCGCTTTAGTGCTCAAGCCAGAGGGCGTGGGTTCGAATCCATAAGAGAATAAAAAGTTTTCCGGGGATTCCTTGGAAAAATTACGTTAACTGGGGTTAAGAATTAACTTCAACGATTAACGAATTTACGCTGCCGACAAAATATGTTACTATGATAAAATTTTAAAGCGATTTTGCCAAGTTGATGTTCATAAAAAAATTATCAGAATATAACAAATATTGTTCATCTCTTTTGTTACATCAAAAGCTGCTATCACCGTACATGTTTAATGACAAGTGTATGGCGGTAGTAGCGTTTTTCAAGGCCAGGAAGCCAAATGGACTTCCACCCTTCATGGACAGATGCAATAGTCTCTTCTTAAGACATCTATCATGGCCATGCCATCAGACGATATGATCAAGGTGCATAGCTTCTCAAAGCAACACCAGGTTTTCCTATCGTCTAGGGAGAGTAGAGGATAGGAATCAATGTTCACTCCAATGACATAGTCTGGTACACGGACGGATCCAGGAAAGACAACCGGGTGGACGGACCTTCTACGGGGGCATGCCACCTACAGGCTTGCCTATATACTTGCTTAGGACAATTTACAACCATGTTTGAGGCTGTGATGAGTTGTTCACTACAGAGCCTACAGATTGTCCTTGTCCATAAAACATCCAAATCTTATAGAGAAGATTAGGATAATTTAGATGATATTTCTGCTACTGTCAATGCTTTCAGCGTAGTCTGTCAGAACAATCACACTGCGCTGAAGGCACAGTTCAGCAGCAGAAAGAAGAAGGGGCATTTTTGTATGGATCCCGTCCCCACTACTGTAGCACTACAAGACATATATCAAAGGACTTAAAAAGCGTGTATTTTTTTTTGTATGACGAAAAATCTCTAAACCATGGGAGAAAAAAGTTAATGAGAGTTATAAGTGAAAAAAAGTTTAAAAAATCATCCTGTATTATTGCACCATTTCATAGTGTTGCTAATAAGGAACAATTTTCGGGAAGTAATGGTATACAGCAAGCTTCAGAAAAGTGTTATATTTTGATAAATTGTCCCATATTTTGAAGAAATGTATGGAATGATAATAAAATGCTAAAATAAGCTCTTTCCTCAATTTTGTCACGATACTATTTAAAGGTGCAGTACACAGGATGTATTTTTTTTTTCATAATTTATGGGTTCGAATCCTGTCTAGGAAAAATGAGTTATCAAAAATGATGCAGTTTAAGTTTTCATCAAGTCGGCCTCAATATTCCGTAGGGCTAAATTGCTATTGCAAATTTTTTTGACTTCTCTTACAACGCCCAGAAGAATAATTCACCATGTACTATATCTTTTTTACTTTTTTTCTGTACCTAATCGTTTTAAAATTATTTTTGCTATTTAATTATATGTATTTTAATGTAATTGTTTTATCTGAATTATTTGATTTTACATAAACCACTTTTCCAGGCCAGGATTCGAATCCGCAAATTAAAAAAAAATACATTTTGTATTATTGCACCATTCGATAGCGTTGCAAGTAAGAAACAATTTCCAGAAAGTAATTAGGTATGTGCGAAAAAATTGAGGAAAGAGCTTATTTTTAGTATTTTATTATCATTCCATACATTTCATCAAAATATGAGGAAGTTTATCAAAATATAACACTTTTCTAAAGTTGAGTGTATACCATTACTTTCCAAAAATTTTTCCATAGTAGCAACACTATGAAACGGTGCAATAATATAGAATGATTTTTTAAAACTTTTTTAACCCTCATTTACTTTTTTCTCCCATGGTTTAGAGGATTTTCGTCATATAAAACAATGACACTTTTTTTAAGCCCTTTCATTTGATATATGTCTTATAGTGCTACAAGGATGGGGACTTTTTGCCCCTTCTTCTTTCATCTAAATTAGTTATGGCTTGTGTTCAAACGCTAAACATGCTAGGACGAGATAACAGCATCAGTCTGGTATGGGTTCTAGGCAACGGCAATATCTCCGGCAACAAAACCGCGGATGAGCTGGGTAGGCTTTGGGCCAATTGTGTCACGGTGTCATGCCCAGAATCGGTATGTGGAATATCTCCCAGCACTACCAAGAGAGAACTCAAGGAATGGGGCCGCAGCTTAAGTATAAAGCAATGGGCTGAAATCCTAGGCCTTAAGTTTTTACTTCTATATATTTTATTATTTCAAGATCAAAATTACCTAACGTTTTAGCTCGTTTTAGTCAGACAAGGGAACTGCAATTAATTTTTATAAACAAGAAGAAGGAGAATATTGTCAGTTAGGAGCAAAAATTTACAATGTCATTGAATAATAAATTTACTAAGATAACTTTAGCCGTAGAAAATTCTTAATGTAAGCAACATTTATGTAACTTATCTTGTTTTATTTTATAAACTCTTAGGCCATTTAGATGAATACTCCTATAATTTTTTTAAAGTGTTTGGAATTAGTTATTTTTACCTGTTATTACAGAAAATGTATCTATAGCTTATCTATTTTTACATGTTGCTGAAAACCTTTAAAATAAAATGTAGGCAATTTTACTTGCTATTACATAACTTTCGTTGATAGCTTAGATAATTTTACCTATTTTTAGAATTAGGACTTTTTTACCTAAGCGACATAAACTGCCTGTAATTCGAAAGCTATATGACTCGTATTAATATAAAAAATTGCTATAAAAATAAGATACACGTTGTATCTTATTGATATATAGATATATAGATGTATGTTAAAACCATCTAAATCCGACTATTTTGTGATTTTTAATGTTTTTTTTTTTCTAAAAATTTTAACGTTAAATCACTCTTCTATAAAGTTTACTAAATTTATGCGTCATATGTGTCTTTCTTTAATTATTATATTTTCTTTACTTATTATTTTTTATCAATTATTATTATTTAAACTGGAAATATCATAATATGTATTATATAAAATATGAATTTGCTCTCCTACGCTATCGAATTGGATTTTGTCTGTAATGGTAGTTGTATGTGTGTTAAATAAATAAATAAATGTCGCTTAGGCATTTTTACCTCATATACTATATACCTCAAAACGTTGATATACTAAATAGACTATTAAAACAGAAATAATATAATAATCTATGGACGCTTCACACCACGTCAATCTGATCCCGTGGTAAGTTCTCGAAGAACTTGTGTTACGGGTACCAGATAACGGAAGTATATGTATTTAATACTTTTATACTATACACATAATTAAGATTTTTATTATATTATACACATATTTAATACACATCCATGACCCAGGAACACAGAAAACTTTTTGTTCCGTCGGCGGGATTTGAACCCGCGACCCTCGGCTTGAGCAACGACACGCTCAACCAACTGAGCCACAGAGGTCGTCATAGAAATATAACTATACACTTTCTGTGAAATTTACAAGTAAGTACATATTATATAATAAAATATTATACTATAATATATATACTATATAATATTATATTAATATATTATTAAAATTTCAAGTAAGAAGTTGAAGGAACAAAAAAGTACATTCAACGATCGAACATTTTCATTCTATCGCAGGCAGAGTGCTCGCTAAGGTTTTCATAATTTATTTTTTACGGCATGTTGTTCCCTATTATTTCAAGAGTAAAATAAACGATTGCGAAATAGCGGCACCGCGGAGAGTGACACAACCTCCTCGTACGAAAGTCAGCGGCTCACTGTCCCGCGCGCCCGCGCACGCACCGCTTACAAATATTTTCACAAAATAATAGTTATTTACGTATATTTTGAAAACAAAACGGTATTTCGAAAAACCCAACAATGAAATGTTAGATAAATATATTCTTCACATTTTCGTAAAAGAACCATCTTTATAGCCGTAGTAGGTAGTAAGTAGATAGAAAAAGAAATCTGAAAACAGGGCTTTTTAATTTTAATTTATTTAATATTAATCTTCGTCTTATTAAAAAAAAATAACGATGATATTAAAGATGAAGGATTGAAGTGTGAAATGTATATTTTTTTGAATTTTTTTATTCCCATTTTTCGGAGTAGTTCCGACTCAAATTGAGCGATTTTTAAGCTTTAGGGGCTATTTGCCCCTTAAGTCAAATAAATAACGGTGTTCTATATCTTGAACTATAACATGAAGTTAATTCTGTTCCTCGATCTATTATTGGCCATCAACACTTTTGCTTGTGTGTCTTAAACTTACATAAACAGCAATTCGCGTCTAAAACCGTGGAGTAGTGTTCTTGGAGAAAAAACTGAAATTCAGGACTGTGCGCTGATTGGTCCGCCACATCACTCCCCCCTAAGACCGGAGGTCGAATTTTTTTGAGTCTTCAGCTTGAGTCGCCAGTGCCAGAGTCCCAGTGAGCCGGAACTGTGCTGCTGCTGCACGGGCTCCAGTGAGTCAGAGTGCTGCCGTGCGGGGCCGATACTACGTGCTGACCAGGAGAGGTGTGCTCTGCTTGCTGATCGATCGTTGTAGCTACGTGTGACGACCAGGAGAGGTGCCGCGTACTCTGTTGCTGATCGTGTAGCTACGTGTGCTGACCAGGAGAGGTGCTTCATGCTCTGCTTGCTGACCGGCCCGTGTAGTGGACTGCCTGTTGAAGCCGATGAGGGTTCGACCAGGCCGCGCTGCGATGCGACTGGTGGTCGAGGTACCCGAAGAGGCTGAAGCTGGCTGGCGTAGTGCGGAGGGGTGGGGAGTGATGATGATGATGTCCAGAAGGAGGCGTGTTCTGTCGAGGGTCACCAATGTGGGAATCGTGGTAGCCCCAAAGGGAGACCTCCGACCGAGCGAAGTGCTATGCTCGGTCAGGCGGAAGCCCACTGTAGTGGTTTTCAGATGTCGTATATATGTCGCCGATCTTAGAAAACATCGATAGCGCGATTCAGGACTGTGCGCTGATTGGTCCGCCACATAATAAACAATTAAGAAATATTATGATTTAAAGCAATTTTCCGCCAAATAATACCCACAACCTGCAAGAAAATGTGTGAGTACACGCATAAGCATGCGTAAATCACCTCCCTCCTCCCACACTGCTTATACCCACACTCAGAAACAAGATCGTGCAAACACCACCACCACACAAGCAACAATGTCAGCAAGATCGTACAAAGCCAGTATACCACCATGCAGGTTGCAAAACTAGACGCGCGTTTCGCCCCGAACCCGGAGCATCATCAAATTAATATGCATGTTATATGAACACTTAAATAATAATTTTAACTTTTTCTGATGTAATCCTAATATGTGCTACAAACGAGAAGGGGGGGGGGGGGTTCAAATAAAGAAAACTACTAAAAGTACATTAAATACTAGTCTTTGACCTATTAGAAACCCTGGGCACATTGGAATAATGGGCCCACATTTTTTTTCGTTTTAACCTAAACACTAATTCCAAAACGATGAATTTCAGAAAAATACCATAAAATCAACCGGCTAAAATGTAACATCGGTACTAAAAAATATAATATTATGTTCTTCATGTTAAACGCGAGCGAACGAAGCGAGCGAATATTTTTTTTTCCTATTTAATAGATTAAATCTGTTCTATCTTTAAACCCTAATAGACTTTAAAATTAGGATGATTTGTAACCGACTTCCAAAAAAAGGAGGCGGTTATACGTTCGGCTGTATATATATATAGTATGTTAGAACCACAATTCCGCCGATTTTCTAAATTTTTTTTTGGTGTAAAGTGTATAATCCCAAATTGGTCCCGTTTTCAAAAAAGTGGTAACCTGATGATGGGATCCATGAGGAGTCGAGGGAACTCCTCGAAATTTATATGGATACATATGATGATTTAACTTTTTCTGAAGTAGTGTAAGCATATGCTACCAAAAAGTAAGATTTTGTTCCAAGGTATATCCTAGATCCAAAAGTACAGAACAGAGCTCCTGACTCCTAGATATACATGTTTGGGGATTTCGGCGTTGTTTAAAGAACTGCACGCATGTGCCACCATGTCAATTAGAGTAATCATCATCATCACCACCACCATCATACCATACATTATCACATATAAAAGGTACTTATAGTATTTTACACCAACACGGAGATTTTTGAACATTACTCTGCCGTTTATAAACCTATTTGCAAAACTGTTTTGTTGTTGTAAAGGTTTCTAATTCGAAATTGGTATTTTATTCACTAAAGTGGAAACTTGATGATGGGATCCATGAGGAATCGAGGGAACTCCTCGAAATTTATATAATGATTAGGACACATATAATGATTTAGACTTTTCCTGAAGTAACATAAGCATATGCTACCAAAAAATAAGATTTTGCACCAAAGTATACCCTGGATCCAAAAGTTATGAACAGAACTCCTCAGTCTTTAAAGATACGCGTTTGAAAATTTCGGCATTGTTTAAAGAACTACAAGCATAGGTCACTAACTTACAGTAATCATCATCATCAAGAAGATCTTTACAATACCTAATGAAATCTTAGCGCGTATTCATTCGATCATTTATTTCAAACGTCCTTAAAGATATATTAATAATAATTCAATAAAATATATCACTTAAAAAGGTGAAATTACTATTTTTTAATAAAAAATTAAACCGACTTCCAAAGTAAAAATACACAAAAAAGTATTAAATATAACTTATCTTCTTAATTTTGAAGTCGATACCAGCCCAAACAATATTTTATAGAACTCACGTTCAAATTTGCTGGTACCGACTTCAAAATTAAGAAGATTGAGTAGAGAAATAGTTCAAATTTTAGGAGAATTTGAAAGAGGACTTATTTAGAAAATAAGTTTTATTTCATTCTTTTTTGTGTATTTTTACTTTGGAAGTCAGTTTAATTTTTTTATTTAAAAGTAATAATTTCACCCTTTTTAGTGATATATTTTGTTCAGTTATTATTAATACATGTTAAGAACGTCTAAAATAAAAATTCGAGTATATAATTGAATACGAACTGAGGTAGCTTGTATAGAGTTGAGCCATCTTATTATTGTAAACGTATACAGGCCTCCATCTAGTTTATACGATTCATTTGAACAAATTATGGAACAAATACTAACAAAAATATGTGCTTCTAACAAAAAAGTTATTTTAAGTGGTGATTTTAACATTAATTTATTAGACTCAAACTCCACCACTGTTAGATTCACATCATTGTTAAAATCGTATAACCTTTTTAACTTATTTAATGAACCGACAAGAGTAAGTGATACAACTGCTACCTGCATTGATAATATTTTTACTAATATTACTCCTTTTAAAAAAGAAATAATTAATATGCTTAGCTCTGATCACTGTGGACAGCTAGCTTCATTTAATATTAATTGTGATAATAATCCGAAAGAAAAGATTGTGTGTATCCCTATAAATAAAAAACGTATAGAGCAATTTAGAAGTAAATTAGCTGAAAATATTCAAAACTGGGATGAGTCCAGCAGTTCAGATGAAGCTTTTAATAATTTATTTAAGTTAATAAGAACGCAATTTAATTCAGTATTTACTTCTAAAACTGTCAGACCCAACAGTAATAAAAGAAATTTTAATGACTGGGCAACTGCGGGAATTAAAAAAAGTAGGCAAAGATTATATGAATTATATAACGAAAAATCGATAAATAACACTGAGAGATTTAAAACATATATAAAAAATTATTCCAAAATTTTTAGAAATGTATGTAAAGCAGCAAAAGCTCTTAATATTAAAGATAGAATCAGAAATTCTAATAACAGAATAAAAACCACTTGGAAAATAATTGCTAGTGAGACTGGAAAAGTCACCTGTCGTAGCTCTGACTTCGAAATTTGTGTTAATAATAAGAAGATTACTTCAGACTTTGAAGTTGCGACAGTCTTTGAGAAGTTTTTTGCTGACATTCCGGTCTCAACTACAAAATGCCTAAATTCTACGCCTGCAGCTGCTGAAAAGATACTTAGAGATAACGTCAAGGAATGTAATGTCAATCTTAAATTTAGAGAAATTGATTCCAAAGATATTATTAATACATTTAATTTGTTAAATATAAAAAATACTGCTGATAATTCTGGTAGACATACCCCAGAGGGTATGTCTACCAGAATTATCAAATCAATAATTGACATTGTAGCTCCTTACCTAGCCATAATATTTAATAATTGTATAAAAAGTGGTGTTTTTCCTGACTTAATGAAACACAGTAAGGTTATGCCTCTTTTCAAAGCTGGAAATAAGTCTGACCCAGCGAATTATAGACCGATATCGATACTACCGACGTTTAGTAAAATATTTGAAAAAATTATACTAGTTCACTAGTACACTTTAATACAAATAATTTATTGCATACTAAGCAATTTGGTTTCACTAAAGGTCGGTCTACTACAGATGCAGGCATCAAGCTTCTCTGTAGTATATTCGAGGCTTGGGAGGAGGCGCAGGATGCATTAGGAGTTTTTTTGCGACCTTTCCAAAGCATTTGATTGTGTAGACCATGCTACACTAGTCAGAAAACTACACCACTATGGCATAAGGGACTCAGCTCTTAATCTTTTGAGTTCTTATCTTTACAATAGGACTCAAAGGGTAGAAATTAATAGTAAAAGGTCCACTGGGACTAAAATAGAATTAGGTGTCCCACAGGGATCTATTTTAGGTCCATTTTTTTTTTCTCATCTACATAAATGACTTGCCTTATCTAGTTCAAGATAGGCATGAGATAGTACTTTTTGCTGATGACACTTCACTTATATTTAAAGTGAAGCGATAACAATTAAATTACGACGAGGTAAACAGTGCTCTCTCAAGTATAGTGAACTGGTTTAGTGTTAATAATTTACTTTTAAATGCAAATAAAACAAAATGTTTAAAGTTTAGCTTGTCAAATGTTAGGCAAGTACAAACCAATTTACTACTCAATGATGAGAGAATGAACATGGTAGACTCCACTGTATTCCTAGGTATTACACTAGATTGTAAATTACAGTGGGGTCCTCATATTGCTAACCTAGCGAATAGACTCAGTTCTGCAGCATATGTAGTCAGAAAAATTAGAGAAATCTCAGATGAAGAAACGGCGCGCCTGGTCTATTTCAGTTATTTTCATAGTAGAATGTCTTATGGCATACTTTTATGGGGAAATGCTGCCGACATAAATTCAATATTTGTGCTGCAGAAGCGAGCTATTCGTGCTATTTATAAAATGTCTCCTATTGAATCTCTGAGAGAAAAGTTTAAAGAAATAGGTATACTGACAGTCGCCTCTCAGTATATTTTGGATAATTTGTTATACGTTAGAAAAAACCTAAGCAATTTCAAGAAGAAAAGTGATAGTCATTGTATAAACACTAGAAATAAGAATAAGCTAGATGTACCAGTGATCAGACTTACTAAAGTAAGTAAATCTTTTAAGGGCCAATGTATACGCCTATACAATAGGATCCCAGAAAACGTTCAAAACCTTTCTATTAATAAATTTAAAAAAGTAGTCAAAGAACGTTTGTGTGCTAAAGCTTATTATAAAGTAAATGATTTTGTTAACGATTGCACACCTTGGGAATAGGATGCAACCCTGCAAGGCTGTCTCTATGTACTTGTGTACTGACTTTTGTTATATTTAACATAGATTTAAATTTACAATGTAAAATATATATTTCTTTTAAAAGAACAATTTTCCATCTTTTTACTAAAAGATGGGCCCGTGCGAGTTTCTTACGCCGGTTCTTCTCGGCGGGTTAGGGTTGAACCGGTGGTAGCTTTTTTTGTTGACTTTCCGAAAATAGCTTTTTAAGTTTTATTTGGAAATAAAAATTTTCATTTTACGCGCCAAGCTTACATTAGGTATTATTAATAAGATGATGATGATTACTGTAAGTCACAAAGTGGCATATGCTTAGCTACAATGCCGAAATTTCCAAACACATATCTTTAAAGTCTGAGGAGTTCTGTTCAGTGCTTTTAGATCCAGGGTATACCTTGGTACAACATTTTATTTTTTGGTGGCATATGCTTGTGTTGCTCCAGTAAGAGTCAAAATCACTATATGTGTCGATATAAATTTCGAGAATTTCCCTCGATTCCTCATGGATCGCATCATCAGGTTTCCACTTTAGTGACTAAAGGACTAATTTAGAATTGGCTACGCCCGTGCTCCAAGGTATACCCTGGACCCAAAACTATAGAACATAACTCCTGACTCCTGACCAACTTTCTCCAAGGAACCACAGGTCGAAATATGAAAAATAAATTAGACCTCCCGTACAAACCGCACGGTCAGCAATTCAAATTAGTATGGAAGATCAAATTTTTTTCATATTTTGACCTGTGTTCCTTGGAGAAAGTTGTTCAGTTTCATGGGTATTATCACTGGGTTTCGGATGGATATACTTACATTATATGTTACACGTTGTATTAACTTACCTGTTTGAATGCGGCTGCCAGGTAATAGGGACCAGAAATAGGTACCTAGTCAACATAGGTGTTGCATGTTGTATGCATTATAAACTTTTCACTGGTGTTTGTTTTGTTTTGGCCGCCGGCGAAATTATGAAGAAAAAAGAAATTTTTTATATCGTGCTTGACTATTTTTAAGGGGGTGCCTAATTAAATTTTGTTGAGAAACTAAACTAAACTAAAATTGGTTGACACAACAGTGAAGGACCACCTTAGTTTGGATCTTAGATCATAAGGTCTATGGAGTATTTGGCATATCGAGCCCCAAACATCCAAAAAGAGATTGCCCGAACGTGGTTATATACTCAAAGGCCCGAACTATCACTTGAACAATAACAGCTGATCGGCAATGTCAACCTATGGCAACATCATCCTATAGACACAAAATACTCTAGTTTGTAAAAAGATTGAGAAGATCTGACCGATGATTGGTAATTTGCTTTGTGGACTACAAAGCAAATTACCAATCATCGTTCAGATCTTACTTTTTTTTTTTGGATATTTATGAGTTATTTCATCTTATGAATATTGTGAATCGATTGGTAACGTTTTGTGTAAAGTAAAAAGTAATGGCAAAGTTTCAGAAGCCTGTATTTTACCTACGCGTATTACATTTAATTAAAACCATGGACTTATCTTCAGTATGTTGGTTTTCTGGAGAGTCAATCGTTATTAAAATCGCAGTTAGTTCTAAAAACTATTTAGGAAAAAAAATTGAACGAAATCGGACCAAAAATTTTAAGTAATTTCAGTGATAATAATAATCTCTTTTTAATATTATATATCTATGAGTAATTTGAAGAAATGTTACGGTAACTTGTTTAGGTTGGTTAGGTTAGGTAGGTTATTATATTAAATAAAATAAGAAGATTACATTTTTCTTGTGTTCGCGCAGAGACTTCGATGGAGACGAAATTTATGAGAAACAAATCGTCCACCAAATTAATATTTATTCTTATTATGCCCTACCCTTTACAGGCTCTCTCGGCAACTTAATCAGCGGGCTCATGTACGTGTGGCCATCGTACACACTCAATTTTTACACGGCGAAGAACACGACGGTTCTATCAGAGCCCATGACGGAACTTGAGAGCTCTCTGTTAGGCAGCATCCCGTCCCTCGGCGCCATGTTCGGGACTGCCGCTATTGGTGTGATAATCAGTGTATTTGGCCGGAAAAGAGGCGGAGTCCTGATTGCCTTACCTGTTGCTGTAAGTATCTGGTACAAGGTCTTGGGTATTTATAATATACCTAGCTGTCCCGGCAAACTTCGTACCGCCTTAGAAGTTAGAATTAAATTTGTTGACGTACTGACGGCCGCGCCACCACCACATGAACACATACAAAAAGTTCCATCGAAATCGGTCTAGCCATTTGGGAGTTCAGTGATATATACACGCACAAGATTAATATATTATTAATCATAAAGATAATAATATTTATGGACGCTTCTACACCACGTAAATCTGGTCCCGTGCTAAGTTTTCAAAGAACATGTATTAAGGGTAACAGACAATGAAATATGTTTAGTAACTTTCTAGCATGTACACACGTTTATCACAGTGTCGTGCGTTGAGTGCTATGAAACGGTCGCGCTCCGTATTACACACGAAGCAAATTTAATTGTTTGCGAGTCGCGCGGTTACGCCGCTGCACGTACACCATGGCGTTGGTGGCCAACGAGTTGCTGGCGTTTATCCAGCACGCCATCGACACTATGGACGAGGTCAGCATCATGCAGATCTGCAAATCTTCTTTCTCAAGCGAGGAGATTTGCATGGGTAAGCAGCTGCTTTATGAAACGCTCGGCCAGAGCGCGAACATGCCATCACGGAGGCGAGATGGCGGCGAACGAAGCGTGCAGGACATCATCTCCCTGCTGAAGCAGACGGATCCAGACGACGTGCCGGCCTTTGTGGCGAAAGATCTCCACAAGCTGCCGGTAGTAACGATGGACCACGTCGACGTCTCCAGCCTGCTGAAGAACTTCAACAGTATGAAGACAGAGCTGGACGAGATGCGAGGTAGGTTGGATGCATCGGAATCTACCATCCGTGACTTACGTAGTGAATTACTACAATTAAAATGTAATAATTCAGTAAGTAGGTCACCCGATCATTCAACCGCCTTAATCAACACACGTCGTGGCGGCGCGCGCGCTGACACATCGTTTTGCGTGTCAGCGGATTCCGACGAGTCGGCGATCGCCGCCGCCCCCGCCCGCACTCCCCTCCGGGTCGTGCAGACGCCGAGTCAACCAACTCAGCAGAAAACTTTTGCGACTGTCGCCGGTCGCCCCGCACCACCCCCGCGGGCGAAGACAAAGGGGGTGAAGGAGAGCCGTAAGGCTGTGGAGAGCCGCAAGGCTGAGCCTCTTCGACCTGGCAAGGACGACAGCAGGAGGTGCGATGAGGAGGGCTTCATACTGGTGGAGAGAAGAAAGAAGAAGAAGCCCGCCGCCCGCAACCACCGCGGCACCGCACCTTACGTACCTGAACTGCGCCTGCGGAGCGAAGTACCCGCGACGCCGTTGTACGTATCCCGCCTGCACTGGTCTATGCAGGTCGAGGACGTCGTGGACTACATCCGCCAGAAGACTTCCATCGCCTTAAGGGTCGAACGTCTGGAGTCTCGCCACAAGGTCAATTTCAGTTCCTTTGTGGTGAGAGTGCTGACGCATCTTTTGTCGACCTTCGAGGTGGAGGAGTTCTGGCCGACGGGTGTGGTCTACCGGAGGTTCCGGGGGAGACTCCGGAACGAAGTGCGGATCACGTCGCCGACAACACGTGACAAAGTGTAGTTTTTAAGTATATAATATGTATGTTAGTCTGTAAGGTATTTATAATATGGGCCTATGCCGCCCGAAATAAATGAAATTTAATTTAATTTAATTTAATTACACAGTTATAATACAGAAACTGGAGCACAGCAAACATTTTTGTTCCTTTGGCGGGATGCAAACCCGGGATTTGACGACCTCTGTGGCTCAGTGGTTCAGCGCTTTGGTGCTCAAGCCGGAGGTCGCAGGTTCGAATCCTGCCGACGGAACAAAAAGTTTTTGTGTTCCTGGGTCATGGATGTGTATTAACTATGTGTATAATATAATAAAAATCTTAAATATATGTATAGTATAAAAGTATTATATATACTTCCCGTTGTCTGGTACCTGTAACACAAGTTCTTCGGATACTCTAGCAATGTATTATACAATAATATAAATTATTCAAATAAATTACCTATCCTACCTACCAAAATTGTTAGCAAAAATTGTAATTCTACTGTAAACCTGGTGCACCAAAATTTGCAAGGTAAAGAATTAGAGATTGAGTTGTTTCTTAATGAATATAACATTGATATTATGTGTATATCGGAACATTGGTTTAGAAAATATGAATTAATATTTAACTTTTGTAGTCACCAGGTTGCTAGTTCGTTCGGTCGAGAGAATGCCATTAGAGGTGGCTCTTTAATATAGACTAATAAAAATTTTAAATTTAAAGAACGAAAAGATATTGTAAGACTCTCTACTGAACGAATAAGAGAGGTAGCTTGTATTGAGTTGAGCCACCTTATTATTGTAAGCGTATACAGGCCTCCATCAGGTTCATACGATTCCTTTGAACAAATCATGGAACATAATATGTTGACAAAAATATGTGCATCTAACAGAAAGATTTTTGTATGTGGTGATTTCAACATTAATTTATTAGACTCTAACTCCACCACTGTTAGATTCACATCATTGTTAAAATCGTATAACCTCATTAATTTATTTTATGAACCGACAAGAATATCTGATACAACAGCTACTTGTATTGATAATATTTTCACTAATATTACTCCTTATAAAAAAGAAATAATTAATGCGCTTAGCTCTGATCACTGTGGACAATTTGCTTCATTTAATATTAATTGTGAAAATAAACCTCAAGAAAAGCTAATTTATATTCCTGTGAATACAAAACGTATTGAGAAATTTAGAGGTAAATTAGTTTCAAATATTCAACAGTTGGATGGGTTAAATAACTCAGATGAAGCATTTAATAAACTATTTAAAATAATTAGAACCCACTTTAACTCTGTATTTACTTCTAAGCGGTCAGTTTAAATAATAGAAAAAGTAATTTTAAAAACTGCGACACTGCAGGAATTTTAGTAAGTAGACAAAGATTGTATGATCTGTACAACGAAAAGACATTTAATAGGAGTGAATCTTTTATGCTATATGTCAAGAAATATTCAAAAAAATTTAAAAAAGTTTGTCAAGCAGCGAAGGCACTTCAGATAAAAGGAAAAATAATGAACTCTAAAAATAAAGTGAAAACCACTTGGAAGATAATTGCAGATGAGACTGGAAGAGGCAGATCCAGTCGTAACTCTAAATTTGAACTTTGTATCAATGATAAAAAGGTCACTTCTGACCTAGAGGTTGCGACGATCTTCGAAAAGTTTTTTGCTGACATTCCGGTCTCAACTACAAAAAATTTAAATTCTTCACCTGCAGTTGCTGAAAAAATACTCAGAGAAAATGTCAAGGAATGTGATGTCAATTTTAATTTTAGAGAAATTGACTCTAGAGATATTATTAACACCTTCAAATTACTCAATATTAAAAGTACTACTGATCTCTGGGGTATGTACTACTGATCTATGTATAAAAATTATAAAATCAATAATTGACATCATTGCCCCCTACCTAGCCTTAGTTTTTAATAATTCAATTAAGAAAGGTGTGTTCCCTGACCTAATGAAACATAGCAAGGTGATGCCTCTTTTCAAGGCTGGGAATAAATCTGACCCAGCCAATTATAGACCACTTTCAGTAAAATTTTCGAGAAAATAATATTAAATCAATTGCTAGCTCACTTTAACATAAATAATTTATTACATAGCAATCAATTCGGGTTTACTAAAGGTCGGTCCACAACAGACGCAGGCATCAGTCTTCTATGCAGCATATTTGAGGCCTGGGAGGGATCGCATGATGCACTTGGTGTCTTTTGTGATCTATCCAAGGCTTTCGACTGTGTCGAGCATGCTACATTGGTCAAAAAATTATACTATTATGGTATAAGAGACACGGCACTTAAGCTCTTAAGCTCTTATCTTAAAAATAGAACGCAGAGAGTAGAAGTAAATTCTACAAGGTCTAATGGGACCAAAATAGAATTCGGTGTGCCACAAGGGTCCATTTTAGGCCCATTTCTTTTTCTCATCTATATAAATGACCTTCCTTATCAAGTTAAAGATAAGCATGAGATAGTACTTTTTGCTGATGACACTTCACTAATTTTTAATGTGAAGCGACGACAGTCAAATTACGACGAGGTAAATAGTGCTCTCTCGAAAATGGTACACTGGTTTAATGTTAATAATTTACTTTTAAATTCCAACAAAACAAAATGTTTAAAGTTTAGCTTGCCAAATGTTAGGCAGACACAAACCAATGTACTATTAAACGATGAGAAAATGAACTTAGTGGACATCACTGTATTTCTAGGAATAACACTAGATTGTAAATTACAGTGGGGTCCCCATATTGCAAATCTGGCTGATAGGCTTAGTTCTGTAGCATATACAGTGAAAAAAATTTGAGAAATTTCCGATGAGGACACAGCGCGGCTAGTTTATTTTAGTTATTTTCATAGTATAATGTCATATGGCATTCTTCTATGGGGAAACGCTGCGGACGTTAACACAATATTTGTGCTGCAGAAGCGAGCTATACGTTCTATTTATAAAATGTCATATTTTGAATCTCTAAGAGATAAGTTTAAAGAAATAGGTATTCTGACCGTCGCTTCTCAATACATTTTGGACAATGTGTTGTATGTCAGAAAGAATTTAAATAACTTTACAAAGAAAAGCGACAACCATTGTAGGAATACTAGAAATAAGAACAAGTTAGAAATACCGGTGATCAGACTAAGCAAAGTAAGTAACTCGTTTAAAGGTTCATGTATACGCCTTTACAATAGAATCCCAGAAAACGTTCAAAATCTTACCATTAATAAATTTAAAAAAGCTGTTAAAGAACGTTTGTGTGCTAAAGCTTATTATAAAGTCAGTGATTTCATTAACGATTGCACACCTTGGGAATAAGATGGCCCCCTGCAAAGCTGCATGTACTTAAGTATGTCAATGTACTTATGACTAATGTTATATATAGATTAAGTTACAAAATTGTACAAATATTTTTTTTGAATAGAAAAATTTTCCCATCTTTTTGCTAAAAGGTGGCCCCGTGCGAGTTTCTTACTCCGGTTCTTCTCGCCGGGCTAGTTTCCGAACCGGTGGTAGGCATCATGTAGGACAATTCTATAAGCGTTATTTCATAACCTATATTGAAATAAAAAAAATTGAGTTTGAGTTTACTTAGCACGGGGCCAGATTGACGTGGTGTGAAGCGTCCATAGATATTATTATATTATTATTATTATTAAACCCGCAACCTCCGGCTTGAACACTGACGCGCTCAACCGCTGAGCCACCGAGATCGCTGGCCTTTAGAACATACCTACTGAATGAACGAAACCATAGAGCAAATTACTCCCGTACCAAAATTCGTCGTGATAAGACTAGTTACACGTAATAGTTAAGTGGATTTTGCTTAAACAGTTTCTAAAAACAGCTATTTAATTGCAGATATCCTGGCTGGTCATAGATCTGACAACTTCGTCGACAGTAATTCTAGCGGCGAGGTTCTTCGCCGGTTTGTCAGTCGGAGCCAACGTGTGCCACTCTCCCATATACATTTCGGAAATTGCAGAAGAATCTATCAGAGGAATGCTAACCTCTGGTAAGGACACTAGAACAATTTGTCCAGACTTCGATCATTCTGTGTGATGAAAGATTAATAATACTATATGTACTGTAACTCTCCATACCAATTTCGGTGACGGTGGCCGGTTTCATTGAAACCAGGACAGTTAGCAGGAGTAATTTTATAATGCTCAAGTGTGTGCGCAGTACACAAGAGCACTCTCTAATCCTTTACTCTCTAATCCCAGTGGGACGAATAACCGGCACGACTGGCGAGACATAAGGTTAAGTCGCAGTTCCGACTTTTTACGTGCTCATCCGATGCATAGATCATGTTTTTGTCAGATAATCGCCTGATTATCTGACAAATATATATATTGAAGGTAATCAGCAGTTTAGTCCAAACAAATGAATATTTCTTTAGGTTTCAGATTTTTTAGAATTTATTCGGGTTTTGTTTTTCAGCTCCAGTAGCATGCTACTGCTTGGGTATACTGTTCTCGTACCTCCTCGGCTGGTTCTTCACTTACCGGTACATCATCTGGATAAACATCTGCGTCTGTCTCCTCTATATTGCCCTCATGATGTGCCTGACCGAGAGCCCCGTGTACCTGATGAGGAAGAACAAGGAAGAAGTGAGTACATATAGAAAATTCTATAATCTATCACTAATGTTATGCTTATTCCCTAGTATAATATAGAAGACAGTGTAATCGACACCTAAATGCGGTTATCTATTTTTTTTTTATGAAATAAGGGGGCAAACGAGCAAACGGGTCACCTGATGGAAAGCAACTTCCGTCGCCCATGGACACTCGCAGCATCAGAAGAGCTGTAAGTGCGTTGCCGGCCTTTTAAGAGGGAATAGGGTAATGGGGGAGGGTAGGGAAGGGAATAGGGTAGGGGATTGGGCCTCCGGTAAACTCACTCACGCCGAGTGAGTGAGTTTACCGGAGGCCCAATCCCCGCAAGCGCAAACGCTGTTTCACGCCGGTTTTCTATGAGCCCGTGGTATTTCTCCGGTCGAGCCGGCCCAATTCGTGCCGAAGCATGGCTCTACCACGTACAAATCTATTTGTGTGACAACACTAAAACTTCGTTTGATACTTACTTAAAATGCATTGAAATGTTTTAGGAAGCCACAAAATCTATAGCACACTACCGGGGCTTGTCTACTTCATCAAAAATTGTGCTCGAAGAGGTTTCACGGTTGAAACAGCAAATAACGCCATCTGTTGAGCTAGTTGCCGTTAATACTGGTACGTATCATAGCATGTATTGTAGCATTTGATTAACGATTCAATCCAAAGTATATTTTAAGTTTTCAAATTGACATAAATTCTTATTATCTTTTAATTGCAGAGGAAAAACCTGAAGAAACGGAAAAGAGCAAACTGAGTGCTGAAGAATATGAGCCCGAGCCTCCTAAGATGTCAACATGGAAATTACTTTGTAAGTGGTAACAATAATTAACAAATAATAAGAAAATCATTTTAAAGATTAACATGTAAAAAAAGTTAGCTGATGTTCTATAGGTAGGTACATATTATATAAGTGTCTTGGTTTTTGCATTTAAAAGCAGTTATTATGTTTGGTCTTCAGTATATTTGGTAAAATTGACTCAAAGGATATAATTATTTTGCAGTCACTTCACCTTCATCTCGGCGTGCCTTCATCGTCGTAGGACTAACGCTGTCTCTTCAGGTAACTTTATTAATTATTGTCATGTAATAAACACTGCCTGATACCTTCTCGTTGCGAGAAATGCAAAATAATAGTACATTTTGATTTGATTTCAGGTCTAGTATACACCAAAATATACAGTAAAATATGATGAAAAATAATATAATATATTTAAATACATTTCCAGGCTATGATGGGTATGGTGGCAGTGCAAGTGTACGCCAAGGACATCTTCAGCAGCGCCGCTCCGAATTTATCCTCCCACATGTGCTCCGTCCTGCTCGCACTTGTGCTTCTCTTGGGCAGCTTGTTGAGTACTGTGCTGACTGACAAGTTCGGAAGAAGAGTAAGTCGAAAATAGAATCCTAACAACAGCAATCCTTTTTAATGCATGTTGAAACACCCACTTTTGATACAAAAATAGCACGCAGTAGCACTTAAGTTTTCTCTACCACATTTGAATACCCATTTTTGTATAAATCGGAACACCTTTCCTCAGTATACTTATACCTCTAGCTGATAACACACACACAACATACATCTAAAAAATATAATATGGTATTAACTTAATAAATGCTTTGTTTCAGATCCTATTGATCTTGTCCTCGATCACAGTCGCACTATGTCTGCTCCTCATGGGAGTACAGCTGCAGACTCTGATAGCGCCCGCGTGGCTGTCGGCTGCGTTGATCCTCGTCTACTGCTTCTCGTTCATGTTTGGAGCCGGCAGTATACCGTACGTCCTTCTGGCTGAAGCTTTTACACCAGAGGTCAGTATTTATTTACTAGTTGGTACGCACGCGCGATATTCTATTACCTTTCGCGGGAATCATACATTTTGCCGCAGTAAAATGTAGTCTATGTCCTTCCCCGTAGTCAACTCCATATCCGTGTTAAATTAAAATTAAAATAAGTCAAGCCTATTCAATGTAAGCTAGTTTGCTTATCTTTCCTGTTTATTATATTATTACTATTATTGGTATGAATCATATCTCTCATATAGAAAATCTTGTATGATTAAATTAAAGTAATAACTATTAAAAGCTATGTCGTATCTCAATCCTAAAGTTTAACAGTACTCTTTCTATAACTATAATACATATTGTATGATTTTAACAATATTATAAAATATTTTTCTTCGTTTCCAGGTCCAAAGCTTAGCGTCTATGATTCAAATGGAGAGCGTATTTTTTCTCAACTTCTTTATCGTCGCAGTCTTCCCGTTCATGGTCAAATTCTTCGGAATATACGGCTCCTTCTACTCCTTCGCGTTATTCGCTGTCATTAACCTGGTCGTAGGTCTCACGATCATGCCCGAAACCAAGGGTCTAACAAACGAACAGATACAAGAAGTCTTCTTGAGGCGGCGAATCAAGTGATCCATCAAACTTTGTAGTGTTATCGTGTGAATTTTGTGAATAGGAAGTGAACTTGAGTGTCTAAATGACAGTCACAATTGCCAGTACCAAATACATATATTGTTAATATTGTATGTTCAAAAAAATAATGGAAAATTAAGAGTTAAGAGTGTCATATTGTATGTAGGAGTACATGATTTAAAATCCGTTCAAAGTAGTATTAAATATAGAGGCTCCTAGAAGAACTCCTATTGTTGTTGCAAAAGTGCTTTGTTTAGCCTAAAGTGGTACTTAAGAGTCAGCCATTATAATTTGTGAAGGACTTTTTCTTACATACGTAGAGACAATGTTTATATAATGTGTTTTTCATAAACAAACTCACTTGTTAATAAAACTTTTAATAATTTCTCCTGTTTTTTTATAAGCCCACTAAAATAATTATCATGGAATTGCTATTAAAGAAATAAGGGGTATAAAATATGCCAACCCACAGAAGTCTAACCTTTTGGATTACATCAATAGATAAATATTTCGAAAAATATATAAACTGACTTCCAAAGTAAAATCGATGACATTCCTTTAAATCACTTATAAGTATAAAATAATTCTTATTGTCCAATTAAATTCCCCTTCCCCTTTAAATTCTACTAAAATTGATCTATTTCTCTAGTCAATTTCCTTTTTTTTGAAGTCGTTACCAATTTGAACGGAAGTTCTTTAAAATATTATTTGTATGTATATATGGACGTAGTAGTGTTAAAATTGATGATTTTTTTAAGCTGTATATACAATTGTTTGGGCTGGTACCGACTTCAAAAATTAGAAAATTGAGTAGAGAAATATATGTATTAATTTTTGCAGAATTTAAAGGGAAACTATTCGACAATAAGAATTATTTTATACTTTAATGTGATTTATAAGTATCTCATCGCATCATACTTTGGAAGTCGATTTATATATTTTTTTGAAATATTTAATAGGTTGGGGAAAAAGTCTTTTCGCATTATAGTATGTATGAACTTGTCATAAAATATCTTGGGCTATACCAATTGTATCTGGCTGATTTTGGTATCATTAAAAAGTTTTAATTTTACAGAAGACAATTCCAAATTCAAATTAGGTAAATTTGAGATTTTCATTTGTTTTTCTTATTGTTAAAATGAGTGATTCTTATGAAGAATTTCGATTCATTTTAAAATTTTATTACAAAAAAGGTAAAAATGCAACACAGGCCGCGAAAAAAATGTGTGATGTTTATGGACCTAATGCAGTATCTGTGAGAGTAGCGCAAATTTGGTTTAAGCGTTTTTAATCCGGAAATTTTGATATCAAAGATGCACGTCGCTCTGGTCGCCCTGTTACGGACAAAACTGTTGCCATTTTTGAAAAAGTGGAGCAAGATCGGCATATTAGTAGTTACGATGTAGCTGAAGAACTGGGGATTGACCACAAAACGGTTTTGGCGCATTTGAAAAAAGCTGGGTACACAAAAAAGCTCGATATTTGGGTGCCTCATGAGCTCACTGAAAGAAACCTAATGAACCGTGTACTCATTTGTGATTCTTTATTACGACGTAATGAAACCGAACCATTTTTGACGAAGCTGATAACTGGTGATGAAAAGTGGATCACGTACGATAAGAACGTGCGAAAAAGATCGTGGTCAAAGGCCGGTCAGGCTTCACAGACTGTGGCGAAACCCGGGTTAACTCGCAACAAGGTGATGCTGTGTGTGTGGTGGGATTGGAAGGGCATTATTCATTATGAGCTGTTACCGCCAGGCAGGACCATCAATAATGAACTGTACTGCGAACAACTGATGAGATTAAAGCAAGAAGTTGAGAGAAAGCGGCCGGAATTAATCAACAGAAGGGGTGTGGTTTTTCACCATGATAACGCTAGACCTCACACATCTTTAGCCACTCAGAAAAAATTACGGGAGTTTGGCTGGGAGGTGTTAATGCATCCGCCGTATAGTCCTGACCTTGCACCTTCAGATTTCCACCTGTTTCGGTCGCTGCAGAATTCCTTAGGCAGTGTCAGGTTGACATCACAAGAGGACTGCCAAAACCACTTGTCGCAGTTTTTTCATCAGAAGCCCCAAAAAATTTATAGCAATGGGATCATGTACCTACCAACAAGATGGCAAAAAGTTATCGAACAAAATGGCACCTATATACTTTAGTCACTTGTAAATAAACTTTATAAAAAAACCTTTTGAATTTTTATATAAAATGCGAAGAAACTTTTTCCCCAACCTAATATTTCCAAACCAAACCTAATATTTCCAAAATTTCCAAACGTGTTACATCGTTAAAGAGTTTCATTTAGTGCTTTTGGAACCTTGACTTATTGTAACTTTTTGGTACCTACCATATTATGCTTAGGTTACTGAAAAATGAAGTTGTCGGCGGAAATGATGTAACAGTTGACACAATAATTATATTATAATGATGATGATGATGATAGGACTAGGCGATTTTGGTCGGGAAGTGAGGGGGTGAGTTTTTAAGGGTAGAAAACGGTTTATCTCGATTTCCGGCAAAACTACAAGTCCTATGGAAAAAAGTCAAATGGCAAAGTTGTAGGTAATAAAAAGGTCTACAACGTTTTTGTTTACACTTTTTTCACATGGCCTCAAAATTTACGTGAAAAATTCAAATAACTAAGTTTGTGGTTTTTTATTTTTATCTTGTACAAAATAAAATATTTTTTTCACGAAATTTAGTGAAAACTTACCTTTTTATGTTCCAAATACACTGTACTTTTTTATTTCAAATGTTTATTTTTTCACCTTATTTTGACTTACCTAATATCGAAAAATTAACCCTAATTTTCAATCGGAAATTCTCGCGTCAAAATATCAGTTTCTTTTAAATATGTAGTTGGTGAGTTTATTGTTCGTTGAAATCTATTGTTTCTGATTATGTAAAAAAATATATACATTTCCATAGTAAATGTTCTCAGAAAATGCAAAGAAAATAACAAGTAGTAAGGCTCAGACCCACCTAGCTCCTTTCCCGGTTGTCTATGAAATACCTTTTGATGGGCTAAAATTATCCGTAGGTCACTCAGGTATACAAGTTATCTTAAAATAGCAATAAATAGGCATCTATGAATATAATTTAAAGAAGATTCGACAACTTACTCAAAATATTGTAGATGTCTTATTGGGGCTGGCCTTACTACTTATTCTTTTCTTTGCATTTTCTGAGACCATTTACTATGGTAATGTACATATTTCTTACATTATCAAAAATAATAGATTTCAAAGAACAAGAAACTCACCGACTTTTTAAAAAAGCTGATATTTTGACGTGAGAATTTTCGATTGAAAATTAGAGTTAATTTTTCGATGTTAAGACAAAATAAGGTGAAAAAATAAATATTTTAAATCAAAAAAATTACAGTGTATTTAGGACATAAAAGGATAAGCTTTCACCAAATCTCGTGAAAAATATTTTTTTTTGTACAAGATAAAAATAAAAAACCCAAAACTTGGTTATTTGATTTTTTCACATAAATTTTGAGGTTATGTGAAAATAGTGTAAATACAAGTTGTAGATCTTTTTATTACAACTTTTCCATTTGACTTTTTTCCATAGGACTTGTAGTTTATCCGGAAATCGAGATAAACCATTTTCTACCCTTAAAAACTCACCCCCCTTCACTTCCCGACCTCAAATAGCCCGTAAATTATTTTTTCTTTTATTTTTGTTACATTCTCTTCCTTTTCCAGAGGGTTTCATCCTACTATAAATTTTTTTTGTTTCAAAACCTATTGGCACTGGTCTTCTAGGGATGTCAAAGGCGTTTCATCCCGTTTGCGTAAAATATTTTCATATTATTATATTTTTGGGGTGAATTTTGTTAAATAAAATAATATAATTTATGAAATTTTTCTGAGCAATGAAAAATAGAAGCTCTTTGACTTCTAACCGTTGTTCGAGAAATCTTAATAGGTATTTTAATTTATAGGTAAATCTTAACTAATTTAGGGGCTAAAGTTTGCAATGACAAATGACGTAATAAATCGCGATTTATTACATCATTAGTATATTTTGCCATAAGTGCATAAATAAATTTTTATTTTAAATATTAACTATTTGTATTGTAAAACCCTATACGGTTTAAAGAAAATATCTAGTAAAAAAAAATGTTTAAGCCGTAAAGGGTTTTAAGGTACTTTTATAAATGTGAAAGTTTGTGAGGATAGGTGTATGGATGAATGGATGTTTGTTACTCTTTCACGCAAAAACTTCTGAACAGATTTTAATGAATTTTGGTAGTAGTTTAGGCTCAGGGTTAAAGCATAGGCTACTTTTTATCCCTAAAATGTACAGTGTTCCCCTGGGACACCTTATGCGAACGGAGCTGCGGGCAGAGGCTATTATTTTATAAAAAAATATTCATATTTTTAACACCAATTTCCATTGTTAAAATACGAATAATAATTGAATAGGAAATCGTTTACTGTGTGATGGGCCATAGGATCATTGGAATTCAGTTACCAAAAGCTTATAATATTTGTGGAGCTTAAGTAATTTTAGTTTTAACCGAACCTCACTAACTTATATCATCAATGGTACGAGTAAATGAACTTTTATTTTCCATAAACATACTTTTAATGGACCACTAAACTCAGTGACTTATTTTTTTAACTGTAATTATATAATATAATAATAATAACGTTTATTTAATCTCTCAAATTATATGGTTATTTACATAGTATTCTATTTTTAAATGCATGAAAACCTAAAATTTTGTAGTACGATAGCTTGTGCATTTTGCAAGCAGTCGCATCCACAATCACAAGAGCGAGTGCGACAAATACCTTTCTATTAGAATAATTAAGTCAACTTTCTTCAAACAATTAGATCACAAAAGGTCTTTAGAGAGGAAAGCCTCAACGTGTGTATTTTATAAACGCTAAACTAATTAGTCATTGTGTTGCACAGAAACTAGATAGGTATATAATAGCGATTGTCCGCAATATAATATAGATCTAATTGAGCCTGTCATATTCGTGGGAATTATGCAAAATCATCCTAACCGACTTCCAAAGGGGATTCTTTTAACTATGGACGCTTCACACCACGTCACTCTGGTACCGTGGGCCACGTATGAAACTTCACCTTTGTTTAAAAAGCCCCACGATAGCGTAAAAAATATGGTGCCAAAAGTACAAAAATGCTTTGCAAAATTGCAACGGAACCCTAAAAAGCTGTAGGTACCTACTACTTTTTTTTAAATAAGTAAGTAGTAATACACCCTGGGATGCCCATTTTTCTGCAGATATAAATATTATGGAATCAAAATCATACATACCATACATACATATAATCACGCCTTTTTCTTTCCCGTAGGGGTAGGCAAAGACCACTTATTTTCACTTGCTACGATCCTTACATACTTCTTTCGCTTCGTCCACTTTCATTCTTACCATTCATTCCTCCTCTTACATTCAACGTAGCCAAGCGTCTCTCCATGGTCCGCTTTTCGCCTCCGCGAGAAACGAGACGTGATGGGTGGCGAACCACATTGCCGCCATTTTGGATAATTAAGTTTTTTTTTTGATTATCCATTGCGTTTCCACGCATTGGTGGAGAGGGTAGGAATAGGGAAAAGAAGATTAAAGTGAGTTAGAAAGACAGAAGTAAGTTAGAGTGGGAAATAGGGAATATAGGATATTACCGCCCAGGAGGGCAAGGGATAGGACAGTAATAGCTAGGGAAGCCGGGGTCGCATACCCGTATACTATACCACAACTACCGGACAGGTAAGTTGAGATGAGTATCCCATGACAGTGGAATCAAAATCCCTTGCTATTAATCTGTTGGTAAATATGTAAACTATATTCGCCCAAAATAAAAAAACCGACGGATAAGTTTATGTTCACGACTTTTTAATTGATGTTTTAGATTCCCAAAAATAATTTATTTAGCTGCCAATTTTACGAATCACAAACTTATCATCATCAATCATGGCTTCCGTTTTTATTAATTTTAATTAAGTTATATATATTTTAATGAAACAGAGAAATTGATTTAGAAAGTGATATCTTTTTTAATATATTATGTTAAATTAAAGTTTTTATTCGGATCAAATTTGCTATTTTAATATGATGATTTAATAAAAACTTTATGATTGAATTGATAATTATGAAAGATTAATGTGTAGCTAACTTTATGGTTTAAATGATGATTATAAGATTAAACCTAAACTTCCTCAAAGTCCGTTTTAGATCTACGTTTACTTACACCTACTTTATATTTAAAACACTTATTCCGAAGGAATGAACTTTTTCCAAGGAATTTGAATTCTATGCATAAAAACAAATACGGTTTACAATAAAAAAATCTGGAAAAAAGTTTTTACATACTATTTTGCTATTAGTCAGCACTTAAAAACTCTAAATTGGATAATAAAATGATAAAAGGAAGCTGATATAAATTAATAACCAAATGTCGTGCAATAAAATACTCAGGAATGATTGACATTTTATAAACTTTAATCAAATCATTAAGGTAGAGTCCAAGAGTATATAATATTTAAAATGTTTCCGAAATATCCAATCTATTACTAATAAACGCTGTTCATTCATTCATTCCAACTTAAGAGCTTCGCTTTTGTCGAAGCTCTTAAGTTGGAATGAAAGTCTTTTAAGCTTATACAGCGGTTACAGCGTTTATTAGTAAGGGGGTGGTAGATGTCTATATTACAAATTTTTAAATAATTACTTCTTATTTATGATTCCGAAAACTTACTACCCTTAAGCTTATGACCTATGCTAGTGTAAAGGCATCTCTATCTCTATCAAATTCTATCAAAATAATGTATAAATGTAATAGGTGCCTGAAGAACCATAATATTTTATCCGTGGTTAATTGTTGTTTTAATCATTCATATAAATATTTTTTTGCAATGTGTTAATTTATGACAGTCGACACTTCAGTAGTCGTAAGTCGTACAGAATAAAAGCACAAACTTTATAAAATTTTCGTAAAACTTTTATAGCTTTCGTGTATTCAAAAGTTACGGTTGCAACTTTGGCATTGCACCTCTAGCTAAGTTGGCAACAAAGGAGCATGCGAAAACGCTTAGAAAACGGAGAGCAGTGGTATCGTTCCTCATTAACCCAGAAAGCACTGCTGACTACTAGTGAAAGACGATGGAAACTAGTATACGAGGTATAATAGTCGGCCAAGAGTCGGGTTCGGGTCCAGTTGTCGCCGCGCCACCCATCGGAACGGACTGTGCTGTGCACTTTCATAATTCGTTAACTGTGAAGTGTTGGGCTGAGTTTTTCCGGAATATCTCGTGTAAGTTGAACTGAGTTTTTTCAAAAAGTTTTCCTATAGCAATTTTTTACGATAAATACGCGTATTCTTCACTTCGTACAATTATTTAAAGAAATGGTTTAATTTTTTTTTGAGATAAGTAAACAACATTTTATGATTGGAACCATGAATTATAAAGGAAGCTTAAGTAAGCTAAATGATTTTTTAGGGCTGAAAAAAATGATAGTGGTCTGATTTTTTAAAATTTATAAACGAAGCTTTATTGAGCTTTCATGATTGTAAGGTCCGCAAAAAATTTATTGGCCTGAAAATTTATAAACAGTAACCTTCTTGGCAGTCGAAAAAAGGAAGTAAAGATACTAAAGAGTTCTGTAACAGAATATAACTTTTTAAAAAGTTTTTAAATTAATTAAATTTTATACTTTATAAGTTTTTCAGTAAATATTTCAGGATGCAAATTCTTAAGGGGCAATTAAATGTCATTATTGAATTTGAGTCATACATTAATTTACTACTATATTTTTAATTTTAAACGAGTGACTAGATAGAACTATGATCGTCACCCTGCGTTATATTTTCTCCATCATTGTCCTCGATAACGCTGCTGAGCTGATGCTGCTTGACGATCACGTCTGTCTTGTCATTATCACTTTCAACATCTTCATGGTCATTCATGTCATATTCATTGTCATGAACGTAGTTATTATTATCATTATTGTCATCATTGTCATTGCGATCATGATTATCATGATCGTCATCATTAACGCGTGACCGTGTTTATCAATGTTGTTAGAGATAGCTCCTGCTTTGTCACTAACATGTCACCATCGCGTTTTGCTTATAATTTGCATGCTATATAAAATTTTAGCCTGCGATTTCTCCGGAGATATAAACAATGAACGTACACAAAAACATCCATAGCCGAACGAATATATAACTGTCTCCTTTTTAGGGTTCCGTAATACTTAAGGAACCCTTATAGTTTCGCTCTGTCCGTCTGTCTGTCTGTCTGTCTGTCTGTCTGTCCGCGCCTCTAGCTCCTGTAATTATGAATATAAATTGATTAAATTTGGTGCAGTTATAGATTGTGTATAGATCACGGTTTCGGGATCATAAAAAATAATAATGTTATATTTTAGGGGTGCCTCTCCATACATGTGAAGTGGGGATGAAAAATATTTTTTCACTCTACCCCATCGTGTGGGGTATCGTAGAATAGGTCTTTTAAAATAAAGGCAAGGTTTCATACGTCACTTTTTTATATAGTTGATCATTTTCGAGTAATCGGCCTCTAAAGTAGTTTGTAAGTTGGTCCCCCCCCTAGCATTTTTAAACTATAGGAGATAGAAACTTGAAAATTTTTATGCTGATAGATCATGCTAAAAACTCTTTAGGAAAATTATTATGAACCAAATCGGACAGTAACTTTTGGAGTAATTAAAAAAAATGCATATTACGCGTTTATAGTTACGGAACCCTCCTTAGACATGTCCTGACATGCTCTTGGTTAGGTTATTATCTGACTACGGCAGTCAGCGAAGCCAAAAGTAAGGGTAATGATGTTGGCAGTTTATGTTTGTATGTTCCATCGTAACTACTGATCCGATTTTAATGAATGGGTGTCAATAGATTGTTAATAATGGCCCGGGTTACATACACTATATAATTTGTGTAGTCAGGTAATAGTTTAAGGTTTTGATTAGAAGAAGGTAGAAAATAAATTACCTATTACAATTAACCTTTATGAAATAATTTTTATCAGTGAAAGTTATATAAATGTGGCAAATATTACATTTTTAGATTGAAAATACTAAAGTTCAATTTAATCGAAGTTTATGCAAAAAAAAAGGATTTGTCCACAGACGGCGCGGCGGAATTATCATCGTTGTACATACAAAAAAAAATATAGTATACGTATAACTGCCTCCTTTTTTGGAAGTCGGTTAAAATGTCTGATGCGGGCACTGTGTTATGTGTAATGTTATAAGTAAGATCAAGTTTAGAGGCGCTTCAGTACTTTTACTGCCAATAAATTAGACGCATCGATACAGCCCGTTAGCAATAAATGATCTACATCGGGTACTTGATCTTTACTCAGTAAAACTATAAAGATTTTAATCTTTATAACTATAAACTACAAAAACTGTAAAATTCATAGTTTAACTTATAATATTACTCCGGCCTCTGGTCTAGATTATCTACAGATATAATTGAACTAGCTATTGTCCGCGGCTCCGCCCGCGTAAATACAGTATCCCAAAAGAACACTGTACTTTTTCGGGATAAAGAAATTCTATGGTTTAACCCAGAGCCTAAACTACTACCATACCAAATTTCATCGAAATCTGTTCAGTAGTTTTTGCGTGAAAGAGTAACAATCATCCATCTATACATACATCCATCCATCCATCCTCACAAACTTTTACATGTAATATATTAGTAGGATATACTAATTAAAGCATTCCTTGTCCATCCAGTTTACTCGCAAACATAAAATCGAGATTTTATAGAGAGAGAATACGTTTCATTGAAAACGTCTTTCGGGATATAGATTATAGAATTCACCATCTGTGGATGTAAGCGCTGAAAGATTGTATAAAAACAAATCTGTCTCGATTTCCATGTTTTTTAAATTACCTTACGGGGTTGCAATGGCGATTCACGCGAAGGAAGTCGTGCGCAAAAAAAAATGAAAAACATAATTTTAGTTTAATATTAAGAAAAGTCTTCACCCTATAAAATAGCCTAAACTATCCCTCCCTAGGTTATCAGTGCAGCCCACATTTATGGCCCTAGACCAGAAAAGTTTATAGTGTATTCGAATTCCAGTCAGATGAATATTTTTATGATTCTTTTTATTTTTTGTAAACCTACTAAAACTCGCAGCAAAATTCTTGTACAGTACCTGGGCCTCAAGTTAAGATGCATTCGATAATTTCGACGGCGAAGGTCGAAAACAAAATGTATGGGATTTGACATAACGCATCGCAAGCGACATGTCACATAACGATGACTTATGTCAAATCCTATACATCTTTGATTTCGAAGTTCGCCGTCGAAAGTATCTAATGCATCTTGACTAGAGGCTTTGGCTCGCAATAAGCATGAAATTTAGTTTTTTTTTTGTAATTGAGGAGATCTATAGTGGCTTTGCAGATTTTGTGAGAGTGGTAACGTAACCTGAAAAATTGAAAATAAAAAAATCTCGCTCGCTCCATTCGTGCGCTTTCAACATAAAGAACATAATATTAAAAAAAGTCTTCACCCTATAAAATAGCCTAAACTATTCCCCCCCCCCCCTAGGTTATCAGTGCGGCCCACATTTGTGGCTAGACCAGAAAAGTTTATAGTGTATTCGAATTCCAGTCAGATGATTTTTTTCTTTTTATTTGATGAATATTTTTATGATTTTTTATTTTGTAAATCTACTAAAACTCCCAGCAAAGCTCCTGTATAGTACCTGAGTAGATACTGTTGGTTTATATCTAAATAATATAAATTTAACTGTATACTTCCAAGTAGGCTTCTCATTCTAAGTAGGTTCATTTATGGACAATCCTTAGAAAGAAAGGCTACATTTGCAGTTTATTTGGAACGTTGACCGCAGATTATAAGAATTATGCTCTGTCGGCTTGCTTATTAACATTCCGCGTGGGCAGATTTTATATTGCCTGTAGTCGGACTCAGTCACTTGTCTTTAATTAGGCCCCTGTACGGATGCTGCAGGTGATTTAATGCATTTTGAGTTACCGTTATATTATTATTAAAGAGTTTCTGCTTAATGATTTATATGTAATTAATTGCGAAATAATTTTTATTGCGAGATCGTTAACCATCCCCAGCATTAATTAAAAATATCAAGTCCTTTTCAAAATTATTTTAAGAGCCTGTTTCAAATCTACTGATAAGTATCAGATAGCTTATTTGAATGTTTTGTCTCTGTCGCTCGATACAAAGTAAACAGCGACAAAACTTCCGAATAAGCTAACCGACACTTATTAGAACATTGTGAAACAGGCCCTAAATATACGCGATCTGCGTCACTACTCACTAGGGTATATTCAAATATCTACTAATATATACCTCCCTACACCGATCTCGGTGACGGTGGCCGGTTTAATTGAAACCAGGCAAGAAACGCAGGAATAATTTTATACTGCCCAAGTGTGTGTGCAGTACACAAGAGCACTCTCTCTTCCTTTACTCTCATAATCCAGTGGGACGGATAACCGACACGACTGACGAGAGATCAGGCGCGGATCCGACTTTTTACATGCCTGTCCGACGCATGGATCATCTTTCTTGACAATTGGATGATCAGCCTGCATTGTCCTAAACAAACTTGGAAACCACATTTTTTGTTGTTCCAATGCGGGAATCGAACCCACGACCTCTGAGTCGAGAGCCAATGCTCTAACCACTAGACTGGCAAAACTTTTAATTATTTGAAGATCATCCGTTAGATATAAACCTATACACGCAGGGTTTCTTAAAGTGGGGTCCACGGACCACCAAGGGGTCCGTAATATGTGTGCCAGGGTCCGCAGCGTTCTAAGATTAATGAAAAAAAATTGCAGTAAAGTAACACAACTGATTAAAGATGACTTAATTGACATGAGATCAAAAGAAGTGTGGAGAGCTGAATTTCACGCAAAAGGTCTTGGTGAATGTTGGTGTTCTTTGAGTCAAGCTTACACTCTTCTGGTCAAACGAGCTATGTCCGTTCTGATACCTTTTGCTACTACGTATCTTGGTGAGGCAGGGTTTTCGGCTCTAGTGTCGATAAAAACAAAAAATCGCAATCGATTGAATGTCAAAGGTGACATGCGCCTTGCCTTATCGAAGACAATCCCACAATTTAAAGTACTCATTGAGGCCAAACAACAGCATCAATCTCATTAGCAATTTAATTATTAAGTTAAGCATTAGTAAGTGTGAGATAAAACTCCCCCCCCCTACCCAAGGGGGTCCGTGGCATTCCAGAAATTCTGAAAGTGGTCCGTGACTGCACATAGTTTAAGAACCACTGCTATACAGGTATAATCTTCTTATAACAATCATTAATCATTTCGGTATAATATGTACTACGCGTAACTAGTAATTAAAACTTTTCGTGATTCGTCTGTGAGCGAAATAAAATATCCGTTACATCTAATTTTATATTAATACCTACGTGAAGTAAAAACTTTCACTATAGTTTTACGAGAACTGTGCAATCGGAGGAGTATGAAATTTGGCAGGTAAATAAAATTTTATTTGTGGAGTACCTAAAGTGTGCAGAAAGCTAAAATACATTTTTTAATAATGCTTAGAAATACATAATCTATCCAATTTTTGTTTATCCCATTTTTTCTATCTAAGAGGCAAAATAAAAGAAGATAAAATTCAATTTTAAAAATTTTATTACTTATTATGGGCGAATTTCTACCACAGACACTACCTCTAATAAATATTAATATTATCTTTTATTTGTGCTTTGGCGAAGAAATAAAATGGCACCTAAGTGTCGCTGTCAGGTGAACCACGAGCTCGTTTAACTCTTTCTACGTAAAAAAAAATAACGACAAACCCTTGTTAATAAATTATTTACACAACGGATAACTTATATAACGTTTCTGTCATTGTCTGTCCAGTGACTTTTCCAACGCATCAGACATACAACAACGTTGAATAAGTTATCTTTTGTGTAAATATTTTTAATAGCAACAGTAGTTTGCGAGAAAATAAAAGTTTGTGTGTATTCTAATAATAATATAAATGTGAAAGTTTGTGAGAATGGATGAATGGATGTTTGTTACTCTTTCTCGCAAAAACTACTGAACGGATTTTGATGAAATTTGGTATGGTAGTAGCCTTGAGCTCCGGATTAAATCATAGGGTACTTTTTATCCCGAAAAAGTACGGTGTTCCCGTGGGATACTAATTTTTGCAACAACAACAGGTAGTTACAAAAATGATTATTTATGGAAAAAACTATAGTCAAAGAATAAAATCTGTATAATATATGAGTATTTCCATAATTATATTACTAACGTACTATAGGTACCTATTACATGCATGATTTTCTACTAAAGGAGTCTGCGCTTCAAACAATTTTATTTTTAAACTTAGATTTTCTCCTAAATTCTAATTTGTCTTGTTTGCATACCTACATTAATAGTAACTATTTACTTATGTACGCAGATACTTAAAAGCAAAAAAAAAATATGTCATACAGATTAAAAGTAAAGTCTGGCTCGGTCAATGAATTTATGGATGTCTTACCTTGCACATTGTAGAACTGAACGCAATCCTTTAAGCGATCCCTTGATAGTACTCGACGTTCTCACCACGCCTTTTGCATTTTATACCCTGATCCTGCGATCAGACGTAATCTTTGCCGTGTAACATGTAAAATGTATAACTATGGATTCACCAGTAGGTACTAGTCTTTTTGAAATTGTGAAATGTTTTTTTTTCTAAGATTTTCTTTATGCTACACATAAATTGTCATATCTGTGTAGCATAGAGAAAATATATTAATCTTGCCTTTAGTTACTTCCAAATATAAAATATTACCAAGCTTTTGATGCCGAACCAAAATAGATTGTAAATTATTTTCAAAACGATAAGAAAAATTGAATTGAGCATAATTATTAATTCAGTTACATATAGTAATTCTAATCAATTAACTTAGGCCTTTTCATCCGTTTATGGATCAGTATTCTTCGAGCGAAGTAACCACTCTTGAAATACTGCTGTGCCTGAGACCGTTGGTTTTTAAATGTCGTATGGTTGCCCAAGCACATACGGCATTATCACAACATAGTCAGCCTAGTTCAGACGAATGACTGGTCAATACGTCTAGGGCTAACCATGTGCGGGTTTCCTCACGATGTTTTTTCACCGTTAGAGCATCCGTATAATGTACTTGAGATCTGATAAATTCTCATTGGTACACGTCACAACCTGGGATTCGAACCTGCACACTCTCTAGTGCGAACCAAACGGTCTACTCACTAGGCCACGGAGCTCATTATCGGAGTTCTAATCAATAGTTTTTATATAAATAGATATTCATAAAGTTTATAGATACAATAGATGACGGAGCACCTCAAAAATGTAATCAAGGCCCAGGCGTGCCATATAGTGAGTTATGTGAGTATCTCCATTAGAATCTGCCATTCCTATCTAGAACTATCCGCTATGGAATCTGTGCTCTTGCAAGTCGTAAATTAAATTAATTGTACTTCATCATAATAATAATTTTAATTTTTAATAACGAATTATAAAGCAATAGAGGAAATATTAAAGTCAGTCATGGCATGTAACTGTTCCATCGAGAACAAGTGCAGTATAATTTACACATTATTTAATTAGTTGTATTATTAGATTAATTACAGTAATAGGTATGAACCTTGAAGTTTTAATTAGCTTTTAGTATAATTTGTTATTATTAAGACAATAAGATGTAACGGGTTTCAATTTTCGTAAATTAACGGATAAGAAAGTGGGACTGAGTTTATGTGAATTTTCTTATTTTAAGAAATTGTCATAAATTTTCCTCTTTATTGTACATTGTTTAATATGGGAAAAAAATTCGAAAACTGAAAAAAGAAGACAAAAGGAATTGTAAAAGTTTATAGTCTAAATTCTAAAATATTTGACCTACAATATTTGTAATACATATAATAAATTGTATTAAAATTTGGATCGTAATTATTAAACATTATAGTTATGCAGAAAGATAACTAAAAATGTCCATTTTAGGGTTAGTTGTTAAAAAATATTTATAGTTTCAAAAATTGTAATCTATAACTAGATATATAAGTTTGTACTTAAATTTTAAATTTGACTAGCTTTTACGGTTTATCTACGGTTTCGCTCGCATTTAAAAATTTGGAGCCCCGTTTCATCGTCTGAAGGTTGAATCTCTACGTTTTTTATAAAATATTTTAAATGTTTAATTTAACCCTGTACGCATTTCCTAAACAAATATCAATTTAGGACAAAATTATAAGGCTGTTAACCTATGACGTGTTTCATCTATAAGTCGACCGGTGCTCTATTAGTTGATATAAAATTATGTAAAGTATAATGAAACGTGTTTTTTCGCCTATTTTAAAAGTGATAATCATTATTTTTTTCTTTTTTGGTGTTCACGGATTTTAATATTCTTATTCACACTGAATGTATTTTTATACATGAATTACTTCCAGTTAACCACTTAATTTTAAACTAATTAAAATTCATTGTTATCACCTGACCAAAGCTGACACCCAAATCTTGTAGCTGAAATTAAGATGACAGATGCATGTCTCAGATGACAAGGCAAACTCGAAGCGTACTTGAACATGATCTGAATAACTACTTATGGTTTTGGGCGTGAGAGTGCATTACCACAGGTAAACCTGTGTAAACTTTAGTACTCGTAAGTATATTACTAAACCATTTCTACGTTTTCATTCAAAAATAATTCAGTAGTGTATTTTTTTAATCTAGAAATAAGTTACTTTCACGCAAACGATGATGACAAATTGGCAACTATCAACAATTTGCCAATCAGTATCAATAAAAATTCCATAGGAAAGTTGATAAAAAATTACAAAGCCGAAAACCGTAGATAGCAAAAAGTGTATTGAATTAACCTTTTTGCTCAGAAACAGCTAATTCTCGATAAAACAGTAATTAGTGTGAGCTCGCCCTAAATTCACTTTGAATTGGCTCCCAAAACATGATGTACGCTCGATACAGCATTGAATAGCTGACCCTAATCTTATCATTGAAGTTGTAAGGGGGTCAACGGACAAGTAATTGCTAACACCGCCTTGTTAGGAATTCATTTAAATACTTATTGGGTGCTATTGATGACTCAGAATATGATCAGATATGGCGATTCCGATGTAAATAGAAAACAATTGTAGCTTGTTAATACTTAATAGCAGCAGTTTAGAATACGATCAGCCTCCGTGGTCTACTACGGTCGTGAACTCGTAGGTTGTGAGTTCGATTCCCGCATTGGAACAACAAAAAATGTTGTTTTCAAGTTTGGTTAGGACAATGCAGGCTGATCACCTGATTCTGACAAGAAAGATGATCCATGCGTCGGATGGGCATGTAAAAAGTCGGACCTGCGCCTGATCTCTCGTCAGTCATGTCGTTTATCCATCCCACTGGATTATGAGTGTAAAGGAAGAGGGAGTGGTATTGTGTACTGCGCACACACTTGGGCACTATAAAATTACTCCCGCGTAACTGGCCTTTCAATGAAGCCTCTGTCACCGAGATCGGTGTTAGGAGTTACTTATATATAGATTTTTCATGTTGAATGTATACCTACCTACTAGATGGTCTTGAAACAAAAATACATAGGTATTCAAGGAGCGTTATCAGAATTCGATTCTATTTCCAAAATTATGTAACAGATTATGCTATAAAATATTTAAATTCTATTCATAACCACGCGGCCCATACAGTGCGATGGGCGCGTGACCTTCAAAGCCGGCGCGTTATAAGGCAGTACGAGAGTGTAGTGGGAGAGTTGTTATGGAATGTGATTCATTTTATTCTTCTGTACATTGCGTATTTTTAGTTATGCGTACTGTCATTACGCATAACTAAAATGTGATATATTGAAGGATAATGTTAGATTAAATATTTAATTCGGATAAAGATACAACTCGATGAAAGATTCATGGTAACCATTTTCTAGAACTATAATTATTTAAAACATTTTTACTTTAGATCAATGAATCCTCTTACCAGTCATTTAAATTTGCCGTTTGCTTTGTAAACAGTGTCTCAATAAATAGTCTATGTTTTCTTTAATCCTAGTATAGCGACTTTATGTTAATTAGCAGACAAGTATTAGAGTGGAGACCACGCTTAGGCAAACGTAGTGTAGGACGTCCTGCGGCACGATGGACCGACGATTTGAAGAAGGTGGCTGGCAGCGGATGGATGAGGGCTGCCCAAGATCGGTATGATTGGCGCTCATTGGGGGAGGCCTACGTTCAACAGTGGACGGCGATAGGCTGATGATGATGATGATATTAATTACTGCTCTATATTCCGTTATGTATATTTATAGGCGAGCGAGCTTATGCTTATTGTAATTTAAGTTTATTTATAAGCAGAAGCTCAAAAAGGCCGTTACGCTAAGTGCCGTATAATATTTTCTACTGTAATACATCGCGACCCTTGAAAAAGCCAAAAAGTTAAGTAAAATGTCTTGCGACCCCGTTACGATTTTTTCGACGTTCGAGATTCGTTCGAAAAACGAATTTTTTGTACCTATATGTAATTTGTATTTATTGTTTTTCAACAGAGTGCGACCCCCTTTAAAAACAAACTCGATCCTCCAAGGGTCGCGACCCACCGGTTGAGAAACGATGCTCTAATATGATTTATGTTTCGCTTCAATAGATTTAGTAATGCTATGTTATTTTGACACCGTTAAAAATGTACCGTACTATCTGACACTGGATCCTTACTTCAGCGATTAATTTTTTATCGACGCTAATTGAGCGTGAATAAAGTAGCTTGTCATCACGATCACACCGAAATTTTAGTCCCCTGTAAAAATCAATGAATTACCTACCTGTAAGTTTACATAATAATATGTTACGTTTGTTAAGCTATTTGTAACTTTCCAGACACATTTGATACACAAAAATATATCTAAGATAACATTTTCTTACAAAAAATTTAATTGAATATTTGTAAGAACATGATAGAAAACAGTTTCAGTCAAGAAAATAGCCCATCAATTAATCAACCAATCAATTTTATATACCTAGAGATAAAGAGACTTTGAAAATATATTACCAAATGTTTGACAAACAATAATAGGTAATATTACATTTTGAACGGTTAAGAAAGTAGCGCCAAGTTAACCGCGAAAGCCCTTTTAAAACCCTAGGAGAAATTGGACATTTACTCGGTTGGGAAATATATGCGATCTTTCACTCGATTATGTTTGACTTGCAAATAATGACTGACTCTCATTCATTATTCATCCATAATATTCCGGATTGTTTAAACAATATTCATAGCGATAACGGCTTTTCTAAATCGCAAGTGTGTTGCGATATTTTGAACTTTGTCTACCATTTTAATTTAACTTGCTTAATTTAATTTTAAGTGGAGTGATAGTTAAAAACAAAGCTACATTATTTCTCACAATCCTATAATTATTATATCAGTATGCAGATGAAACCTATTGTACTTATAAAATGGGATAAAAGCAAAAACGAAGCTTATCCTATCCGACTGTTGCGACAGGTCCAACATACCTGTTCTACAGAAGTGACGCCCAGCATCGTACTATTTTTAAAAACGCAACAGGTCCTCGATATACTAACCTCAGTGTGGCTAATTTTAATTCAATTTACTCGCTTTTGATTGCCCTTTTATAAATAATTCGCAGACGGGCTGTAACTAACAATATAGGCTTAGCGGATAAGTCAAGATATAAGATGCATATCTGATGAAAACTAGTCTCAAACCAGAAAATTGTTTACATTGACACATCTGTCCTATTATTTTTATAAGATAGATATATTTTTTAGGATTTTGAAGATTAAAAAGCGAACCGAACCGATATAATGAATCCGATAAAACCGGTATAATGATTATGATGGACCAATTTGTGCCTATGTTTAAAATTATTACCAACCCAGTTGTAAGTAATCAAACAATCATACTGTATACAATTTAACTAGCGTCATTCACATGTGAAGTAATTATAGTAATTTACAGCTCGTGAATGTGTTGTAGGTCTCAAGGTACTTAATTATTGTAACACTTTTTTGTATTAAAAACTTTCTTCGCGAGAATGAGGATAATATTTAAAATAAAAAATTGCATCAGAATAAAAATGTTTTTGTTTTTGTAACGTCGTTATTTTATAACCAAGTTTTTCTTGAATTTAAATTTTCTAATATAAATCATTAATATAATAATGATTTATATTCCTCCTTGAACTCCTTAAGGAGGCATACTCAAACAGTTAGGATGTCAGTGATTGGTGATGATAATGAGTCTTGACCATAAAGAAGTATAAGAAGATAAAGGCCATCTAAAGTTTGAGGAAATCCGGAATAAACTCGAGCCTTCCCGCAAATCGATGTCAAGTTTAGCAAGTTTCACTTGTTGGAGCTTCGAATTTCTCCAACCGCTTCTTTCGTGGAAAGCTTAGGTGAAATATTTAACGTTGAAAGAACGTGTGCTCATATACCTCGACATGCCATAGTAACATTCATGTTTTTTTTTTGCTTAAATAAGTGCAACTGACATACTTTTAAAAAATTTGCATTACAGTTACGGTATATTTTCGCTGTTGATTTTTTAAGATATGATTTAGATGCAAATTAAATTAAGAGAAAAATTTGACATAAGCATATAGAAATAGTTATGATAGTGATGAATTTTAACATACACCCACAATTTCCGGTCTCAAGACGGTGATTAACAAAGCAAAAATATGGGCGTACACAAAGCTTTCAAGTACTGATACCTTAAACCATAAAACCGTTACTACCTAATTAACACTTGTTAATTTGATTAAATCCGATAAAATGATAGGCATAATTAATGTATCTAAATGATAAACTCCACTGACGATCACAAGCATGCGTTCAGGTCAGTGATCCCCGTTGTAATTGAATTCATGCAGAAACTTATCCAAGCGCTAAATCAGTACCGTAAAATGTACTTTCCGTTGGCATGAAACCGTTTATTGTTGCGTTTGTTTCAAACAAACAAACGCTATTAAAATTGGAGCCGAGAACATTACCTTGCGGCACACCTGACGGTCTCTATTAAATATACGAGATCTGAATCTCAAATGTTGCCATAGATTGGTTTCCTAGAAAACGTACATGAGCAACAGAAATGATATGCAATTTTGTCTATGCTGAGTGTGTAGAAATGAAATATAGACGAAAAGTGTAGTAGTGACTTATATAAAGCTTTCTATAAATTGTTTCATTACTTGTTTGTCATATTGTAAACAAAGCTGCTATTGACTTTTAAATTAAAACCGTTTCTATTATAATTCCCTTTTATCATATTTATTTTTTAAATTAAACTGTGTTTGTTTAAATCTAGCTTCAGGCGGTCTATTAGCAAACTGGAAAGTATTCGCTTTCGTATTTCTTTAGGTCCCAGCTTTATTATATTTCTGTCATGTAATTGAAAGTAAAAATAAAAATATATTACAATAATTTGTTTAATACGTTTAATATTTTAAATTGCAAGTAAGAAGTATTATCTAGTATAACTAGTATCAACATTTTTGTTAGGTTAATATTTTTGGTAAATGAATAAAAATTGAGATACGCACAATCCGAACCATAATATTTGCTACTAGATGTTGCATACGAATTCGTGCGCGCAAAAGGAAATCTTGCGGTAACCGTACATTTTGCCGTAATAAAAAGTAGCCTATGTCCACTCCTTATACATTTATCCCCTTATTAATATTTAAACCACGGATACGCTACTTCATGGTATGTCTTTGCTGGTTACTAGCTTTTCTAATGTATCAGACTAAGACAGAAACATGGATTAGCGTATCAGTGGTGCATTTTTTTTTGTCTAGGACATTTTTGACCTTTTTTCATCACGTATGGACTTCGTAAACATATTATTCTCAGACTAAATAAAACGGAAGACAGTTTAGTTTGATTGTTGTGTGCATTTTAAACTGTGTATTCAATATACCGTTCCCACTTAATCAAAACCCTGTTCTAAATGGTTCCTTTGAGCATATTATCTGCATTGAATTCAAATTCGGTATGGCTGCAGCAATTGCAAGCAATAAAGAGCCTTTTGTATGACAAGTAACTGCAAGTAGTACTTGAATTACTCCGTATTTGTGTCTCATACTAAATATTATGCAGATTAAAATTAATGTCTATGGCCATTTATGTAGTTAAAAACCAAAAAAAAATCATATTTATAAAATCAAGTTTTTTTTTCATTTCAAATATTAGTAATCAGATTGAAATCTAAGAACTATTAGAACTAGTCATTATCCAAGTTAAAATTTAAAATATCAATTTATAGTTACTCCTCAGGTACATGTATATGTACATAATCAAAATATTTAGTCGGCATATTGAAACAAAATTGTTAACAAGAAACTTTTACAATAATTCAAAACACTTTGGCATCGGTTTGATCCATTTCCTCACGGCCGTTTATTGAAGGCCTCAACGCAATTTAAACTATTTCATTATTTTGCATCCAAGACGTATTTGTGGGGTTTATCCAACGTATTGGCAATAAGTCTCTCAGCAGCCTTGACAACAATAGGGTGTATTATATCAGGATACGTGCGACCAGTTTGCGTTGATCCGCCTCGTCCGATTGCATGGCTCCTGGACTAGTTTCTTCGGAGCGAAGCAGTATTATAGAGGGTGATATTAAAACTGGTCGGTCCACATAAATGCTCAGATGCCAGGAGATATTGAAAACGCTATGGCAGCCACTGCATTGAATGGCAGGCTAGACAATGCTTTCCGCTTCTTAGATTGCCGCTCTGTTGTACGATATAGGTTTTATTTTTATTTTTAAATTACAGGTTTTTATGGTGCACCGAGTTTTTATTACAACGTTATTTTAAGACATAAATCTAGCAAAAGATTAGTTTTAGTTTCACTCAAAAGAAAATATGTTGTCAGCGCTTTTCGATCTACGACAGACGTCTTTCAAAGCTTTGTGAACTTCTAGCTTGAAAAACCAAAAATATTGTATTATAGGAGTACAATCCCAGTTGGTATATTCACGGTCTGCTACTGCTCTATTGTTTTGCATTCATTGTTCAAATTTTACTGATTACTGCGCCCGCCGCCATTACAGATGCCTCTTTCACTTTTATCTTACAACTTGTGGATGCGTTAATTGTTGTATGCTTTTTGTAATCATCGTTTTTGGTAATAGTGCTCTAGGTTTTATTCATATTGAGTGCGTCGAGAGCATGAATGTTTTGAGATTTAAGCAGATTTTTCCACTTTAGCCTTAAAGAAAAATGCTTTTCGACTTTAGCCTTAAAAAAACAAATATGCTACGAGTTTATACATAGCAGCTTTGGCAGTATTCTTCAGAATAACTACGCAAATACGTGTGTTTTATTAAATTTGTATTTCATTACACTTTCATAACTTTTGGTATTTGGTTAACGATTATATCGGCAATATGATTTACAGTCGCTTCCAATTTATACACATGACGTCTGATATTTTAATTAATTTTTATCGCGGCTCACATTTCTTTTAAGCGCCATAAAAAACACGGGTGAAAGTGAGAATGTGTAATAGTTAAAAGAATACACAAACTCTCGTTTTCTAAGCGGCTGGGCCCAATGAGTTAGAAAAAAATCAATTTGAGTACACCTCACGAAGTGTTTTCACTGCAAACAATAAGTACCGTCTGTTCTTTGACTAGGTGTGAAAGTTAATATTTACTTACCAGTTAAAGCAATGATAATTACAATTATAAGCGAAAATAGTATTGACGATTGTTAATTTCTTACTGTCTTTGTCTATTTTGTAACAATTAGTATGACAATTATGTACGTAGGTACAGCATTTTATTGTGTTTTGTAGTAGGTAATATTTGAAATTACTTCAATACTTATTGATATGTAGATTTTTCCTGCGACTTCGTAAGCGCAAAAGAAAATCTCGAGGGTATCGTACATTTTTTCCGCGATAAAAAGTAGCCTATGTCCTATCCCGTGGTCTACTCTATATCTGTGCCAAATTTCATCTTTACCAGCCCAGTGGTTTTCAGGCCTATGCAATACAAACAAACATACAAACAAACTCTTTCTGTTTATAATATTAGTG